>CP106734.1:152314589-153514928 GCA_025506655.1 Gossypium rotundifolium | reverse complement strand
GAGTTCATTCTTTGTTTGAGAAAAACGCGACTTGCCAAATGACCGTTTAAAAGTTGTTATTATTTTGAAAAACTGTTTTGTTATGAAAGTTGAACTTGCATCGTTGCGTAAACATGATATTTTAGAAAATGATTGCTAAAGTTTTAAGAAAATCCCGTATTTATAAGTTTAACAGTTATAAATGAAAACTTAGAAAAAATAAACCAATGGCCTTATTACAAAATATTAACCCAAAATAAATAATCTAAAAGAAAAGGAAAAAATCAAAATTACTAAAGTTCACGTGTAGTATCTCCGATGTATAGCCACCCCCTAGTCCTCCACGGCTTCCAATCCTCTATCGCTGGGAATTACCTGAGACATTTAAAAAAAGAGGGGGTGAGTTTACGAAAACTCAGTGTGTATAACCCTTATCGGTAAGAACATGCATCACAACAATCAAGGCCGAAGCCTATTACAGTAACGGTGGCAATTGGGTCTTAGCCCAAAATAGCCTTGGTTGACCCTTAACCCACATCATATGTCACAGTAGATAATGTATGCAATGCGATGCAAACCCAGCCCCAACCTAGACTTTCCATCCTCTCCATACCACCCGTACCAACCAATCACACCGTGGGGATTTCTACAATCAACCCTCCATCCGCTACACACCATCGATGGTATCATGCTACAGTTAGCTGCTCATCATTAGAATCGTGACATAGTCACCAGAACAGATCGTGGCAGAGCCACTACAATAGATCAAGGCAAAAGCCACTACAACAGGTCATGGAAAAAGCCACTACAACAGATCATGGCAAAAGCCACTACAACAGAACACTTCCCCTTTCATCAAACACCCAACACCGTGAAATCACAAAAATTGGCATACATGTTTATCATATCAAATCAACAGAACCATTCACTTTAGAATGACAGAGATCGCTAACCTGGTGATTCGCCTTTACCCTCCTCGGGTTTTCAACAGCCATGCCGATATTTTGACAATTAACAGAATATAACAGATTTATAAGCATATACTTACAAGCAATCCAAATGGTGTGAGAATGTTACACACAATCACGCTAATCAACCCCAAAGGGTATAACGGTAATTTTACCTACCAAGGGTATTTTAGTAATTTACCTACCAAGGGTAATTCGGTAATTCTACTCATAACTAATCTATGTATACAGTGCATCTCGAACATAATCAATCATACAATTAACACAAACAACATTAGTACTACCACGAGGGTACAACAGTCATTTGTCGCTTAGGGGTAAAACAGTAATTACACACTAAGAGTATTTCGATAATTTTGTAATCCGGGGGTATTTCGATAATTTTATAATTCGGGGGTATTTTGGTAATTTTACAAACCAGAGGTATTTTGGTAATTTTGCAAACCAGGGGTATTTTAGTAATTTTACAAATCAAGGGTATTTTGGTAATTTTACAAACTAGGGGTATTTCAGTAATTTCGTAAATCGGGGGTATTTTGGTAATTTTGAAAATCGGGGTACTTCGTTCCCTTTCGGGTTTTAGGTATGTACTTTGGCCCATTAGCAAGTCCTCGCGGCTAAAGTGAACAGACACTTCGCACCAGGTAGGATTCCAAAACAGAGGAAGTGGGCCACTAGGGCCGCTTAAGTACCAAGCTCTCCCTAGATCCAATCCTAGACATGCATATGCCTGTTGCCACACTCCAACCCAGTGACTTGTTTACGGACATGTTTAATTATTAGAAAGTCTTATGGAATTTAAGAGTTGTTCAAACTAGGCCTAAGGTCCATAAACCCTAGCATACTTGTTTACGTCCCCATAAAGCCCATCAAACCTAAATCATATCATTACGACCCATCAGGCCCAAGTCTCATCATATGGCCAAATAGGCCCAGAATAAATGTAGATCATGTATCATGCATGTCTAATTCAATTCGTATAACCAACCAAACTATTTCATCAAACTTAGCCTCAGGGCCCATCGGGCCCATTTAGCCACTTTCGGCTTTTTCGCTTTTTGGCATTGCCGATATCGTGTGTGTAGTGTTTGTACACACCTGGTAACCACGCGTGCTGCAAACCCCTAGTCACAAACCTACAATTGAATCACCTAATGATTAATCATAACTTAATATACACTTATTGGAAATCGAAACCTTACCATAACCTTACCGTGCACCTCACGTTGTAGTATCCCTTCCTTCGCTACTATTGGCGATTATCCTCTAGGTCTGCACCCAAACGCCCACCAAGGTATATTAACTCTCCTCATAGAATGCTCTATATATAGCTAGCTTCTCACCTTCCTTCTTTGTATCTTTTTGATGTGGGATCCTTCCGCTAGCAGAGTTTAAATCCAACTCAAACTCTTGCAGCCCCATCTTAGCAAAATAAATACTCCCTTGCTTCTCATGAGATTCGAACCCAACCTCCCCTATAACATAATCCATGCTGCTAGCCACTTTACCAACTAGCTCCTTATTTCTAAAATCATGCGCAACTAAATATAAGTCCTATGGCCAAATTTAAAAATCCATTTAAAAAGAAAACCAAAATGCAAGAGCCAAGACTTGAACCTTGGACCTCCTTTCTTCCTTTTGGCGTCACCCTCTTGCCTCTTATGTGGCGTCACTTCGCCACTACACCACACACTCCACTTGTGTCTTTTTCTCCACATTTTATTCTTAAAGCCTACTACTAACTCCTAGGGTTTTATTCACCTAAAACCAAAATTTTTCCTAAGGCCTAACTTGAACCCGGGACTTCATAGAAGCCCCCGAACCTTCCAAAATCACTCACATACTAGATCCAACTTGCACTAATACCGTTCTCTTAATCCTAAAAAATTTTAAATGCTCCCACGCCTAAAGCCCAATGGGCCCAATCCTACTAGGCCCAACTTTGGGATGTTACAAATAAATCTCCTACTTCAAATTACTCTGGTTGTTTTAAACGAGCATCATGGCAGTGCTTTGTTGCCTCCTTATATAGTCGTGAGTTCTCATAGGCATTAGCTCGCCATTCATCAAGCTCGTTCAACTACATCATCCTTTTTTCACATGCAGTTTTAAGATCGTAATTTAGAAATTTTATAGCCCAAAAAGCTTTGTGCTCCAACTCAAATGGTAGATGACAACTCTTTCCGTAAACAAGTTTGTATGGGGATGTTCCTATGGGAGTTTTAAAAGTTGTTCTATAGGTCCATAAAGCATCGTCTACTTTTAATGCCCAATCTTTCCTATTTGATTCTACTGTTTTCTCTAAAATACACTTAAGTTCTCGATTTGCTACTTCCACTTGTCTGCTGGTTTGAGGATGATAAGGGGTAGCTGTCCTGTGGTGTACTCCATATTTCTTTAAGACTCTATCAAATTGAGTATTACAAAAATGAGTACCCCTATCACTAATAATTGCTTTGGGTGTTCCAAATCGAGAGAAAAGTTTCTTAAGAAACCTTACTACTACTCTAACATCGTTGGTAGGTAAAGCTTGAGCTTCCACCCATTTTGACATATAATCTACTGATACTAAGATGTATTTATTTCCAAATGAACTAAGAAATGGACCCATAAAATCAATACCCCATACATCAAATATTTCAAAGGATAGCATATATGTTTGAGGCATTTCATCTCGTTTAGAGATATTACCTATTCTCTGGCATTTATCGCATGAAGCAACATACTTGTTCGCATCTTTAAATAGGGTGGGCCAATAAAAACCTGGTTCAAGTGTTTTGTGCACTGTCTTAATCCCACTGTAATGTCCTCCTAAAGGTCCTGAATAGCAATGTTCTAGGATTTTGCTTGCTTCTACTTTTGTAACACATCTTCGAATTACTTGATCTGCACATATACGGAAAAGAAAAGGATCCTCCCAAAAATAGTTTTTCGCATCAGCAAAGAATCACTTCTTTTGATGATGTGTTAACCTTTTTAGTAAGATGTTAGTAGATAAGTAATTTGCAATATCTACAAACCAAGGTACCTCGAAGATGGTTATAGAAAGGAGTTGTTCTTCGAAATGAGTCGTTTATCTCACTCTCATCGAGTTCTTTGATATGTGGGTTTTCAAGCCTAGAAAGATGATCTGCTGCAAGATTTTCAGCTCCTTTCTTATCCTGAATTTCTAAATCAAATTCCTGTAAGAGTAAAATCCATATTATAGGTCAAGGTTTTGCATCAGATTTAGTTAAAATATAGAGAAGAGCTGAATGGCTAGTGTAAATGACAACTTTGTATAGGATCAAATATTGTCTTATTTATCAAATGCAAAGAATACAGTTAGCAATTCTTTTTCTATGGTTGTGTAATTTTCTTGTACGGTCGTTAATGTCTTGCTAGCATAATAAATTGACTAGAAGTGCTTGTCTCTTTATTGTCCCAAAATTGCACCTACTGCAAAATCACTCGCATTACACATTAGTTTAAAGGGTAGGTTCCAATCAGGTGCAATCATAATTGGAGCATTTATTAATTTATCTTTGAGGATATTAAATGCATCTAAACATTCCTGATAAAAATTGAAAGGTACATCGTTTTCTAGTAATTTTGTTAAAGGCTTAGCTATTTTAGAAAAATCCTTAATAAATCTTCTATAAAATCCAGAATGTCCTAAAAAACTTCTAATAACCTTAACTAACTAGGAAGAGGTAATTTTTCTATGGCTTCGACCTTTGCTTTATCTACGTCAATCCCTTTACTAGAAATTTTATGTCCTAACACAATTCCCTTTCGAACCATAAAGTGACACTTTTCCCAATTTAGCACAAGGTTTGTTTCCTCACATCTCATTAGAACTCGTTTTAGATTTTTAAGGCAAAGATGGAAAGAATTTGGGCTTTAGGAAAAATTTGAGTATCATCTTGTTGATTGTGTTAGCTCGGATATGATTTTGTTGTATGCCTAATATAGTCTTGAGAAGGCTTGGAATTAATTGGTTTAGAATAATTTTTAGTATGGAGAATTTAGTGAAGTGGATTAAGTGATTATGATGCTTAAGTTAATTTAAGTGTTTAATGTTAGCATAAATGAGCTAGTAGTAAAGTGGTGTTGGCGCATGAGTAATTGCATGAGGGAAGAGGTTCGAATCCCATGAATGGCAATAAGGTGGCTTTTAGTTTTGCATGTGTATGGCATGTGTCGGTCAACTTTAATTAAGATAAGGTTAGACTTTATCATTTATGGATAGTAGACTAAAAGAATAAGGCAACTTATTAGTTAAGGTATGGAATCAAGAAACTATGGTATGATAAGGGGACATAAGGCTTGAATTGAGGAAATGTGTTATGGATAGAATAGTTGGCAAAGGTTGACTCTCTTGGCCATGAACCTGGTCGGTTTTTGGGGCTAGAGGGGTTGGTTGAACTTTGAAAGGGATAAGGAGGAAGATTAGGAGGAAGATTAGGAGGAAAAAAGGGATAGAATTTCTGAAACCTTGAGAAAGTAGAGGATTACAAGGCATGTGTTAAGGTGAATGTTTTGGAAATTATTTCATAGCCAACTTGTCCATGAACATGGACGGTTTTGTGGTCTAAGGGGGGATGGCCGAATTTGGGTAGCATAAATAGGGGTGACCAGCTTTTGGCTATTCTTTTCTTTATTTTATTTTCTTTTGCCGAAATTTTGAGCAAATTCTCCCTTTTTCCTTCTTTTTCATTTGAAACCGAAAACTCTCCCCCATTATTCACCATTGCCGAATATTTCAACTTTATTTGATGAGCCATAGCCGAATCTTTATTTGAATCTCCCTATCACTTCTTTTACTCTTCAAAGCTGAAAGTTAAGGGCCAAATTCAGTTTCTCTTTTGTGGCCGAACCTAGAAAGGTAATTTTAAGAAGTTGATCGTTAGTGGTAAGCAACGAGTAGTGGTAAGTGTTTCTTTCTTTAACAATCGGTTTTGGATTCTTTTCACAAGGGTGCCGAATCTAGTGATTAGGCTTTGGTTAAGGCATGGCCGAATATCGTAGTATCATAATATTGTGTCTTTTGTATGTAGCCGATATTAAGGAGCATTGAAGGAGTAATCCAGGATTTGAAGTGATCAAGGGGATCTCGACAGCTTCTAAGGCAAGTGGTGGTTTTCGGGATTTAGATCCGTAAGGAGGGAGTTCAACAATCGCAAGGGTGCAAATTGTTAGACGTCGATTTCAGGATTTAGTTGACTGTGTCAAAGCAGGTGCGTAGTTATCGCACTGTTCTCTTATTGTGTGTATGTGTTATATTTATATATATGTGACATGATATGAATGGTAGCCGAAGTAAGGGCTAAAATGGTGGATACCCATGATGGGTAATCGTTCAACCAGGTCAGTATTTTATGACGTTGATTTACATTTGATATATGTATGAAATGTGATGGCATGTGATGCATAATTGTTCAAGTGATATGTTGCCATGATATATATGTATGCATGGGACTTGGGATGTGACTATTTAAGGAAAGGGTGTACTTTATGTACGTGGTCTAATGTTAGCCTTGTGCTACATTGGCGCTTGATGTTGGCTATGTGCCTCATCAAGGGAGGTGTTGGCTAGGTGCCACATCTCGGCGGTTGATAGCTGTGTGCATCACCGTGGACTGATTGATATGTGGGATCACTTATGTGATCGGTGGCTTAGCCACGGCCTTGTGCAGCAGGTCTGCCAAGGTAAGATATGTGGATCAATTGGTTGATCGGTGGATTAGCCACGGCCTTGGGCAGCGGGTCTGCCAAGGTAGGTGTGACAGATGGACATTAGGTTGGGTTGGGCTTCATGTTGCATATTTATGCATTTTGCATGACTGATTATGTGGATCAATATGGATATGGGCCAAGCCCAATATGTGGAATTATGTGGATATATTGCCTTATCATCTGATATGTAATGATGTGTGGATGTGGGTCAAGCCCATGTGTGGAGGCATGTGAAATAACTATGCACTGAGTCTGTATGACTCACCCAAATTTTTACCAACATCGCAGGTGATGCATAAAGCTTGGACCGGGTTGGAGTGGATACGAGGTGGCCCATGCAGAAGATGTTTTTTTTTAATTATTTACATATTTTTATATTTTCAGTATTTTTAAGTAAGGTTTATTGTAATAAGGGCCTTTTAACGGATTTGAGGTTTATTATTATATTTAAAGTGGATTGACGATTATTATTATTTGGAAATGTTTTAATTTTAGCAACTCTTATCTAAAAGATACATGTTAAAGTTTTAAATCGAAGAATTTATAACAACTAAATTTTTATAGTCTTTTAAATACACAATATTTTACAAAAGACACTAAATTTGTATGTTTTTAACTCTAAGTCAAAAGTTTTTCAAATGTTTTCCGTAGTGGCATTTCAAATTCGGTCGTAGCGAATGGGTCGGGTTTGGGGTGTTACATTCGGCCATAACCAAGCTTGATTAAGGTGTGTAACTAGCTCGGTTTTTGATAATTTCTACGTTTTTGTAATCGTTGCTTCGAATGCTACAAGACCCATGCTTGAATTTTTGAATTTGATGATGATTTTGTGTTATGCCATTGATGGTAGTTTGTTATTTTTGTTGTTTGATGATAGAATATGGAAGATATGTTTTGAATTAACATGTTTTGTCTTTGGATTTTTGATAATTTTGAGTAATTTAGACTAAATTGTGAAAATAAATTTTTGAGGGACTAAAATGTGAAAAAAATGAAATATATGGACTTGTATAATGCTTGTGAATATTTGGCCTAACTATAGTATGTGTAAATTTTGTGCATTTGTGTTTTATGCAATAGGGACTAAATTCTAAAAAGTGTGAAATGTCAGGGAAAAATGGTAATTTGCCCATTTATGCATTTTTGGATTAAATTGAATAAATATGTGGTTAAATTTGAATTTATTTAGATCAAGAACAAAAGAAAACAGAATTAAATCGGGGAAAATCGAAAGTAGACGAATAGTCGATTAAGCCGTCCGACAACATCCGAGGTAAGTCTATAAGCATATAAATGTGGTTAAATTGAGAATATATAAATGTTATGTGATGAATTGAATTATTTGAATATATATTTGTGTACTTTGGCCGAATGTGATTTTCAGATAGGGAACTATGTTTCGCGCTCGTTTCGATCGAGATTCAACGTCCGAAAGTCCCATACGAACCCTAGGAATATATAAGATACATATTTCATGACAGAGGATTTCTGATATGTTTTATCGTGTAAAAACACATCTGGGACGTCGACATCGACTTGTGTTTACGTGTAAGACCATGTCTGGGACATTGGCATCATATTTGATTCATGTAAGACCCTGTGGCATCGATATGTGATTACATGTAAAACCGCGTCTGGGACGTTGGCATTGTACGAGCTTTCGACTATCCACGTATCCTTTTTAATTCCAAACGGTTTAAAGGGCAATGTGAAGTAAAGACAGAATGTGTAATTGAATTACGGGTTTAGGTATGTATTAGTTATTTGTTTATATGGAAACAAGGTAAGTTGGTTATTTGAAATGATAAAATGTTAAGTGAATTAGTGATTGAATATGTGAGCATTACTTATTCGGCCTTGTGAAGTTAATTAGTGTATTCGGTTATATAATATTTATGTGTGAAAGTAAAATGTGATTTTGGTATTAAATGATAATTATGCTTAATATTTTGGGATAATCGGCCTTGTTAACCTAATGTTATTATGCAAGTGTTTATATATATGTTTTTCTTATAACTTACTAAGCGTAAATAGCTTACTGTGTGTGTGTTTTTGTTTATCTTTGTTTTATAGATTTTGAAGTCACGTTACGAGCTCGGGGATCGTCAGCAAAGCTTATCACACAATCGACAGTTTTTTTCGATATTTTTACTAAGTTGAATTTTGGTTTATGGCATGTATAGCATAGATGGAATGTTTGATTTTGGAACATGTAAATATATAACCATGCGAAAATGGCTTGATCACTATGTTTAAGTTTGGTTTTATGTGTACTTGGTTAAGTGCTTGATACGCTTGGGTTAACAATTTGGCTTTGGCTTATTATATGCAAAATATGGTTGCTATGTTTATGTTTGTGTGTATGGTCTCGGTTAAGGTGAGTTTATATGTAACTTGTTTAATATGCTTTGCTAAAGATAGTTGAATTAAGTTATGTGTTTCGGCAATAAGGTAATTGATACATGTTTGAGGTATTTAGTAAGAATAAATAATGTTAAGTTTTAAATGATCTTGGCTATGTGATTTATATATATATATATATATATATATAGTATGTATATATAAAGGTTGGAAGCTAAAGCTATCTATTATTCAGTTTAGAAGTATGGATAAAAGGATAATTATATGTAGGAATGTGTATAAGATATTTTGATTAAGTTTGTAATGACGATGTATGCACCTTTATTATGCCTGAATGGTTGGCTATATAGGTACGGTTGGTGAAGGAAAATAATGAATATGTTGTATGGTTTTTTTTGGTTGATATGCTTTGTTTGAGGTTTGGTAATGAAAGATTAAAATGATAGGTTTAATATTTGAGTTGAAAAATATGCCATATTTGTGATTAAATAATTTGGTATATGATAGATAGGTACTTTGGTATGATTTCTTCGGTAATAGTGTTTAAAATTTGTAATAATCATAATTATATGTGGTTAAATGGAGATGCTTGTTTATGTGTATTTTATCGCATGCCTATTATGCCATGTGGATGTTTAAAATCTAGACAAACATGCATAACATGTGAAATTGTATAGTCATGACTTAATCAATGGAATAGGTTACTATTGATTCGGTAAATATACATAGAAAAGGGCGGTTGCATTTAGGGTAAAATGCATAAATATAATGACATCAAAGGTATGTATGGCCATATTGTAATGTTGTTAAGGTCGTATATATGATTGGATATTAACTTATATACATATTGGTTGAGTGGTTACATTATGTACTTATACGAAGTTATGAAATGAAATGTTTGATACTTAGCTAATGAAATTATGTACTGTCATATTTTCTATATATGAAAAGTGAGGACATATGCTTGAATATGATTTATTTATGAAAATGTCATTAATGTGATGGATATAGGGAATCAAATGTTGAAAGTATTAAATATGTGAACAGAGCTTTGATGTATACAAGTTTGGTTCGAATTTGGTTATTGTGGAACATGTTCAATTGAGTTTTGATGTATGTTCGAATTGAATTAATTGAAATTTTGAAATGTGCTTATTTGTGATACATGATTAATAAGGTATGATTGATTTGAATTGGAATTATGATTCATGAATTATAATTTAAAATAAGTGAATTGTGGATATTCAAGTTTGATAACATTATAAATGTATTGTTATTCGTTAGTGCATGAAAGGTGATAAATGATTGTGCTGAACTGTGTTTTGTACGGTAATGCCTCGTAACCCTAATCTGGTGACGGATACAGGTTAAGGGTATTACACCGAGTTAGAGGTGTTACAAATAGAGAAAATATAAACATCATAATTTTTAAATATAAAAAGGGTAAAAATAATAAATAGATAAACAAATAAATAAAATAACATTTGTAATTACTATTCTAATTCTAATATAAATAATTAAAACACAAGATATAATAATAATAATAATAATAATAATAATAATAATAATAATAATAATAATATGGTAGAATGCATAAACAAAAAGAAATAGAAACATTACACATTTTAAATATTATAAGGGTAATAAGATAATAAATAAGTAAGATAAAAAATCTATAAAGGGTTGTTATTAAATAAATGAGGATTAAATTGGAATTAAAATGAAATTAAGGGGACAAATTAAAAAATATTAACTAGCAAAACAGGAAAAGGATCAAAATAAAAACACGCGAAAAGACGCAAGGATTAAATGGGAAATTATTCCAAACTATCTAAACGCATCTTTCCAGGGGACCAAATTGAAAATAAAATCAAAATTTCATGGCATAAATTTTAAATAAATAAAAAAGAAAAAGGACTGGATTGAAAAGTAATTTAAAAGTGGAAGGGTCAAAGTGAAAATTAGGCTATTTTCAAAAAACACGCAGATCCTGTTGGGTCAGGTCGGATTGGCTGGTCAATCCCTCAAAACGACGCCGTTTTGGGGTTTATGGGCTCAGGCCAAAACGATGTTGTTTTGAATCCCTATTGAAGTAAAAAATTCTGAAAAAAAAAATCATTTCATCAGTGTTTAAAAAAAAAAAAAAAACCTTCTTTCTCATTTTTTTTCCCTGAAAGTAGCCCAGAATCCGACCAAGGGAGCCTCCGAGCTTCGCTGTGACGGTCGCCGGCGACGGCTCCATCGTCCACGGTGGCTGGAAAATGAAAATACTTCCTTTTTTTGGCCTCTTGACTTCCAAAGCCCGTATATAAGGGCTAAAAGCGTAAAAAAGTAAAAAAAAAAAAAAGAACACAAAAACCTTCAATCTTTTTTTTTTCGTCTCTTTATATATATATATATATATATATATATTTGCTTTAAAAAATAAATAAAAACAAAAGAAAAAAAACATTTGAAGTGTTTTTTTTATTTTTGTATTTCGATTGCTTTTTTTTAAATCTAAAAAAATCTCCCTTTTACAATCGGTTCAATGGCTTTTGTACCAATTACAACATTATTTTTTTTACTATTTCTACTGTTCTTGCCACTGTTGCTTGCGTGTTTTGCTTGTTCTTCTTTTTTTGGCAAGTGGTGGTTGACAGTAGCAGTCCTCGAGCGACGTGCCTGCAAAAGGGGTGTGGCACCAAGCTAGGGTTTTTTATTGAAAAATAGTTTAGGTTTTTTTCATTTGGGTTTATAAATTAGGTAATAGGTAAATGAATTCTTTTTTTATTTGGTTTGGTTTAGTTTATTTGGGCCCGGACAGAATTGGACCCCGACAATATATATATATATATTACTTAACACGTGAATCTAATTTCGAATTAATTATGCTATGATTTAACATATCCACATATCTGATTTAACGTGTATGGATAATGTTTTTATGATGGTTGTAACATATTATAGAATATTTTGAACACCATCAAGTGTGGAAAATAGCTTATTTGAAAATGAGATGCGAGGAGCCATTTAATTTGGTAGCTTAACAAAGTTGGCGATCCATTCCCCCTCTCCTTTCTGAAAGTGTGAGTTGGATATAATCTTCTTAGAATTTGATGAGTTAGGAAAGCAAGTTGGATGTAACCTTTTTTGAAAATTAGTAAGTTGGCAAGTTAAGATCTTCAATATGCTAATTATCTTTCACAATGTTGCCAAATTGTTCATTCAATATTTGTAGGCATAGGCTCTTTGTTCAAGGGATGAGTGGTTTCCAGATGTAGAGACATAACAATAATGAAAAAGTTATTGCATATCATATGTGATTTACCAAAAATTGTTAGTTATACTTAATATATTATCAAATTTGTGTATGATTAATGAATTTGATATGGTATAATAACAAATAAATGTGTGCACATATATTTTTTATATAAAGAAAAACAAAGTTGAGATTACTATTGGTAGAACAATATTATGTTATTCACTAAGATAACGTATAAATATAAAACAAATGTTACAAGATTATTAAATGTCGGTGTTTGAAATGAAATCTTAAAATATGATTAAAATCGATCTACTGTAAAAAAAGAAAAGAGACGAAAACCAGTTTGAGTTTAAAATTAATGTAATAAATTATATGTGATTAGTGAATTAAACCGCGTTGTTCTGATTTCAATCTTTTATACGTTAATGTAATTCAAAACGTAAATCAAACGTTCAACATATACTACATCCACTAGAGGTTGAATTTTAGTCTAGTAAATCGCGTGGATTTAGGTGATTTCTTTCCTTCAAATTTGTTTAAGTAAATCTAACTCTCAAAAAGTGAGAATCCATAAAGGAAATTCTCTAAAGCATCGACATAAAGCGGAAGCAAACTCAAAACGTAAGAGCAACGAAAGAACCAGAAAACCACAAGAAAACAATGCACATAAGCTGTTTGAGTAAATGCTCTCAAATATATTCAATCACTATGAATGGAATGACTATAAATAAGGGGGAGATCTCTATTTATAGTCGAGTTCCTCCAGATTCAATGATACAGATTGAGTTTCATCAATTGCTAAGATTAGTGTCTATCTACAATATGAGAGTTCTATACAATCTTATCCCTTAGGATTTACAATATTCATCATGGTAATTTTAGTTTTACTCGAGTATTCTACTAGGCCAACAAAGCTTCAAGTAGATGGACTTCTCTATGTGTTCCACAAATCGGGCCAGTTCAAGTGGGTTAAATGAGTCTCATTTAATCAATTAACCTCCAGGTGTATTTTATATGCATTCTTCACGAGCTTTAATTTGACACACCTAACCCGTATTTGACGCCGGAACAAGGTTACGGAGCATTATTGGGCTTATAACTCAAACAAGCATACAATTCATGTTCATTTCTCATTGTAAACAAAAGCATTCAAATTCAATCATATAGCCCCTAATACGAGCACTCGAGACCCTAAATAGACATTAAAAATGGTTCGGGGCTAAACCGAGTACTTAAGGAAATTTTAGAAAACATGGAAAACTTTTCAAAGTGTAGGGGACACACGCCCGTGTTTCCAGACCATGTGGGCATTCAAAATGGGATCACATGGCCGTTTCCCAACCCATGTCCGACCCGTGTAACTCACTGACTTGGGTCACATGGCCAACCACACGTCTGTGTGCCAGACCGTGTACCCTTCGGAATGGCCTCACACGCCCGTGCCAACCACTTTGCTTTAATGGCTTCTTTGCTTTTCATTTTCATGGTTGTTAGTTTTAATTTCAGCATGAGTAGTTAAACCTTTAAGAGCGGTGGTTGATGGAGATGTGGTGAGTTGATTTTTGGATGAATGACCAAATCGTAATAAAGTGGAATAATTTCTATGAACTTAAAAACTTAGGATTGACGACCCGAAGAGAACATTTAGGCAAGTGAGACCAAGAAGAGATCTTATTGGGCATCAATTCATTAGTCTTAGATGTAACACCATCACTCGACCCATTCGCTAAATCTGAGTGTGAGCGTCACAGCAGAACTGATTGGTTAATATTATGCTAACCTTATGCAATTTATGTGACAATTTTCTTTAAAATAAAAATGAATGTCAAATTTTAAAAATATATGTCAATTTTTGGGGGCCTTCAATTGAAAATAACTTTTATTAAGGGAGCAAATTATTCAAAAATAAATTTACCAAATGTTTTGTTATATCAAAAGGGGAAATTGTTAAATTAAGCTTTATTTGACAATATGTTTTGATATAACAAATTGAAGTGTTTTGAAATTAAAGTTAGAATTGAACAACATTGGCAAAATAATTTTTCAATTAAAGTCTAAGAGACAAAATTTTATATCTTTACTTTAAACTCTTAGAAAAAAATTTTGAATCAACTTTAAAATCAAGCTAAAATGATTTTAATCAAGTAAAAATTCTTTTAACATGTCAGACTATTTTTCAAACAAGTCAGAAAAGCTGCAGGTCAAAAAGTATTGATACTTTTTAACCAAGTATCGATATTTTCAAAATATCGATACCCCTTAGAAAAACGGTACCAAATTGACATTCTATTTTTCACAAATTGAGTGAAGTATCGATCGAGTATCAATACCTTTTATATGGTATCGGTTAAATATGTCTGGTATCATTATTTAAGCTCCAGCAGTCACTGAATTTAGCATTTATTGTAAAAAACGTCGATTCCTTTTTATTTGGTATCGATACTCACTGTCGCAAGTGAATTAAATGTTTTTGTTTTCACATCCCCAACGGCTCTATTCATTTCTCCAACAATCACAACAATTGGAATTCAATTCAGGGGTATAAATACCAGCTTCCAAAGATCCTACAACTATAAGAAAGAATATTCAAGCAAAAATCATCAATCAAACAAAATTTGTGCCAAATACTTCCATATTGTCTTTCATACACTTGTAAGTTTTATTTTCATTCTTTTGCTCAAGTGTTTTTCATTGTAAATGAGCTTAATTTGCAAACACTCAGATCTTGTAAGAATTTTTTTTTTTTTTTTTTTTGCTTCTTTGTATCTCTTTGAGAGGGTTAGTGTTTTAAGATTTGGCTAGAAATCTTAAGGGAATTGTAAGGTTAAACATTGTCCTTAAAGGTTGAACAAATTAGTAAATTTGGAAAAATCCTAAATTGTGGAAAGTTAAGGTAGTGGAGTAGGCAATTGGGGTCGAACCACTCTAAATTCTTATGTTCACTTCTCTATCATTTCTCTTTAGCTTTTAAAAAAAAAATTAAAAGCCAATTCACCCCTTGGCAATTTCGGTTTTATCTTTTGAGCTAATAATCAAATTTTTTTTTCAATTTTAACATTTATTCAAAAACATTTCAATTTGTTATATCAAAACATATTGTCAAATAAAGCTTAGTTTAACACTTGATTATCAGAAAAAGGAAAATGAAAGGAAGAGACTTAGATTTGTTTATCTATAGATCCACACTACGTTTGATCCACCGAAATGACTTTGACCCCCTGAATGACTAAGTCATTCCGGACATATTTTAGTCCGTTACAATGTTTCAAGTGCTTAGTTGATTGAATGTTCATTTAACGAAATGATCTTAGAATTAAGTAGTAAAGTCCCGTTATAGCCATTCAGCACACAAGTCTCTAAATGGCTATTTCAAGATTGCTTAAAATAGAAAAAATTACCCAAATTACCCATGCACAAATAAATCTTCTAAAGCCCAAAAATTAAAAGAAAAACTCAATCAAAACATCCCAACAACGGATTCAACGCAAAGAACACATCAAAACATTGAAAAATGCAGGAGACAATCTTTTCAGAGCGTGGGAGGTGAGATTTCAAACTCCAAAGGAAGAGAAAGGGGATATGATGAAAGTTAGCGTTTTGTATTCATGGTTAGCAATAGACATGGTGAACACTAGGGGTGAGCAAAATTTTATTCGATTCGAAAAATTCGATAAAAAATTTAAATTTTGAATTAAATAATTCGAATTATTTGAGTTAATCAAGTTATTTGAATCAACTAGAATAAAAATTAAAATTTTCGGTTTAACTCGAATATGAATTACACAATTTGAGTTATCCGAAAATCCGAATAAGAAAAGACAAAACTACGTCATTTTGATAAATGTTTACTTTTTTAAAAGTTAAAATTCAAAATAATTAAGTTAAAAGGTAAAACTACATCTGTTTGATAAATGTTTACCCATTAAGTTAAAAGGCAAAATCATTATATTATTTATGTAGTTAAATAATCTTATACTTCATCTACTAGTTAAATAATCAGTCCATCTAAACGCAATATTAAGTACAAAAAATTGGATTCGTTAACGACTTGATTTGACTCAAAATTTTTTGACTCAATTTGATTTAATTCGAAAAAAATTTAAATTGAGTTTAGTTACTAAAATAGGATTTGTCAACTCGACTAACTCGAAAATTTTTTACTCGATTCGACTCGACTCGACTGAATACTCACCCCTAGTGAACACAATGGAGGAAGGCTGGTTATGGGTTTTTGGTTTATTACATATGGGTGAGAGTGAGAAATAAGATAATGGGTTAGACTAAAGACTACTTTAGCGTTACTTTTGAAAAGTGACATGAAGGAAGGTGTTTATGAAAAGTTTAATTTAAGATTTAACTATTTAATATTATTATGAAAAATCCTTTTGAGAAATAAAATGTTAATTTTAAATATAATGTTATAAAGCAAACTATATATGCATTTAAATGATGTTAAAATTAGTTAATATTATGATGTTTCGGTAAAAATAAAAAATTATTGTAACCCATTATTAATATTTTAATGAAATAAAAATTTAAATATTTTTAAGCAATTAATATTAATTATTTGTAAAATTTAATTTAAATATATAAACTATATTTTAAATAATAGAATATAACCATTACAAATTCAAATATATAATTTATGTAAATTTCAATAAAGAAATAATTGTATACACAATATAAATATTATATAAAATACATTGGATTATAAATAAGGGTTAAAAACGTCATTTGACTTCAAAAGTATTTTTTTTTTTCAAAAGCAAAAGCTACATATTATAGCTTTTGTTTTTAGGTCTAAAAGCACTTTTTATTTGAAAATATTTTGAACTTCAATACTTATTTGTTTAGCATTACTTATGACTCTAAGAGTGTTGTTGACCCAAAAACGTTTTTGAAAAGCAAAGAGAAACAAAACCTAAGTGAGAAATGAAAAATGAATATGAGACATAATAATACTAATAATAATAATAATAATAAAGTAAATTATTTTAATATTTAGATATTATATTTTTATATTAGAAAGAATATTGTTTTATATACTTATAATAATTTTTAAGGTTAATTTATTGATATAGTTATTAATAAATATAAAAATAAATTAATACAATATTTATAAATATATATATAATTATTAAATTTATTTTAATAATTATTAAATGTAATTAATTTAATTTTGAATACAATTATAACAATAAAAATAAATTATTTTTTTAATATTTATAGGGAAGTCTTTTCGTGTACCAAGAGTGCTCTGCAAGAGTCCTAGAGAAAGCAGTAACTGCTGCGGCTTGGGATGGCAGGAAGCGGTGTTGACGATCGAAAAGACAGAGATGCGATTTCATTACTAGCAGAGGAACTGATCCAGCTATTTGTTAAAGGGGCAACTATTAAACCAGGTGAAAATCCATCTTTGATTTGTTCAAACTAGACAAAAAAATTTATAATTCAGAGAGTTTTAAAGCACAGATGCGTATTATATGGAAGACAAAAAAGAAATTTGAGATTCAGATGGTAGGGCAGAATTTATTTATGATTATGTTTGAGGAGGAGGAGGATTTGGAATTGATTATGGAAGGCAGACCATGGTTATTTAGGAAAAGCTTAATTTTGTTTAGCCGAATTACCCAGCAGATGGAGCGATCCCAGATCCGGCTTACTACTTCACCATATTGGATAACAATTGGTTCGTGTTTACCAGAATTCGATAAGAAATATCTCCTTCATGCTGTCGATTCTACTTTTGGAGGGGTGATTAGATCTGAAATTAATGGTGAATTATGTCGTCTCAAGATAAATTTGGACGTGTAGAAACCCCTTAGACGAGGAATTTTTGTTTCAGTTGACGATAAGAATAAATCATGGGTCTCCTTTAAGTATGAAAAGTTACCAGTATTTTGTTTTGGTTGTGGAAGAATGGGGCATGGTCTCATAGATTGTCATGAGTTTGATCCTGTAGCAAAAGATAATATCAGATTAGATCCACCATTTACGTCAGCACTAAAACCAGAATCTAATCTAATTGGGAAGGAAAGCATAAAACTTAACGCTACCTCGAGGAAAGGAAAATCCTAGTGCTCTTATACTGGGGGCGGTGAGATGGAAGCACCTGACGAGAAAGCGATTAAGGAGGGTTATGACACAAATGAGAAGGTGGTTGAGGAAATTGAATTGCATAATAGAGGGGAAACGATGAAGAAACAGGAGGAAGCGTTAAGCCTTGTAGAAGGAGAGTCAATGGACGTCATAATTAGTAGGGCAAAAAGATTCGGAATTGTTTATAAGGAAAAGGTGGAAACATTTGGAACTGCCAGAAGGGATGATAAAAGGGAAAGAGGTGTGCAGTATAAAAAAGAGGAAATTTTTCGAAGATGGAGAAGTTAATGATTGTGGTATAGCAGATTTTGTATATGGTAAAAAAAAGCTGAAACTAGCAGAAGAACAGGCATGCAGAGAACTTGTTCAAAAATCGAGTATTGAAGTCATGGAGCAAGATGATTCTACAGCACAATTGAGATCGGCGTCTGCCAAAAGGCAAGCCGACCGGGCACAATGAAAAGCATAAGTTAGAATGTCCATGGATTGTGGAGTCTACGGGCGATAAGGAGGCTGCGATACTTTTTGAAGCAGCAAAATCCCCGCATGGTCTTCTTAATGGAGACAAAAATTGATAAACAACGTATGGAGAGAGTCAGGAGGAGTTGTGGCTTTCTTAATGGGATTGAGGTTGGTGCTGATGGATCGCGTAGAGGCTTGTGTTTAGCTTGGAAGGAAGCCCTCGATGTCATGTTAAGAAGATTCTCTAAAAATCACAAAGAGGAGAATCTAAACATTGAATGGAGATTTACGGGTTTTTATGGTTCACCTTATTTTAATGGTAAGAATGAGTCTTGGAATCTACTACGAAAATTGGGGAAAGATCAAAGTCAGCCATGGTTGGTAAAAGGGGACTTTAATGAAATAATGTATACTTTTAAAAAAAGTGGAGGGATACCAAGGGAAGATAGGAGAATGGAGGCATTTAGAGAGGTTTTAGAAGAATGTCAATTGGAATATATAGGATATTTGGGGGTTTGGTTCACATGGGAAAGGGGAAATTTTGCGAACACAAACATTAAAGAAAGACTCAACAGAGGGGTTGCAAATGAAAATTAGATGAGACTTTTCCCAACACACAAGATCTCTCATCTACCCCATTCAATATCAGATCACTGCCCACTCCTTCTAAATATAGAAGATGAGAATATCCAGGTTGGGAACACACAATTTAAATTTGAGGCGTGGTGGATTACAGAGGAGTCATTAGAGAAAGAAATTAAGGATTGCTGGGAATCAAATACAGACCCAATCTCAGAGAAACTGAAGAAGCTATAATTACAATTAAATGCATGGTCAAGGACAATTAAAGTAAAGAGGGCAGGGCTTAAGAAAAAGCTGACTAAAGAATTGGATGAGCTAATGGCAAAAGACAGTGATGATGATACTATAGCAAGGATTATCAACACAAGGGTTGATCTGAATATGAAAATTGATAGGGATGAAATTTATTGGGAGCAGAGGGCAAGGGCGAACTGGCTTAGAGTAGGAGACAAAAATTCGGCTTTCTTTCATAAATTTGCCTCATCTTGGAAAAAATTAAACATAATTTCAAGGTTGCAGCTTGATGGTGGAGGGGAGACAAATAATGAGAGGGAGATAGTTGAAGCTGCCACTTCTTATTTTCAGAAATTATTTACATCAAACAGAGTTGGGAATCCATTCTATTTGCTTCGAGGAATTAAAAGGACTATCTCGCCAGATAAGAATGTCGCGTTATCTGCAGCATACACAGAAGAAGAAGTAATTTCAGCTCTAAAAGGGATGGGGCCGACTAAAGCACTAGGTCTGGATAGTTTTCTGGCTATATTTTTTCAACGGTATTGGTATATTATAAGTAAAGATGTCACCAAGTTTTTTTTGGATATTTTAAATACATATCAGAGCTTCGATCAACTTAATTCAACAGACATAGTGCTCATTCTAAAAATTCAAAATTCGATAAATCTAGCTAGTTTCAGGCCGATAAGTCTGTGTACAGTGCTATACAAGATTGTGAGAAAGGTTATTGCGAACAGGCTGCAAGAAGTCATTGGTGGATGTATTGATATGGCTCAAAGTGCTTTTATTCTTGGAAGGTTAATCTCTGACAATGTTCTTATTGCTTATGAAATTCTTCATACCTTTAGGAAGAAATGCACGGGGAAAAAGGGTTATATGGCAGTCAAGTATGAGCAAGGCTTATGATAGAGTTGAATGGGATTTTCTTAAGGAAGTTATGTTGAAGATGGGCTTTCAAGAAGAAGTAGTAGGATTAATATTAAAATGTATCTCCACAACATCATTTGCAGTCAGCATCAATGGGAAGAGAGGATCAAGCCTCTAGGGGTTTAAGAAAGGGAGACCCCTTGAGTCCTTTTCTATTTTTACTATGCAACGGAGGACTGTCCACACTTATGAGATTAGCTAAGGAGTAGGGTTTAATTAAAGGAGCAAAGGCTAGTAAACGAGGACCAGAAATTTCGCATTTGCTTTTTGCTGATGATTGTCTATTGTTTGGGGAAGCAACAAAAGAAAGAGCGGAGCAGCTGAAAAGAATCTTAAAGGAGTATGAAAAATGCTCGAGGCAATATGTTAACTTTAATAAATCAACGATCTTTTACAGCTCAAATACATTGGAAGCAAACAAAAGGGAGATAATGTCAATTTTAGGAGTAAGATCTTCGAATGAGATGGAGAAATACTTGGGTCTCCCTAATATGATTGGTAGGCACAAAAAGGAGTCGTTCCAAAATCTTAAAGAAAAGCTTCAACTAAGGATCAAAGGCTAGAGCAATAGGTTCTTCTCACAAGGAGGGAAAGAGGTTTTTATCAAATCCATCTTACAGGCAATCCCTACTTACTCAATGTCTTGCTTTCTATTACCAAGCACTTTATGTGAAGAATTAGAGAGGATTATCGCTAACTTTTGGTGGCAAAAAGTATACGAAAAAAAGGGATTCATTGGTGTCAGTGGTAATACCTGTGTCGATCAAAAGAAGAGGGAGGTATGGGATTTACGAGTTTGGCGAAATTTAATATAGCGTTATTAGCTAAGCAAGGGTGGAGAATTATGAATAATACAGATTCGTTAGTAACACGAGTATTTAAACCAAAGTATTTTTCGAATACAAATTTTTTAGATTCAAGTTTGGGGAATAATTGTTCATACACATAGAAGAGTATATGGGCAGCTAAAGGTGTCCTTGGAGAGGGTATATGTTGGAAAGCGGGTACGGGGTCAGCTATTTTAGTTCTTCATGATATTTGGATACCAGATTTATTTAATCCCAGATTATCATCACATGTTAATACTTTGAGCGATTGTAAAGTTGCTGACTTAATCGATGAAAATAACAGGAAATGGAAATCAGAGTTGATAGAGTCTACCTTTCCGGAAGATATAGCGGAAAAGATTAGCCGCATTCCGCTAGCAGAGGAACCCCACGACGATCGTCTTACTTGGCAGGGAGAGACTTCAGGAGAATTCACGGTATGTAGTGCCTATAAACTATTACAAAGTATTAACATGGATCCTAGAGCTTATGCTGTACAAGCCGACTACAAAAAATTTTACAAAAAACTTTGGTTGCTTCATCTTTCAACTAAGATTAAAATTACAACTTGGAAGATATCATGCAACTATCTACCCACACGAACCAATATGCAGCACAGGAAGTTGTCAAATATTGTAATCTGTCCCCGGTGTGGTTAAGGAGCTGAAACTATGAACCATTTGTTTAGAGAATGCCCTGTTTCACGATCAGTTTGGGAAGAGTTATTTTTTTTCAGAATTTCTTAAAACCGAAGTTTTAGAGTTCTTATAGTGGCTGACCTGGGTCTTTGAAGTGACTTCTATCCCTCAATGTGAAATGTTTTGCTGTGCCCTATGGGCGATCTGGGGAGGCAGAAACAAGTTAGTTCATGAGAAAGTAAGCTGATCTGGGAAGGAGATAGCTAGATTTATTAATTGTTACATTTTAGAGATCAAGGTAGTTAAAGAAAAATTACCAAAGCCACATTCAGAAGTTCAGAAATGGAAGCACCCTCTCGGAAATGCTATCAAGGTTAATTTTGACGCAACATTTGATACAAATTGTAAGAAGTCGGCAGTGGGAATCGTTGCCAGAAACAGTAGAGGCGCAATCTTGGTATCACTTTCGAATATATTCCAACAGGTTGAATCCCCATTTGCGGCAGAGGCAATAGCATGTAGAATAGCATTACAAATTAGTGTGTGCAGTAGACAGAAACAGTTGTGGAAGGGGACGCATTTTCAGTAATAAAAAATGCAGAAGCAGAAATGAAGACAGATCAAGGATTGGGGAGTATATTCATGATATAAATCAGTTACGGAGGAATCTCATGAACAGTAAGTTGGAATATACCCCAAGATCATCGAATGGTCTGGCACATACTCTTACAATAGAAACACTTAAGGGAAGGGGAGAATTTTACCTGATTGGAAGAGTCCCTGCATATGCGGAACGACTGGAGGTAGCAGAGGAGAATGGCGAGACAGTCTGAAAATGGAGAAATGATGAGGGATAGGGGGAAGACGAAAAGGGTTGAAGGAGATTAGATTGGAAGGGGACAGATGGTGGGAGATGTAAGGCTGAAATGGAGTAATTAATACGGTGGGTGGAGGTTGAAGGTAACGGAGGAGAAAGGCATAATAATATGAAAATGGAGGAAGGATGAGGGAAAGGGGGGAGACGTTAGGGGTTGAAGGAGATCAGATTGGAAGGGGTCAGATGATGGAGAAGAAAAGGCTGAAATGGAGCAATTAATGAGGTAGGTGAACAGCTGTATGGGTATCTAGAAACGTCTAAAGCAAGTAATGGTAGATGTGAAAGGCCACAATGTGCCGGGCTTTCTGATTGGGCAACGTTCAGGTGCCATTAATATGGCGTTAGATTAAATTTTGAATTTCTTTGTTTTTCGGGCTGTTGAAAACAACTAAGGGATTTTTCAGTTTTCTTTGTTTCTTAGGCCTCATTGTTTATCGTTTGGGCCTAAAACTTATTCAAGCCTTTTATTTTTTCATGTACAGTGTTTTATTAATAAAAGCCCAATTTGATTAGTTTTCAAAAAAAATTATTTTTTAATTAAAGGATAATAATATCATTTTATACGTACTCTTTATCCAACTAAACAAAATAATATTATTACTTACCTATTTCATTTAGTGAACCAAACTACATACAAATTGTATAAGCCCAATTCTGCCCAGGCCCATTAAAACAAACCCAATACAAGCATTTAACCCATTTAAACCCAAGACCCGAAGCCCAAATCAGATGGCCCAATTACCCAATATCCAAACTAGGGTTTCAGAAAGGCTGAAACCCTAGCTGGCCTGCGGCGCGTCTGCCCTCTGCCAAGTCTGCCACCGAACCCTCCACTTGCACCTCCACTTGCACCGCCCATGTCCTGCAAAAAGTTAGTAGAAGAAGTGACAGAACAGGTGTAGATGTACTGAAATCGGGTTATAAAAACTCCAACAAAATGTAAATAAGGGGGGATTGTTTCGGAATTAAAAAAAAAAGGAGAAAATCGAAAGCACTAAATGTAAAAGGGGTTCTGTTTTTGAAATCAATACAAAAAAAAAAAACAAATTCAAATACAGTCAACAAACATCGCAGAGCAGATTCAATCGCACAAAGATTAAATCACACGAAGGTTGTTTCAACTTCTTTTTTCTTATTTTCGAAACTGTTATACTCGGACTATTTCCATTCCTTTTTTTTAAAAAAAACATATACATATACCTACATATATATTTAAAAAAAAAAAGAAACAGATTCACAAAAAAAACTAAACAAATCAATACAAGAAACAGAGAGTTAGCAAAAGATGGTTCATTTATTTTATCTTCTTTTTCCTTTTCTTCTTCTCGAATCTGTTTATATACATACCAAGATTTTCATTTTTTCTTTTATCTCTAAAACTATACATATACGTATATATTAATATAATAAATAAAATAAAAAAGAAAAGGGAAGACTTTACCTTTTTCGGCCACCGTGGGCGATGGCCGGTGCAACGGAGCATGGCGGAGCCCCACTGACAGAGTCTGGACACTGTCCAGAGAGAGACCCTCCCTTTCCCCCTTTTTTTTTAACAAATGCTGAAAAATAACTTTTTTTAAGGGAAAGTGGCTTTTATAACCAAACAAAACGGCGCCGTTTTGGTTGATGCCCATATGCCCGAAACGACGTCGTTTGGCCTAGGATCCGCGCGTACGACTTGACCCGGCCAGAGGATCCGCGCGTTTTCGTTGATTGGGCTAATTGCTCACTTGGTCCTTCCGTATTTTTACCTATTTGCAATTAAGTTTATTCTATTTTTCAATCTCGCCCTATGATTTATCTCAGTTTTCAATTTAGCCCCCATACAACGGCGTGTTTTGGAGGCCTGGATAAATTTCCATTTTGGTCCCCCTCCTTTCATGCTTGTTTCAAATAGGCCACATTTCCTCATTATTTTATCTCGAATTAATCCCAAAATTCCATTTTAAATTCGATTTAATCCATTTCTTTAATTATTTAGCAATTATTATTATTATTACTATTATTATATTATTAATATTAATTATTATTATTATTTTCATTTTATTATTATCATTGTCTTTAATATTTTTGTTGTTAATAATATATCATTCTTTTCATTATTTATTATTACCGTTATTTTTATTTTATTATTTAATCATTATCACAACTCTTGTTCTATTTTCATTACTACTCTTATTATTTTATTTTTCATTTTAATATCATTATTACCTTTTATATTACTCTTTTACTATTATTATTATCACGATTATATTATTATCATTATTACATTATTATTACTATACCCTCTTTTATTATTAGTATTACTATCTTTTTATATTATTATTACACCATACTATAATAATAATAATAATAATAATAATAATTATTATTATTATTATTATTATTATTATTATTATTATTATTATTATTATTATTTGATATTATTCTCATTATTATCATTATTATTGTTATTATTAGTATCTTTATATTTACTATATTTATATCTATATTTATTTTCTCAGTTTTATATTATATCATTAAACAAAATTCATTTTGTAAAATCACCATATTTCATTTGAAGGTTTTTAAAATAAAGGCAATGTTTGTATTTAGGAATTCGGGGAATAGTGCCCTAACGTGCTGGGTTGCGATTTTCCGTTTGACTAAATAACCTAACATTCTTTTCAACAAATTTCATAAATTATGAGATGACTTTGACCATGAGAGTTCAAAATATCGAATCCTAACGTGCTGGATGTGATGTTTATATCCTTTCAGAGCAAAGAAATCTCAGTTTTTAACCCAAACATCTATATTTATTTTATGAGTTTAGCATTATTAAACAAAAAATACATCTTGCAAAAGTATTATGTTACATCCAAAGATTTTTAAAAATAAGACAATGTTTTGTATTTAAAAATCCGGGGAATAGTGCCCTAATGCGCTGGGTTTCGATTTTCCGTTGGACTAAATAACTAAACATCCTTTTAATAAATTTCGTAAATCACGAGATAACTTTGATTACGAAGGTCTAAAATATCGTGTCCTAACGTGCTGGATGTGATGTTTATATCTTCTCGGAACAAAGAAATCTCAAATTTCAGCCCAAATTATCCAAACATTTTTTAAAGGATCCGTATTTTAAAATCTTTTTAAATTTTCGACAGTAAGACACTAATTAATCAATTTGGTACCAATTTTGGGCGTGACGAGGGTGCTAACCCTTCCTCGCACGTAACCGACTCCCGGACCGGTTTCTCTGATTTTCGTAGACCAAAATTCTTATTTTGATAAGTCAATTTGATTATTAAAAATAACCACTTTTCGAGGTGACCTGATCACACCTCACCAAATAATGATTGGTGGCGACTCCCGTTTTATTTTCGTTTCAAAATTAAAGTCGATTTCCGTTTTTTCAAAAAAAAAAAGGTTTCGACACAAATTATGTGTTTGTTTTATTTCCACCGAATAGTTATTTAATTCCTAAGTTACTCCATTTCAATCAACATCGTTAGCTTTTCTACTCAAATTTGAAGGTTGCATTGGTAAGTGATTTAAGAGTAAAACGGGAGAAATGTCAATTGTATGTATTATAAACTTGGATAACCTTCCTTTTTTTTTTTTTTATCTTTCATGGACCAAAATCTAAATTTATTTCAACCCATAATAATCAAATTCAAAAGGCATAATAATTCTTTTTACCCTAATTTTATATAAAAAATTGTTTTAGTCTTTTATTTTCAATTCTTTTAGGCTTTACACTTATATTTTCTGTTAAATCACCCTAAAATAAATGAAAATGTTAATATTTGTTAACTTTGTTGACACATACATTGATTATCACATTCATGCGACATCATTTAATTAATTTTTTAATAATTTTAATTTTAAAATTATTTTTCTATTTTTTAATTTTTTAAATTTTAAAATGAATTAAATATTTACGTGTCATTCACGTGTATGCAATGTAAACAAAGTTTAAAAATATTAACTTTTTATTCATTTTTGTTGATCGACAAAAATAAGTTTAAAGATTAAAAATACGAAAAATTAAATAAATAACTAAAATAATTTTTATATAAAATTAGAGAACCAAATAAATCATTATACTAATTCAAACTTCAAATTTAAATAACTCAAATCTAAAACAATCAAAAACATAAATAATCCTAAACTCCAAATGAAGTGAAAATTTTATAAAAAAAAAAATCCAGATTCAACAAATCCGTCAAATTTACGAAACTACTTAGCAACAATTCAACAAGTACTGGTAGGGCTAAATCCATGACTACCTTTAGCATAAGATAAAAGAAATGTCCAAATTAGAAAGTTTTGTATGTTTCTGAGCCAGCCTAGTGAGGGTCCCCATGGATCCTTCAGCCCAACTGGTTAAGCCTAGTGCTCATCAATTAAATCCAGTACTGGGGCTTCATCTTACCAATGTAAGCAGACAAAAAGAAAAAGGGTGTAAGTTCGTATGTGGTTAATGGTGCAGCAACGAGCAATCCTTATCTGAAAACTGAAAGCTAAGGCAGCAGCGAGGTGTTTTGGCTATGGTGATAAGATGATTAGTGAATGGTGTTATTGCTTAAAGGGTAACAACGTGTACGAATAGGTGACAGAGAGGTAGCTACCAGAGCATTTAGACCCCCAACCTAAAAAAACTAAAGCTGCAACTTGCAATACATATACAAACCATTTAATTTATCAAATTCAATTAAATAAATTATTAAAAATAAATAAAATCAGTTCAATCTATCCGATTGGTTTAATTAATTCTGAAAACAATCTCATTTATTATATTTTGGAAGCTTCTCATTATAACTTTAACATTTTCTCTCTCTCTTAGATTTCATGTGACTATTTTCACTTGCACAGATTAAGATATATATTTGCAGTTACTTTAAATATCAAGCTTTTTTGGTTAACAATGGCTATAGGACATATATTCTATTTGATTCTTTTAAAATATAACAATATAATAACAAACAAAAAAAGTCAACATTAAAAGTTAAATATCGAAAGGAAAAATGATGCCATAGGCTTAAAGTGATATTTTGGGAAAAAAATATAATTAGCTTTACAAAATAAAAGTTACTATGTATTAGATAGAGTGAAAATATAAAATTGTTAAATAAAAGGGTGACTGTCAAACATTGATCTATTAACATTGAAAATAATAAAACAAACCTATCATTTTCGTGTAATATTATTCAATAACTTTTAATATGTTCTAAATCCACCCATTGCATGTCACTAATATTGGACAAAATTTACCACATCACACAGAATCAATTTAGACCAGCATATAGTATGCTCCTAACATATTATTATTATTATTATTATTATTATTAAGCATTGATGGTTTGTTATATTAAAAGAATGTAAAGACGAAAAACATTAACATGCATATATATGTATATATATATATATGATTGTGATTATTGTTGTATTTTTAGTATTGTCACTATTAGTATATATTCTCCGAAAACTAAGAGACAACCACATTTACACCCAACACACAAGCAAAAGAAAAATCCAACCCTACACTTGAAATAGCTATGAAGTGAATTTGTCTTTGTGTTGATGATACCTTGAACAAACAAAAACTATAAAGGAAAGATATTTGTTTCATAGCTAGGGGGTCACTCTCACAAATGGGCCATTCATTGATTAAATGCTTACTCATATGGTGTATCACCATCATCAACAGTGCTGGACCTGAGACAGGTGGGCCGTTTCATTGTTGGGGTAACCATTCATTTTCCTTCTCTTCATCTCTCTCTCCCTTCTCACACTTAGAGCTGCTGTAGTAATGGCGCTTCCATTTCCACTTTCTGAATATGAAAATTGCTGGTCAAGCACATTGACTGCCGTGTTCCAGCTGGAAGCCATGTCCATCATTGACCCTTCTTCTCTCTCCCTCCCTATCTTTTGCATCCATTTGTAGCATTTTAACAGGTTTTCCTGTACATATACCGAAACATTAAAATATAATACTTGCACTTTATTCTACTGCAATGTTCTCAAGTACCTTATGTACATATAAACAGCTGGAAATTGCTTTGTGATAGCAGGGGAATTGCAATGGGAACAGTTCATGGGAGGCAAAGAGAAGTGCCGACGCTGCAATTATCGATGGCTTGAACTCTAAAAGCTTTGTTACAGTTTGAGCTTTGAAGATGATTTCAACAGCTCGGGCTTTGAGGGCTTGCCTTAATGCAGGGTCTTTGAGCTTCAAAAATGGAATGAAAAAGGAGATGAAAGAGAAAGGAGTAATTGAACGCATCCGCCATTTTAGCGCTCCCAATATTAAATATTCCATCCTCTCTATTGTTCGTGCATCAAACATGAAACCTCCATCGCCCTACATTAATCCCAAAGAAAACACATTAACCTAAAACCGGTCTTAGGTTGCTGGCCATGTTACAAATTTTTACCTGAAAGTCGGCGAGAGAGAAGTCTGTTCTGTTCATCTTGGCAGCCAAAGAGACGCAAGATATTGCAATAAGTCGAAGAACCCATGTCTTATTTTGCTGCAGCGTCAAAGTTACAGCTCTGTGAACTGAATAAATGGTGTTTTAACTAATAGCAACGAACGAAGCTAAGAAGACGTTACCGGTATGGGTTGGCTTGATAAGAACCGGTCGAGATAATTAACAGCAAGATACGATATAAAGGGGTGGAATTTGCAAGAAAACTGAAACAAAAACTAAACTGAGATCACAAATGAAATAAACAAAGTGAGTGAGTGTTGGTCATTTACTTTACCTGTGAGATTAAACAAATAGCTTCTTCTCTGAAACAAACATCATCTGTAGCTTTGAGTGTGGGCATATGATCGGATTCAAGCAAGAAGAGGGAAGGGATAGTATTAAAGTTGGTTAATGGGTTTTCAAGATTGAACTCCATTAGCTTAGTGGCGCACTGCATAGCTACTATCTATCTGTATCTGTACCTACATTTTACCAAGAGAAGTGTGACTTTATGCAATTGCAGAAGATAGAAATCTGGTACTTATATAATTGAATGTAAAGGATGGATTATTACCTCATAATGTTATGCATTTCCCAAATTAATGAAAGGTGTAATTAATACCAGGTGGAGCTTCCAATCCATGCAGTATTTATTATGTACAAATTACAAAAAAAAAAAAAAAACAGTGGCGAACTGGCCACCTCTGAATTGTGTTCCCCTTCTTGCACCAAACTGGTAACATTGCAGTGCCAGGTTATAAATCTTCAGGTAGACATATAATTAAATTGAACTTTTATATGAATATTACCAAAAAAAAAAAATTTATATTCCAGATAAATTAAATTTCCTTTTTATATAAATATAGAAAATATTTATTTTTTTAAATAAAAATTTTGGCAGGCAGTAGGTACCCATAGTATAATAAGCTTTAATAGCAGATTAAAATTGAAGAATTTAATTGAGATAAAATTTCCCTGCAATGATAAGTTATATTATATTTTAAAGAAAGAATTCACATTCAAACTCTGAAAATAATATTATTAGTAAGAGTAATTATAAATCCTAAAAAAATTTTAAAAAAATTATTTATTGAAATTGAAACTCAAAATTTTACTTAAAAATATTAAATTCTTTATCATTCAATCTAATTATGAAAAAAAAAACATAATAGATAATTTCTCGGCACCAAACATAAGAAGCCCTTTTGCTTTTCTTTTCTTCCTCTCCCCCTCCTCTTTATGTGCACATCAATAGTATGGAACAATAATTATTCATTTACAAGTAATCAAATGTTAATAAGCTTATACACAAATTGAATGATTTGATTGTCGAAAAGGCTGAGAATTTTAAGGAGGGGGGATGAGAGGGAGAAATTGCAATGATAATAATGTGTATGGAGAAGAGACAATAAAGGGAAAAACACATTCACATGCACATGCAGTGACATAATGAGTGCATGTTTCACGCCATACCACCAGGCAAATAACATCATCATACTATATGTTCTCAGCTTATATAAATTATAATAATACTGATCAGAATGTGACAATGCCCCAGCAGCTGATGGTCCATTTTTCAACATATTGTACATTTGTGACCAATCAAAACCCAATTTATAGTATTCAATCATGTTTCTTCGGAACAGGAGCCAGCCAAGGTCTGATGAAGTCACTAATTTATGCTGATGTATCAATAAGTAATCAGATAGCAAGGTTTTTTCTTTGTTTTGGATAATTAGACTATTTGGTTGATGGTAATCAGATAACTAGTTTGATATAAGAATGTATAACATCTATACCCATACAAACGAAATTAAGTCATCTTTCTAACTACTTGATTCCTTTTTATTTAAGGATTTGAAATTTTGATAATCTAAATTTAAGTCTTATCATGCATGAATAGTTTGAGCTCATTCTAGTTACAGTTTTAACTTATTATATGTGTATTATTTATTATTGTACTTGTAAACTTCTTAGGGAGCGTTTGGTTCGTCGAATCCTAGACTATGTTTTGTAATAGGATTACGAGAATTTAAGGTTACGAGTGAAATGTGAGATTATCTTATTCGGTTCATTTGACTGGGATGTAAAATTCAGATGTTTGGTTAACAGAATGTGAGATTGTTTAGAAGCACATTTTACTCAATTGTCCTTATTATAGAATTTATTTTTTTAACAAGTTTAGTTCCTTTAATATTTTTTAGTTTCAGTTTCCATAAAATTATGATAAATTATTACAATTATTACTTTTTATTACAATTTATATATTAATAAGTAAATATATTGTGTTGAAATAAATTTATAAACCATAATTATAATAATTCATGAAAAGTGATTGTAACACCAACCATAATTATGGTTACAACCATAATTAATATATTAATGAATAAATTATTAAATAAAATATAATTATTATAACTGTAATGTATATATCTATTGGTTCCTACTAAGAAAAAATATTTTTAATTAGTCTTAAACTTTATTTATAAAAAAAAGTCTAAATTGATTAGAATAATAAAACAAAGGGCAAATTGATCCAAAAGTTAAGATTACGCTTATAACCTAAGTGTTAGAATTAAGTGACTCGAATCCTTATTTAAATAAAATACAATGGTAAAATAAAATAAAAGATGAATCCCTATAGAACTACACTTCTTTTATTTTATTTTAAATAAGGTTTTTTAAACCTTATTAAACTCCATCTATTTGATATTGATTAGAATAAGGTGTTTCAATCTTACTACACTCCTATTAGAATATGGCTTTACAAGCCTATAAATAGACATAGTCTATTCCAGTTGTAATTGATTCGAATTTGACATAGTGAATTTTCTTCTCCTCTGCCCGTGATTTTACGTTTCCCGAAAGGGTTTCCACATAAAATCTGTGTGTTCTTTAAATTTTTATTTCTCTTTTCTTTGCGATATATTGTCATTACTGACGTTGTATTTTTCTCAAATTGGTATCCAAGCTTCTGAGTTTTTCATCTCGATCACGGTAATGGCATCTTTAAAGTATGAAATTCTGCTGTTGGATCGCAAACCAATTTGTGTTGTGGCAGATAAAGATGCAGACAGTTCTTGCACAGATGGATTTAGAGGAAGCGCTACTAGGGGTAGATAAGATGCCTTCGACATTGACGGAGGAAGAGAAAAAGCGCAAGGATCGAAAGGCGTTAGCACAGTTACATCTGCATTTGTCTAACAAAATTTTGTAGGATGTGATGAAGGAGAAGACCGTCGCTGCATTATGGAAGAGGCTAGAACAAATATGTATGTCGAAAACTCTAACCAGTAAGTTGCATATGAAGCAACGTCTTTATGCTCATCGTTTGGAGGAAGGTGCGTCTGTGCACGAACACTTAACAGTGTTTAAAGAAATTCTCTCAAACATGGAGACCATGGAGGTTCAGTATGATAAGGAAGATCTAGAGTTATTCTACTTTGTTCGTTGCCCCCGTCTTATTCAACCTTCAGAGACACGATTTTATATAGCCCCGAGTCTCTCACAGTTGATGAGGTTTATGATCCTTTGACCTCGTATGATAAGATGAAGCATCTTGTGATTAAACCCGACTCTCAGGGAGAGGGTCTCATTGTTCGTGGGAGACAAGATCAGAATGCTGATGATGATCGTGGAAGGACACAGGAACAGAATCCTCGCGGTAAATCTAAGGGTAGATCAAAGTCTTCAAACAGAGGTAAAACTTGTAACTTCTGCAAGAAGAAAGGGCGCATTAAATCTGAGTGCTAGAAGCTACAGAATAAGATTAAATGGGAGGCTGCGAATCAAAAGGGAAAACAACCAAAAAATTTCGGTGAAGCTGATGTTGTAGAAGACTATAGCGATAGTGAACTTCTAGTCACTTCTGTCAACAATTCTAAAGTGAACGAAAAGTGGATACTTGATTCGGGTTGCACCTTCCACATGTGTCCCAATCGGGATTGGTTTACAAATTACGAAACCGTGTTTGAAGGTGTTGTTTTGATGAGAAATAATGCTTCGTGTAAAATCGCAAGTGTTGGAACAATTAAAGTTAATATGTTTGATAGAGTTGTCAGAATACTTAGTGACGTACAATATGTTCCAGAATTGAAGAGCAATTTAATTTCGTTAAGTACTCTTGACTCAAAAGGGTACAAATACACAGCTGAAAGTGGGATTTTGAAGATTTCCAAAGGTTCCCTCGTTGTGATGAAAGGGCAGAGAAAGATTGCCAAGTTATATATTTTGCAGGGCTCTACTGTTATTGGTGATGCAGCTGTTGCTTCCTCTTCCTTATCAGATGATGATATTACTAAACTTTGGCATATGCGCCTAGGGCAAATGAGTGAGAATAGCATGGCAAAATTGAGCAAAAGAGGACTTCTTGATGGGTAAGGAATTTGCAAACTGAAGTTCTTTGAGCACTGCGTTTTTGGGAAGCAAAAGAGAGTTCGATTCACCAAAGGAATCCATAACACGAAAGGAACGTTGGAGTATATTCATTCTGATCTGTGGGGGCCATCAAGAGTGCCTTTAAGAGGTGGAGCTAATTATATGCTAACTTTTATTGATGATTTTTCCAGAAAAGTTTAGGCATCCTTCCTGAAGCAAAAAAGTGATGTCTTTTCCGCAATTAAGTCTTGGAAAACTATGATTGAAAAATAGATGGAAAAATAAATAAAATACCTCTGCACAGATAATGGCTTAGAGTTTTGTTCTGATGAGTTTAATAAACTGTGCAAGTCAGAAAGGATCGTGAGACACTTGACAGTTCATCATACTCCACAGCAAAACGGCTTTGCAAAATGAATGAATAGAACGATCATGGAGAAGGTTCGATGTATGTTGTCAAATGCCAACTTACCAAAGTCTTTTTGGGCCGAAGCAGCCTCTACTGCATGTTTTTTGATCAACCGATCTCATCCATTACCATTGAGAAAAAGACTCCACAAAAGGTATTGTCTAGTAATCCTGCTAATTGTTCTGATTTAAAGATCTTTGGGTGTCCTGCGTATGCTCATGTTAATAATGGAAAATTGGAATCGAGATCTATTAAATGTGTTTTTCTTGGTTATAAAGCTGGTGTAAAAGGGTATAAGTTATGGTGTCCTGAAAATAGAAAAATTATGATTAGCAGAGATGTTGTTTTTGATGAAACTGCTATGCTACCTAACTTATCTCTTAAAAACTCTTCCAATAAAGAAAATCAAAAGAAAGTGGAGCATCAGATTAATACAGAGTCGACTCCTCAAGTCAGTACAAAAATTGAGAATACAGTTGCTTCTTTACCACAATACTCTATCGCCAAAAATAGAACTAGAAGAGAAATTAAACCTCCAAAGAAGTATGTCGAGGCTGATCTAGTTGCTTATGCTTTAAATGTGGCCAAAGATATAGATGCAAACCAAGAGCCGTCTAATTATTTTGAGGCAATTAGTTGTGAAGACTAAAAAAAGTGGATGTTTGCTATGCAAGAGGAGATGGAATCACTCCATAAAAATAAAACATGGGATCTTGTGAAACTTCCTAAAGGTAAAAAGATTGTTCGCTGTAAATGGGTGTTTAAAAAGAAAGAAAGGACTCCATAGCTGAAGAACCTAGATATAAAGCAAGGCTTGTTGCAAAAGGTTATAGTCAAATTCTAGGAGTGGACTTCATAGATGTGTTCTCCCCAGTTGTGAAGCATAGTTCGATTCGAGCTTTGCTTGGAATTGTGGCCATGTATGATTTGGAGCTTGAGCAGTTAGATGTAAAAACTGCATTTTTGCATAGAGAACTTGAGGAAGATATTTACATGCAACAACCAGAGGGTTTTACAGTATCAGAAAAAGAGGACTATGTTTGCTTGCTGAAAAAGTCTCTTTACGGCTTGAAACAGTCACCAAGACAGTGGTACAAGAGGTTTGACTCCTTTATAACTTTTCATGATTTTGTAGTTTTGACAGTTGTGTTTACTTTAAGAAAAATAGTGATGGTTCTTTTGTGTATCTACTTCTTTATGTTGATGACATGTTGATAGCAATAAAAGATAAAAGAGAGATAAGAAAGGTCAAAGCCCAACTAAGTGAAGAATTTGATATGAAAGATTTGGGACCAGCAAAGAAGATACTTGGTATGGAGATTCTCGGAGATAGAAAAGTAAGTAAATTGTACCTAAGTCAGAAGGGGTACATTGAAAAAGTTCTTTGCAGGTTCAATATGCAGAGTGCTAAGCCTGTTAGTACTCCTTTAGCAACCCATTTCAGATTTTCATCGACTTTGACTCCACAATCAGATGATGAGATTGAGTACATGTCACATGTTCTATACTCTAGTGCAGTGGGATCTCTTATGTATGCTATGGTTTGTTCACGTCCAGATTTATCATATGCAGTCAGTGTGGTTAGCAGATACACGGTGAATCCCAGTAAAGAACATTGGAAAGCAGTTCAGTGGATTTTAAAATACTTACGAGGTACTACTGATGTTTGTTTACAGTTTGGAAGAACTAGAGATGGAGTCATTGGGCATGTTAACGCTGATTTTGCTAGAGACCTTGATAGAAGAAGATCTCTCACTGGTTATGTCTTTACAATCGGAGGTTGTGCAATCAGTTGGAAAGCTGCTTTGCAAACTACAGTCGCTTTGTCTACCGCTGAAGCTGAGTACATGGTGATTACTGAGGCTTGTAAAGAAGCTATTTGGTTGAAGAGACTCTTTAGTGAGCTCAATGAAGACCTTCAAATCAGCACATTATTTTGTGACAGTTAGAGTGCCATCTTCCTTACAAAAGATCAAATGTTTCATGATAGAACAAAACACATTGATGTTCGGTATCATTTTGTTCGTGATATTATTGCTCGTGGTGATATTGTTATGAGCAAAATTAGTACTCATGAAAATCCTACAGATATATGACTAAGTCACTTCCTATAACCAAGTTTGAGCATTGCTTAGACTTGGTTGGTGTTCATTGTTGAAGTTAAACCCTTAAGGGGTTTTATGGAAGAGATGGAGAACTTGTTCATTGAGAGTTCGCGATGAAGAACTTGTTTATTGAGAATTCGTGTCAAGGTGGAGATTGTTAGAATTAAGTGACTCGAATCCTTATTTAAATAAAATACAATGGTAAAATAAAATAAAAGAAGAATCTCTAGAGAACTACACTTCTTTTATTTTATTTTAAATAAGGTTTTTTAAACCTTATTAAACTCCATCTATTTGATATTGATTAGAATAAGGTGTTTCAATCTTACTACACTCCTACTAGAATATGGCTTTACAAGCCTATAAATAGACATAGTCTATTCCACTTGTAATTGATTCGAATTTGACATAGTGAATTTTCTTCTCCTCTGCCCGTGGTTTTTTCCTGAAAGGGTTTCCACGTAAAATCTGTGTGTTCTTTAAATTTTTATTTCTCTTTTCTTTGCGATATATTGTCATTACCGACGTTATATTTTCTCACTAAGGTTACTTAAGGAATGGATCGTAATAAGATGATACCCTATATTACGGGATGATTGTAATGTGAGATTACGTGATGGGCAGAATGTTGAAATCCAAACACTATAATCAATATTGATGGTTTCTCAAACATCTCGCCATTTTCGCATACTATGTCCTTCATTTACTTGTATTCGTCTCTCTATTTATTCTTAGGATGGAAATATTATTTCCACCATGTCCTTATAAGGTAGTCCTACAGTCTACCCTTCTACTGGTCATTGGGTATCTCCCCCTTGGCGGTCAATCCAATTATGGGCAATCCATGCCATGTAACAGCCCGTTTTTAGTAAAATCGAAACAGTAGTTTCGGGACCACAAATTCGAGTTAGAAAGAAAATTTATTTTAATATTATTGCATGGTCTACATCATGAAAGGAAAGACGTATGAAAATTTTGATACGAAAATTTTACCGATTTCATGTTTAATTATAGAAAGGACCAAATTGCATAAAATGCAAAAGTTATGTTCTAGTAGCTATAAGTATCAAATAGCTATGGAATTCAAGATTTGAGGTCCTTATATGGTAATTAGACCATTAAAAAAAGTTAGTAGATATTTTTGAGGATTCATCCATGGAAATTTAGAAAAAGAAAAGGACTAAATTGGAATTTAGAATAAATAAAGATGATAATAGCCTAATATCATCTTATTTCATCATCTTCCCCAAATTTTCTATGGAAAACCTAGGAAAGAGAAATAAAATCAAGCAAACTTAATTAGGTAAGTAATCATGTCCCGCTTTTAGTAATTTTTATATTTTGATATTGGAATAACCTAATTTATCTATTTTGGGATCAATTTGAAAAGATATTAAAGTATTGAAATTTTTCCATAGATGAATATGCTGAAAATTTGAAATTTATGGTAGAAAATAAAAGGTTGTTGATAGATAAACAACTTTTATAAAGTGAACTTTCATGAAATTGTGGTTTATGGACTAAATTGTAAAGATGTAAAATTCATGGAAATTTTTGATTTTTATGAAATATATGTGCTGTAATTGTTATATGTAAAAATTGGTTAGGCTTGGAATAAGGATTAAATTGCATGAATTTCATTTTCCAAGCCTAGGGATGAAATCGTCATTTATGAAAAGTATAGGGGCAAAATGGTAATTTTGCCTAGGATGTGAATTGAATTAAATTGAATATTAAATAGATTAAATTGATGTTAAAGTCATTTATATAGATCCGAATAAATCAAATATGAAGTAGATCGAGGAAAAGAAAAAGTGTCGGATTAAAAGATTTCCGTATACGAACAAGTGACTAGGTAAGTTCGTGCAACTAATTTTGTACATTTATATGCTTGAATTGAATGTTGTGTATTAGAATTATGTAGTTTTCATGCATATGAAAATTGAATACATATCTGATAATGCCCGATAAATGATAAGTCCCATTGGAATAAATGAAGTTTATCGGATACAAGTTTCCCGATTGGTTGTTGATCGCTGAAATTAAAACTTTAAAATTTATAAATAGAATGATCAAACCTGGAAACTAACTCTGACAATGACTTAAAGGCAAGTGTACCTATCGAATAGTAGTATAGCTTAGGCAAGACCGGATTATCGAACCCAAAGGAACTAAAAGTATTAATACTCACTTTCTTTTTATTATTTAGCCTAAAATATGGAGTGATTGGTTGCTTTAACTAATTTACGACTACTAAGAGAAAGACACAAAGACAAAAAGAACGAATTGGGAAATAACTTGAAGAAACTCAATTGATTACGACGATACCCTCAGGAAGAATCCACCTAGACTTCACTTGTTACTTATTACTGAATCATATGATTTCCTTACTTAGCTTGATCCGTAGGACTCCCTAACCTATATTAAACCCTCTCTCGAGGCGAATAATGTCTAACCCTAGGTTAATTAGTGGAACTCTCGTTCACTTAGAATAATCCCCTAAAATAGCAGTAAATCGATCAGTGGATTCCCATATTAGGTTTCACCCTAATCTGGCAAAATCTCGTAGCCCTATCTCTAGGCGTTCGATCAACTCCGCTTAATTATGCTAGATCTACTCTTAAGCAGGGTCTATTCCTCCTCCACCTAAGCACATCAGATTTAGATTAAGCATGCATAATTAAGAACAAACTAAGTATTATCATATAATTCAGAAAATAATAACAAAATTCATCTAGGTTTCATCCCTTGTGTATCTCAAGGATTTAGTTCATAACAAATAAAGAAAACATCTCAAAAGAAAATATAAAACAAAACATAAAAAATCCCTAAAACCCCCTAGAGGAATTGAAGGAGAAATCCGTCGTCTTGAGTAGAACTTCTGCTTCTTGAGATGGATAATCGAGGCAAGATCTAGAATAACAGTTCAAAGTTGACACACTCATAATCAATAAAGTAAGCATGAAAAAGAATATATGCTCTGTAAGGCTCAAAATCTCACAAAAATTATGGGTATTTGACATCAATCCTTTTAAATTTCAAACTTCAAGGTAATATTCAAATTCAGTTCAACAATCTAAAAAAAAATTTATTCTTGAAATATAGACTTATCATGCTTGATTCTCTAGTATCTTAAAGTTTAAATCATCAATGCACAATTATCAATGACTTAATCCAAAAAATATCAATAAAAATCATAAATCTTTAGAAATTTCATCCTAATCGGTAATATGAAAAAAAATACTTAAAAACAAGATTTAAAATTCAGGATTTTTCGAATAATGCTTTAGGTAACCCCCCATACTTAAGTTGTACATTGTCCTCAATGTACAAAGCAAGATAATAATAAAGTCATAAGATAGAGAGAGAAGTGAAACTTCCTGAATTATGGATAAAGTCTTTGAAAAGAAATCGGATAGGATTAGAGGTGAACGTGAGGAAGCGTCTCGAACCGTTTGAAATTGAATCCTCAAAGTAGCCGGTTTGATTTTATTGTATCCTAAACTAAATCTAAATAGCACGAAAAATAATAAAAAAAAGTAAAATAAAAATAGGAATAAAAATAATTAAATAGAGATACGGTCCACGCCCATGTGCCTAGCCGTGGTGCCCACACGGTCACGGCCACGGCAGTGTGCAAGGCCGTGTGGTCTGGAAATCTGCACTTTTGGTTTATTTGAATGCTTAAAAAGGAAAAATAAAAATAAAAATGGGGTTTGTGCTCGGGTTGCCTCCCGAGAAGCGCTCGTTTATAGTCTTAAGCTAGACTTACCTGTTATTTGCATAATCATGGTGGTTTAAAGAGGTGGAAATCCTTTCTCATGCGATCAACTCGATTATGGATATAAAGTTTAAGTCGAGTAGTGTTTACCTCAAAGTGTTGAATTTGGGATTGCTTACCTCGACTCTGCCGTATAGGAAGACATTAAGTACCTCAAAAGTGATTTCTTTGTTTGTCTTGAGGTCTGAATTGGTGATTTGAGGGTCTTCCTTATTCAACAATATATGATCCTATATTTTTATGTGATTTATTGTTCCTATCAGCTCGTCTGAGGTTTCCTTCGGGTTGACTTCGTGTGGTTCTGGTTCCTCATGTAATTCTTCTGTATTGGCACGAGGTCTATGATCCGGCTCATGTTTGTAGCCTTGTGGTGTTTCCTGCAATGAAGGTTGAACAAGTTGGTTATCAACTGAATTTACTTTCTCATCTTTATCACTTGATGTTCTGGCCGAGGCAAGAGCTTGAAGAGTGACTATCTCGTCACCTATACGAAGTATGAGTTCTCCTGCATAGATATTAATTTTAGCTCTGGCAGTTGCTAAAAAGGGTCTTCCTAAAATTAAGGGGATCGTGTTGTCCTCATCCATGTCTAAAATGACAAAGTCTACTGGGAATACGAATTTATCAATTTTGATTAGAATATTTTCTATTATACCCCTAGGAATTCTTATAGTTTTATCAGTTAATTGAATGCTCATCCTAGTTTGTCTGGGTTTCCCTAGACCTAGTTGTTTAAATATTTTGTAAGGCATAACATTGATGCTTGCCCCTAAATCTGCTAATGCATTATCAATAGATAAACTACCAATTAAACATGGAATTGTAAAACTTTCTGGATCTTTTAATTTTCGTGGTAGTTTATTTTGTAGAATTGCTGAGCACATTGCGTTTAGCTCCACGTGGTGCTCTTCATCTAATTTGCGTTTGTTGGTCAAGAGCTGTCTTAAAAATTTCCTTGAGTCTGGTATCTGAAAAAGAGCTTCAATAAGAGGTAAGTTAATATGTAATTTCTTTAAGAGTTTAAGAAACTTACCGACCTGTTCCTATGAATCGTCTCTTTTCATTGCTTCGGGATAAGGTATGCGAGGTTGGTACTCTTTGATTACCAGTTTCGGCTTTTCTTGTGTTACCTCTACCTTACCTTCGGCTACCTTGGCTTTTTGTATTGGATTAGGTTCATCTAACCCCTTACTAGCATGGGCTGAGATGGCTTGAATTTGCTCCTTCGGTTTAATCTCGATGTTACTTGGTAGACGTCCTTGCGGTCGTTCTGACATTAGCTTTGCGAGTTGTTCGACTGCATTAGTGGCTGCCTTGACTGACTTAGTAAGTTCCCCGATTCGGTTCTCGTTGCTTTTAAGTGTTTTCTCAGTTTATTGGAAACTATTTTCTGTATTTGCCATGAATTTTGGCAGCATCTCTTCAAGATTCAGCTCCTCTTCTTGTTGGTGAGGTGGTTGTTGAAAATCTGGAGGAAGTTCCGATCTTTGGCTATTTTGATCATCCCACGAGAAATTGGTATGGTACTTCCAACCTGCATTATAAGTATCACTATAAAAATTATTTTGATATTTAGAATAGTTACCTGTATAGTGAGCTTGCTCGTTTTCCATGCCATATCCATAGGGTGGGTACTCAGGATTCGCCACGCCTCCTAGATTCTCAGATTCTGGATGTACTGCGAGGGACTATACCAATCATCAATCTTTTTATTCATCATCTCTAACTGATCAGATAACCTGGTGACCACGCCGAGGTTGAAGACACTAGCTGTTTTAGTAGGGATTGTCCTCATGACTTACTATTGATAATTATTCAGTGCCATCTTTTCCATAGACTAAAATTTTCTGCCAAAAGAAAAATAGAGGAAAAATTTGCAAAGTAAGAAACAAATAATAATAAATTGTAATAAATAAATAAAATTGGCTAAAGTAATAAAAATTAAGCTTTCTTAATATTTTAGTTCCCCGGCAACAGCGCCAAAAACTTGATCGCTGAAATCAGAGCTTTAAAATTTATAAATAGAATTATCAAACCTGGAAACTAACTCTGAAAACAACTTAAAGGCAAGTGTACCTATCGAACAGTAGTATAGCTTAGGCAAGACCGGATTATCGAACCCAAAGGAACTAAAAATACTAATACTCACTTTCTTTTTATTATTTAGCCTAAAATATGGAGTGATTGGTTGCTTTAACTAATTTACGACTACTAAGCGAAAGACACAAAGACAAAAAGAACGAATTGGGAAATAACTTGAAGAAACTCAATTGATTACGACGATACCCTCAGGAAGAATCCACCTAGACTTCACTTGTTACTTATTACTGAATCATATGATTTCCTTACTTAGCTTGATCCGTAGGACTCCCTAACCTATATTAAACCCTCTCTCGAGGCGAATAACGTCTAACCCTAGGTTAATTAGTGGAACTCTCGTTCGCTATAATAATCCCATAAAATAGCAGTAAATCGATCAATGGATTCCCATATTAGGTTTCACCCTAATCTGGCAAAATCTAGTAACCCTATCTCTAGGCATTCGATCAACTCCGCTTAATTATACTAGATCTACTCTTAAGCAGGGTCTATTCCTCATCCACCTAAGCATATCAGATTTAGATTAAGCATGCATAATTAAGAACAAACTAAGTATTATCATATAATTCAGAAAATAATAACAAAATTCATCTAGGTTTCATCCCCTTCAGGTATCTGAAGGATTTAGTTCATAACAAATAGAGAAAACATCTCAAAAGAAAAGATAAAACAAAACATAAGAAATCCCTAAAACTCCCTAGAGGAATTGAAGGAGAAATCTGCCGTCTTGAGCAGAACTCCAGCTTCTTGAGAGAGATCCACTGGCTATCTTCGAATGATTCCCACAAATGTGATCTTTCTGGCTCGGCTCCTTGTCCTAGCTAACCACCCCTGACAAAAGCCCTGGCAGAAGGCTTCTGCCGAACCCCCTTTTAAGTTGCACCCTTGGGTGTTTATATAGACTTTGAGATGCCTTACTTGGCCCCTAAGTATCCTAATTCAAGTATAATTCCTACTCGGGTGTTTGAATAGGTTGTGGAATGTGTTTCTTTTCCTCAAAGTATCCTATTCCGAGTAGAATTGCTCACGGCCATGGTACACGCCCGTGTAAATTGTTTTCAGGCCGTGTCTCGATTCTGTCGACTGGGGCACAACCGTGTAAATTGTGGCATGGTCGTGTCTTAATTAATTATCGAGGCACAGCAGTGTGGCTTAAAGTTCAGGCCGTGTCGATTTCCTCTTTGGCCCAATGGCCCGTTTTAAGCCCGTTTCTTATTCTTTTCGTCCTCGGGTGCTTTCCTGAGTAAAAACATGAAAAGAAAGGATTAAGAGCACCTTTGTAGATAAATCAAGGGCTAAATCATCCAAAAGCATACTAAATGTGGGCCTAAAATATGTTACTTTTACGGTTTATTAGTTGTGATCTAGAATATGTTACAGACACACTATAGCTCTTACAAGCATCCTGTTATAAGCCCTCTCGAGCTTCCCATTACATGGTTCCCACGAGCATCCTGATCGGTAGTGATCCTGCATGTGTTGTGGACTACCGCAGCTCTTTGTGAGCGTCCTGTTATATGATCGGTTGTGATTGTGATCCTGCATATATTGCGGACACAAACACAGCTCTTTATGAGCGTCCTGACATAGCTCGCTTGAACATCATGTTATATGGCTATCCAGAGCTCCCTGATAATAGCTCTTCGGGGTTACCTGTTAAGCTCAATGAGTTTCCTGTTCTAAACTCTTATGTGCTTCCTGATTTACCCCGAATAAGCTTCCTGTTACATGGCTTACATGATCATCCTGTTATATGGCTCGAGAGAGTGCTTTCTGATTATGTGCCCTAAATGGGTACCCTTGAATATGAGTTGACGGTTTACAGTTTTGTATAGTTTGAATGTACTACATATGTATCCATCGATATTTCAAATAAATTCAACAGGAATAGTTTTGACATGGTTGAATTGAACTTAAGATGATTGATTATAGAAATACAAATGTTATATGGAAATATGATATGAAAAGCACATGCTTATGAAAGTTATTACATGATGAGCTCATCTTTGATTTTTGATGTTTACATGATATACATTACTAACAAGTTTCTTGAGATCATATGTGTTTAGGCAAATGGCCATAATAATTTGGATGCATGTTTGTATATTTATTTTGAATGTACATGATTGGTAAGTTAAGTTCTTGTTATACGAACTTACTAAGCATTTGAAATGCTTACTCGGATTTGTTTTCTCTGTTTTATAGTGCTCGAAAGCTTGTAAAGGTTGGAATCAATGGAGCATTATCACACTATTCTTTAGCACGTTTTGGTATAAATAGCAAACTTATTTTGGTATAATGGCATGTATAGGCTAATTTGGCCAATGTTGGCATGTAAATGGTTGTTTGTAATCTAGCCATTGGAATGGCTAGTGATGGTATATTTAGTGAATATATACTTGAGGTTATAATATGGTTAATATATGTGTGTTTGGTATGGTTAGATTGAATTATGGTAAACATATATATCTTTCAAAAGGTAAGTTTAAATACATGTGATGATATATCAATTATAATGCTAATGTTGGCTTGGTTTTAACATCTTGAATTGATTGGTATATGTATGCAAGTATTAATGTAGGTACAAGGCAAAATTTGGGTGAGAAATAAAGCTTGGAAATGGTCTTATTTTGTCCACATGGGTAGGCACACGGGCGTGTGTCTCAACCGTGTGTGACACACGGCCATACGCACGAGCGTGTGCTTTGGCCGTGTGTCCCCTGCATCTTAAAAATTGAGAAATAGAATGCTTTGAATTGGTCACACAGGCATGTCTTAGTCGTATGAAACACACAGCCCAACACATAGGCGTGTATCTTAGCCGTGTGAACCCTACACCTAAGAAAAATTTTGAAATTTTGAGAAAAATTTTCTGAGTTTCCAGTTTAGTCCCGATTTGATTCTAACATGTATTTTGGGCCATGAGGACCCAATTAAGGGACAAAATGATTGATTTTGAATATGAATAGTAAATGACATAAATTTTCTGTAATTGAGCTGTAGAATCCGGTAATGCTCCGTGACCCTATTCTGAATATAGGTTAGAGGTGTTACATGGCAGACTCCTTCTCTTACCCTAGTCCTAAAGGACTTGCTATCATCCCATCTTTTGTGATAACTATTGAGATTTCTCGTCCCCTAGCAGATTAGGTCCCACTTGGGGCAAATAACGGGTGGATTATTTCCTCACAATCTACCATATTTGAGATTCTATGCTCGAAACTGTGTCATGTCTGTTAGATGTGGACCTCTTTAGCTTTCAATACCCAATAGGCTATCCTCAGAGTGTTTATCTGTATCACAAGTTCCCATTATTTTGGTTCCTTAGACAACTAACCATTTGTTTGGTACTTTCCAAATGGTTTCCCCCTTGAATAAGAATAGTCTTGACAGACATATTCTTCCTTTAGTATAATTTCCTTAGTTAATGGGTTATATTTAACCTCTCTTTTCCTTGTGAACTAAACATTGTGCCCATGCTCAACCTTTAACAAATCATATTTAACTAAGCATTCTTTGGCAGCTTTTATTGGTGGATTCTTATTTATGGTCCCCGGATTATCCATCCTTCGATTACCTGTACACTAGGCTCCACTAGGACGTCAACTCCTGTGACTACTTCCTACTGGTTACCATCCATATGCCCTACTGATTTTCACAACTATTATTTCAGCAATCATTTCTCATTTTCACTTTGTTACCTATTTATTGGTGAATTTGTTCGTCCAGTTGATTAACCATCACAAGTCCATGTTCCATTTTCCTTCTAGCTCATTTCTCCTTGTTTGCAAAATGTTCCACCCTTGCCGCCCTGATTGACCATCCATTTTTATTGTCCCAAAAAACTAATTTATGTATCCACAGCCAAACTATGGTCTTAAGCATTAGGGTCTCATGTTCAATGTCCTGGCAAACTACCCCATGTTTAGTGTCCTGACGGACCTCGCATGCTACCATAGTCAAGCTATGGTCTTACACAATATACCTCATGTTTAATATCTTGTAAAATCCATTGGTTGTCATAGTCGTCCTATGGCCTTACACCTCATAATTCTTGTGTTTAATGTCCCGACAGACTATCTACGATGCCATAACTTCTTTCAGCTCTAGCCTTACACAATATAACATGAGTTTACTATCTCGATGGACTACCAAAGAATGTCATTCCATCTTTCAATTATGGTTTTAGTCTTTTTTTTCCGTTTTGGCGCTCTTTCATTTGATGCCATAGTGTTTTTCAACTATGGTATTACTCATTTCTATCATGATGTCATAGCATCTTTCAACTATGGTTATACTTATCTTTATTATGATGTTATATTGACTTTCAGCTATAGTCTTACTCATTTTTGGCGTATAGCCTCCGATTGGACCCATTGCCTGGCCATGATCTTTTTATTCTCCTTTCTTATTACATTCCATCCATTCCATCCATTCCTTCATTTCACCATTTTTAACATTGGTGTTCGAACACTGTAGTGTCCTTTTTGCAAGGCCGGACGCTTCGCACATCACGGGTGCACTCAGCAACACCGTATGGTGGTATCTAACAGAATCACCCCTTGTTCCCATTCCTAACTTCGACTAACCCTTCGACATTTCCTACCATATGTACATTATTCACATGCAAGCATAGACATATAATCACGTAAACATAGTAACATGGAACACACCAACTGGAACATGTATCACTATAACATTTGTGCTATTCATAAATCATCTCAAAAGTGAGTTCCTCACTTGATGCTTTTTCGCCTCATGCGCTTAGCTTTTCTGAATGCTAGAGCTTCCATTCTCCTGCCAACTAAGCATCACAATCAAGTCCATAAATTAACTCAACATCTTCAATTAATACTTCAGTTTCCCAGAAACATACAGAATCCTTAGAAAGGTTTCTAGGAATCCTTGACTTTACTTTCTTAATCTTACATATACAAAAGGATTCAAGACTTTACCAGCTTACTGGATTTTTTATTTTTCTGACTTAGGCCTCTTAACTTTTGCTCTATGCAGAGCTTCCTATAACCATCGCGTTTTCGGAGTAAAGAAGAAGATAAAGGAAAAAAATAAAGCAAAATTGAGATGAATCTTCTCCCATAAGTCATCTCTCAGTTATTTAGAGCCCTTCTTGCACGGTCTCCAACAGTGTAAAATCCATCCTTTAACAATCATTATATTTCCCACTTACAAGTCAATTGGTATAAATCTAACCAAACCGACCTTGGATTTCAACCAAATCCTAATCCTCCCGAATTTCTAGTGAAGGTCGCCAAATTATGCCTTCCTTCCATTTAATCCCTCAATTATTTCTAAATATTCAGACCTAATAGAAACTATGTGTGACATCTAGAATATTTTCCTTTGGTCTTAATACAGATCTTTTTCCTTAAGCTACTCCATGCTCCTTAGATTATCTTCTTGAACATACTCATAGAGTTGAGACCAAATAAACTCAATTATGCTTATAGCTCTTAATATTGTTGTACTATTGGTCGGATGTCACCTTCCTGTTCAAGATCACAATAATATTCTTTTTCTTGGTGGTTTGTTAGGGGCCAAAAGATATAAAATGGGAGGTCTGCCACACCACTATTAAAGTTATGGGTAAGAGGGGTGGTAGGTCTCCACCATGTTGTTCTAGCTTTATTCGCTAGACATGTTTTGGTGTTGGTTATGATGAGCGCTCTAACCCTTTTGCTCCTAGTAACTATAGCCTTCAAAGGGTTGGAACATAGCTTTTCATTGGATTCCTACAAATGATGCCAATTGTTATACAAGGTCTTGCACAATGCAACAAGGGAAATTCATTCTTTATTGAGTGTAGAAAGACACATAACTAACGGTTGTTCCCATAGTAGGGGGTGTGAAGAACCGCTTGGTTTAGTAGATGAGGAAAGCTTGGAATATGCTAGAGAAAAGTTTTAATAAATTTGTCTTTTCTTCTTCCTCTCATTTTCGAAAGGGAGAAGTTATATATGGGGAAGGGCCTAGAGTGGGCTCTTATCTCATGATGACTTCTTTGTAGAGTCCAATCTTAGGCTCGATTTAGGGTGTAGATTGAATATGACCTTATTTAGGTTTGGTGAGCTAAGGAGTAGGTCAAATGTGACTTTCCTAAAAGTTTGTGAGCTTGAAAAGTTGGGACTATTAAATGAGATTGGACTTGATGTGAAGATTGTTCCTGATGATGTGGTAATGGTGTTGTGATGTTGTCCATTAAATATATGTAACGGTGTAAACTCTTTTTGTAACATTCACATTATGCCTCAAAGTTGGGTACAATCTTATGCCGGGTTAGAAAATATCAGATAATTTTTTAATTGAATAAAATAGAAAAATTAAGTGTTAATGTAAAGAATAGTGAAATTTGATAGGGATTAGAAAAATGCTTTCTAGATGAGAACTTAATTTAGGCAATTAACTCAATTGTAGAAGAATAGAAATTATTGTGGCAAAGTAAGAAGCTAAAAGTTAGGATAGGATCCATGGAATTGGTGGTAAAGGAGGAAGGACTAGGATGAAATTTTACCAAAATAGAAAATGACTCATATATGGTAATCTGGAAAAGATGGAGGGTAAAATGGTAAATGAATAAATAAGATCTTTTAAAAGACATAATCATGATTAGGGACAAATTTGTACAGCTTTGATTTGATGTAATAATTAATGATATTTAATTTTTATTAATAAAATAATTAGAAATTTTAGAAGAAAATTGTGGAAGGATAAAGAGAAATCATCCAATTTTTCTCTCCATCTTCACGTTACTCCCTTCTTAATCATTTTCAACTTTCACTTTTATTCCAAACATGTCCTACCAATATTTCCAAGCCATTTCAAGCTTAAATCTTCAAATTTGTTTGAAGCTTAGCTAGCAACATGTCATCACACTTCTGAGTCTCACAAATCTATTATAAAAACATCAGTCTAGCTTTCAACTCTGCTAAAATTGAACCAGCATCAAACAACGTCAGTTGCGTATTCATCGCTCGCAAAGCAAATAAAGACTTTCTACTCAGAGCATCAGCAACTACATTCGCTTTATCCGGATGATAATCAATAATCAAATCATAGTCTTTCAATAGCTCAAGCCACATACGCTGTTTCAGATTCAAATCTTTCTGTGACATTAAATACTTCAAACCCTTATGATCGGTAAATATATGACACTTTTTGCTGTACAAATGATGTCGCCAAATTTTCAACGCAAACACAATTGCTACAGTTCTAAATCATGTGTCGGATAATTCTTTTCGTATAGCTTTAACTGTCTAGAAGCATAAGCTATCACTTTGCCTTCCTGCATCAAAATACAGCCTAAACCATTTAAAGATGCATCGCTGAAAATCACAAATTCTTTACTCGATTCAGGCTGAAGTAGTACTCGTGCCTTGATTAACAGTGTTGTCAACTGATTGAAACTTTGCTGATACTTCTCAAGCCATTCAAACTTCACATCTTTTTACAAAAGTCTCGTCATCGGTGTTGCAATCATCGAGAATCCTTTGAAAAATATTTTGTAATAACCGGATAATCCCGGATAACTTGTAACTTCGGATACATTTTTCGGAGGTTTCCAGTCAACAACTGCTGAAATTTTACTCGGATAAACTCTGATGCCTTCAACCGATACAATATGTCCTAGAAAATTGACTTCTTGAAGCCAAAATTCACATTTTCTAAATTTGGCAAACAATTGCTTATCACGCAGGGTTTGTAACACAATTCTCAAATGCTCGGCATGCTCAGCCTCATCTCGTGAATAAATCAGAATATCGTCAATGAATACCATAATGAATCTGTCTAAATACAATCTGAAAATTCTGTTCTAGTGCATTAGTTAAACCAAACAGCATCACAAGAAATTCATAATGTCCGTACCTGGTCCTGAACGTAGTTTTCGGCACATCTGAATCTTTAACTCGTAACTAATATTAGCCAAAATAAAGATCAATCTTCGAGAATATTGTTGCACCTTTTAAATGGTCAAACAGATCATCAATTTACGAAAATGGATATTTATTCTTGATCGTAACTTTATTGAGCTAGCGGTAGTCAATACACAATCTCATTGATCCGTTCTTTTTCTTAATGAACAGAACCGGTGCACCCCAAGGTGAAAAACTGGGTCGAGCAAACCCCCTATCTGTCAATTCTTACAACTGTGCTTTCAACTCTTTCAACTCAGTAGGAGCCATTCTGTAAGGTTCTATTGATATCGGTGATGTTCCCAGTACTAATTCAATAGCAAACTCAACCTCTCTTATCGACAGTAATCCTGATAATTCCTTTGGAAACATATCAGGATACTCACAAACCACAAACACTGATTCAAGTTTCAACTCAAACACTTTAGAATCCATTAGATATGCAACATAAGAGTCACAACCTTTTCTCACATATCTCTGCGCTGACATAGCCGAAATAACAATAGGCAACCCATTCAAACTATCTGATTCAATCCGAAGCGTCTCACCGTTCTGGCATTTCAATACAATAAGCTTTCGTCTACAGTTCACAATAGCATTGTGCAAAATCAGCCAATCCATGCCCAAAATCACATCAAACTCATCAAATGGCAATAGCATCAAATCAGCCAAAAAATTGTAACCCCGAGTCATCAAAGGATAGTCTTGCAAACCTTATCAACTAACACATAATTACTTAGGGGGTTCGACACTTTAACCACGAATTTAGTGGACTCAATAGGTAAATTCTTACTTGACACTAGATTCGTTCATACATACGAATGGGTTGATCCTGGATCAATCAAAGTAGTAACATTAGTGTCAAAGATAGAAAAAGTATCAGCAATAACATCTGTAGCAAAAGCTTCCTCTGGTGCACGGATAGCGTAAGCCCTACTACTGCTCATGCTTCAGATCTCATAGTAGATTCTTTTGTTCCACCATGACTAACACTCATATTTCCAGGATTATGAGGTGGTTTACCCCTTGCGGTAGTGTTTTGGGGTCGAACATTTTGAACATTTTCTTTTTCAAATATTTTCGAGTAATCCCGAATAAAATGCTTATACGAACCACATTTGAAACACGCACCATCTTTCACACTGCACTCACCAAAATGTCGACATCCACACCGTTGACAATCAAGCTTATTATTTTTAACGCTGCCTACACTCGCTACAGACATAGCTTGCGTCTTTGAACCTACATGTTGTTTGCCTCTATCTCTATCAGGATATCCTAATGAAGCAATCAAACAGTTATAATGTTCTCTCGATTTCTTTGATGATGACAAATATGACTTTCCCGATGATCTCTTTCTTGACTCTCTAAATTCAAAATCAGCCTTCCTTTTTTCTTTGCTAAGCTCCTCGGCTTTATGAGCTCAATCAACAAGTAGAACAAATTCTTTCAGCTCAAGAATTCTGACAAGAAGCTTCATATCTTCGTTTAACCCTTCCTCGAATCATTTACACATGGCGACCTAGGTTAGAATACATTCCCGAGCATATTTGCTCAATCTGAAAAATTTTCTTTCGTACTCAGACACTAACATTCGGCCCTATTTAATTTGAGAAATTATTTACGCTTCTGACCAAGGAATCTATGACTTATGTATTTCTTTCGAAACTCGATTTGAAAGAATTCCCAACTTATACATTCTCTCGACACAACTGAAATCAATGTGTTCCACCATTGGTAGGCTGAGTCTTTTAACAAAGATACTGCACACTTAACATATTCGACCAGTGAACAAGATAGTTCGTCAAAAACCCTAATCGTGTTTTCTAACCAAAATTTTGCTCTCTCGGGATCATCCTCAGCAATGACTACTTACGAATCTTAGCAACAGGCGACTTATTAACTCGTAAAGGTTCCAAACCTTAAGGAATAATAAGAACCGGTTGGGGAACAGGAGGGGGTGGATGTTGTTGAGCAGCTGGGTTCGTACGTACAAACTCAGTGAACCATTCACTCATCATCTAGAAGAATGCTTCCTTAGCCTCTCCTCCCCAACCCTTAAATACGGGCCATGTACCGCTCGACGCCACTCCGTGACCGGAGGCTTGAGCGTTACTCTCAACTTCATTGGAGTCAGCTCGGTTGGATGTCATTGCTATAAAAAAATAGGTTTCAAAATGGTCAGGATTTATCACACTATCACAAGTTATATAATGGCATGTATATTTAGACACACACACGCTACGTTCAGTTCGAGAATTGACTAGACCGTAGTTCTGATACCAATAAATGTAACACCCTTAACTCGTATTCATTACCAAAATAGGGTTACAAAGCATTATTGGAGGTTACACTTCAAAACTATCCAAAAAAATTTAAACATTTAATATCACAACATCAGCCATAGCAAAGTCAATCATTAGCATACATATTGTCCCATATACAAGCCTTCGAGGCCTTAAAAACACGTTAGAAACAAGTTGGGACTAAATCGAAAACATATAGAATTTTTCAGAAAAAATAAAAATTTTTAAGCTGTAGGGTCACACGGTAGTGTGGCCAGGCCGTGTGGACATTCGAAGTAGGGACACACGGTTGTCTCCCAGCCCGTGTCCGTGTCCATGTAACTCACTGACTTGGGTCACATGGCCAAGCCACACTCCCGTGTGCTAGGCCGAGTGCTAGGTCGTGTAACAGCCTGACTTGCAACTCTTTGTAAGCTACAGGGGACACACGGTCGTGTCGCTTGGCCATGTGTCACACACGGCTGAGACACACGCCCTCTGCCCGTGTGAACGAAAAATAGGTCATTTTCAAGCCATTTTTCTCACCCATTCAAGCACATACCTACAATCAAATTTTTATATATGAACAAACCTTTAAATTGCACTAAAAACATGTATAATCAAGCTATTCAAATAAGGTACATAAGCATTCAACCAATATGCCCAAAGACACCTCAAACACAACATTTAAGCATGTATAATTATATACATAATTTAACCAAAACTTACTACTTTGTTCTTGTCGAAACCATTTTTTTATTTTGAAAAACGGGGTTGACTTTTTAAAAAAAATGGGATTTTCACCAATCCCTTTTTGCTTATGTGTGATCAGATCACCTTATAAAACGTTTTATTTCAAAACATTGATTTTGGCCTACGAAATTCAAGAAAACGGGTTCAGGAGACGGTTATGTACGAGGAAGGATTAGCACCCTCGTAACGCCCAAAATTGGTACCGGATTGATTAGTTATTGTCCTAATGTCAAAAATTCGAAAAGATTTGAAAACATGATTTCTTTGAAAACTTGAACAATTTGAGTTAGAACTTGAGATTTCTTTGTTCTGAAAGAATACAAACATCACATCTAGTACGTTAGGACATGATGTTTTAAACCCTCGTAACCAAAATCATCTCATGATTTACAAAATTCATTAAAAGGATATTTAGTTATTTAGTTATTTAGTCAAACGGAAAATCGAAACCCAGCAAGTTAGGGCACTATTTCCCGAATTTCTAAACACAAAACATTGCCTTATTTAAGAAAAATTTTTGGATAAAATGTGGTAATTAAAGGAGATAGATATTTTTAAACAAAGATTTGAAAAATGTAACATTAAGTTATTACAAAAAGTGCAATTTACTAAAGTTACAGTCATATTAATAATTAGCACTAATATAAACAATTAAGTAAAAGAATGACAAGCAATAATAATAATGTTAAGGTAAACAAAGATAATAGATTCAAATTTTTAAAAAAATGAACAATCAAAATAAAGAAAAATATAAAGTAGATAATAGCAATTTTAAAAGAATCTACTGAAAAAATTAAGGAAAAAAGATTTATTCACAAGATTAAATTCATGTAAAAAATAATATAAGGTAAATAATATACTCAAAACATTTAATGAATATTATAATAATTTTTAGAAAAATAAAAAATAAAAAAGTATAAAAATGATATGGCTAAAAAACTAAGATGAATAATATATGTACATGATAAAATAAATAATACATTTTAAAAAAATAAATAAATAGAATATATAAAACTTTAACTATAAAGAAATATAAAGGAAAGTACATATAATATAACAATAGTCTATTATATACATAAAAGAATAATATACATATTTAAAATAGATAATATAAAAGAAATTTGTGTTAATGGTAAAACAATTTAAATATTATATAATATACACATTTTAAAATAATATATAATACATAATAATATACAAATATAAACAATAATATGTGATAAAAACAGTTTTTAAAATAAATAATATATAAGGTACTAAGATAAATAAATAATAATAATTTTAAAGAACCTAGTCAGAATTAAAAAAAAAACAAAATAAAGGAGAAAAGGATTAAATTTGAATTTTAGTAAAATTTTGGGGTAAAATAACAAAGGGAATAGACCGATTTTAGGACCTAATTGAAACGCGTACCACAGAGGAGGGACTCACTGGGCAAATATACCCTATTCCCAAAAACAGCACCGTTCCAATGTTTGTATTTAAATAGCCAGGGACCAAATCGAGACAAAAGCAAATTTTTAGAGCTGGATTAAAAATAAAAGAAAATTTAAATTGAACGAAATTATAAGTAATAAAATTATGGAAGGACCAAAAAGGCAAATTTCCCTTTTTATAAAAAAACTCGCGGATCCTTCTTGGGTATCGGGTCAACACGTGTATCTTAGCCTTTAAACGATGCCGTTTTGGTCATTAATCGACCACACCAAAATGACGCCGTTCCACTGGCCTTTATAAATCAAAATAACAACTTAAAATCATTTTTTAAACCAGCTTAAAAAAAACAGCAGAAGCCCCAAAAAATGCTCTGCCTTCATAGGTATTCCGACCTACGGCCGTCCTCGCATGAGCCCCACGCGCCTCACGCGCCATCATTCACGGCGGCCCTAATGCTAAAAAAACTTCGTTTTTCAATGTCAATCAAAAAGGTAAACTTCGTTCTATCTATTCTTAATATTTGTATATTTAAAAAAGAATTTGCATGAATCGAAAGAAAGTGGAAAAATAAAAAATACTAGGCAAGATGTAACAAACGAAAATCACCTCTGTTCTTTGGGGTTTTTTTTTTTGTATTGTATTCTATGTATATGCGTGGTCCCTTTTTACAGATTAGGTTAGGGTTTTTATAACCCTAAAAATAAATCAAAAAATAAATACAAAATCCTATTTTGCTGCTACTGTCAGCGTTCTTTCCTTGTTTTGCAGGTGAACGGCGAGAAACACGGCGGTGGAGAGCGCTATCCGCGCGCTGATTGCGGCGCAAACAAGGTCTGTTTTGGGCACTTGTGGCGCAAGGCAGGAACCCTAGGGTTCATGTTTTTTGAAACAAAATTTGGGTCATTGGGCCATGTAATTTTGTCTTAGGTATTGGGTTAGTGGGTCTGGGTGTAATGGGTTTTGGGTAATCTGTTTAGTTTGGGTTGTAAGTGGACTGTAAAACTTTGGACATTTGGTTTATTTATTTTTTTGTTTTATTTTTTTGTTTTTGGTTTATTCGGGCCCGGGCACAAATGGGCTATTACAGTTCATATATCAAAATCACATCCATAAGTACCCAATTTCCTATACATTTAATATCATAAGCTATATGTGCCAACTATATTTTTTTCATACCAAACTAACCATGTTCAACTTCCATTATCTAAGCATCATAAGGACTATAAAATCAACCATCATAAGGCCACATACATATATCAACATAACAGCCATTACAAGGCTAAATATATACATGCCAACTTGATGCCACTTCATTATCCAAAATGCTATAAAAACACAAGCCAAAACAAATGGCTACATCATCAAAAAAAATACCTATACATGCCATTATAACTAAGACTTAAAAACTTCAAAATCTACCGATATAGCTGATGGATAGTGTGATAAGTCTCCAATGACTTTCCAACTCGAACAAGCTTCCAATTAACTACAACACATAGAAAATAAACACAAGATAAGCATGTTTTGCTTAGTAAGTTTGTAGTATACAAACTATGCATATCAATACATTGCATAATCTTAAAATACATATGTATCAATCCAACATGAGAATAAATGATTCATTAACTTAAATTAAGTGAATTATACTTCTCATTGCCATGGATAACACATATTCCTACCTTCCATAGTAATAAGGTAAATTACATGGATAGTTCTTACCGAAGTTCACACGAGTAAAATCACGATGGTTGTCCCAACCCTTTTCTTAGCTCTATATCCGAAGCTATCATTTTTCATTATTTGATGGTCGTCACCATCCCTTTTCATTATTGATGATCACCACCATCCCTTTTCATAATTTAATAGCCGAAGCTATCCCTTTTCATAATTCGATAGTTGAAGCTATCCCTTTTCATTGTTCGATGGTCATCACCACCCCTTTTCATTGTTGATGGTTGTCACCATCCATTTTCATAATTCGATAGCGAGGCTATCCCTTTTCATTGTTTTAATAGCCGAAGCTACCCTTTTCATTAGTCGATAATCGTCAATACGCAGTTGGATTTTTCCACCGAGACACACTTTGATAATATCAAATAATAGCATTTAAAAAATAATTTAAAATGCTATTTAAATGTACAAACTTACCTCGATTATAAACGTAGAAATGTAGTCGATTAATCCGAAGCTTTTTCTTTGCCTCATCTAGAGCTGTACGTGGTCTATCTTGATCTAAATGAATAAATTTAATCAATTTAATAACTATTCTATTTAATTCAATCCAAATTCACATTTTTGCAAAATTACACTTTTACCCCTAATACTTTGATTTCTTTACAAATTAGTCCTGAGGCTCGTAAAATGAAATTCATAAAATTTCACCCCTACCCAAGCCTAGTTGAATTTCATACAAGCTCATAGCAGCTCACACATTTCATTATTTTACAAATTACACCATGAGTATTTCACATTTTTCAATTTAATCCCTAATTGACAAATTCATCAAAAATAACTTAACAAGAATTGTTTATCTAACAAAAAGGATTTATTTTCTACCATCAAACTTTACAAAAAACATGAATTCACTCATGGAAAAACTTTAATCTTTTAACAGTTTTGCAAATTAGTCCCCGAGCTAGCTAGATTAAACTACAATGATCCCAAAAATATAGAAATCATTAAAAATGAAACAAAAAAACACTTACATGCAATTGGAAATAAGTTGGTCGAACCCTAGCTACTTCAATGGTGAATTTCGGTCATGGAAATGAAGAAACAAGAAGATGACATCTTTTTTTTGTCTTTAATTACTTAACAAATTAACTTAATTATCCATTTACCAAAATATCCTTTAAAACTATTCATAATTTCATTAATACCAAGCCATGTACATCCATTATCTTCATTAATGGTCTAATTACCACATAAGGACTCATACTTTAAGATTTTATAGCCATTTAATACATTTAGCTATTACAACTCAACTTTTGCATTTTATGCGAATTACTCTTTTTTATCAATTTAAGCATGAAAATGGTAAAATTTCTTAATGAAATTTTTATACGGTAATACTAACATGCTGTAGACATTAAAATAATAATAAAATAAATATTCTCACGTCGAATTTGTTGTCCCGAAATCACTGTTCTGATTTCACTAAAATTGGGTTGTTACACATTAGTGCTCTCTGTTTAGCACCTTGGTGCTCTCTATTCTGTTAGTGCACATCGATGCACCTATGTATCTATTCTATATATCCTGAGTGTTCTACGTGGTCTGCTATGAGCAGTGATATGAAATATGAATATAAGGTGTAATAGGAGTATTACTGTAAGTGACGGCAAACCTTCTAAAGTATATTTTGATTTCGTGTAGTTAATGTATAAATGTGGAATTATTATATATTTAATTATATATTGGATAATTAAGTTTAATTGTTATTTTAAATTTTACATTTCTTGTAATGCTTACTAAGCCTTCAATGGCTTAACGCATAGGTAAAAGCTAGGTCCGACAAGTTAAAATGAAGTCGTAAGCTACTCATCTCATCACATCGTCAAGTTGAAGAAGAGTATGTTGCTAAATGTTGGTATAGTTTGGCATGTACATGGGTAATGTGGCATGAGATGTAGGTTAGTAGGACTAAAATGCAAACTTTGAAAACCTTATCTAATTTCAGAACTTACTTAAATCCTTAAAGTGATGGAATAAATATGACTTAATGTTGTAATGTATGATTTATATGCTTGAGGCAATGAATCGGTTGGGGGTATTGAATGATTTGAGATGCAAGGACTTAATTGCATGAAGTTTGGAAAATTAATAAGTTTTCCTACATTTCAAACAACAGAAACCCATCTTGGTATCGATACCATAATTAAAGTATCGGTACTTAGTGGCAAGTATAAAAACTTCAACCTTGGTATCGGTATGAATGAATTTAATCTGATTTTTCTAAAACTTAGAAACTCATTTTGGTATCAGTACCTTACTAGAGTGTCGATATTCTAGTAAAAGGTATCAATACTTCTTCAGTGGTATCGATACTACTGAATTTGCTGAATAATTTTCAAAACATTGAAGCTAAAAATGCTATCGATACTTGACAAAGGTATCGATACCTACAACTGTAACCCCCATAACACGATCCGCTCGTAGGACTCAAGTTAAGGAGTGCTATAGTAATAACCAGAATAGAACACATTGAAATCACATTGATTATCTCAAATAAACATAAAATACTTTATAAATGCATAATTGTTGCTCAAATTTAACAAAAAACTTCCAAGCATAGTAAATTCAATTTATGATTAACAAATACGTCATTTCTTAAATATATACGAGCTTATGTATGCTCCAATACCATCCAAAATTTAACTAGGATTAATTTGCAATATTTTCAAAATTTCAGTTCAATTATAAATCAAAAAAAATTCAAAGCTCAATTTAATCATCATAAATCAATAGTCAATCATTATTCATAGCATATGTGTGAAAACAGAACTTAAATCGAGTCCACAAGACCTTAAAAATAGTTTGGAAACAAACAGGGATTAATTTGAATCAAAACAAAAAAAATATGAGCAAAACTGAAAATAGGGGTCACATGGCCATGTGACCAGGCCATGTGATAGAGGCTAGCCAATGTAGCCCCAAACATGGCCGTGTGGCTACTTCACACGTCCGTATGCTCAGATAGTGTAGAAATAGAAAATAGGGTCCCCAAGCCGTGTAACTAATTGCCCGTGTGAAAAGTCCTACACCAAAAAAAAAATCAAGCAACCACACAGCCTTGTCATGCAACTGTGTGGAAGACACGGTCATGTGGTAGATCGTGTCACAAGCTGTGTATACCTAAATAACTTCAAAACAAAGCTACTTCAAACACCATTTCTTAGGTACCGAGCCATACCATTTCTAACTATTTTCACCCATTCAAAATGCATTCAAACATGCTAAAAACATAACAAATAATTCAACCTAATTGCCTAACCAATGTACCCTTATTGGTACCACATTATAAACATAAACATCAACCATTTAAACCTAAACAAATTAGCTTTCATGCTTATACATTCACCAAATTAACATATATCACCAAATGCCCAAAATCATTATTTGAAGTTTATAAATTAACCTATCATGTATGTACCAATTCAAAAATCCAACAATGCATTATATTTCAAACACACTTTTATGCTATCAAATACAAAACCAACTAGAATACCATTAAGAATTTATATCAAAACATATATTACATATTTCAAATGGCACAAAACGTAACCAAATATTCATAACCTACATACACCAAAGCCCTATTTGCATTCCACTTATAACTGGACCAAAATGAACAATTAATTACCGAATAAGTTTTAGGATAGTGTAATCTCCAAAAGCAATTCAATCGACAACTCGAATGCAACGATCTATAAGGAAGAAAAACCAACACAAGGTAAGCTTACGTAAAGCTTAGTAAGTTCATATTGAATATAAATTTTAACTTACCGTAACGGTTGTAACTTAAACATTTCTCAACTAAATACCATAACAAGATCATGAGTTCATTATTAACCTATAGATATCACAAGTCTCACAATGTAACAACCCATTTTTTAGTGGTGTCGAAAATAGTGGTTTCGGGGCCACAAATCTAACGAGTGAGTTCGTAAACATTAAATACTAAAATATTATTTTAATAATTTTTTATAATGATAATTTATGTTATTTGAACAAATAATTTGGTTCATGTGGTAAATCTTTAAAGTTAAGTGGTTTTAAAAAAAGAGGTATCAGGACCTCATTTTCATAAACTAAGCCCGTAACTATAATAAAATATTCATAGAGTGTTATTAGGGTCATACTAAAATTTGGTTAAGAAATTTTAATGTTTAGATAGTTAATTAACTAAAAAGGACTAAGTCGTAAAAACTACAAAAGTTGATTTTTATTAGTTAAGTGGGTTAAAAGATTTTAGAAATGTAAGTTAAGGGACCTAGATGGTAAATATACCATGCATATACGTAGTGGAAATTTATGGACAAGGTTTTGTTAGTTGTTAGTTGATGTACTAAGGGAAAAATGGTAATTAAATAAATTAAACTAAAACAAAATTAAACAAAATGAAGTTGTCATCTTCCGAAGGCATTACCATCGAATTTGCAAAGAAAAAAAATCACCATTTTTTTTATTTTGAAGTTCAGCCAAGCTTGGCATGATTCATGGTATGTGATTTTGATCACGTTTTTAATGATTTTATGTCTTTGAGCTCGTAATAGCTTAATCTAGCTAGTCTGGGGGTCAAATTGTAAAATTGTTAAATGTTATAAATCATGTCATGGATGAATTTGATTTTTTTGAAGTTTTATGGTAGATTGTTAAGTTTGGTTGTTAAATAGACATATTTTGTTAAGTAATTTTTTATGATTTTAAGGTTTAGGGACTTATTTATGAAAATGGTAAAATTTAAGGAAAATATTGTAAATTGTTGATAAATTTGGGCTTTTATAAGATTAGGTAAAAATTAGCTAGCATGATTTATGGTTCAAAATGGTGAAATTGCAAGTTTCGAGTTTAGGGACTAAATTGCATAAAAGGTAAACTTTGAGGGAAATTTCATAAATTCCATTATTAAGGGTTATAAGCTAAATTGATTATTTTAAATGTTGGAACGAGATTAATTGAATAAAAATATTTATATAGATTAAGAAACGACTCAAATGGACGCTAATCGCAAGAAAACCAAAATAGTGGATTAGTCGTTGGATCACTTTAGGGCATCTTTTTGGCATAGTTAAGTTTTTATAGAGTTAAATTATTTTTATATGATGTTTTATATGAGTTATTATAAATAATTTTGTGAATTAAAACTTGATTTGTAAGATTAGTTTATTTAAAGCTTGTAATTGAGAAATGTGTAAATCATGATGATATACGGAAATGTTATAATGTAATGGAAGTAAATGATTTAAGACGTAAAAGTCCCATTTGAACCTTAAGAATTCTTAGGATACAAATGACATGTCATTTGGGTTTATATGGTTTTAGGTGCTAGTCGTGAATGTCCTACCGGTGGCTGAAGTCCTACATTTGTTGCGGATTCTCCATAGCTCATGTGAGCAGCATCGTGTAGCTAACATTCCGACCCACAACTCGTGTGAGCAGGCCATTTTACAGCTCATGTGAGCACTATTGAAAATAAAATTTTATGATTATATGAAAAGGCATAATATGTGAGAGCATTCCCGAGTATCCGATGAAATTCTAGATGGTTCAATGGGTAAGTAAAGGTTAATGGAAAGGTAGGTATAAAAACTTAATGTACTAATATTCATATGAAATGGAAAGATGGATATGCACATATGCAATGAAAAGGATGAGAATTTATCATGTGATGGATGAAATAAGCATGGAATTTATTTCTTAATATATGTTATGTTTCATAGATATTATGTTTACTTATTATCTACTAACTATGTGGACTCAAATGTGTAGAATGTGAAATAGATATATATGTGTGTGATGGATGATACATAAAACCTAAATGCTTATTAGGTATATGCCATGATTTACTATGCTATAGTATGTATAATATATGCAGTTTGAGGTGTGAAAGGTAATGAAAATGAAAGTACATAGTATATGATGAAAGTGATTGATGATTTGAAAAGCTTGAGATGTTTTATGCCTTATTTGGTTAAATTTATATGTGCATTGCTTCACCTACTAATCTTGTAAAGTGTTGTGTATAGGAAAAGGAAATTTGGACTATGGCTAAATGGAATCATTTATAGTTGTTTAATTAATGCAGTTGGTAAGTTTAAGTTTTGTTATACGAGCTTACTAAGCATTAGTTGCTTACCTAGTTTATTTTCTCTGTTTTTGTAGGTCATCGGAAAGCTCGACCGGTTGGAAATTCCTTAGGAGCATGATCACACTATCTAACAATCCATATTGGTAAATTTTGGTTATTTTGGCAAATGGTTATAAATGGCATGTAATAGGATTATAAGTGTAGTCTTGGTAATTGGTTTGTTTTTAAATGGTACCAAGTTCATTTATTTTCATATCTTTCGATGAAGGCTTATAAATGATGTGTATTCATATGAGATGATAGTAACTATGCATGCCCTCATGTGAGTATAAAGAAGATGATTGTGTGATATGTTGTGATATGGTTATTTGGCATGTATAGGCTAGTTACTGCTTGGTATTTTGATGTTTGAGTTGGTATGTTTGGATTGCTACCAAACTTATGCATATGTTAATATGTCTATGTAAATGTATGTATATGTTTGTGACTTTGGATTATCTTAATATGCCTTGTAAATATGTGATTTGTGTTCATTCATATGTGGTAGAAATGGTATAATGATGGCGTGAGCACAGGAATATATGTTTTGATTATAATGCATGTTTGAGCGAATGGAATAGAATAAGGATTGAGGTGCCATTTGAATGGCATATTGGTTAGAAATACCTTGAACGCAATTTTGGCAAGTTTATAGATGTTTTAAGGTATGCATTGTAACACCCCTAACCTGAAACCGTTGCCGAAATAGGGTTAAGGGGGTATTACCGATCAATCAGAACATTTAACCTCTAAATGTCGACACAAAGTCAAACATCATCAAACACATTCATATACAATCATACTGTCCCTTAAACGATTCATCAAGACCCTAAGCATGCTTATAAACTGAGTCGGGACTAAACCGAAACACATATAAAACTTCATGAAAAATTGAAACTTTTCTAGAATATAGGGGAGACACGCCCGTGGGGGTAGGCCGTGCCTCTCCCACGGCTACATGACACACCTGTGTGACCTCCCCATGGTTACATACTGCCAAAATCAACACGACTAACAAGCACTCCCTTGTGCTAAGGCCGTGTCCTATAAGGCCATCTACTGCCATTTCTCGCACGACCTGTAGGCACGCCCGTGCCATGGCCGTGTGCAGTTTAAACCACATTCTGCCAATTTACCCACGGTCCGAGACACGCTGGTGTTCCCCAACCGTCATGACATTATAGGCCATTTTGCAAGGCCAACATGCCACCCACTTAGGGTCAAACCTACAAGTCAATCAACCAAACATCTCATGCACATATTGCCATCTAAAAACATACCAATTTAGCAATTTAAAACATGCAATCAATACCAACTCTAATCATACCCAATTCAATACCAATACTTATTCTATCACAAGTATAATTCACTCCCAAATCTCACTACCCCTACTAGCATTTATCAACACAACGTTACCACTCAATAGCAAATTTATCAATCTACAAATCATGCCAAAAGATGCATCATATATATACCACATTCATTCATGCCAAACCTATCACATATCTAGCCATATCTCATGGCCACTTACAAATCTCAAACTTGATTCAATTAACTAGCCTATACATGCCATATTCTAGCTATATGCATCTTTCCAAAAGTACCAAAATATAATGCCGATAATGTGATTGAGAAACTGACGATCCCGGATCCGAGCTAGCTTTTACCGACAATCGCAAGGCGAGAAACAAATCACACAGTAAGCTTTCCAAAGCTTAGTAAGTTCATAATATAATACATATTACTCAATACTACAACATCAATATGTATATATATGTACCATCACATAGATAAAGGCACAACTAGGCACATTATCAATCTCAACCACATACCCAACTATCTATTCATTCAACTCTTAAATCTATCATCAACCACATATGTTCAAACGTACCTTGATCAACACATAGTTACTTACCATTTATGCTACTCAATTGTTCGATATTACCTCTCGTTCAACCCTTGCTATTCCATTGGTTTATTCGCACACTTAGTGCCAATTTCATAAGTGAAACATAATTATCACTGCTCACTTAGTGCCAATGCATTAAACCGAACTTATATCGGTATCTCACACACAGTGCCAAGTCGATAAGCCGAAGCTTCTATCTTTTCGCACACACAGTGCCAATCATCTCTTTCTCGTTTCAAATTTCGCACACTTAGTGCCCCTTTATCTCAATTTAGCACATAGCAATTCAAATCTCATAGATACATATACATCCATTCAATTTATATCACATAGATAAAGTTTACAACTAGTATTATATCCGAACTTACCTCGGATGTCAAAATACCGAAACGGTCGATTAATCGAGCACTTTACCTTTGCCTCGATCTCGATCCGAACCTCTCCGTTCTTGGTCTATACACATTTAAATTCAATCCATTTAATCACCAAATCATTCATTTTAATCCAAACACACATATTTAGGGCATTTTACAAAATAGCCCTCACATTTTCACATCTCGACACTTTAGTCCCTATCTCACAAATTCATCAAATTCACAAATTCCACACATTCACATGCTTGGCTGAACCTCTCTAGGGATTATATAAGTCAACTATTTCATCAATCTTGCTATTTAGTCCCTCAACTTACACTTTTCACTATTTAGCCCAAAATACTCAATTTCATCAAAAATTTAAAAACAAAACATGTTAATCCAACACCAAGTCTTCATATATCACTATCATCTAGCACATAGTTCACACATTCATCAATGCCTCATCACAAAAACATCATCAATTCAAAAAATTACAACATGGGCTAGCTAGAGCACGAAACAATGATTACGAAAACGTAGAAATTATTAAAACTGAGCTCAAACATACCTTAATTTTGGCTTGATAGTAGCCGAATGTATGAGAGCTTTTAATCTTTCTTTTTTTTTTTTTTGAATTTCGGTGGAATAATGCATGAAATAACATCCATTTTTCTAGTTTTATCATATTATAATTCTTTAATAACAATTTCCCATTTTAACCTTATAATATAAACTTATAAAACACATTTTCAAAGGTTAATATGGACTAATATCGTCCACTAACTAAAGAAATGGCTAAGTTTCCATATAAAACCTCTATCTTTTCAAAGCCACAACATATAAGTACTCACAAATCAGCACACAGCATTTTACTCTCTATGCAATTAAGTCATTTCTCTTAATTCGACACTAAAACGATCAAATCATCACACAGAATTTTCACACGGGCTATGTCACATATCATTCATACAGAAAATATCATTAAAATATTTTTACGACCTCGGATTCGTGGTCTCGAACCACTGTTCTGACTAGGGTCTAAACCGGACTGTTACATGCATTATATATGTTAATGATGGTTGAATTGATAAATCTCTATGTAACACCCCTTACCCGTATTCGATGTTGAAACAGGGTACGAGGCATTACCAGACTCATTCACAAGCAATCACAAAATTCCAAGTCATAAAATTTGCGTCCAAATTAAAACCATTCATACACATTCATATCGTCCTTAAAACGAGCCTATGAGGCCCGAACATACATTGGAAGTAGTTTGGGACTAAACGAGAACTTTAGAAATTTTACAAAACTTGGAAAATTTTTGCTAGAAGCGTGGCTCACACACCAGTGTGGTCCAAGGGACACGCCCATGTGACCCTGGGACACGCCCGTGCTTCAGACCGTGTTCGACTTAGGGGTGCTCTCTAACTTATGCCACACGGCCATGCCACACGCCCATGTACTAGGCCGTGTAGCACACACAGCTGAGACACACGCCCGTGTCTCTGCCCGTGTGCTCAATTCTAAACATTCTATTTTACAACAATTAAGGTGCAGGGCATGTATAGTAGGAACACATACAGTGGGGCGCACTGTGTCACACTACCTAGACACACGCCCGTGTGCCTACCTGCGTGGACAAAAATAAGGCTATTTACCAAGCCATTTTGCCACCCTCACTTGCACACATCAACACAACATCACATGGCACAAATTCAAGCATTTAAAAGCAACTAAACAACCACAACCAAGACAATAACGTGTCATCCTCATGCCATTATTCATCAACCTTAGAACTTTAACTTTTCCACACCAATTCATGTAAGATTCCACATTCATGGTTAAAACATATCAACTTTAAATCTTTGCCTAACATATTCACTACATTTATTAAGCCCTAAATCAAACATACAAATTCCACATTCATTAGGCATACCATGATCAATCACCATAGACATTGACACATATATGAATATACTTAGGCTTACAATCATGTTAGCCAATATGAGCCAATTTACATGGCGAAATAGCAAAACAACCTTTGACAATTACAAGCCAACACATTGGTTACAATCACAATGACACATTTAACAAATAACTAAGTCCCTATACATGCCATAGACTTAAAATACTTGAATTCATTTATACCCAAAATGACAACTTGATAGTGTGATAAGATCTCAGACGAACTCCAACCCGAGCTAGCTTAATAACCCTAAAAGACATGGGAAAGGAAGGGGGTAAGCGATATAGCTTAGTAAGTTCATATGCAAATAATACAAAACATTATTCATACACTTGACATACAAATAACTTACCAAATATTAACATAAATGTCATTAAAAATTCACAAACACAACTTACTCAATCCCAATCTTACCAACAGCTCAACACATGAATTACACAACATATTTCCACATGAATGTCATTAAACTTCATGAGTATAATTTACTCAATCACATTCTTGCCTATAGCTCATCATATGAATAATATAACACATATCAATATAAATGTCATTAAACTTCATAAATAGGGTTAAGGGGGTATTACCGATCAATTAGAACATTTAACCTCTAAATGTCGACACAAAGTCAAACATCATCAAACACATTCATATACAATCATACTGTCCCTTAAACGATTCATCAAGACCCTAAGCATGCTTATAAACTGAGTCGGGACTAAACCGAAACACATATAAAACTTCATGAAAAATTGAAACTTTTCTAGAATACAGGGGAGACACGCCCGTGGGGGTAGGCCGTGCCTCTCCCACGGCTACATGACACACCCGTGTGACCTCCCCATGGTTACATACTGCCAAAATCAACACGACTAACAAGCACTCCCTTGTGCTAAGGCCGTGTCCTATAAGGCCATATACTGCCATTTCTCGCACGACCTGTAGGCACGCCCGTGCCATGGCCGTGTGCAGTTTAAACCACATTCTGCCAATTTACCCACGGTCCGAGACACGCCGTGTGCCCCAACCGTGCGACATTATAGGCCATTTTTGCAAGGCCAACATGCCACCCACTTAGGGTCAAACCTACAAGCCAATCAACCAAACATCTCATGCACATATTGCCATCTAAAAACATACCAATTTAGCAATTTAAAACATGCAATCAATACCAACTCTAATCATACCCAATTCAATACCAATACTTATTCTATCACAAGTATAATTCACTCCCAAATCTCACTACCCCTACTAGCATTTATCAACACAACGTTACCACTCAATAGCAAATTTATCAATCTACAAATCATGCCAAAAGATGCATCATATATATACCACATTCATTCATGCCAAACCTATCACATATCTAGCCATATCTCATGGCCACTTACAAATCTCAAACTTGATTCAATTAACTAGCCTATACATGCCATATTCTAGCTATATGCATCTTTCCAAAAGTACCAAAATATAATGCCGATAGTGTGATTGAGAAACTGACGATCCCGGATTCGAGCTAGCTTTACTGACACTGCAAGGCAGAGAAACAAATCACACAGTAAGCTTTCCAAAGCTTAGTAAGTTCATAATATAATACATATTACTCAATACTACAACATCAATATGTATATATATGTACCATCACATAGATAAAAGCACAACTAGGCACATTATCAATCTCAACCACATACCCAACTATCTATTCATTCAACTCTTAAATCTATCATCAACCACATATGTTCAAACGTACCTTGATCAACACATAGTTACTTACCATTTATGCTACTCAATTGTTCGATATTACCTCTCGTTCATCACTTGCTATTCCATTGGTTTATTCGCACACTTAGTGCCAATTTCATAAGTGAAACATAATTATCACAGCTCACTTAGTGCCAATACATTAAACCGAACTTATATCGGTATCGCACACACAGTGCCAAGTTGATAAGCCGAAGCTTCTATCTTTTCGCACACACAGTGCCAATCATCTCTTTCTCGTTTCAAATTTCGCACACTTAGTGCCCCTTTATCTCAATTTAGCACATAGCAATTCAAATCTCATAGATACATATACATCCATTCAATTTATATCACATAGATAAAGTTTACAACTAGTATTATATCCGAACTTACCTCGGATGTCAAAATACCGAAACGGTCGATTAATTGAGCACTTTATCTTTGCTTCGATCTCGATCCGAACCTCTCCGTTCTTGGTCTATACACATTTAAATTCAATCCATTTAATCACCAAATCATTCATTTTAATCCAAACACACATATTTAGGGCATTTTACAAAATAGCCCTCACATTTTCACATCTCGACACTTTAGTCCCTATCTCACAAATTCATCAAATTCATAAATTCCACACATTCACATGCTTGGCTGAACCTCTCTAGGGATTATATAAGTCCAACTATTTCATCAATCTTGCTATTTAGTCCCTCAACTTACACTTTTCACAATTTAGCCCAAAATACTCAATTTCATCAAAAATTTAAAAACAAAACATGTTAATCCAACACCAAGTCTTCATATATCACTATCATCTAGCACATAGTTCACACATTCATCAATGCCTCATCACAAAAACATCATCAATTCAAAAAATTACAACATGGGCTAGCTAGAGCACGAAGCAACGATTACAAAAACGTAGAAATTATTAAAACTGAGCTCAAACATACCTTAATTTTAGCTTGATAGTAGCCGAATGTATGAGAGCTTTTAATCTTTCTTTTTTTTTTTTGAATTTCGGTGGAATAATGCATGAAATAACATCCATTTTTCTAGTTTTATCATATTATAATTCTTTAATAACAATTTCCCATTTTAACCTTATAATATAAACTTATAAAACACATTTTCAAAGGTTAATATGGACTAATACCGTCCACTAACTAAAGAAATGGCTAAGTTGCCATATAAAACCTCTATCTTTTCAAAGCCACAACATATAAGTACTCACAAATCAACATAGACAAAGATTTTACTCTCTATGCAATTAAGTCATTTCTCTTAATTCGACACTAAAACGATCAAATCATCACATGAATTTTCACACTGCTATGTCACATATCATTCATACGTAAAATATCATTAAAATATTTTTACGACCTCGGATTCGTGGTCTCGAACCACTTTATCGACTAGGGTCTAAACCGGATCGTTACATGCATTATATATGTTAATGATGGTTGAATTGATAAATCTCTATGTAACACCCCTTACCCGTATTCGATGTTGAAACAGGGTACGAGGCATTACCAGACTCATTCACAAGCAATCACAAAATTCCAAGTCATAAAATTTGCGTCCAAATTAAAACCATTCATACACATTCATATCGTCCTTAAAACGAGCCTATGAGGCCCAGAACATACATTGGAAGTAGTTTGGGACTAAACTGAGAACTTTAGAAATTTTTACAAAACTTGGAAAATTTTTGCTAGAAGCAGGGCTCACACACCAGTGTGGTCCAAGGGACATGCCCATGTGACCCTGGGACACGCCCGTGCTTCATACCGTGTTCGACTTAGGGGTGCTCTCTGACTTATGCCACACGGCCATGCCACACGCCCATGTACTAGGCCGTGTAGCACACACAGCTGAGACACACGCCCGTGTCTCTGCCTGTGTGCTCAATTCGAAACATTCTGTTTTACAACAATTAAGGTGCAGGGCACACAAGGCCGGAACACATACCCGTGGGGCAGACCGTGTGTCACACTACCTAGACACACGCCCGTGTGTCTACCTGTGTGGACAAAAATAAGGCTATTTACCAAGCCATTTTGCCACCCTCACTTGCACACATCAACACAACATCACATGGCACAAATTCAAGCATTTAAAAGCAACTAAACAACCACAACCAAGACAATAACATGTCATCCTCATGCCATTATTAATCAACCTTAGAACTTTAACTTTTCCACACCAATTCATGTAAGATTCCACATTCATGGTTAAAACATATCAACTTTAAATCTTTGCCTAACATATTCACTACATTTATTAAGCCCTAAATCAAACATACAAATTCCACATTCATTAGGCATACCATGATCAATCACCATAGACATTAACACATATATGAATATACTTAGGCTTACAATCATGTTAGCCAATATGAGCCAATTTACATGGCGAAATAGCAAAACAACCTTTGACAATTACAAGCCAACACATTGGTTACAATCACAATGACACATTTAACAAATAACTAAGTCCCTATACATGCCATAGACTTAAAATACTTGAATTCATTTATACCCAAAATGACAACTTGATAGTGTGATAAGATCTCCGACAAACTCCAACCCGAGCTAGCTTAATAACCCTAAAAGACATGGGAAAGGAAGGGGGTAAGCGATATAGCTTAGTAAGTTCATATGCAAATAATACAAAACATTATTCATACACTTGACATACAAATAACTTAACAAATATTAACATAAATGTCATTAAAAATTCACAAACACAACTTACTCAATCCCAATCTTACCAACAGCTCAACACATGAATTACACAACATATTTCCAGATGAATGTCATTAAACTTCATGAGTATAATTTACTCAATCACATTCCTGCCTATAGCTCATCATATGAATAATATAACACATATCAATATAAATGTCATTAAACTTCATAAATGTCATGTGATATCAACATAACACATATCAATATAAATGTCATACTAATGGCTCATCATATGAACTTCATGACACACGTCAACATAATTGTCATATACCAATTGTTGATCATATACTGAGTTCATTTTCTTTGAGTTTTTCATACATACCTATACCAACTCGTAACATAATCACATACTTTCTCGTCTTTGACATACCCATTGAATTTCCCATTGAACCACTTGGAGTACTAAAGGATACTCGGGAATCTCGCACACATAATACCATACCAATGCCATATCCTAAATATGGTCTACATGGGATCTCTTTTCGATGCCAATAGCTCATCTATGGTCTTACACGAAGTCTCACATCGATGTCATATCCCAGATATAGTCTTACACGAAGTCTCATATCAATTGCATATCCCAGATATGGTCTTACACGTAATTTTAGTGACCCTAATGTCATGACATTTGTATCCTAACTATTCCTAAGGTTCAACTAGGATTTACTCACGTGTCAAAACTTCGTTAATTTCATCCATAGAGTCAATCATACAATTCATGCAACAACAAAAAATTATAAATACAATTATAAAGTTGCATTATTTACATACAAACTTACCTCGGCATAAAAATGGCGAAAAGGGCTAAATCGCCAAATACTCGTTTTTCTCTCGTTCTAGGTCCAAACCTTATTTTTCTTGATCTATAATATTACATTTAACTTATTCAATCATTATACAATTCAAATTAGCCCAAAATCAATTTATGGAAAAAATTATATTTTTGCCCCTAAACTTTAACATTTTTACATTTTGGTCCCTAGGCTCGTAAAATGAAATGTACTCAATTTTTTTAATAACCATGCTTAGCCAAACCTTATAAAAGCTTATAAAAGTCCATAATTTTCATTTATTCACATTTTTATACCATATTTTATAACTTTTATAAATAAGTCCTTTTAGGTATTTTCACCGAAAATCACTTAGCAAAAGTTTTTTATCATACACCAAACATGATTTTTTTACCATTAGACATCAAAATACATACATGTTCAACATGGGTAAAATTTTATACCTTGACATCTCTTCAAATTGATGGTAGAAATAGAAAGATCGAGTTACAACAACTTCAAAAATGTAAAGAGCATTAAAAACAGGGCTAGAACAGACTTACAATCGAGCTTGGAAGCTTGAAAAACCCTAGCCATGGTTTCCCCTTGTGAGTTTCGGCCATGGGAGGAAGATGGACAAAAATTGGTTTTATTTAGCCTTTTTAATTCATTTTAATTACCAAATTACCAAAATACCCTTAACAAAAAACCTTGAAAACATACCAAACCATGTCCATTTTTGCCCACCAACTTAACTAATGGTATAATTATTATTTAAGGACCTCTAATTTAAAATCTCATAGCAATTGGACACCTCTAACATATAGAATTCAAGTTTTGTACTTTTTACAATTTAGTCCTTTTAACTAAATTGAGTGCCCAAACATCAAAATTTTCGAACGAAATTTTCACGAAATTATTTCATAAAACTATAGACCATAAAAATATAATAAAAATATTTTTTTCTTCAAATTTGTGCTCCCAAAACCACTGTTCTGACTAGACCTAAAATTGGGCTATTACACTTTATGTGCAAGTTTTGGGCTTGAAATGACTTGATTTACGGGAAAATTTTACTGCACACAGGCTGTAACACAGACGTGTGCCACACACGGTCACCCCACATGGCTGTGTGTCATTTAAATTTTAGGTGCAATATGAACCACATGGACTCAGAGAGTTACACGGCCTGGCAAAACGGTCGTGTGACCCAACTTCATATACGTACACGGGTGGACACACGGGCTGGGACATGGCCATGTGTCCTAATTTTGAATGTCCACACGGTTTGGGCTATGTCACATAGTCGTGTGACCTTTGTTTTCAAAATTTTTAACTTTTTCCCAAATTTTTTAAATTGTTTTAAATTAGTCCCGGATTGTTCTTGAATTGTTTTTAGGGCCTCGAAGGCTTGATTTAAGGCCCAAATGTGTTTGTTTGCTAGGTTTATAATGAGTTTTTGGTAATTAATATTAAATGGCATTATTGATCTGTTTTGAAGTTAATTGTTCTAGTTTGTATGGTAATGCTCCGTAACCCTAATCTAACGATGGAGACGGGTTAGGGGTGTTACATTTAATGATATTAGAGCTACGATTTAGTCATTTTTTGGACTGAACGTAACATGAATAGAGTCTAGAAATACATGTCATTTTATAACTTGTGATAGTGTGATGTCTGCTGACTTAATATGATTTTGTTCCTTTTATAGATAAGAGATGTTTTTCAACCGATCGAGCTTTCCGATGACCTACAGAAACAAAGAAAATAAACTAGGTAAGCAACTAATGCTTAGTAAGTTCGTATAACGGAACTTAAACTTACTAAGTGCATTAATTAAACAACTATAAATGATTCCATTTAGCCATAATCCAAATTTCCTTTTCCTATACACAATACCTCACAAGATTAGTAGGTGAAGCAATGCACATATAAATTTAACCAAATAAGCCATATAACATCTCAAGCTTTTCAAATCATCAATCACTTTCATCATATACTATGTAATTTAGATAAAAACAAAGCACTAACCATACACATATATCAATTAAGGTCTAATTATAATTTAGGTCCTCCCCCTTTCATTAATTAAGCTATTTAATCAATAAAATTCAATAACGATTAAGTTTTACATCTTTTATAACATAGTCATTTATCCTTAATTAACTATCCAAACATCAAAATTTCTAGGTCAAGTTTCAATATACCTATATGGTAACTCCATAAATATTTAATAAAAATATTAATATTTACGAGCTCGATTTATAGAAACGAGATCCTGAAACCTTATTTTTTCAAAATCACTTGACTTTAGGGACAAATCAGTTGTATCTAACTATTTGTTCACTTAACAAAAATAATCAAATCAAAGTTCAATATGTTGCTATAATTGACTCGTAAATATTAAATAATAATATTTACGAACTTACTTGTTGGATTTGTGGTTCCGACACCACTGAAAAATGGGTTGTTACAACAACGATGGTACCGATACTTCATGCCCAATATCGATAGTTGGCCCCTGTTTTTTGTAAGTTAGTTATTGTTATTGTATAAATAGTTAAAAGATTCATCCAAGTTCATCTCAGACTGTAATACCAATACAATTATTATAGTTAAATGAAAATATTCAGTATATAACATTTTGTCTATTGTTAGAACGTAATAGTCTTTTACTCTGTCAATCAATGTGACATTCCTATACTTAATTTGATAATCGGGTCAGGTATAGGGGTGTTACATTTTCTAAGATATAGGTAATACCTCACATAAAAGTATAACAATGATGAATGTAATTAAAAATCATTAATTCAAATAATGGGTAAATGTGGTTATTTATCACATATGATTTTAATTTTACCGAAATAATTTCACCAAAAATTATAGTTAATACATTTTCAAATTTATGTAATGAATTTTATATGATATAGTAACAAATAAATTTGTATATTATGTTAATAAAATAATATTATGTGATTCACTACCATAACAACATATAAATTTATACATCAATAATACAACAAATGTTACAATTTTATTAAATGCATACATGTGCATGTTTGGAATACAATCTTAAAATATGACAAAAATCGAAGTCAACTTTAAAATGTGAAAAGGAAAAGAGACAAACCTTTTTACTTTAATTTTAACGTATATAAATTATATATGACTAGCGGAGGTTCTTCTGATTTGAAATTTTTAGATAAATATAAATAATTTTCGATATAATATATATATATATATATATATAAAGCAAGAGTTACTTTCAAGAATAATTTTATTTTCTAAATTTATATTTAAAATAATTATAATATTTAATTTATAATTATTAATTAAAATTTAAAATAAAATAGAAGTTGTGATAATTACACATTTAAAAATAATTATAATTTAAATTACAATTATTAATTAACAAAAGTTGTGCTAATTTTATTGATGTAAAATAGAGTTGTTACTTGTATACAATTCCAAGCATCTTAATTATCACTTTATTAATATTAGAGTTAAGATTAGTTATTATTTTGAATAATATTACTTTGTATTAATTACATAAAATAAAACTATATTGTAGGTTGAATATACTAAAATTACTTTAATTTTTATTCAAAATTTTCCATTATGATATTTGATTTTATAAATTTATATATTTTAATTATATTTAATAATTTAAATCAAAATATTATTTTATGTTAATTAATACAATTAAAATATATAATATTTTAAAAATTATTTTAAATACATGTATATTTAAATACTTAAATCAAATGTTGAAGATATAGTATCGTAAGCTTTGGTTTTGAATATGAATAACAATATCACGTGTTGTGATATACGCCTTTTAACCCGCACCAACTTAATATTTAATTAGATTAAAATAATATTTGGTACTGATATTTTTTTTAATTTGGTATCTAAATATTTTTGGGCCCAATTCGATACTTGAATTTCTTTTTCCTAATTTGGTACCTAAATTTTTTTGAGCCCAAATTGATACCTGAACTTGACATTTTTTCTTAATTTAGTGCCTAAGCTTTTTTTTTTTAGGTTCAATTTGGTACCTAAACTTATTCAATGTTACACAAATTAATTTTTTTTGTTATGCTACAAAAATATTGTTAATATTAGAGGAAGTTCATATTAAAAAATAGGTATTGAGTTATGCTTAATAAATTAATATTAAATAAGGAAAAATTAAAACCCTAAATTAAAAGAAATTTAGTATTTTCAATTAATAAAATAATTAATTAATTAATTAAAACTAAAATAATTGAACATATAAAATATAAAAATATCATATCATTTATCACATGTCGATCATACATTGATTATTTTTACTACTTCATAAAAAATAATATTGTTAGTATATTGGAATAATTTGTAAAACATTTGACAAGTACCAAAATTGAGCAAAAAAAAAATATTAGGTACCAAATTAGAAAAAAGAGTCAAGTTCAGGTACCAAATTAGATCCCAAAATGTTTAAGTATCGACTTAAGAAAAGTATCAAATTTAGGTACCAAATTAGGAATAAGTGTCAAGTTTAGATACCAAATTGGACAAAAAAAAGTTTAAGTACCAAATTAAAAAAAAATTATCAAGTTCAGATATCAAATGTTATTTAACCCTATTTAATTGGAGGATATATATATTATATTTGAAAATGCCAAATAATCGCTTCTTCGTAACAAAAGTGCAATCGAACTGTACAGGCCCAAATTTACCCGGGCCCCGTTAGAATAAACCAAAAAATAATAAAATAGTGTCCAATTACAACAACAAAATCCAAAAAAAGAGCCCAATTACAACACCCAAACCCAATAACTAAACTTAGCCCAATAAGCCCAAAACCTAAAGCTAAGTCAGAAAACCGAAACCCTAGCTGTTCCCTAGCTACCGCAGATGCCTCGTGACCCACCCTCAGGCATGCGTAGATCCTCCCACGTGCTTCCTCGGCAGGCACGTCGCTCAAAGCCACCATCATCAGCGCCTTGCACCAAAATGGCAGCCCCAGTGGTTGACCCTTAGCAAACTTGCAAAACAGAACACAAAAGGGCAGAAAACAGCGACAAGAGACAAGCAAAAGCAAAAAAAAAAAAAACCAAGTCACAAGCAAAATAATAAATCATGTATTTCTTTTCGGCTATATAAGCCCGAAAACAACAATGTAATCCGGTGGGCCCACTTTTTACAAATATAGAGTCAATACAAGAGAATCGAAAGGTTGATTACATTTTTCCCTTCTTTAGTTTCTATTCGAATCAGTTTATATACTTATAATTTTTTTTTAAACTAGCAAAAATGTATTAAAATACAGTTTTAAAAAGGCATCGAAAATCACCATGAGGTTGCATCACCGGAGGGTCCTATACCGTTGCGAACTCGAGTTTAAAAAAGGGTCAAATGCCCTCTCCTCTCGGCTTACTAGACTAAGGAGGCTTGGTTTTTGAAACGCCTTAAAGCAGGGAGGTTAAAGGGCTCCTTTTTGCCCAACGCCGACCACCGTCCGCGGTGGTGGCACGACGGATAGGCGGCGGAACCCTAGGGCTGGCCAAGGGAGTTTTTTTTTGGTTGAGAGGTTTTTGTTTAGTTTTTTTTTTTTTTTAAGGAGGAGTTGAAATGAAGTTTTTTTAAAACAATTATTTATAAAGAGATGCGAAACGACATCGTTTAATACTTTAACCCGAATTCGACCCCCTCCTAGCTCATGACCTGCGTGTTTTTTGACAAGGGTATAATTACAACCCTAGTCCCTCTATCTTCCAAGCAAATTGCAATTGGGTTGTAACGCCCCTATTTTGTTTTTTTAAAATTTGGCCATATTATCTTCTCTCATTTTTAATTTAGTCCTTTAGCTTGCAGAATGAAATGCTGCTCATTAAGATAGGGAAAATTCCTCATTTGGTACTTTTATTTCATTCGCGTGTAGCATTTTGGTCTTATATTCAAGCTATGTGTTTCGTGGGACAGGGATATTATCCCATTTGGTCCCCCATATCATTTGTGTATCACGCTTCGGGCCTTATACTTTATTTTTACTCCAATTTAATTCTTCTTTGTTATTGTTGTCGTTTCATTAACTATCTTTTGTATTATTAACATTGTTCTTATTTTTATATTATTATTATTACTATTGTATTTATTAGTATTAATATTTTCATTATTATTATTATTATTATTATTATTATTATTATTATTATTAATTGATTTTAATATTTTACCATTATCATTATTGTTATTATTATTGTTATTACTACCCTTATTTATTTATTTTTACTAATATTATTTGTTTCTTAACATATTTTATCATTATTATTGTATTTTTATTACTTTTATTATTTTATTATTTTTAAATTATTGCATAAAGTATTTATTTGTTTATTTATTTATTATTAACTTTTGTTTTTGTTTTTATTTTGTCATCCTTTTACTCATTATTTTACATAAATTATTTGTTTTAGTTTTTGTTTTGTTTTTATTATTGTAATTTATATTATTTCCTTATTTTTACTCTATTAGGCACATGTATTATAATTCATCTTCCATTTTATTACATATTACATTTTATCCGACGAATTACAATTTTCGTTTTGAAATAAACAAACATTCTATGTTCTAAGATCCGAAAGAAATCATACCCTAACTTACTGGGTTTCGATTTTTCTCATCGAATCTAAAGAACCAATCATTCTCTTAAATCAAAGCATATGAGATAAATAAAAACTTATTCTTGAGAATTCGAGAACGCCGCGTCCTAACTCACTGGATGTGATATTTCGTTATTTCGGGATAAGGATTTCAAAAAAATAAAGGTAATATTCTGAATTTGGTATTTTGAGAAATTGTGCCCTAACTTACTGGGTTCCAATTTTTCATTCGACCCAAATAACCGAATATCCTTTTTAAATTTAAATACATGAGTTTTAAAAGTCAAAGGACAAGTTTCGTTTTGGGAATTTGAAATGTCATACCCTAACTCACTATGCGTGACATTTTACTTTTTCGAAATAAGAGGGTCTTAGCATTCATTTTAATTTATTCAATTTTTCTTTTAAATAAAGAGGATCATATTTTAAAATCTTTTCAAATTTTCGACATAAAGACATCAAATAATCAATTAGGTATCAATTTTGGGCGTCACGAGGGTGCTAATCCTTCCTCATACGTAATCGACTCCCGAACCTGTTTTTCTAAATTTCTTAGACTAAAACTGTTGTTTTAATAAATCAAATCTATTATTAAAATGACCGAATTATGAGGTGACCCAATCACACCTCATCAAAAAAAAAAAGATTGGTGGCGAATCCCATTTTTCGTTTTCATTTTCAAAACCAAAGTTGACCCGTTTTACAAAAAAATGGTTTCGAAAGCTTGGCGACTCCACTGGGGACATGGGAGAGTCGAGCCGTAAAATTGATTATTTTCTGTCTTGTTGTCAAAAATTGAAAATCTGATTTGAAAAATTACGATCCTATTATTGCATTTGTTCGCATTGTTATTTCATAATTACTGTGGTTTGAGTCTCGCATCATATTGTATAGGGACCATTTTGGTCTTACCCTTCATGAGGTTTTCACCTCCGTGCGGGATAGTGGGTCGCTTTCGGAATACGTCCGTACCTATGTCTTCGTGAGATTTTCATCTCCGTACAGCCATAGGGAAATGTATTCCCTTGAACTGAACTCGGTCCATATGAGCCTATAATGGGTGAAGATTGAGGAATCTGCAGGTTCAAGTACCCTTACTTTAGAACCGAACCTCATATAGCAAGCCTTAAGAGCCCACCTTAAGTAGAGCCACGCCAAACCCTAATGGTTACCCGAGTAGGTGCTTTATTTCTTGCTTGCTTTAAGCTGTGTGTGAAATACTGACTTGTTTTGTTTTATTTTGATTGAATGGCATTTTCATCACACTTAGTTCACTTTCGCACATCATATTGCATAATCATTCAATTTTTTACCCTTTAAGTGGGAGTAAGAAACTATGCATTCTTTAGGTTTTCACTTTCGTATGGGCTAGTAGATTGCTTTCGGGATACATTCGTACCTATGTGCTTCGTGAGATTTTCATCTCCGCATGGCCATAGGGAAATGTACTCCCCTGAACTGAACTCTGTCCGTATGAGCCTATAATGGGTGAGGATCGAGGAATCTACCGGTTCGGGTACCCATACCTTAGAACCGAACCACATATAGTGAGCCCTAAGAGCCTACCCTAGGTAGAATTGTACCAAACCCTAGTGGTCACCCAGATAGGTGTTCTATTTTATTGATTATTTCTTCTACACTGACGTATTTTGTTTTGTTTTGTTTATGATTGTCTTGCATTTTCATCATAGAAAGGAGGTGTTGATTCATATTTGATTGCTAAATAGAAGAGTTTGTCATAAGAAAATAGATTTCTTGACAAAGTAGATTATAATACGATCGTCTGAATATGGTCCAAGTAAACACAACGAGAAAAGGCTGACAGTTCGCGAAAGAATACAAAATTTTGCCTGAGGATTTAAGCCGGGAAAGATTATTCAAGAGTCGTCATGTCTCGACTTTATTAAAGGAGCTAACAAGCATCGCGAGGATAAGTGAGCAATAGGTCACCGTCTAGATTAATCAAAAAGAGCTAGTAAAGGCATCCATTATAAAATTCGCAAGATTTGATGTTAGTACACCCAGATATGAAGAAAAGGGTCAATGTCTTCGCTTTGAGCATTTACTGGTTAGATGTTTTCCCTAAAGCACTGGGGCACGTGGACAAGGCAATTTCAGACTCGTTCGATGGACTTGACAAGAGGATCACGCCCGTCCCTGTAATTTTGGCCGAAACATTCTGATTTTTGAATGCATGCCGAATAGCAGGTAAAGGAAGATTCATTTGGATGTGTGCAACTCTTGTTAGCATGGTTCCATAGCCGTTTTTGGAGGATAGAAAGGGATTCTTATTGAGTATTATTTTTGAACTACTCTCCATTGAAAGAATTAGATGCTCAAATACAAGATGTGGCCAATCATCGGCAAACCATAGCAGTTCAAGCTGACACGTTGAGTTTAAAGTGAATCAGAATCAGATTAGGGTTAGGAGTTAACCTACTTCTTAAGGAGGTTAAGGCTTGAAATATGAGGGCAAGGCCGCATATGTAATCCGTTTTATGTAAAAGAATTTATTTTCTAGAAAAGTTCTTCTAATGGAATTGAATTCAGAATCAACGCCTCTCTTTCTTTTTGCATTCATTCCATGCATTTGCATTGCATTTCATGCATTTGCATTACATCACATTATATGCATTAAAATTTGTAAAAAGACTCTAATTAATTAAAAATTATTTCAATAACCTAGAAACCTAAAAAAGTCTACTGAACCGAGCATCGTTACGGTACTCACACCAGAACAAAAGCCATGGACCGAAGGTTGGAAAGAATAGAGCAAATACAAATATAGATGCAAGAGCAATTGACCAAAATTCAACAAGAAATGCGGGAACAAATGCTAGAATTCCAAAGGAATATGATGGGACAGTTAACTCAGTTACTAGCTGGAGGATTTGAAAAAAGTAGTGGCCCAGTAATCAATAGTGGAGATGATGATGAAGACATCATTTATTCCCCAGGTTTTTCCCCAATAAGTGTCCTGACCCAACCAAACACGCATTCACATAGGGTACCCGTCATTATCGAACCCCAATGTCAGACCGATACCTCAGCCCTATTGAACTTTTCGATGGGCTCAGGTTTTAACCCGGAGGATAATCGAGCCAAACCGACTGGCAGAAACAAAGGAAATGAGAGAGTGAACTTTAAAAGCCCCGAAGAAGAAGGAAAAGGAAGCAAATAGTACGAATAAGTATAACAAGGGCCATTCGGAACTGATTATAGTAAGCCGGCCAAGGACGGTAACTACCAGCCATCAGGTCTCCCCAAGGCAAGAACCTAATACAGGACCGAACTCAGAAAAACCCCAGTTCGCACCCATCCCAATCACGTATAGGGAGTTGTACCAAATTTTATTTGACGCACATGTTGTATCCCCTTTTTATATAGAACCAATACGATTCCCATACCCCAAATGGTATGACGTAAATGCCCAATGCGAATACCATTGGGGAATCATAGGGCATTCAATCAAGAACTGCGTCGCTTTTAAAAAGATAATTGAAAGACTCGTCAGATTGGGTATTGTAAAATTTGATGCTCCCTCTGGTACAGAAAATCTGTTACCCAACCTTTCTGTTAAAGGGGTAAACATTGTGAGTTCCATGATAGATAGGGGCATGAGATCCAAGAATGCATCGAGCTCAGGGCCCTAGTGCAAGGCCTGATGGATAATAAATTGAAGAGATTAAAGACCCCGTGGAAACGTTGGGGAATCTAAACATTAACGACATATTCGAAAAGGAAACCGGTAATAGACTTTTCTAAGCTTCTGCCTTTACATACTTAGTAGTGTTTTGAACAATGGGACTGTGGAAGAGATCCCTGTATTTTTAGAGCTAATTCGGAGTAATGACCAAAACACGCTTATTGCTCTATGCCTAGGAGCAATAAGAACTTTTTGTGAAATAGGCTTATGTTCAAAATCTATATTTTCAATGAAAAAGCATTTTTGTGTCTCACTTTGAGCAAATATTCTTTTATTCTTTTATTTCATTCATGTTCATACCACACAAATAATTATTCTTATATTCATTTGTTCTTTGAATATTTCTTCATACCTACAACAGGTCCTTTGATATCAATGACATGAGCGACGTTGCTACTGACTTGGAATCTACTTTTGAGCAAGATATGTGTCTAGAAGGATCTCAGGACTTTGAAGACGATAGAGACTATAACTTTCTCCTGATTTGTTAAGGATGTAGAATAAGATGAAACAGATTCTACCATATAAAGAATCAATGGAAATTTTGAGCCTAGGAGAAGAGAAAGAGGTGAAGATCGGAGCTTGTATCACCACAGAGACAAAGCGAGACGTCATTGAGTTATTCCAAAAATTAAAAGATTTTTTTGCCTGATCTTATCTTGATATGCCTGGGATACTAAGACGTATGGATGCTGTTAAAGCTAAGAAAATCTTAGAAGAGGAACACATACTAATAGCTTTATAATGGCCAGGCAAATCATGAAGTTCGGGTACTGCTAGTCCACAATGGAAGGGGATTGCATCAGTTATACCAAAAAAATGGCATAAGTGCCAAACTTATGGAGACAAGATTCCTGTGCCTCCTTCATCTCTTCATAGGACATCTCTACGACCTTTCTGTATAGGAGGCATGAATGTTAGTGGGCCGATCGTGCCGAAAGCCTCTACGAGTATCAATTAATCTTTGTAGTCATCAACTACTTCACCAAGTGGGTAGAAGCTACTTTATATGTCGATTCTCGAAAAAAGAGATCATATGTCAGTATAGACTGCCAAAAAGGGATCATATTTGACGATGCATTGAATTTGAACAACAGCGCAACGTCAGAAATTTGTAGCCTATTCAAGATTAAACACCGTATCGCCCCAAAATGAATGATAAAAAAAAAAGAGGATCGTCGAAAAAAAGATTGAGACTCATGAAGATTGGCATTTGTGCTTGTTAGGACCCTCACCAAAGGCAACGTTTTTCTCATTGATTTATGAAATAGAGGCAATTTTGCCTGTTGAAGTCAAGAGTCCTTTTCTCTGAGTGTTATCAGAAATGAAGTCAAATGAAGCAGAATGGATCCAATCCCAATATGATTAGATGAACTTGATCGAAGAAGAGAGGCTAAGGGCCATCCTCATGGTCAATTGTACCGAAAGTGAATGATGCGAACCTATAACAAGAAGGTTCGCCCTAAAGAATTCCATGAAGGAGACCTAGTTTTGAAAAGGATCCTTCCCATACAAAAGGACTTATAAGGAAACTGGATGCCAAATTGGGAAGGATCGAATGTGGTAAAGAAGGTCTTTTCTAGAAAGGCATTGATTTTGACCGAGAGGGATAACTAGGACTTGCCTAATCCTATGAGTTCAAATCAAGAGATATTTCAGTAAAAAAGAAGAAAAAGAAGAAGATAAAGAGAAAATGAAAAGAAAATAGAAAATGAAAAATGAGAGGCCAAGACGAAAACCCGCAAAGGGCGTCTTGAGACCAAAGGGATTTTGAATTGAAAACCCGTAAAGGGCAATTCAATTTTTAATAAAAATGGGGCATGTGGTAGTCTCACTTCCTCTGAATTGATAAGAAGAGAGATGTTACGCCTTGAGACAAAAGGGGTTTTGAATTGAAAACCCGTAAAAGGCAATTCAAATTTTGATTAAAGGAGGGCATGCGGTAGTCTAGCGATGCTTGAATTAACAAATAAGAAGTATGCTACATCTTGTGGCATGGCATCAACAGAGTACTCTAGATCCCTTAAACACATATTGAGCTCAAAATGGTCCTCAAGAGGTTCGTACAGAGAAGCTCAGGCTGTGATATCTGGGGCACCTAGTTTTCATCTTACCCATATTAAATTTGCTATCTTTGATTACTTTATTCTTTTCAAGATATGCTCCCAATAAATTTCATTTGTTATCTTGATTAATTCATTCTCATTTTGTGTTTTTTTTAAAAATTTGATATCTTGATTAAATTATTAATTACGAGCTTTGCTCTCAATAAATTTTTGTTTTGTTTATCATTATGATCTTTTTAAGCATTTTGCATTGAAATAACGATTAGTGGACTAATAATACTTTCATAAAAGGAGTTTCGCATATTACTTTGGAAGCTTCTAAATAATACAAGAACCTGAAATAGGACTGTTGTTTAGAACTTACCAAGCCTAAGGTTTGGAAATATTAGAGAAAGATGATTATCTCTTTGGACTTTTTATTGGTTGAATAAAAAGACGAGACATTTCATCGGTGATACAACCTCAAAAAATAACGAGCAATGTCAACCCAAGTGTACAAGAGGATCATTCTCGGGAAAAGAAAAGTGATATTTTGCATCCATGCAAATATTATGCATACGCATTTAGTTAGGACACCTAGGGAGTGATCAGTTAATTGAATAAGTTACAGATCCTATACCCTTGAGTTGTAGTGGGATGGGTTGAAGTTGATACATATCCTATAGCCATAAGTTGCAGTAGGATGGTTTAAAGATGGCACAAATCTTATGTCCCCAAGGTACAGTGGAAGGGACGCTGAAGTTACAGTGGGGCAAACCGATTGAGCAATATATGATTGTTTCTTCGGGTTTTCGGTCAAAATACCACCCAAGCAAGAAGACAGCGTAATATGTCAGTGATAAAGATGAACAATGAGCAATGACACCTTAAATATTAAAAAGGGATCATTTTCATTTATGCAAAACACATTTAGTTAGGAGCATTTGATTCATTCATATTATTGCATCCTAATCATTATACTTTTAAAAAAAGATCATTCTCATGACATTCTGCATCTATGCATATGTCATCCATAATACCATTTAGTTAGGAGTATTTGATTCATTCCGATCATTGCATCCTAATCATTGTATATAAAAAAAAGAGATCATTCTCATAACATTCTGCATTCATGCAAATGTCATTCATAATATCATTTAGTTAGGAGCATTTGATTCATTCTTATAATTGCATCCTAAGGGATCATTTCATTCTGCATTCATACATCATCATTCAAAGCATGTCTAATTAGGAGCATTTCGATCATAGCATCCTAATCATTCGACATAAGCACAGATCCTGTCTTCCTGAGGTTGCAGTGAAGCAGATCAAAGATACCAGCCTCGCCTCCCTGAGTTTGCAATGGAGCAAACTGAATACAGTAGATATTGTCTTCCTAAGTAGTAGTGGAGCAGATCGAAGACGGTGAATCTTATCTCCATAAAACAGCGGAGTAGATTTAAGCCATCAGTCCTATCTCCCTAAAACGACAGTGGAGTAGACTGAAGATTACAAAGCCTGTCTCCCTAAGCAGTAGTGGAGCAGATCGAAAACGACGAATCTTATCTCCATAAAGCAGCGGAGTAGATTTAAGCCACCAACCTCGTCTCCTTGAAGATACAGCGGAGCATGTTGAAATTACCAGTTTTCATTCCCTTAAAGTTTCAGTAAAGAAGATCGAAGGTACAAATATCTTCTCCCTGAATTCTTATCCCTTTGAGGTTCCAACGGAGTAGGTCGAAGCTACAAATCCCTTCTCCCTGAATTCCTCATTTCCTTGAAGTTTCAGTAGAGAAGATCGAAGCTACAAATATCTTCTCTTTGAATTCTTATATCCTTGAAAGTTTTAGTAGAGAAGATCGAAGCTACAAATATCTTCTCCCTGAATTCTTATCCCTTTGAGGTTCCAACGAAAAGGTCGAAGCTACAAATCCCTTCTCCCTGAATTCCTCATTTCCTTGAAGTTTCAGTAGAGAAGATCAAAGCTACAAATCACTTCTCTCTGAATTCTTATATCCTTGAAAGTTTCAGTAGAGAAGATCGAAGCTACAAATCTCTTCTCCCTGAATTCTTATCCCTTTGAGGTTCCAACGGAGTAGGTCGAAGCTACAAATCCCTTCTCCCTGAAATCCTCATTTCCTTGAAGTTTCAGTAGAGAAGATCGAAGCTACAAATCTCTTCTCTTTGAATTCTTATATCCTTGAAAGTTTCAGTAGAGAAGATCGAAGCTACAAATCTCTTCTCCCTGAATTCTTATTCCTTTGAGGTTCCAACGGAGTAGGTCGAAGCTACAAATCCCTTCTCCCTGAATTTCTCATTTCCTTAAAGTTTCAGTAGAGAAAATTGAAGCTACAAATCTCTTCTCTCTGAATTCTTATATCCTTGGAAATTTCATTAGAGAAGATCGAAACTACAAATATCTTCTCCCTGAATTCTTATCCCTTTGCAGTTCCAATAGAGTAGGTCGAAACTACAAATCCCTTCTCCCTGAAATCCTCATTTCCTTAAAGTTTCAGTAGAGAAAATCGAAGTTACAAATCTATTCTCTTTGAATTCTTATATCCTTGAAAGTTTTAGTAGAGAAGATCGAAGCTACAAATCTCTTCTCCCTAAATTCTTATCCCTTTGAGGTTCCAACGGAGTAGGTCGAAGCTACAAGTCCTTTCTCCCTGAAATCCTCATATCCTTAAAGTTCTAATAGAGAAGATCGAAGCTACAAATCTCTTCTCCCTGAATTCTTGTCTCATTGAAAATTCAGTGGAGTAGGTCGAAGCTACAAATCCCTTTTCCCTGAAATTACATTGAGGATCAATTTACATCTCCTTGAAGTTCTAGCAGAGTAGGTCGAAGCTACAAATCCCTTTCCCCTGAGATTAAATTGGAGCCACAATTCTTACTTCTTTGAAGTTCCAGCAGAGTAGATCGAAGCTACAAATCTCTTCTCCCTGAAATTACAGTAGAGCGAATAAAGCCATAGATCTTATCTCTCTGAAGTTACAGTAGAGTAGATCATAGCAAACCTTATCTCCCTGAAGTTGCAGTAGGGCAGGTTGGAGTTACCATGACAAGTCTTATCTCCCTAAAGATGCAGCGGAGCAGACTGAAGACAGCAAATCTTATTTCCCTAAAGATGCAGTGGAATAGATGGAAGCTATAAATTGGTGAATCTTCTCTTCCTGAAGTTGTAGTGAAGCAAATTTAAGCCATCAGCTTATTCTCCCTAAAATAGCAGAGAAGCAGGTTGAAATTACCAATTCTTACCTCGTTGAAGTTCTAGCGGAATTGATCGAAGCTACAAATCTCTTCTCCCTGAAACTACGTTCGAGTGAATCGAAGCACCAATTTCTATACTTCTGAAGTTGCAGTGGGTTAGAGTGAGGCAACTTGAAGAAGAAGAAAACAAGCGCCGAGACTCGGCAAGACCGGGCAAAATTGGTCCTTTTAAAGTCTTTGCTCCATTCTCGTTACACGACCATGAGCAAAGATGGGTAGCTGTACAGGCCCAAATTTGCTAGGGGCCTATTAGAATAAACTAAATAAAAAAATAGTGTCCAATTACAATAACAAAGTCCAAAAAAAAGAGCCCAATTACAACACCCAAACCTAATAACTAAACCTAGCCCAATAAGCCCAAAACCTAAAGCTAAGTTAGAAAACTGAAACCCTAGCTGTTCCCTAGCACCGCATACCTCCTGACCAGCCCCCTGTGCGCCGTATCCCCTCTCACGTGCTTCCCTCAGCGTGCACGTCGCCCGAAGGCCACCATCCTCAGCACCTTGCACCAAAATGGCAACCCCAGTCGTTAACCCTTAGCAAGCCTACAAAACAAAACACAAAAGGGCAGACAATAGTGACAAGAGACAAGCAAAAGCAAAAAAAAAAAAACAAGTCACAAGCAAAATAATAAAACATGTATTTCTTTTCGGCTATATAAGCCCAAAAACAACAATGTAATCCGGTGGACACACTTTTTACAAATATAGAGTCAATACAAGAGAATCGAAAGGTTGATTACGTTTTTCCCTTCTTTAGTTTCTATTCGAATCAGTTTATATACTTATAAAAATTTTTAAACTAGCAAAAATGTATTAAAATACAGTTTTAAAAAGGCATCGAAAATCACCTTGAGGTTGCATCGCCGGAAGGTCTTATACCGTCGCGAACTTGAGTTTGAAAAAGGGTCAAATACCCTCTCCTCTCGACTTACTACACTAAAGAGGCTTGGTTTTCGAAATGCCTTAAAGTGGGGGGGCTAAAGGGCTTCTTTTTGCGCAACGCTGACCACCGTCCGCGGTGGTGGCACGGCGGATAGGCGACGGAACCCTAGGGCCAGCCAAGGGAGTTTTTTTTTGGTTGAGAGGTTTTTGTTTAGTTTTTTTTTTAAGGAGGAGTTGAAATGAAGTTTTTTTTTAAAAAAAAATGTTTATAAAGATATGCGAAACGACGTCGTTTCGTAGTGGTTCTTTTGATGCTGAAATGACGCCGTTTAATGCTTTAACCCGAATTCGACTCGCTCCTAGCTCATGACCCGCGTGTTTTTAGACAAGGGTATAATTACAACCTTAGTCCCTCTATCTTCCAAGCAGATTGCAATTGGGTTCTAACGCCCCTATTTTGTTTTTTTTTTTAAATTTGGCCATATTATCTTCTCTCGTTTTTTAATTTAGTCCTTTAGCTTGCTGAATGAAATGTTACACATTAAGATAGGGAAAATTCCTCATTTGGTCCTATATTCAAGCTATGTGTTTCGAGGGACAGGGATATTATCCCATTCGGTCCCCTATATCATTCGTGTATCACGCTTCGGGCCTTATACTTATTTTTACTCCAATTTAATTCTTCTTTGTTATTGTTGTCGTTTCATTAACTATCTTTTGTATTATTAACATTATTCTTATTCTTATATTATTATTATTATTATTATTATTATTATTATTATTATTATTATTATTATTATTGTTATTATTATTATCACTATTATCATTATTGTTATTATTATTAATATTACTATTATTAATTGATTTTAATATTTTACCATTATTTTATTATTATTATTATTATTATTATTATTATTATTATTTATTTTTACTAATATTATTTGTTTGTTAACATATTTTATTATTATTGTATTTTTATTACTTTTATTATTTTATTATTTTTTAAATTATTGCATAAAGTATTTATTTGTTTATTGATTTATTATTAACTTTTGTTTTTGTTTTTATTTTGTCATTCTTTTACTCATTATTTTACATAAATTATTTGTTTTAGCTTGTTTTTTATTTTTATTTTATTATTGTAATTTATATTATTTCCTCGTTTTTACTCTATTATACACGTGTATTATAATTCATCTTCTATTTTATTACATATTATATTTTATCTGACGCATTATAATTTTCGTTTTGAAATAAACAAACATTCTGTGTTCTAAGATCCGAAAGAAATCGTACCCTAACTTACTGGGTTTCGATTTTTTTCATCGAATCTAAAGAACCAATTATTCTCTTAAATCAAAGCATATGAGTTAAATAAAAACTTATTCTTGAGAATTCGAAAACGTTGCGTTCTAACTCACTGGATGTGATATTTCGTTATTTCGGGATAAGAATTCCAAAAAAATAAAGTCAATATTCTGAATTTGGTATTTTGAGAAATTGTGCCCTAACTTACTGGGTTCTGACTTTTCATTCGACCCAAATAACTAAATATCCTTATAAAATTTAAATACATGAGTTTTAAAAGTTAAAGGACAATCTCCATTTTGGGAATTTGAAATGTCGTACCCTAACTTACTGGGCGTGATATTTTACTTTTTCAAAATAAGAGGGTCTTAGTATTCATTTTAATTTATTCAATTTTTGTTTTAAATAAAGAGGATCATATTTTAAAATCTCTTTAAATTTTCGACATAAATACATCAAATAACCAATTAGGTACCAATTTTAGGCGTCACGAGGGTGCTAATACTTCCTCGTGCGTAATCGACTCCTGAACCTATTTTTCTAAATTTTGTAGAGTAAAACTGTTGTTTTAATAAATCAAATTTATTATTAAAATGACCGAATTATGAGGTGATCCAATCACACCTCATTAAAAAAAATTGGTGGCGACTCTTATTTTTCGTTTTTATTTTTAAAACCAAAGTCAATCCGTTTTTAAAAAAAAAATAGTTTCGACACGAACTTTCTTCATGCATGAAAAATATTTTAAAGTTTTAATTTTTAGTTTGTTAAAATAAATTATAAAGTTGGTGGAATCGAAAAGGAAGAATATAATATGTGTGGGTAAAAGTATTTAGTCTTCGGTCAATGCATATCCAATGCCGCAAAACATGTTTGTAAAAGGTAGATAAATAAGGCAGTATCACTAATGAGTAATGACCCAATGACCCACAACTCTTCAAATTCAACGCATCAAATAATACCCCCCCCCCCCCCCAATAGCCTATACCTGCAAGTTTTCTGTCTTTTCCATCACTTTCCACTTAGTATCAACAAATAAACTGCCTTTCTTTTTCCTCAATTTTACATAATCACAAGTTCCTGTTTGATGGTATTGGTTTTTATTACTTTAAAAATTCTGTATTTCTGATGTAACTGAATCGTAGATTCCAAGTTCTTGCGAACGTGAAACAGAATCTCTTCGATAGGTAAGTTCAATCTCTCTTTTCACTATTCACCTTCTTTTTCAATTCAATATTATCTGTGTATTTTTACCCAGATTTTTCTTTTCTGCAAAGTTTGTATTTTTTTCTTTGAACACTGGTCTTAGTTGTGTGTACGGAATCATCTCATGCTTTTCATTCTTCCCATGAAGATTTTGATCATGGGTGCTTCTGGTTTTTGAATTATTTGATAGTTATTGCTTTGTGTAAGCCTTTCATGTTCATAAGAACTACATAGCCTACTGCTTTTGTGATTATGAGATATATGAAGATCAAGCTTTTGATTTGCTGTGCTGCGCTCAATGGTAGTGATGGGTTATTTGATTTGACTTCAGCTAGGAGATTATTGAGTTAATTAGAATTGTCTTTATTTAAAATTTTCGGATTAAATGAGAACGATTTGTACAAGTGTGAACACTTAAGCAGAAATAATTAGTATTCACACTTCATACCCTGGAAATTCCCCATAAATGCTGGATTTTTTTACATATATAATTTTGTAGGCAGCTTTTAACCGGAACACTGTTAGTTCGATAAGCAACCTAGATTCCAAGTAGCTGTACAAGGCATTTCATAGAAAGCAACTATGGTGCTCCCTGATGAGGCTTCTAAAAGGCTTGAGGTTAATCATTCAGCTTTTCTTATTCCTCTTAACTAAGAAAATTTGCAGGATGAAAATGTTTTTTTTTTTTGTCATATAGGGAAAGAACACAGCAATGGTTGTCTGTTGGTTTCTTGGAAATGGCTGCCTCTTTTCTTGGAACAGTATGCTGACAATAGAAGATTACTATGTTTATTTGTTTCCGGTAATTTCGATATCCTTATTTTACATGTTTGTGCTGCTTTTTTTTTTTTTTCAAACTATTCCTCATGGTTATGGTAATTTGACTGCCTTCCATGATTATGTAGATGCTCTAACCTACAGAAATTTGCACCTGATTTTGTTTCAACCTGCAATAAAGAGCTTCATAACATTGGGGCTTGAACAGATTTTATTGTCAGTCTGTATGTTTCCTTTCATCAAATATTTTTTTAGAAACATGAATGCATGATGTTTGGTAAGTCAGAAAAGCTAAGAAACTGAGAGAGAAAACAATAGAATCAAGAGGGAGAAAGTTCTTTCAGTATATTCAAGAATGTCTAACTTCTTTATATACAAGGTAAAGATATTGAAAACTAAATGAACTCAATAAATGCTAAATACAAACTGCCTAACAAACTATCAACCTATTCATAACAGAAAGTTAAACCTTCAGCTCACACTTCTAGCTCATACACTTGCATAGCTTACTCTAACAATGCAAATGTTACCAGATTTAATACCGCAGCTCACTTTTCGAATGAGGCTTTTCCTTTCACTTCAAAGCTTTCAACTGATTGCGATATTCTGATTATATCTTGCTTTTTTAGCTTAAAACATGTATAGTGATAGAAAAAAAAGTTATCATCATGTAACCTAGTTTCTTTTTTTTACTTGTGCAGAATTATCACCCATCGAGGGTCCTTACTCTTGTTTATCAGCCATTTGCACTTGGAGCACTTGCAATACTGGCTTACCACGAGGCAAAAATAAACACTAGAAGAAGGAACTTATTTGGATATATACTGTTTTTCTTAAGTTCCCTTGCAATTTTAGTTGTAAGTTCCCTTGCAATTTATTTGGTACATGATAGGTTTACATTGAGAATGGCAACTGATGCCTGCTCTCTCATCCTCAGAAACTTTCGAATGTTTTTGTTTCATTAACTCAAAGTTATATCATTTGAGAGGATTATGATTTCTCTCCTCTACATTTTATGTATAGTTGGATTTAGCTACGTCTGGTAAAGGAGGACTTGGAACTTTCATAGGAATTTGTATCATCAGTGGTGTTTTTGGGGTTGCAGATGCTAACGTGCAAGGTGGAATGGTTGGAGATCTCTCTTACATGAGACCTGAATTTATTCAAGTCAGTATTAGGGATCAACATTGTTACATGTTAATGAGCTCTCTTTCGGCTGAATTATCTGATGAATAATCTTTATGTTTTTCTTTTTGTTATTAGTCATATGTTGCTGGTTTGGCTGCATCGGGGGTTATAACCTCTGCTTTGAGGTTAATCACAAAAGCAGCATTCGAGAATTCGCAGGGCGGTCTTCGCAAAGGAGCCAGTACGTTCTAATCGCCATCCTTCTTTGTTTGTTGATTATAGTCTAAATATCTGAAATTTGAATTAAGCTTGACACTTATTTGACTTGCAAGTCATTAGCATCCCTTGCTTGCATAATATTATCTCCATGAACCATTGATGTTGGGACTATGGCAAATAATTTAAGTTTAAAATGCTTTGTACTATTTCCTGTGTATCATACAATAAAGAATGATAATCACTTTCCCTGGTTTTATTTCAAATCATTATTCGAAAATTAGTTCTTTAATGGTTATATGTGGTTTTCTTGGCATATATTTGGTTGGTAGCAAACACGCTGTTACTCCTTCAAATCTTGATGCTGCTGCAATCTCTTGCATTTGTTGTTAGTGCAATTGACTGAAAAATGCAAATTCAACCTTTTAATTCTTCTCTCTCTTTTGTCTATTTTTCATGTTGATTTATCGCTATTTTGGTTTATTTGAGACTAATAATTTTTTTCTCTGCACGACACCCTCACCCCTATGCAGTTCTCTTCTTTGCCATCTCTGCATTTTTCGAGTTTCTCTGTGTTCTTCTCTATGCATATGTATTTCCAAAATTACCTGTTGTGAAGTACTATCGCTCAAAGGCAGCCTCTGAAGGATCTAAAACCGTTGCATCTGACCTTGCTGCTGGTGGCATTCAAGCATTACCCGAAACTGTATGTCATTCATCCATAAAAACTAAAAAGATCCTAGTAAATTTCAATTGATTTATCTAACAACAATCAATGTCTTCCATCAGGATGATGTAGAGTCCAAAAACCAGGAAAGGCTGAGCAACAAAGAGTTACTACTTCAGAATATAGATTATGCAATTGACATGTTCCTGATATATGCGCTGACACTATCTATTTTTCCTGGATTCTTGTCTGAAGATACCGGCAAACACAGTTTAGGAAGCTGGTATGTTTTTTGTCTGAAACCCTGCTATTCCTTCTCAGTGTGTGTAGATATAACTAAGTGACACCGGGTTTATCATAACATTTCAGGTATGCGCTTGTTTTGATATCAATGTATAATGTATGGGATCTTATTGGGAGATACATTCCACTCATAAAACCGTTGAAGCTGGAATCAAGGAAAGCTCTGACAACAGTGATAATTTCTCGTGTTTTACTTGTCCCGGCATTTTATTTCACGTCCAAATACGGTGATCAAGGCTGGATGATCATGCTAACAAGCATCTTAGGCTTAAGTAATGGTTACCTCACCGTATGTGTCCTTACATCTGCACCCAAGGGATACAAGGGACCTGAGCAGAATGCATTGGGGAATTTGCTTGTTTTGTTTCTCCTAGGAGGTATCTTTGCGGGGGTCATACTTGACTGGTTATGGCTCATAGGCAAGGGATGGTAAAGTTCAGGTTCAAAGCTAGTTTTAGGAATGAAAAATCAGGTTTATTGAGTTGAAATTGGAAATAATGATCCCTTGAACACAGTAAATGATGAAATTGTTCCATAGTGCATCAATGTTGAGATCTCATATTCATTAAAATTCCTTTGTATTCATCAACACCATGCTTTAAGATTGCTGAATGTGTCATTGTCTTCTATTCTATCTGTCATATATCATACATCAAATTCCTAACTGCCCAACTAATCAAATAGTTAAGTCTTTAATCCTTAAAAAATTGCAGTCAGAGGTAGATGGGTTTCAATTGCAGCATGACAAATCTTTTTAGTAAAAAGTAATTTAAACTCCAAGCATCGGAGTTTCGATTGTTAAACTTAGTTTAATTTGTGTAATTTTATATATTGTTTTAGATATTTTCACTCTCGCCTAAATTATCGGTCTAAATATTTTATCATACTAAATTAAAATAGAATGTTAATAGATTTTATCTGTATTTGTGGATCAAACATGTCATTTTATCATACCTACATGCGGGCAAATGAAAATATTTTTATAAAAATATATAATTTTATTGCGACTCATACAATTTTAATATTAATAATACTATTAATTAAATTGGTGTCACAACTCAATACTGGTTCAATATCAATGGCAATACCATATTAAATAGTTGCACTCATTTAATATTTTAATCTAATGTATTTTTGTGTTTAAATTTTGTTTATACTTACAATTTAATTTATTTATTTTATTTTAATATCGTACAAATTTAGTGTGGTGTTGTTAATTAATTTTAAATCATATGTTTTATTCTTTATCGTATGTTATTTTTAAACATCTCTATGTTCTAAATACGTGATTTTTATACGTATAAGCATGTGAAAAATTTCTAGTTATTTATTAAGAAGTTGAATATTAGACTATATATATATATATATATATATATGTGTGTGTGTGTGTGTGAAAACAAAAAATATCAATAAATTTAAAATGCTACACTAATATGTACCAATACAAGGACAAAAATAATATACGCAGTTACGCACAGAAATGATGTTAATTAGTTTTGTTTGATTTCTTCATCTCGGTTGTTCCTTAAGCTTTAAGCTTACTACCGAGGTTTGATATGACTCATATGACAAAAATATTCTTTTAATGTTACGTCATTGATTTTTCGTTGACATAAAAATTTTAATAAAATTTACAAAACTGAAAAATATAATAAATTTTTGTAAAAGTTTAAACATATATATAAAATCCAACAAAAAACTTTATAAAATAAAATTTAAAAAAATTTATTAGATATTTTTAAAACGCTTAATGCATTATTTGGCCTATAAAATATATTTATTCTCATTTTCGTACTTCAATTTTTTTTTATTTTGTAAATAAAGAATGCCTTCGTTATATTTTCCAGTTCATCTTTTTTATAGACGTTAAAATTTCTTTTATAGTCATCACAAAGCCTTACATGATGTCTTTTATTAAATGTATATACATATTAAAATATATATAAATAGAAATAAATATATAAAATTTCAAAAATTATATGTAAAATATAGAAAAATATATAAATTATAAAAATTAAATTTACAAAAATACAATAATTGAAAAGAAATTAGATGAAATTAAAATGTAAAACAAATAAAATGTTATAAAATAAAGAGAGATGGAGAGAATAAAAATAAAGAAAATATTAAAGCAATAAAGGATGTACTTTATTGATCAAAAGGAATGATTACAATGCTTCATCGAGTATCTATTTATAGGCATAAGAAGTATAAAAGAAGTAGAGATATAATTCTAATAACTATTAAAATTTAAAGTACATTAAAACTTTATCTTGATTATAATAGACATCTACTTAATAAGATATTCATAACACTCTCTATTGGATGTACATTGATAGATAATGTGCCGATAAAAACCTAATGAAGGAAAAAAAGTATACAATCTATAATACGCATAATATGCTGCCTCATTAAAAACCTTACTAGGAAAACTCAATGGGACAAAACTTTAATTAAGGGAAAAAGAGTGCAATGCGTATTGACTCCCCCTAATGAAACCATCACATAGTTTTTTTATATTCTACGTATTAAATCTTGAATACTAATTTTTCAAATAACTATTTGAATGCATTTGCTAAGCATTTATACTATCATTCTTTTAAAAGTCACGAGTGAGGGAAATTTGGGGAAATATATTTTGATCTCTTCAAGAGATTCAACAATAATCGCCATAACAAACTTTAATCATGATTCTTTTATAAAAACATAAATAGGTATTTTGGATCATTTTATAATCCTCCTTCAACTATTATTCATTAAGACAAATTTACCACATATGTTCAAATTATTTTAATTCATATCAATGAACAATTTCTCGAGAATTTCAATATGCTTCTAGCATCTTAAATCCTTCAAGGATTTTAATATAAATTTTACTATATAGTGATTCATAAAAGGTTGTAATAATAACTGTAATCAACCTATTTTGCCCGAGCCCGTAAAACAAACCAAAAAATAAATGATAAAATATAAATAAAAAAACCAATGTTTTTACAGTCCATTCCAATACAAGACCCAATTACACCCATGGCCCAAACTTAACCTGGACCCATACCTAAACAGACTCAGACCCAATCCATTACAACCCAAAACTAAACCTGATTAGTTCAGCTACACCCTGACCCAATTACAAAACACTAACCCAACAGACCCAATTATTACACCCAATAACTGAGACGGCCCAAAAGGGCCCAATATTAAACCAAATCAGAGACCTAGGGTTTCTGGAAAACCTTAGGCGCCGCAAGCCTTGACCCCAGCAGCCCCTCGGTCAAGCCTCCAGTTGCGCCGCAGCTTGCGCGAATCACCCCATCGACGCCGAGATCTCTGCTGCTCGCCTGCACAAAAAAAGAAAGAACAACAGAAAATATGGCAAGATCTATGTATTTCCTTTTTTTTTTTCATTTAACTTTTCGGGTTATAAAAACCCCCAAGGAATCTGTAAAATGGGGGAGGAGACACACACAAAAAAGATACAAAATACAGAAATAAAAAAAAAAGCAGAGGTGATTTCGGGCGATTTCTTTTCATTTTTTTTATATTTTCTAATACTATTTTTTTATTATTTTTCTCTATCTTGTTTGTTTTAAAACTGTATAATATATAGATTAAAATATATAAAAAAAGAGAGAGATAATTTTACCAGTTCTGACCACCGTGCACCGTGGCCGGAGACGGCGGCGGACGGCGGCGCGTTACCGGAGTCCTCATCGGAGCATTCGCTCGGAAATCGTAGAGGGCTGGGGCTCTCTGAGGCTCTCTCTCCTTTTTTTTAAGAACTGAAAATATGAATTTTTTTTAAAGGAAATATGGATTTTATAGGTGATCCAAACGGCGTCGTTTTGAGGACTGCCCTAAAAACAAAAAACGACGTCGTTTTCTCCCCTAAGATCCGCGCGTTGACCCGACCAGGGGAGGATCCGCGTGTTTTTGTAAAATAGATTATTTGCGCATCAAGCCGTTCCGCATTATTATATTTTTACAATTACATCTAATTTGCATTTTCTTCATTTTTAAAATTGGCCCAGAACTATGGCATTTGTTTCAATTTAGTCCTCCAATCCTTTCTAGGGCCAGAGACAGAACGACGTCGTTTTGGAAAAAGGCATAATTGACATATTAACCCCTATAATGTGATGCACGTTTTAATTTAATCCTTTTATATTCATTTTATTTGCAATTTAATCCTCCTTTCTTTCTTTATTTATTATTTTATTTTATTTTTAAAATTATTCTAATACTATATTGAATTATTTTATCATATTTAAATGTTATATTATTTTTATTATTTTGTTAATTTTGTTAATAGTATAAAATTCATATATATTTTTTATCCTTATATATATTTAATTATTATTATATATTATTTTTTGGTTTAATATAATTTATATTATATATTATTTTATAATTTGTATATTAGTTATTATATTATACAATTTTTAAATTTGTATATTATATAGTTTTATATTATATCATATATTATTTTTAAAATTTTATTTTTATAAAATCTATTTATATTATATAACATATTTTATTTATATTGTTTATTACATATGTAATTTATATATATATATATATTTTAAAATATTATATACTATTTACTAATTATTTTATAATAATTTATATATGTATTAAATTATTAAATTATGTATTGGTTTTTTTTTACTTTACATTTTTTATATTGTTTATATATATTAAACCATTTTAAAAATCATTATATTCTTTTATTTTTTATTTTTTATATTTAAATATATCATTCCCTTTTCATTTGATTTTGTTATTTCGTGAAGATCATAATTATCGCTACTAATTTCATATCCCATGTTTATTTATTTATGTTTCTTTAATTGTTTATTATTGCTTCACACAATTCTTTATTTATTTGTTCATGTTATATCATTCTTGAATTATTTATTGTTTATATAATTTGTAGTTATGTTGAATTGCTATTAAGTATGTATGTTGTAATATCTTACTCAAACCATTATTTTTATAAAAACACCTTTTGAATTGACGTATTTTATCCAAATAGTTTTTTTTTAAAAAAATACGGTGATATTTAATATTTGGGGACTTCGAGAAGAATTGTGCCCTAACTCACTGGGTTTCGATTTTTATCGTTGAACTTAAAATATTAAGAATCCCTTTGCTTTTAAAATTGAAATTTATTAATTTCCAAATCAAAACTTATTCTCGGGAATTCAAAACGTTATACCCTAACTTATTGGATATAATGTTTCGTGTCTCGAAATAAGAATTTTATAAATAAAGGTGAGCCTAATTTTGAAGCCATGAAATGTTATATCCTAACTTACTAGGTATAACATTTTATTTCTTTGAAATAGAGAAGTCTTGGTTTTCTTTTTAATAAAAGGATCGTATTTTAAAATTTTTCAGATTTTCAACATTAGGACATGATTTTATCAATTAGGTACCAATTATTGGGCATTATGAGGGTGCTAACCCTTCTTCATATGTAACCGAATCTCGAACTCGTTTTCTTGAATTTCGTGGACCAAAATCAATGTTTTGAAATAAAATGTTTTACAAGGTGATCTAATCACACCTAAGTAAAAAGGGATTGGTGGCGACTCCATTTCCGTTTTTAACGTCGATCCCCGTTTTTACCAAAACCTTAAAAATGATTTCGACAATAACCATTAGACACAAGTTAATTCTTTTATGAATTGTCAATTTAATAATATATCTAAATGTTATTGCATCCACCACAAAAGAATATTATATCTTTTCATAATCAATACCAGGACTTAGCGAAAAACTTCATATTTTTATTTCACTTTTGCAAAACTACTTCAATTGTACCCTCACTGGTTTTATACCTTTAGATATTTGGACTACTGGTCCATAAACTCCATAAATTTAATTGTACTTGAGTTACGTCTTTCTATTTTGATCAATTTATTCCATATCCATATTTCTCAATAGATTTATTTAAGATCCTCCTTTTATTTCATTATTTCAATAATAATATTGCATGCAAAATCATTGTCGACCATTTTTATTATTCGGTTCCACATTTTCTCGAATTGACATAACTTATCGAGATCTCTTATTTTTATTATTTTAAAATTCAGTTTCAGGTACTTGAATCTCTTTTGAAGTTTTACTTATTAGTTATGTCTTGGGTCTCTTCTAGATCACCTGCCTCCACTATATGACCATCTAGAAGAATTTTCATATTTGAAACCAATCAATCTATTATTTATTCTAACTGGTTGTCCTACTGGAACTTTGATTCAAATTAAAATATTAGATGGTATATATCACTTGGTTATTCTCATTAAGTTTGTAAATGCATCTAACAGTTAACTTGTAATGAGTTATCCTTATTGAACTTCTGGTTTAAATTACTCCCCCCTTAACTCATTACAAGTTATTATTTCTCTTCCCCTAATGTTGGGAAAACTATCGAATCAAAATTGTATTGACAAATCATGTCATAATTGAATCTCGAATACATCCAAAATATCTAATAATATAACGAAACTTGTAATTAATATATATTCTCAACTTTCTTTGAGGATTCACTTATCTTTGTGCGTTGTGGTGAAGCAATTGGAACATATATGCACATACAAAAATTCAAAGATGATAATTATTTAGCTCTTGATCAAAAACCAATTGTAATGGGGAGTATTTATAACTTATTGACTTGATGGGTACAACACGTAAATCAACGTAATCTCATGTTGAAATAGAAAGTTTAGTTGAAACACCCCAAACCCGGCCCACGAGCCTCGACCGGATCTGGTATGCTCCTTGAGTAAATCATTTCAAAAACTTGTTTGTGCTTTGGAAAAACTTGAGTGGTTTTGAAGAAAAATCGATTTGTGATCAATTGAAAACGGTGTTATTCTTGAAGTCTAGATTTTATTAAAACTCTATTTTTATACTTCAAAACTATAAGTTAAAAGAAATATCGGGTTTTTAGAGTTTACCATTAAATTGAAAATCGTTGATGTTTAGGTGACGTAACATTTAGAATTTATTTTAAAGAAAAGTTATTTAACCTTTTGTTTGATAATAATCGTATCATGATAAAAATAATTAAAATGCATGCATAAAACAGTTAATAGTAATGGCCATATTACATCAAAGAAAAACCGAAATAAATCCAAAATACTTAAATATAAAATTCCAAATAAAATAACATCGAAATGAGCATGGCCACCACTAAGCTCCTATGACCCGGTCCATTTATTGAGTGTCACCAAAAGATATCCCACAACGGGTGAGTCAATAGACTCAATGTGTAACAACCAACACAAACTCCCAACGATTTAGGCATACAAATCATATATAAAACATATATAAACAATGATGCAATCCCGAACCCAAACCTAGATAACCATCCTCTACACATCACCCGTACCTGCCATCACACCAAATCGACCCTCCATCCGCTACACACCATCGAAGGCAGTCACTGCAGATGACTTGCACATCGCCCTTATAAATTGTGGCATGGCCACCAGATAATTGTGACAAAGTCACCAGATAGTATTTCGTGACATTAGCCACCACATTCAGATTATGTGACATGAGTCACCAGATATTGTGGTAAAAACCACCAGATCACTTCCCCTTTTCATAATCACCCATATGCCCCATGTGTCATACAAATCATGCGGATATCATGCCATATGCCTTATTCATATTCGTAACCAATTTTTATATATGTCACATTCAATGTTTATAATACTATTAACAGATCTTTAGAGAATAACGTACCTGAATATGTCGTACCATTGAATGGTACCTTTAGCCACATCTTTTATATTCTTATTAACACATATATTAAATTAATACCGTAAATCTAGTAGAAATTGGTGTAAGGCTACACACCTGGTACTAACGTGTTCACTGAATCCCGAAAGACTACCGAAACAGATTATACTCCTCCCTAAAAATCATAGTTAGAATCGGCTAGTCACTAACACTTAATATGGCCTTGGCCGAATGTTAACACTCTCTTACCTTGCGGATCTAAATCTCGGAATTAATCCTTGCTCTTGGTGTTGTCGAAATTCCTATAGGCACATGTTAGATCCAATTCTAACATTTAAACACAATAAATGGCCTTCAGCCTAAAACCACACTTGCTTACCTTAGATTTTGAAATCTCGAAGATCTCCTCCTTATAGTCGACAACAACCAAATCCCGAAACCTCCTTCATAGTTTCGGCCAAAGAACAGTAAAAGAGGTTAGATTCCAACTTTCGACTAAAAGAAAAAGGGAGGAAATCGAATAACATTTGATCTTACCCCTACTATAGAAATCGACTGCACCCTTGCCTGCCACCACAGAGAGACTCGGCTATGTAGGCTAGATAGTGATTGATTTGCTTCGGCTTTTGGAGTTTAATCAACAATCGGCTATGGCTAGGAAAAGTTTACTTTCAGCTTTTGGAAAATGGTTGAATCATGAGAAGATGAAGAAGAAGAGAAACTAAGGTTTGAGAGGTTTCAGTCACAAAAGAAAAGAGAAAGGGAATAGAGCTTTTGGCAGAGAGAAAAATAAAAAAGATGCCTATTACTACACTAAGTAAATTAGGCACCTAGCTCCCCTTGTATGACCGAATTATGCACCCCTTAGAGTCCCATATTCGGCCACTTGCTTCCCTCTCTCCCTTATCCCTTGATCCCCTCTACCTTAGCCGAATCCTCAAACTCTCCCGCCCAATCTATACCTCATCCTTCTAGAGTCCACATGCCGTCCAACTTCATTCCTCCCTGACGAAAAAAAACAACTCCACAAGTGCTCCCCTTGCTGCTCGAACCTAGGCCCCCCTCTGCACTTCTTGTGGCGTCACTTATTAAGGCTCTAAGTGGCGCCTCCTTGCCACTTCAACAAGCCCACTTTTTATGTCCAATTTCCCCTTCAAATTCTCTTAAGGCCTTATTTGCCTAGCTCCCCCTTTAAGGTTTAAAATCTAATATTTTCTAAGGCACTTACCTACACTCTCAAATTCTTTCTATTTCGGTCGAACCCTCATTCGGCTCCGGAAATGTGTCTCGTAACCTGGCCATCTCGATTCGAGCTCCTTGAATTTTATTCGGAATGGCACCCAGAAGCTCGTAGCATACGGCTCCCCAATCACCGAAGTTGCGGACCGGTGACTCACCGACACATCCCACCAAGAATCCTAATCAGAATCGCACATCTTCTAGAGTGATGGTACACTCTCCGCATAGAAGATGGAAAGTGTGCGTCTCGGGTCTCCACCTCTCTATCAACGCACTGATCAAAGGCGGCTCCAACTTGAACCCCCGACCTATCGTGGCCATGTACCAAAAATCGGCTTCCCGCAGGTAATTCTCGATCAACGGCAATGGGGGACCATGCATGTTGCGAAATAACATTCCAACACCCGATCTACAGACTGTTTAAAAAATTATAAAATAAAAATTAATTAAAATTGCATAGACCTAAAAAATATTAAATAATATTGAAAATTAAAATTAAAACTTACCATTTGCAATTGCTCGACGGAGATGTGCTTCTTGCTCTAGACAAGTAATTCCCACCATTTGTAATACGATCGAAAGTTTTAAAAGTTTCAAAAAATATATTAAAAAATTAAAAAAAATTAAAAGGGCTTTTTGTAAATATTAAAGGACTATTTCAAAATTTTAGAGGAAGTTTGAAAGACTTAAAGAGAATTTTGAGAGGAATTTGAGAGAAGAATGAGTAAGGATTAAAGTGTGAAAAAATAAAAGGGTTGGGGGGTTTTTATATGTTTTTTTTCCTACTTTTTTTTTTACCATTGCTGTAACAGTCTGAATTCGACCCTAACCAGAACGATGGTCTCGAGACCATGAATCTGAGTTAGTGGAATATTTTAATATTCTATATTGAGTCTATAATTTGTGAATGAGCATGTGTTAAATTTTGGTGAATTAATTTACTTGTTTGTATGTCTAAGTTGACTTAAGGATTAAATTGTATTAAGGTTAAAAATGACTTTTGATGAATTTTGTGTCAAATTGGGATGGATTTTTAAGGTGAAGTCCTTAAAGGACAATTAAGCCATGGTAAAGAAAGTGGACGGCAACATGATGATATTAAGTCATAAAAAAAAATATCATTATATTTTATATCATGATGGGTGGATATTAAATAAATAAAGTTTAGTAATTTTATACACTTATATTGATAAAATAAAGTGGAATGAAAGAGAAAAACATCTTGGTCATCTTCTTGGCCGAAACTTGAAGCAAGAAAACTCCATTTTTGGAGCTTGGGATTCGGCATTTGAGAACTCAAATTGGGGTATGTTTCATGCTTAGTTTTCAATTATTTTTACACTTTTGGAATGGTTGTTTTGAATACTATATAACCCATGGTGAAATTTTCGAGTTTATGGCACTTTTATATTCGGCCATTGAAGTATCTTTATAGTGAGTAATGTTTGTTGATAAATTATTAATAATAAGGCTTAAACTATCATGTTTTTTATTTGAAGTTTTAGTGAAATTGATTGTTAAGAGTTAAATTGAAAAATGAAAATTCTTGAAAGACTAATCATGAATTAAATGACATGCAAGGCCTTGTATGAGGTCAATGAATATTCGGCCTTGGGTATAAGTGATTAAAATTGGTGTATTTTGTGTGGTGTCCAAATTGGACTAATTTGTAAAAGTGTGATATAAAGGGGGCAAAATCGTAAATTGCCTATTTATATGTGTTGGGACCAAAATTGTTATAATGTGCTTAATTGAGTTTATTTAATTTATTTAGATCAAGAACAAAAGGAGGTAGGATTGGATCGGGGAAAAAGTAAATTGATCGACTAACCGGGAAGTTGAATTTGTGACTACTTGAGGTAAGATCTTAAGCATTTGAATTTAATTGAACTCGATTTAGTTTTATGTACTTATGTTGGATAATTGTGACATATAGATCATTATAATGCCGAATGGAATTGGGAAAAAATTAGCTTGGTTAGCCGAACCTAAAGGTGAGGGAATGATCATGTTTAAGTGAAAAATGAGATGATTATGGTTGCGGACAATACGATGGACTAATGTCTAAAAAGGGTGGAAATTTTGTTATATGTATAGTGAGGTGCCGAATGTACTAGTAGGAGTTAAAAATGCATGGTTGTGGTATATATCTCCTCTAGTAAACATAATTGCTATTGATTATTAGAGAATATGTATGTGAATCACATTGGACAATAACAAATAAACATTGGCACTATGTGTGCGAGTCTATACCGAGCACTGTGTGTGCAAGATCGGTTGGGTAGCACTAAGTGTACGGAAATGGATAAGTAACGGCACTAAGTGTGCGATACGTTACGAAGAGAATTGGCACTAAGTGTGCGAAGTTGACTATTAACAGCACTAAGTGTGCGATATGTGACCAAATTAAATTATATGAGAATATAATTTGAGACTAGTTGGGATATACTATTTTTATTCAATGTTTTGCATGTATGGAAATTCGGCAATGGATATTACTTTGTGTTACATAGTAACGAATGGTTCGAAAAATAGAAGTATACTCAAGGTAAGTAATATTTACTTATGGGATAAAGTTGAGTAGTGGTTCGAATGTGGTTGATTAATTACTTTACCTTGAGATGTATAAGAGTCAATTTATATGGTGGTTATGAGCCTAGCTATGTGGGTTAGCCGATAACTTGAAATGAATGTAAATGAGTAGAGTTATTTCCTTATGAGTTCATGCATGCTTATGTGAATATATTCATTGCTTAAGTCTTACTAAGCTTTGGAAAGCTTATTTTATTTTGGTTAATTCTCATGTGTATAGGTTACTTTTGGAAGCTTGATTTTGCGCTCGGGATTCACTTCAGAAGTTCACCATACTATCATCTCTTTTGGGTACATTTTTTTTGAAGTAGTAAACTATGTTATTATGGCATGTATAAGCTAAAGTAATTTTGGATTGATTTCACGATGTATATAAATTTTTATGCCATGCGAAAATGGCTAAATGATAATCACTTGTGTCGTTTTGAGTTGACCTTGGTGTTTGTTTATATGAAAGTATAATTGCTATGTCTTTGAAGGTTGATATATGCAAAAGGTGATAAAAATGACCATAAAGTTAATTAGCTTAATATGATATACTTATATAAATGCTTGGTAGGTATCAGGATGAGATGTCATTGATATATATATATATATATATTTATATATATGATGCGTAATTGATTTGTTGGTTGGTCCATCCTAGTAATATGTGAGTAGTATGATACAAAAGTGGAGAGAAGTTAATGTTGATGAATGGTATGTAAAATCTTGTGCATATTCGGTTTTGTGGTGTTATTAGAGATATGTTTAAAATGTGTATTAATGAAGTAAATTAATTCTTTCGGCAAAAGGGCACTGAAATGGGTATCGCTTAGGTTTGGTCAACTAATGTTAATGTTATACACGTACATATGGCTTCCCTATTTGATACTTGTTTGTGAAAAGATTTTATGCATATGCATGTTTGGCTATCTTTTTACCAAATGACTAATGAATGACACTTTGCCATTTGATTTGAAATTACCCGTATGTATAGTCGGTATGATGCTTGATGATTCTGTGAGATGAGTGCTTGTAAGTGCATATACTTGTATGCCTACTTTATTACAATTATACTTAAAAATTTTCGAATAGCATGGGTTGAATCAAGCATAATAGCCGAATAGAGTAAGGTCATGAAAATGTTTGATTGAGTTGTATAATGAAAGGTAATACATGTAACCCTAATCCAGCCACGGAATTGGGTTAAGGGTGTTACAGTTGCAGGGCTAAAGTGCGCCCCTGGGGACGTGCTTTGCTGGCGTATCCCCCCAAAACTCGCTGACGTGGACGTGTTTTGGGGTGAAACGGCCTTTTTCCATAAATAAATTATTTTTTTGGTATTTTTGAATATTTTACCCAAAATATAATGGATTCTGAGAATATTTTATTATTTTTAGACATTATAATTATTATTCGAAAGTATAATACATACATAGTAATTAAAAAAACTACTCAATGGTAATAATGTTTTATAATTTTCTATTCGCATTGATGAGTTCTAGTTCGATTAGTATTGGTATTATTATCGGTGTAAAATATTATGGGTTTAAATACATTAAAATATATTATCTTTCTATTTAAGGATTGAGGAGGAATTATAAATAATTATAGATGTAAGGCATAAAGAGTTTTTTTTTTTAAAGAATGTAAAATAAGTAAAAGAACAATATGTATATATTTATACATATAGACATATTGATTTCAAACTACGGTTAGTGTCCACTTTTTTATCAAGAGAAGTTTTGAAGTATTGTTATTTAAGATGTTGATTCGGGTTTTAAACAATTGAGATATTATTTTTAGGGTATTTATATTCAATTTTAGTCCTAAAATTTTGTCTCCTCATAAAAGAGCTCAAAGGGTTCATGGAATTTATCTGAAGCGCCTAAGACTCGTTAAGAAAATATTTTATCATTTTGACATTGATGAAATTTAAAGCCAAGCCTTTAAAAGGTCTTAGTGGATAAAAACACTACCAATAAAAGAGCTAATTCCCCATTAACAATAAACATGATTGAATTATTATGTGTGGATATTCTATGTTTTTCATAATTTAAAACTTGTTTGAAAACAAATATGTCTTTCAACATTTACATTTTGTTAATTTAACCCTTATTTTTAGTTAAAATTGGTCATTAATTTTAAAAAAGTCAAATAATTTTATATAAAGCATTAATTTTTTAATGATATTGGCATGTTTACATGTACTTTATATTAATATGATATTATTTTATTAATATTTAATGTCAATAAATAATTTAAAATTATAAAAAATTAATAATTTGAAAAGTATATAAAATTCAAAATATTAATATAAAGTATATATAAAATTCAAAATATTAATAAAAAGTATACCTGAATTTTCATATTTAAAATTTAACCTAATAAATTTTTTTTAAAAAATTGAAGATTAAATTCCACCATTTTTAAGCAATTGAGAGTTACATTAAAAAAAAAAAAACAGAAGAGATATAATGGTTAAAAATCAAATTAATCATTAGGACTAAATAAAAAATGATATTAAAAGGGAAAGTATTTTTCTAAAAGGGAATCATTGGATCAAGCATGGTAGACCCTACCAAAAATTTTTTGCCAAGTGCAATCTGACGTCGGCATGGGTTATCGAAGTTTTCCCTTCAACGACGAATCATAGGGGCTGCTTTGCAACCGCAGAAGAAGATTCATTTCCTTTTTACTTTCCCTCCCCACACGTTTTAACGCTTAGCCCTTCCAAATCTTGAAGATCCCTTGAAATTTCCTTCCGTTTCCTTAACGTACACTGTTCTTCGCAGTTGTCTACACTTAAAGGAAGTACGCTACGAAACCAGATCTCTGCTGATTCATTTTCCAGGTAACCCATAAATCTCGCTTCTTCTTCTCTCAATCAAAATTCAGCTTCTAATCACACCGATCTCTCCTCATTTCCTTGTTTCAAATTCAGCAAAGCTTATCGAATCTATCTTTTCACTCTTTGTTTGGTGTTGTAATTCTCATTCTGCAACTGCGAGAAAGCCTTTCTAAGCTTCAGTTCAACAGTAACCAAATTCGGTTGGGTTCATTTTCCTTGAATCTTTGTTGTTTTACGTTTCATGTGTTTGTTAAAATGCCTGAATCCGAATCATATATCATAACGTAAATCCTTTTACTGTTTTGAATGATGATCTAAAGTGAGTTGACTTTTCTTTCTGTTTTGAACATTTTTTTTTTTCTTTTTCTTCTTATCCTTTTGTTATGGATAAATTGCTCGTGGTATAATTTACAAGTAAGCCGATATGGTATTATAAATCGCTTTGTTGTTGTTATTGTTGAGTGAATGTGCTGCTGGAAATAATTACTGCAGGGACTTAACATAAGAAATTTTATAGCTCTATTACTTTAATCAATCTTTTTCTTGGTTCATCTTGGTCGACTTTTAAAGTTCTTGTATATTATGTTTTTCGAATATTTGTTTTTATCCGCGGTAATTTTCTGTGGCACCTTGGTTTTGACGATCAGTGGTCATTTTCATAATACAGTTGGGCCCAACAATGGCAGAATCTAAGTCGGACACTGACTTTTTGGAGGAATTCTACATTCCTGCGTATATATTTAATGATGAAACAAAATTTTCTGATGTTCGTGATGCACCTAAGTTTCCAGTGCTTGTGTTTATCAACTCCAAAAGTGGTGGTCAATTGGGTGGCGATCTTCTTAATACATATAGAAGTGTCCTCAATGAGCATCAGGTACCTTTACTCTTTCAGAATGCATATTGGATATTTGATTTATGGCTAATCTTAGTGTGATTAATTTCAGATTTTCGATGTGGGGGAAAGGGCCCCTGATAAGGTGCTTCGCAGAGTTTACACCAGACTAGAAAAGCTGAAACAAGAAAAAGATGAATTTGCCACGAAGATTCATGAGAGATTAAGAATAATTGTAAGTCGAGCCTGATACTGTACAATCTTACAGGTCTATATTTTTTTTCAGGCGGCTATAAATAACAGCGACCATCACTGCAGCTATTATTAATTCAAATATTGTTATTTTATTTTGTTATTTATTCCTTACATCTTGATCGATATTTAGGTTGCTGGTGGTGATGGGACAGCTGGCTGGCTTCTGGGGGTTGTTTGTGATCTTAAATTGCCACATCCACCTCCCATTGCTACAGTTCCTTTGGGTACCGGAAACAATCTGCCTTTTTCATTTGGCTGGGTGAGAATTTACTTTCTTTTAGTTGTAAAATCAAGTGATAGGATGAGAGTTCAACTATCAAGATATGTTTTATTAATTAGAGCAATGAATTATTGGTTACGCTGTCAATTCCTTTTTTGCTCAAAAGTACTTTTAATTGGCTTGGTAATATTTGGCGTATCCATCTCAGTTTCATTTCTTGTGTGTGAGCTGAACTAAGTTTACACACTTAGTCAAAAAAATAATTAGAGCCTTCCCTTTCAGTAAATTTATAATGTTAGCTGAAAATTCTTGCAATTCTTGATTGACGCTATAGTAGGCAACATGAATCTGCTAGAAATCTCTATATCATGAATAATCTCCTTCAAATTTTACGAGCTATTGAGTATTTGTTCAACTGCTTTCTACAGGGAAAGAAGAATCCTGGGACTGATCGGAATTCTGTGCTGTCATTCTTGGAACAAGTAACGAAAGCAAAGGAAATGAAAATAGACAAGTAATGCTGTCATAACTCATAACTCCTCTCTTTCTCTCTCTCTCTCACACACTTGCACACACATTCTTGAGGTGTACATGTAGACTGAGGAACTCCCTGATTTGGCATTCTGTTTTGAATATCTAATTTCGATGAATTAGGACTTCGCCTCTTCTAACCTTTAGTTATACAATATACTCCACCTCTAGGTGGTTATTGTGTAAATGTTTGCCAGAAGAACACATCTATCAATCCTCTGACCAATTACTAATGTCCTAAGAATTATGCAGTAGGGAAGAATCATTATCTATTAATGGTCAACCCTTCGGTGTAACTTCTTAATGGAATAAGTTCTGGGAACCAAAAAATTAAATGGTTTAACTTTTTTGACAAAAGAAATCTTCTGGGACAGGTGTAAGATCTAAAAACAGAGTTCATTCCTATTTAACAACATCATCAAGAAAACATTCTTTTTCCTCTCTTTTGATTCCTTACACCATCTACAATCTCTTTTTGAGAAGCCAAAACTTTAGAAGCATTTTCGCATCCTGTTCTCCTTAAAGATCAAAGCCAAATTTAAAACTACATAACTGCATTATTTGATTCTTATCACTTGTACGTCTCTATATGGATGACAATATTTATTTGTAAAGATATTCTCCTTCCAACATACATTGAAATGATTTTTTCAATTAAATTATGGGGTTTACTAACATAAGGAACTGCAGCATAGCTCTGTCTTACTGATATATGCCTTTTTGTGGTTCAGTTGGCATATTCTCATGAGGATGAGAGCTCCAAAGGAAGGTCCATGCGATCCTATTGCACCTCTGGAACTACCACATTCTTTACATGCATTTGGTCGAGTCTCTTCAACAGATGAACTGAACATGGTGAGACATTCTACCATTACCTCCTTTGTCTTCTTAAGATAATTTCATTTCCTTAAGTATATGTTTCTTTGCCATCAAGTGTTTGTATATTTTTTAAACTTTCTAACTTGCCGTGAAAACTTTAAATACCTTTTCTGATTTCAAATGCCTTTTTTAGAAAAGAAAAATTCTTTGTTCTCTTTGTACCATTGAATATTTTAGCACATAACTCTTCCTGGCACCTTTGGTCTAACTTCCAGTTCCAGTTATCATTTTCTAGCTAATCATCAAGTATTATAAAAGAAATGCAATAGGTGTAAAGAAGCATAACATATTTTGTATCGTATTGCATCCTTACATGGAAAGTTTTGATCCTCAGGAAGGTTACCATACATTTCGTGGGGGATTCTGGAATTACTTCAGCATGGGTAAGTATTTTATGTTGCTAAAATAAAGCTATCAATCTTCTTACAAAGTGTGTTATTTATGACTGGATGCGGTACACATGTTTCCATATTGATACTTTAATGTACAATTGATTATACCTTCTGCTATCATAAATTTACTTTCGTTTTCTTTTTATTTTTTTACTTTCTGTTGCCTAATGGAATTTGAACAATCCAGTAAAGAATATATGATATTGTCAAAGATATGATTGAAGAAAAACTTTGACAAATTTAAGGTTTCCTTGTATGTCTTTATATGCATTGGACTTAGGTGTCGGACATGGGTGTTTCATGAAAAATGAAGAGTGAGAGCAAATAGGTGTGTTCTACCATACAGTATCCTCCCCCCCTCCCCCTATATGTAGCCACCTTTTAGGCTGAACAAGGGAAACTTACCCTCTCTTTTCCTGTAAGTGAAAGGCAGGATTAGATCACTGCTTCTGTACAACCACCAAAAGACTTTACCTGCTAAGCTAGTTGACATCTGGATTACCATTTTACGATTCAACATAAAAGAACAGATTCCTTTACTCTCACCCTCTAGTTATCTGGTGAACTCATCTTTGTTTTAACACAACAAATTGACTTTTGGTTAACCTCATTAATAGCATTGTAATGTTGCCTACAGGGATGGATGCTCAAGTATCTTATGCTTTTCACTCAGAGCGGAAGTTGCATCCTGAAAAATTTAAAAACCAGTTGGTTAATCAGGTATGATTCTGTCATAATGTCATCTGCTTTGTTTGATTATGCATAGACGCTTGTTGTCAGATCTCTGACTTTTCTTTTTAATAATATTACATGTTTACTGCTAGCTTATGTTGTCATGATAGACTTATTCTCTTTCAGCTTTGAGGACAATCTTTTTTCTAGAGTTAGTTATGTTACAATTTGTAACTTAGAACTGGTTATTAAGTAATTTAAAATTCGTAATATCTCTAAAAAATTGAAGGAACAAGAAACCATACATGTCACCAGATAAATTTGGCGGTCTTGTAAAGTGCGTGACAAATTTCATTGGATAACAGTTTGATGATATCTGCATGCTAGAATATGCTGTGGAATTAAAAATTAATTACCTCATTAGGGCATTGGTTTGTTGAGAAACTAATGCACATTACTGGTTTGGCATTGATCTGCTATTCATACTGAGATGGATCTACTGTTCAGTAAAAGGAATATGTATATGTTACCAGGATCTTGCTTGTCTCTGATGCTGCTTCTCCCTCAGAAAGATATTCCAGTTACTGAATTTTTTATGTTCCCTTACCTTCTGTCCAACAGAGCACTTATGCAAAGCTTGGCTGTACCCAGGGGTGGTTTGCTGCTTCTGTTTTTCATCATTCTTCGAAGTGAGCTTGGTTGCCTTTTTTATCTTTATGTGTAATAGTTAAAGTTTTCTATTCAAACGAAAGATCAGGTTCACATTCAGGTTTCTTGCATTTTCCTTTAATCAAAGATTGGCAATTTTTCTCTAATGAGTTCTTGATAACTGAAAATAAAAAATAAATACAAAAGAGAAACTAGGAAAGGGGAAGGTGGAAGAGTTTATAATGTGAAAAGTCTGATTTGTTCCATATTGTACATTTGTACTACCACCTGTGTTAAAATTGCATTTCAGCCTTTCATTTGAAATAAATAATGGCATGCATACAGAAATATCTTTTACTCTTGGTCCTAATAGTTGGCTGGATACTATAAAGTGCCTCTGGCCAGATAAATTTCCCCTCTTTTCTTAGTAAATTGAAAGTTTTATATGATCTTAAACTACAGGAATGTTGCCCAGCTTGCAAAAGTGAAAATCATGAAGAAACATGGTCAATGGCAGGACCTCCACATACCACAGAGGTAACTTTCATTTGGTCTGAAGCAGCTTTGCTGGCTATAAACCATTCATAGTTGTCATATGTGAAAGAAAATGATCCGGTCATACCAGAAATCTCGATTGTGACATAATGTAGAGGAAAAGTGTAGCAATAGGGTTCAAATGATGAGTAAAAGCATTGATTACAACTCATGACAAGCATGTGCTGACAAGATATATAGCTCACATATTCAATTATAGGAGTCTTTTTGCTGCCTAAATGGTAATTCATTTTATTTGTTACAATACTTGGAAAAGATATTAACTAAATGTAACACTCCATACCTGACCCAGTCACCGGACCCGAGTATGTGATGTCACATTACTTCGCTGAAGCAACTTAAGCTACTATAACACAAATACATTCAATTCAAGCATCAAAACAATTCATACGCATGCATTTATACACTCATTGATTTCATTTCATCACTTTATAGGGGTTATACGGGTTAATTTCAGAGTTAGGACTCAAATCCAAACTCAAATGTCAAATTTATGTCTCGAGACAGGGGTCTCTATGTCTCGAGACAGGTCAAATAATTTTGGGATTTTTAGCTTCGAAGTTAACATGCCTTGTGACACAATTGTGTCTCGAGGCAAGGTCCTTTATGTCTTGAGACTAAAGCCAACACTAAGATGCCTAACAAACTTGACAAAACAATTTTAAGTTGGCTGAAAAGTTCAAAATCTGCATGATTCGACCACTGCAGAAGTGACTGGTAGAACATGCCAATTTACTTGATTGTTGGGTTACTGAGTCAAATATCTTTTACATTGGCGTTTGGTTTAATGTTTTTGTGTAAGAAATTCATTAATAAATAGAATAACCGAAGAAGTATAAAAGAGATTACTAACCTGAATAATAGAAAGTAGAAGACCGAATAGTTCTCTGGGTGGATAGAGAAAACTGGTAACCCACTATTCATGACAAATTTTCTTAGATATTTGCAAAAATTGGTCATGCTATGTTATAGAGCTTCTAATCCCACATCTTGTTGCAAAGCTTAACAACATTATCGAAACATAAAATGTGTTTCTCGTGGTTTTTGGGCAATGAAAATCCCTCTTTTTTTCATCTTCTCAAGTTTCATGCACTATTTTTCTTAATTAGACGATTCATGCTTTGCATTTTAACAATGAAAATGTAGTTATAGAGCTTTCTGTTAAATAAAATCATTGTCCAGTGCTTATTTCAGATTTTTCTGCTTAATTTCCTAATATTTCTCCCATAGTTACCCAACAGTGCTTCTTATATCTTTCTCTTATGTCCCTGGTCCCCCTCCTGAATTTAAACAGCATAAGGTCGATCATATGCCTCAACTTGCCCAGCTTTTCTGGTGGTCTAAATCCTTGGGGAACACCAAGTGGCAGAAAAAAGAATGAAGTTAGTTCCTGTTTTTGATGATTTGTTTGATATATCACATTTGGTTTGCCTTTTTGTTAAGATTATCAACCAACTTTGCTTGTAAGAACCTGATGGTTTTTTTCCCATGAATTTACAGAGAGACTTGACTGCACCTTATGTAGATGATGGCCTTCTGGAAGTTGTTGGATTTAGAGATGCATGGCATGGGCTCGTGTTGCTGGCTCCAAAGGGACATGGAACTCGCCTGGCACAGGTAAATAATTAAAGAAGGCAGGCATATTTCAGTAGTCAAACCCTGTTCAGATTGGACATCCCTAGTTCAATTCTTTCTCCCCCAAACTATTTTAAAACTTTATGAGAGAATTTTTCAAACCAATGATTTTGCGTCTTTTCTTATTTCCTTGCATTGTTACAAGGACCTAGATGTGTGTAAAAAAGTTAAGAGGACCATAAAATTAGTATCGTTAAATTGATCAAAACAATACTTTTTGTGCGCGTGCTCACATTGTGATATTTGTTTTTAGGCATAATGATTTATTTGTACCTCCAATTTTATAAAAAAAAAATCATTTTAGTTCTTTATTTAATTTTGTTTTTTTAATCTTTAAATTTGTATTTTTGTCAAATCACTTTAAAATGGATAGAAAAGTTTAAATTTTTTAACTTTGCTAATGTGGTATATACGTGGATTGCCACATGGATGACATGTCAACATTTAATTAATTTTAAAATTTTTAAAAAAGTAATAAAATATTGTTAAAATTAAATATCATTAAAATTATTTAAAAATATAAAAATTATTTTTAATTTTAAAAAATAATTAATGTTGACATGTCATCCATATGATAATTCATATGCATGCCACATCAGCAAAGTTAATAAATATTAACTTTTTATTCATTTTGAGTTGATTTAACAAAATATGCAAGTTAAAATAAAAAGCTATTTTTTTAATAAAATTAGGGTCAAAAAAATTATTATGCCTTGTTTTATTGGTATTAATCTCTTTCGGTGTTCAGTTCCATATACACTCGTTTGGTAGCGCTTGATTTGTTTTTGTCATGGAAAATAGGCGCACCGAATCCGCTTTGAGTTTCACAAAGGTGCTGCTGACCATACATACATGAGGATCGATGGGGAGCCGTGGAAGCAACCACTGCCAAAAGATGATGACGCAGTTGTAGTTGAAATTTCCCACCTTGGACAAGTCAACATGCTCGCAACCCAAAATTGCCGATCGAAAAGTGTGAACGATGTTTCCTCATCATCTAGTCATCATAATGGTGAAGAAGATGATGATTTTAGTGATGAAGATGACTCTAGAGCTGAGCCAGAGTTCAGGAAATTTGGTGCAGCAGACACGTTCAGAATCCCAGATGAGATTGATATTTCTCAACTTAGTTAAACATCTGATAATTCCATTTCTTGTGTTCATTACTTACTGTAATAATGTTTGGTGTTCATTTGGTCTAAATATTGTTGTAAAAGGTTATAATTCATGGTTAAATTACCGCTTTTTAAATCAGAAACCAAATGATCCCATCTTAATGACGCCATTAACTTCCCAGTATTTTGATTTTGCTTTGGTGATTTGGTTGTTACTTGCACTCCGTCAGCATTACAAATACCCTATTTTTGTTTTTATTACTGTTGTTCGTATCCTTTCTTTTTTTTGGAACTTGAAAGCATTGCAGCAGCTACCTCCTATTTGGGTATTGAAATCAATCTTAATCTTTTAAAACCCTAAAAAGCTTGAAGCAAATGAATGAGAGGATTCATATATTAATAGAATATACCAATTGCTTTGGAGTTGAACCTCCTAAGTTTACAGAATCCTTTAGATTTTCTTTAAGAAATCAAAAATATATATAAAATCTTCTAGAGTTAATATCTCCTGGATAAACTTCACAATCTGGTGGTCTTCATAATAGAAGAAACATTTGATAATAAACTTGTGCTTGCTTGAAAAGATCATCATAAATAATTAAGGTGTGTCGTCCACAATACATAAATTATTTAGTCAAAACAATTTCTGTATAAGGAGCAAGTTATTGTAGTGTAAGCTTGGGAATCCATCGTTTCGGCTATCTAATGGTGTACTCCATCGCTCCCCATTATTGGAAAGTGGTCACTACTTGAGCCACATAAGATATGTTTTGACCAATAACTACATAAACACATATTACATTTTGTCATTGCTAATTGAGAATTATATCCGTTACTATTGCTGTTTTACTGGTTAATCTATCTTCAATAATTAATTCTCGCTAACCACGTCTTATATGGATCATTGAATCAATAACAATAAATCATGTTTGAAGATACTCATAAATGAAAAGTCCCAAAATAATACCTGGAACAGGAGATTCAATTAATTGAGATTTAAAAGCTGAAATTTCACCTCGACGTGAATACGCAAACCGGTGGATGAATATTAATTGCTACATCTGGAAGAGTAATATGGAGAGATTTAACGCTAAATTACTGGTACAGTTTTACAAGTTATATTTAATTAATCTAACCATGAACTTTGTAATACAATTGTAGTTTCTGTTCACTTTATTTTTAATCATTAATCATATCAATGGATCAATACTCAACTGATTCTGGACTTCAATTTAATACAAACTGCAGACCGAGCAGTGCATTAGGTTTCGGAGAATAACTCTTTCTTGTATAAAGAAGGCACTAATTTAGCACCAACTTAACAAAGATAGCTTCAAAACTAGGATTTGCCTCAAATATTACTTAAATATCAACTACTTCTTTAGTTCAGTCTTTGATTCAAAGTAGTAAACAAAAACTAAATTGCAAGTGGCAGTGAAGAGTACTGTGTCAGTCTTATCCCGAGAGTGTTAAGTGATGAACGTGTCCAGGGTATTCATCAACTCACGTGCAAATATGCCTTGTGCTCCAATGCGTAAGGAAGGAAGGAACGTGCGCAGCATCTTCCTCAAGCTGCAATATTTTTTTAGTTATTTTTATAAGTAAAGTAGAACCCCCAGAAAGAATAAGGAAGAAAGGGGGGAAATGTAGGTATTGCCATATATAATAGTTTCCATAAAGTTTGAGATGGGATATAGGGATTGATTTTTAACTTTATTCATGTCAGTCTTTCCTCTAATGGAATCTAGCCCACTAACATGCATTAGTACCTAGAAACCTGGCAGTGTTCCATTTGCCACTCACTTCTTCTCTGTAACACAGTTGAGATACTAAGGTTAAATCACAGGTTAGAGACAATAAAATACAACCCAATTGATGCTTTTGTAGGTAATAAATCCATTGGTAGAAAAGATCATGAAGCAGAGGTGAGGTGGAATGAAATTCAACTCTACTACACTATTAAATTTAGATGGAATGGATTTTGCCAGGTGGATTAATCAGATGAATTAGATCCTCAATGGATTAATCTATTTATGTATCCATCATACATGTCAAGTGGAAACCATCTCCAATAAACAATTTTTTTTTCCTAAAGACCACCAATTTAAAACTGGTATTGGTCCCAAGGTGGTCACTATATATACATGATTTCCAGTCATCTCTCTCTTGTAATTTTCTCCACAATTCTCTTTCTTTCTTTCTTTCTTTCTTTCTTTTCTCTCTCTCCCTTGATTACACACAAGAGACAAGTATAGAAAGGTAGGCAGAGATGAGCTTGAGGAACACAAGCACCAAAGACCAAGCTCCAAAAACTGAGTCGGGTATGGGATGTTGTTCAAAGCCAGTAAAAGGAATTTCAGGATGCTTTGATCCAATGAGTACTGATAAGTCTGGTAAAAGCAGTAATGACAGCAAGCTTAAACAGGCTGAGGATTCCCTCAGGACTGTCATGTACTTGAGCTGCTGGGGTCCCAACTCCTAATTAATCTCAACCAAATATGTTCATCAACTGATATTCAATGTCCTTTAACCTTTGACTTTGACTCTTTGAGTGCCTTCACTTCTTCTAAAGCTGTCTAACAGTCGACAGAGTATTTGTACGTATAGTGTCTTTCTTTTTTCTTTAGTTTGTACAAATATATGTTCCATGTTGTAAAAGTTGGCTTGCCTGTATAGCTAGGTTTCTGCCTCTCTTGTACAAATAATAATTGTATGTTAAGCAGTGTTGATGCGTTTGATGAAATTCTGCAAAGGTTTTGTCAAAATCATTTTTTATCGATTTTTTAGAAAATGGGGATCGACTTTAAAAGTGACAAGTGGAAATGGAGTCGCCACCGATCTTTTATTCAATGTGTGATCGGATCACCTTGTGATAGATTATTTTAATAAAATATTTTTTTTATTAAAACAATAATTTTGGCTTACGAAGTTTGAGAAAGCGAGTTCGGGAGTCGGTTACGTACAAGGAAGGATTAACACCCCCGTAACGCCCAAAATTGGTACCGAATTGATTAATTGATGTCCTGATGTCGAAAATTTGAATAGATTCTAGATTACGATCTATTTACTTAATATATATTTGGACAGAATTATATTGGATGCCAAGGCTTCCTATTTCGAAGTAATAAAATGTCATACTCAGTAAGTTAGGGCACCACATCTTATATTCTCGAAATTAGGTTTATCCTTCGACGTTTAATACTCGTATATTTAAAAATAAGAAGGATATTCCTTTATTTGGGTCAAATGAAAAATCGCAACCCAGTAAGTTAGGGCACTATTTCTCAAAATTCCCGAATACGGAATATTACCTTTGTTCTTTTAAACATCTTATCTCGAGATAATAAAATATCACTCCAATAAGTTAGGGCGCAATATCTAGAAAATCCCAAGAGTAAGTTTTTTTTTTTTTTTGAAATATCATGTATTTTGATTTAAAAGAGAAAGGATATTCGGTTGCTAGGTTTTAAACGAAGAAAATCGGAACCCAGTAAGTTAGAGCACGATTTTCTTGTAACCACTAAACACGAACATTGCCTTTAATTTTGAATAAAATGATTTTAAAACTTAAATGGTATCGAAATAAAATGCGATGGCATATACAATGCGAAGGAATTATTTATAAATGAAATATAATGCTATTGAATATCAAGCAACAAATAAATATAAAACGAGAATTAAAACGTACATGATAGCAGTAACTATCAAACATTAGATCAGTGGTAAGCAAAATAATAAGAATAACAAAATACATACATCAACAATATTACGAAATCAATAATATATATATACGCAACAATAATATAAATTATGTATATATAAAAGAACACACATATGTATACATATACACAAAAATAATTTAGTATAAATTACATATGTATATAAAAGAATATATATATAAGTTTAATGAAAATAATATAGAGAAATAAATAATACGTTTAAAATATATAACGTTTGATATTAATTTTAAAAAGAGTAATTTAAAAAAAAATAAGAAACATCAATAAACAAACAATTAGGTAAATTCATTAAAGGACTGTATTGAAATCAGCACAAAATTAGAGAGCTAAAAAAATAAAGTAAAGAAAACGAAAAAGGACTGAAATGCAATGCGCGTGGATTAAAGAGGACTAAACTAGTAAATATTTAAAAAAAAAAAAACGCAGCGCACCGACTGGATTAAATCGAAAAGGCACACAAATTACAGAGGTCAATTAAAGAACAAAAAAATGTATAATGGATTTAATCAAGTAGTAGCACGAAACAAAGGGACCGAACGCTGAAATACCCCTTCACCGTAGAAACGCGTGGATCCTGAGGGTTTTCGAGTCAGATTCGGGTCGCGGCCTATACGACACCGTTTCAAGGCTATTGAGATAAACCTAAACGGTGTCGTTTCGTTAATGCGTTACTACCCCTAAAACCGAATTAAAACAGATCTATCATTTATTCCTAACAAAACCCTAACCCTTTTTGCCTTCTCTCTCAGCCGCGAAAGAAGGTTTCCCTTTCGGCCACTACAAACACCACAGCAATCGACGATTAGTGGCCAACTCAGGTCAGAACGACCGCTCTCCTTCAAACCCGACCCGAGCGCTTCACGTTCTGTGCCTCGAAGGATCGCTTTGCTCCGATTACGACGAAGAGCAGTCCGACGGTTTACACTTCGCAGGTAAAACTCTTTTTTTTTTTTTTTGCCTATATAAAAAGATGGAAGGAGAAAGATATAGAAATAGACTCCAAGAAAAAAAAATGATAATGGAGATGAAATTGAAAAGAAACCTTGAATCTGTTTCTGGTTTTTCTATTCAATGTGCATAAAAAAAAATCATCCTCCTTTTACAAATGTTGGCTTTTTGTTTATATAGCCAAAAAAAAAAAGAAAAAGAAAAAGAAAATACAATTTTTTTCATTCTATGTCTGCTCTCGTTTCTGCTTGCTGGTTGTTTGTTGTTTCGCAGGTACAAGGCCGCGTACGGAGGCATGGGCGTGGCTCGTACGAAGGCTACATTGGCGGAGATACGGTGCGCGTAGGAAAGGCCACTGATGTGGTGACATGCGTGTGGGGTGCTGAAGTGGCGCACGTGGAGATTTGCGTGAGGCTGTTGTGGCGCTTGGAATACTCTAGGGTTTTGATCTGCTGAAACCATTTGGGCCATTTGGGCCGATTTCGGGATTGGTTCATAGCTTGTAATTGGGTTAGGGTTCAGTTTAATAACTGGGCTTGCTGGTGTAAATGGACTGTTATTGGACTGTTATTATTGTTTCATTTAATTTTGGTTTTTTGGTTGATGAATGGACCCGGACAGATTTGGGCTCCTACAGCTGCCCCTTTTTGCTCATTGCCGACTTTAAAGAGGGCTAAATTTGCCCGATCTCGCCGAATCTTGACTTCTTAGCGCTTCTTTCCTTCTTTGAGTAGCTTTATTCCATCCCGTTGCATCTTCAAGGGCATGAAAACTAGCGCTTCGATCCACTTCGATGTAACTTCCTGGAAAAGAGATTTGTAGCTTCAATCTGCTCCGTCGGAACTTCATGGTGATAAGAATTCAGGGAGAAGAGATTCGTAACTTCAATCTTCTCTGCTGAACCTTCAAAGAAATACTGACTGATCCTCATTGTAAACTCAGGGAGGAGGGATTTGTAGCCTCCACCTACTCCACTAGAGCTTTGAGGTGATATAAATTTAGGGAAAAGAGATTCGTAACTTCAATCTTCTCTGCTGAAACTTCAAAGAAATACTGACTGATCTTCATTGTAAACTCAGGGGGGAGGGATTTGTAGCCTCCACCTACTCCACTGGAACTTTGAGGTGATATAAATTCAGGGAGAAGAGATTCGTAACTTCAATCTTCTCTACTGAAACTTCAAAGAAATACTGACTGATCCTCATTGTAAACTCAGGGAGGAGGGATTTGTAGCCTCCACCTACTCCACTGGAACTTTGAGGTGATAGAAATTCGGGGAGAAGAGATTCGTAACTTCAATCTTCTCTGCTGAAACTTCAAAGAAATACTGACTGATCTTCATTGTAAACTCCGGGATGAGGGATTTGTAGCCTCCACCTACTCCACTGGAACTTCGAGGAGATAAAAAAATTGTTTGGCTTTGATCTGTTCCCGTAACTTCAGGATTGCCAGATCTGCTGTCTTCGATCCACTTCGCTGAGGAAGGCAAGATCTTTGAATTTACTGATGCTGCGACAATGTCTTTTAGTGGACCCGTACTGTAAAATCAGTTTTGTGTTTATGCTTATGCAAAATGGTTAGGATGCAATGATCAAAATGCATCTAATGCTCCTAACTAATATATTATGGACGACATTTGTATGAATGCAGAATGTCATGAGAATGGTCTTTTTACAAATATTAGGATGCAATGATCGGAATGAACCAGATGCCCCTAAATAGATGTGTCTTATGGATGACAATTGTATGAATGCAGAATGTCATGAGAATGATTTCTTACAAAGATTAGGATGCAATGATCGGAATGGATCAAATGCCCCCTAAATAAATGTCCTATGGATGACATTTGTATGAATGCAGAATGTCATGAGAATGATTTCTTACAAAGATTAGGATGCAATGATCGGAATGAATCAAATGCCCCCTAAATATGTTTTGCATGAATGTAGAATTTCATGAGAGTGATCCCTGGTTAAGGTGTCATCGTTCATTGTTCATCAGGGTAATATGTTACCCTCTTGTTTGGCTGGTATTCTTGACAGAAAACCTGAGAAAATAAATATTTTGTTCAACAGATTTGCCCCACTGTAACTTCAGGGTCCATCTCACTATGGCTTAGGGGTATAGGATCTGAATCTTTTCCCAACCCCACTGTGATTTCAGAATATGGGCTTTGTTTCTTCTTCAATCCATCACATTGCTTTTCAAAGGTATAGGATCTGTACCGACTTCCCTCTATCCCACCATAACTCGGGGGTATAAGGTTTTGTAGCTTGTTCATTCAACTGATCACTCTTCAGGTGACCCAACCAGATGTGTATACATGATGCTCGCATGGATGCAGAATATCATTTTTCTTGCGAATGATTCCCCTTTTTATACTTGGGTTAATATTGCCTGTTTTCTTCGAGACTGTATCACCAACTATTTTTGACAAAAGATCCAATGAGATAGCCTCAACTTAGACTCTTCCTTAAACTTGGTGAGTTTTAAATAATAGTCCTGTTTCAAGTTCTTGTATTATTCAGAAGTTTCCAGAGTAATATGCGAAACTCATTTTATGAAAATATTATTAGTCCACTAATCGTTATTTCAATGCAAAATGCCCGAAAAAGATCATAACCATGGACAATAAGGAAATTAATTAGGAGCATAGCTCGAAACAAATATGTTAAGCAAAGATAGCAATCGCAATTAAGAAGGAAATTTATTGTGAACATATTTTGAAAAGAATAATATAATCACAAATAAAAAATTTAAAATGGTAAAATAAAAACTAGGTGCCCTAGATATCGTAGTCTGAGCTTCTCTGTTCCAACTTCTTGAGGGCCATTTTAAGCTCAATATGTGCTTAGGAGATTTAGAGTGCTTTGTCGATGCCCCAAGATATAGCATACTTCTTCATTGTTAATTCAGGCATAGCAAGACTGCTGTATGCCCCTTTTGATCAAAAATTGAGCCGCCCTTTTCGGGTTTTCAACTCAAATCCCCTTTGGTCTCAAAGCGCCCTTTGCAGGTTTTCGCCTTGGCCTCTCCTTTTTTTTCTTCTTTTTCACTGAAAATTTTTATTTTTTTTTTTTTTCTATTTTTTTCCTTTTTTTAAGAAAAGCCTTTGAAATTTGGTTTCTGATTTCTCTGGATTGGGCAGGTCCCTGCCATCCATTTTGGTCAATGTTTTCAGAACAGACTTTTTCTACTACATAAAGTTTTTCCTAGTTTGGCCTCCTTTTTTCTCTGAAATCCTTTTGTAAATTGGAGGATTTTCTTCAATACCAGGTCCCCTTTGAAAATTTTCTAGGATGAACTTCGTTGTCACAAACCCGCATCAGATAGCTATTAACATTTCCTCACAAATTTGATTGATCACATCGGGATTGGATCCATTCTGCCTCATCCAACTTCAGTTCTGATAAAACTCTAAAAAATGAGTTTCGACTTCAATGGGTGAAACCAATAAGGAATGTGTTGCCCCGGTGACAGTCCTGGCCAATGTTTGATAAGCATAGAGGGTAAATAGCAACTTCTATATACCAATCTTTACAAGTCTCGGTCCTTTTTTGATCTTTTGTTTTTCCCCTTTTTTCTTTCTTTTTTTTTGCTGTTATGCTGATGTGGCGCCTAATTTTTGGATAGACCATAAACTTTTGACACTGTGTGGTTAAATATAATTTTTTTGACACTTTGTTTTGTCGGTATTCTCTCTTTCTTTCTTTCTTTTTTTGTTCTGATGACTATCGACTTTGTAATATTGGCATATGAAGTGACTTTTACCATCTTAGTGAAGTAACTAACATCTACGAAAATGAATCGATGTTGGCTAGAAGCTTTTGATGAGACTGGCTTGATAACATCCATACCCCACATATAGGAAATCTTATTTCTGCATTGAGCTAGGCTTTGATTTTCATCTCCTTTTTTGGCTCGCGACGTAGGATCTGTTTTTCATCCATTATTAACAAATTAGAAGATATGTTACAATTTCTGTCATCTTCAAAGTCTTGAGATCCCTTAGACCCATATTTCATTCAAAATGGGAGTCCGTAACAGCGTCGCCCATGTCATTGATATTTGGGGACCCATTGTGGGTACGAAGGTAGATTCTAGAAGAATGATTCCAAGAATAATTATTTATATGGTATTGTCATGAATAAAAAATGAAAGAATATTCCAAGACATGAAAGAATGTACTGTATGAAATAATGAAAAAAATATTTACTTAAAAAGATGCATTTCATTGAAATAAAGATTCTGGATACAAGCTCATTTCACAAAAAGATTCTTATTGCTTCTGGGCTTAAAGCAACAAGCATGTTTTGAATATTACTCTAGACTAACTCTAAAAACATAGGGATCTCTTCCACAATCCCATTATTCAAAACATCCCAAGTACGTAAAGGCAGAAGCTTGGAAAAGTCTTTTCACCGGTTCACTCTTCGGATATATCATTAATGTTCAAAATCGTTAGCATCATGTTTTGCACTAGAGCCCTGAACTTGATGTACTCCTGATCTCGTGCCCCCATTCATCATGGTACTCACAATAGTTATCCTTTGAACAGTACGGTTGGGTAACGGATTTTCTACACTCGAGGGGTCATCGATTCTTATAACTCCTATTTTGATGAATCTTTCAACTAGCTTCTTGAAAGCAAGGCAATCTTCTATTGAATGTCCTATAATCCCGGCATGGTACTCACATTGGGCATTTGAATCATACCATTTGGGGTATGGAGATTGTATTGGTTTTAGGTAATGAGGAGCTACAGCATGCACATTAAATAAGCTCTGGTATAACTCCCTATACGTCGTAGGAATAGGTGTGAACTGGAGTTTCTCTGAGTTCGGTCTTGAATTGGGTTTTTCTCCCGGGGGGACCAGATAACTGATAACTGCCTTTCTTGGCTGGTTTACTATAAACAGCTTTGAATGGCCATTGTTATACCCACTCGTATTATTCACATCCCCGTTCTTCCTCTTCGGGGTCTTTGAAGTCCACTCTCTCATTTCCTTTGTCTCTGTTGAGCCATGAACAATAGGATTAATTTGATCAACTTCTGGGCTAAAATCTGAACCCCTCGAGAAATTCGACAATGCTGAGGCATCAGTCTGACATTGGGGTCTAAGACGGGTACCCCATGTGGACGCGTGTATGATTGAGTTGGGATACTTATTGGAGAATAAACGATAACTTCATCCTCATCCACACTGTCGACCACTGGGCCACTCCTTTTTCCAAGCCCTCCGACTAGTAATTGGGTTAATTGGTGCATCATATTCATTTGATCTTGCATATCCCGTTGAATTTTGGCCAACTACTCTTACATCAGTATTTGCCTTTGCTCTAATCCCTCCAACCTTCGTTCCATGTTTTCCGGGTTAGCTGAAATAATTTTACCTAATTAGAGACCTTATGTGAAAATGCAATGCAAATGATGTAATGCAAATGCATGAAATGCAAATGCAAATGATGTAATGCAAATGCATGAAATGTGAAAGAAGTCGATTCTGATTCAATTCTATTTAGAAAACTTTATTTAAAAACAAAGCTCTTTGCATAAAGTGGATTACAAATACGACCTTGCTCTAACACCTAAGGCTTTAATTTTTGTAAGTAGAGAGGCTAATTCTCATCCTCGATCTGACCGAGTATCAAACAGCATGCTTAAAACATCAGCTTGTACGGCTAAAGTCTGTAAATATTCGGCTATCTCTCGCATCTGGGTTATAGCTTCCCCCATAAGGTAATCTCTATCTCCGACTTGATTCTGGGAGTGGTAAAGTTCCTCTTCCCTTCGTTCTTCACTTGCCTCTAGAGACTTGATATGGTTTTGGCAATTTAGCAAGGCCATTTCTAATTCTTCGATCTTCTTCTTCATTCCCTCTATTTGGCCCAGACTTGTTCTTAATTCTTTCACCGAGTTACGGCTTCGATGATGATGAAGGGATCTCTCGAGTTCTGTGACTCTAGCCTTTAACACGTTTTGTATACCTTGGCTTTCTGAGAGCCTCTTTTCCATAAGTTTGTTTCGTGCTCGTGCCTTTCTGAACTTCTCCTCCCATTGGTTAGCTTTAACCTTTTCGCCTTGAATTTCCTGACGCGATTAATCTGGAGTTTTCCCTAAACCGGCAGTCCTCATTGATAGCCGCATCTTCTTATAATCAGTCTTTAAATTGTCGAGATCCTCTTCAACTCATTTTTTTCCTTTTCTGAATTTTTCTGCCTCTGCCCTTTAAACATTAGCATCTAGCCCTAAATGCATTTTCTCTTCTTCTAATTGCTATATTCTCTTCTCTAGCTCTCGATTCTTTTTTTCAAAATCTTGCTTTATTATCTTCAACTCGGACGGGACAACTCGCAGACATTCTTCTATTGATCGAGCACCCTCTAAACTCGGCCTGGGTATATTATCCTTAATCCTTTAGCTGAACCAATTACTATACTCAAGTGTCGTCATAGGACCTACTGATAATCTTTTCATTCAGCGAGCTTAGTTCCAAGCAGTGGAAATCTCGTTGATTTTCTTCTTGTAATTGTCTCCTTTAAACAGAAACTCGCATTGCGCTAGGCCATGAGTCGCTGGTACAAACTGCCTTAACCCATATTATCTTAGTACCAGTAAAGGAGCATAACCCGTGGCTCCCCAAACTCCGAGCAAAGGAACCCAATTGAAACTCCCGCATCAGAACAAAATCTCACTGGGCCTCAACCAAGGAGCTCTCCATTGAACATTCTCTTCTCAAAGATTTTGTAGCAGTGTAGTCCAATTTTCTTCTGACACATCATTTCTTCTTGGCGTAGCAGCTATATCTTTTAATGGAGAATAATTATCACTGAAAACACGGTAAGAGATCCTATCCACTTTCCAGAAATGGTTGTAGAACCAAACTAATAACAACTGCGCACATCCTATAAACCGGCCTTTTTTGAACCTTCTACAAGCGTTTAATGACCTAAAAGTCACGGCCAAGATCGTAAAAATCGGCGTGATCCCCTTACTAAGTCTGTTGAACATATCTGTGACCGCCTCATCTACATGTCCTAGAGCCCTAGGAAACAGCACCAATCCGTAGATGCTCAATGCAAAGACATTGATCTTCCTTTTTGCATCGGGATGAGCTAAAATCAAGTCCCTCAAGTTTCTCTATGGAATGCATTTATATTCACCCTTTTGTTTTATCCTGGCTGTTATCCATTCTTCGCTCATTCCCATAACATTCATTAGCTTCTTCCAGAAGGCCGGTATGTAAGCAGCTTTCGAATAAATTTTATCCCTTTGGGCTGTTGGACAATGTAATAGAGCAGTGTATTCCTCCACGGTCGACACCAAGTCTACCTTTCCGAAGGTAAAACAACTATACGTGGCGTTCCAATACTGAGTGATGGCTCGAAACAACTGTTCATCTACTTTGATATCCAATAAGTACGGCAAATCCCCATAACTATGAAAGAACATCCTCTTGGCCTCATCGTCCTATTGATCCCAAATTACTTTCAATTCTTGTAGATTATTCTGTGTAACACTAATGCGAGTGTAGTCCCCTAACTTCGACTCATGTCCTGCAGCCAAGCTGTCCCCTTGTTCCAACTGTGTGGTTTCTGGCCAAATTTTAACAGTCGCGTTGTCTTCCACCTTATTAAGAAAGTTGTTTTCCATGTCGAGCTCCCTAATTTAGCAACTGAACCCGAATCGACACTTTTTTCCAATATGAAAATGTATGCAAAGCAACAGAAATAAAACAAATAGTTAGTACGATATAAACAAAGTTCAGAGCATGTAAAAATCATTCAAGCGTCTATTAGGTGACCACTAGGGTTTATCATAACTCCATCTTAGGTAGGCTCTTAGGGCTTTATATATGCGGTTTGGTTCTAAAGAGAGGTACCTGAACCAGCAGATTCCTCGATCCTCACCCATTATAGGCTCATACGGAACGAGTTCGGTTCAGGGGAATACATTTCCCTATGGCTGCACGGAGATGAAAATCTCACGAAGACATAGGTACGGATGTATCCCAAGAGTTATTCACTATCCTGCACGGAGGTGAAAACCTCACGAAGGAGTAGCTTCTCGCTCCCACTTAAAAAGGTGTGACCCGGCGGCCAAGCGATATGATGCAAAAACATTTTACAAGATTCACAGTAATCACAACAATATGAATGCAATAATAGGATCGTAATTTTTCAAATCGAATTTTTAATTTTAGACAAAAGGACACAAATTAATCAATTTTACGGCTTGACTCTCTTTCAAGGTCCCCAGCGGAGTCGCCAAGCTGTCGAAACCATTTTTTATTGATTTTTTAGAAAATGGGGATCAATTTTAAAAATGACAAGTGGAAATGGAGTTGTCACCGATCTTTTATTCAAGGTGTGATCGGATCACCTTGTGATAGATTATTTTAATAAAACATTTTTTTATTAAAACAATAATTTTGGTCTATGAAGTTTGAGAAAGCGGGTTCGGGAGTCGGTTACGTACGAGGAAGGATTAGCACCCCCGTAACGCCCAAAATTGGTACCAAATTGATTAATTGATGTCCTGATGTCGAAAATTTGAAAAGATTCTAGATTACGATCTATTTACTTAATATATATTTGGACAGAATTATATTGGATGCCAAGGCTTCAGATTTCAAGTAATAAAATGCCATACTCGAGAAGTTAGGGCACCACATCTTATATTCTCGAAATTAGGTTTATCCTTCGACGTTCAATACTCGTACATTTAAAAATAAGAAGGATATTCTTTTATTTGGGTCAAATGAAAAATCGTAACCCAGTAAGTTAGGGCACTATTTCTCGAAATTCCCGAATACGGAAAATTGCCTTTGTTCTTTTAAACACCTTATCTCGAGATAATAAAATATCACACTCCAGTAAGTTAGGGCGCAATATCTCGAAAATCCCAAGAGTAAGTTTTTTTTTTTGAAATATCATGTATTTTGATTTAAAAGAGAAAGGATATTCGGTTGCTAGGTTTTAAACGAAGAAAATCGGAACCCAGTAAGTTAGAGCACGATTTTCTTGTAACCACTAAACACGAACATTGCCTTTAATTTTGAATAAAACGATTTTAAAACTTAAATGGTATCGAAATAAAATGCGATGGCATATTCAATGCGAAGCAATTATTTATAAATGAAATATAATGCTATTGAATATCAAGCAACAAATAAATATAATACGAGAATTAAAACGTACATGATAGCAATAACTATCAAACATTAGATCAATGGTAAGCAAAATAATAAGAATAATAAAATACATGCATCAACAATATTACGAAATCAATAATATATATATAAACAATAATATAAATTATGTATATATAAAAGAACACACATATGTATACATATACACAAAATAATTTAGTATAAATTACATATGTATATAAAAGAATATATATATATAAGTTTAATGAAAATAATATAGAGAAATAAATAATACGTTTAAAATATATAACGTTTGATATTAATTTTAAAAGAGTAATTTAAAAAAAAATAAGAAACATCAATAAACAAACAATTAAGTAAATTCATTAAAGGACTGTATTGAAATCAGCACAAAATTAGAGAGCTAAAACAATAAAGTAAAGAAAACGAAAAAGGACTGAAATGCAATGCATGTGGATTAAAGAGGACTAAACTAGTAAATATTTAAAAAAAACAAAACGCAGCGCACCGATTGGATTAAATCGAAAAGGCACACAAATTATAGAGGTCAATTAAAGAACAAAAAAATGTATAACGGATTTAATCAAGTAGCAGCACGAAACAAAGGGACCGAACACGAAAATACCCCTTCACCGCAGAAACGAGCGGATCCTGAGGGTTTTCGGGTCGGATTCGGGTCGCAGCCTATACGACACCGTTTCAAGGCTATTGAGATAAACCTAAACGGTGTCGTTTCGTTAATGCGTTATTACCCCTAAAACCGAATTAAAACAGATCTGCCATTTATTCCTAACAAAACCCTAACCCTTTTTGCCTTCTCTCTCAGCCGCGAAAGAAGGTTTCCCTTTCGGCCACTACAAACGCCACAGCAATCGGCGATTAGTGGCCAACCCAGGTCAGAACGACCGCTCTTCTTCAAACCCGACCCGAGCGCTTCACGTTCGGTGCCTCGAAGGACCGCTTTGCTCCGATTACGACGAAGAGCAGTCCGATGGTCTACACTTCGCAGGTAAAACTCTTATTATTTTTTTTCGCCTATATAAAAAGATGGAAGGAGAAAGATATAGAAATAGACTCCAGGAAAAAAATGATAAGGGAGATGAAATTGAAAAGAAACCTTGAATCAGTTTCTGGTTTTTCTGTTCTGTATTTAATGTGCATAAAAAAAAATCATCCCCCTTTTACAAATGTTGGCTTTTTGTTTATACAGCCAAAAAAAAAAAAAGAAACTGAAAATACAATTTTTTTTATTTTATGTCTGCTCTCGTTTCTGCTTGCTGGTTGTTTGTTGTTTCACAGGTACAAGGTCGCGTATGGAAGCGTGGGCGTGGCTCGTACGGAGGCTGCACTGGCGGAGGTACGGTACGCGTAGGAAAGGCCACTGACGTGGTGACACGCGCATGGGGTGCTAAAGCGGCGCGCGTGGAGATAAGCGCGAGGCTGTTGCGGCGCTTGGAATACTCTAGGGTTTCGATCTGCTAAAACCATTTGGGCCATTCGGGCCGATTTCGGGATTGGGTCATAGCTTGTAATTGGGTTAGGGTTCAGTTTAATAACTGGGCTTGCTGGTGCAAATGGACTGTTATTATTGTTTCATTTAATTTTGGTTTTTTGGTTGATGAATGGGCCCGGGCAGATTTGGGCTCCTACATGTTTAGTTTAAAGTATTGCTTTCATCCCATCCATTACTAAGGCCCGCTGGAAACCTAACTTGAAGGACACTAGGAGCTTTTCATTAAGGGGTTAATTAGCAATGTATGTCGATTTTGTAAGATAATGGAAAATAAGTCATATTTAGGGAAATAAATCAATTTTGAAGGGAGAAACAGAAATATATAACACAAATGATAAATATAAAAATATATAATTTCATTGTATAATTACATATTTATTATTTTATTTATATAAATTAAAGAGTTATTAATTAAAAGATAGAATTAAAGAACTTGAAAATAATATATTTATTAATTACAAATTTTAAAAAAATTAAAATAATATGAAATAAAAAAATACAAATGTAAATAGGAGAGGAATCAAACTTGGACTTAAGCATATCAGCAGAAAACCTTCTTGCAGGACATGTTTTCTATTTCTCTCTTCAAAATCAACTTATTTTTTAAAATATCGGGAAATTCACTCTAAATCCCTAATTATTTTTCTTCAAGTTTTCCCTTTGAGTAAGAACCAATTTCATATCTACTTTTTTTTTTCACTCATATTTTATTTTTATTTTTGGCATACCAATTAAATACATATAAATCTTAAAAGGTAAATAATATTTATTAGAAACAATTATATTATTAAAAGTGAAATAAATCAAAATAAGGAATTTTTATATGAACAGAAGTTTTAAAAGATAATTTAAGCTAATGTTTTTAAAGTAATGACATGTTATAATAATAGGTTTTGATAATTTTAGTAATTAGTTAGTGTTATTGGCTTTATAATAGTAAGGTTAGTATCTTAAACTTTAATGTTGAAGTTGGAAGCATTCCGTGTAAACAATGGGATGAAAAAAAAAACTAATGTAGGGAGAGATTAATCCAGTTGGATTTCAAATTTAATTGAGATACAAGGTATAGAAATTTATTTACGGAACAGCAACTTGTTCCATATATTATGGGCTCAACATAACCAAAGTAGCCGCTGGTTAGAAGAAGAAGTAGGGCCTTTGGTATTGGCCAAAACAACATGCTATAAAAAAGTAACTGCCCCTTTCCTTTTAATCTCCTTATTTTCCTCCCTCTCCCTTCATTAATATTTATATGCCTCATCTAGCCCTAAGTTTTTCGCTCTTCTCTGTGTGTTTATGTTGTAGGAATGAGTTGGAAGAGTAAGGCGTTGGCTGTTGCCGCCACTACTGTTACGGCAGCTGAAGTTTCCAAGGAAAAAAAGCTATGCCTGTGGAGCTCAGCTATGCACCACCACCAAGCTGCCATTAATAATGTGGTGGGATCCTCACAAAGGGAGAGACCATCAGCAGCAGCAGCATCCACTTGTTCAAGGAGGAGAGACAGGGAAGAAATGCGCCATCAATCTGAAGAATCACTTAGAACAATTATGTACTTAAGTTGCTGGGGACCCAACTGATCATAACCATAACAAAGGGAAATACAGTGAAAGGATAACAATAAGGAAAAAGAGGGATATTTGTGCATTTTATATACAGTTTGTATACATGGAGAGGGAGGGTGACTGACTTATTAATGTATGGTTTAAATATCCTTATAGCTTCAAATCAAATGCAAAGAAAATGATGACCAAATTTAAGCTTTTTCATTTGCCAAACCAATCATAACATTATCTAAGGATATATCAAAGTTTTCCCTTTTTTCAAAAGGGAAAAAAATTATCATACACATTAATTTCAGAGTGAGTATTATGCACAATAGTAGGTTTCTCAACCTCTTATTTTAATTTGAAACATAGTTAAGTTAAATGATAAATCAATTGGGTTATTAAACAAGCAAACTTTTGCATGTGTAGTAGACCAATACAACCAATATATAGAGGAGAAAATACTTAGGCAAGTAGGTGTAAATTAATTAATAATAGTTGAGTCCTTTCAGGTTTTAATTTTATCATTTGTAATTGTAATGTATCGTCTCTTTGTCCAACTTTCTCAAATTAATTTGGTTTTATATTTGATTTTTCATCTTTCTAATTTTGTGTATATATCTTATATGAGTTTTATCTAATTTATCGTGCATTTTAGACTCGTAAGTAGAATTAAAGATGTTATAAATATTTATTTTTAATTTGCTTTACTATATTACACCCTCAAATACATAAAATTATATTGGGAATTCTTATTTAAGAATGCACGTGAAGTATATGAGTCCCAAAATGAGAGTGGTAAGCAACATTTATAAGCTTCAAGAGTTTTAAAATAAAATAGAATGCAAATTCTTCACTTTTACTCTTTTTTTTTTTTAATTTTCAAGACCAACCATAATTCTATGGGTAAACTATTCAATAATCACTTCTCTTTTATTTAAGGTTACATTTTAGTCACTTATGTTTGAAATGTTACGTTTTTAGTCACCAAATCGTTAATTGTCATTAACGGTAAGCTGACGTAGCATGTTAAATCATTATTTTAAACAAAAATTTTAGGTTAAATTATATAATTTTTCTCCATATTTTTTCGTTTTGAACAATTTAATTTTTTTTCTTTTATATTCTTTTAACTTTCTTTCTTTTATCTTCCATTCTCTTTTACTTTTACCTTTATTTTCTCCCCTTCTTCATCTCTATTCTCCAAGTAATTAATTTAAAGAAATGAGATTTCAAACATGAGGCATCTAGAAATTGTTTCGCTTGAATGATCTAATAATTTATTTAAAGAATTGGAGATTTCAAACATGAGGCGTCTGCAAATTATGTCAAACAGTCAACTAAAGGTTACTTGTTAATGTATAACATTTAATCATATGATAGATTTAAGAGTCTCGTTGCACGAAAATCATTTGAGACAACTCTTAAAACCGCCATTGAAATATGAAGAAGGAATGAGGGAACATAAAAGAAGAAAAAAAAAAAGAAAATTAAAAGAACATAAAAGAGAGAGAGAAGGAGAAAATTGAAAGAAAAGCATAAGAGAATGAAAATAAAATAAAAATATTAAAAAACATAAAAAAAAAATTAAATTACTCAAAACAAAAAAATATAATGATCAATTGTATTATTTAACCTAAATTTTTATTTAAAATAATAATTCAACTTGTAATGTAAACTTATCATTATACCGTAAAAGATAATTAACAGCTCAGTAACAAATGTTACACTATTTTAATTGTCTAACCTAATTTTATTTATACACAAAATATAAAATATTATCCCGTATACAGTGTGATTGATTAAAGAAAAAAAAATGTAACAAAAATGAAAATATTTGCAAAGATCCAAAGTATTGTGGGTAAAATCATTGCCTGTCAAACCTGATTTGACATTGGGATGAAAAAAAAGAAAGATGCTTTTCTTTTATATTATTATTAGATTTTGAATGATTTTGCAAGAGGGCCACATGGGTGGATGTTATTTTAATGCTCCAAAAGCAATATATGTTGTTTACATCATAACATTTCATCAAAAACAGAGCACACTCCATGAGCTCATCTCGATATTGTATTTTTCGAACCTTTCAATCCATTCTTTCTAAGCAAAATTAAGCTACAATATATATATATATATATATATATGAAATGATTACATGGAATCAAAAAAATGAATAGACATCAGCATTGCACTGTCATTTTCCAACAATGAAAATTAAGTAAACCATGAAAGTTGAATGCCAAGAAAACAAAACAAAACAAAAATGTGTATGTTTTGCTTGCAAGCATATGTTATTAGACGTTAAGGAGCTTTCAACAACAGTGACAACTCAAACCACATCCCCAAAACTGATATAATAACTTACTTTAATATTTAATTCCTACCCCATATCCATTTACGAACAAAATTCCACCCTTCTTTCAACTTTTTATTTGCTTCTATGTATTGAACTTGACAAACATAGACAGATCCAAGTGTGTGTGTAAAGCCAAAAAATATGACGGGTGTTGATGAGGAGAAATCTGAAGGTGAAGGGAAAATTTGGAGTCTTTGTAGGATGCCAAAGATATGGCAGATGAGTAGTGGCAATGGGAATGGCTCATCTTCATCTTCATCATCATCAATGGGGAACAACAATGTTTACCAGCAACCCCCAAGTAGTGAAAGATCAGATGTGACTTCTTCAAATGCATTTTTTTCTATGGCCAAATCTTTGCTTCCTGCTCGAAGAAGACTTAGGCTTGATCCTTCCAACAAGTTATATTTTCCTTGTAAGTTTCTCACCTTTTAACTGGGATGGGGTTTTGAAGTGAAGTTTTTTGGCTTTTATGATTTGGTTTCCGTTGCATGATCCTGTTCTGTTTGTGGAACTGAAAAGGGGTCCTTTTACTTATTGCAAATGCGTTTCTGCTCAAGTGATTCAATTGCTAAAAGTGAGATTTCATGGCTAGTGATGTGCTATAATTGCCAGTAAGTTAATTTGAGTAACTCAATCTGGGTGCATGAGGTTGAAGTTTGTGGTTTCTGTAGATGAACCAGGTAAACAGGTCAGGAGTGCCATTGACATTAAGAACACTAGCAAGTCCCATGTAGCATTCAAGGTATGGAACATGTCCTTATTAATGTCTGATGTGTGGTAAAAACATGCTGCTACTGGTTATACATTGATTCAAAACATCTAATGAGTGAGAGCTTTGTGGTTCCTTCTACAGTTCCAAACAACTGCACCAAAGAGTTGTTACATGCGACCTCCGGAAGGTATACTTGGTCCCGGAGAAAGCCTTATCGCAACCGGTAATCCATCAACTTAAATAACCCCTTTACTACTTTCTATGCATTGGCAGAAGAACACTGATTGATTTATGGTTTTAATGAGTTGTTTTTTCTGACGAACAGTATTCAAGTTTGTGGAACCACCGGAGAACAATGAGAAACCAATGGAAAAAAGGAGCAGGGTTAAGTTCAAGATCATGAGCTTAAAAGTGAAAGGAGAAACAGATTATGTCCCAGAACTGGTATAATTCTGCAGATACATTTAGAACATACAATTTCTTCATGTCAAATAGTGAAACTGAAAATGTGTGGTAATCTTGCAACAGTTTGAGGAGCTAAAGGATGAGGTCACAGTTGAGCAGATATTACTTGTAGTTTTTCTAGACCCAGAACGTTCTTGTCCTGTAAGTAACCAAAACATAATCACAACTGGATTACTTGGTTTATTCGTAGTCTGTTTCTAAAAAAAATATTGGTCTCAAAGGCACTGGAAAAACTAAAACGTCAACTGGCGGAGGCAGAAGCAGCACTGGAATCGCGGAAAAAGCCACAAGAAGAGACGGGACCGCGTCTCGTAGGGGAAGGACTGGTTATAGATGAATGGAAAGAACGGAGGGAAAGATACCTAGCTAAGCAGCAGGTTGGAGGTGTTGCTCCTACTTAGCAATTACCAACTCCATTCAATCTTTTCCATTGCTTTCTGTTTATGTTGTCATATGTGGTAAATTTGAGCTGAATTCCATTGTTCAACGACTGTCATGTCCCCCAATTTATTGTAGATAATGGGGTATATAAGTAACAAATTTGTGGATTTGGAAGAACCATGTCACGTTCATTACGGTTTTCCTTTAATTTTTTTGTTAAAGTGCACTCATAAACTTTGCTACTTCAGATTTTCAAAGAGTTGTATAATTCATAAAAGCCATGCTCTCTCTCCCTCTCTCTCTCATGGTCCAAACTGAATTTATCATATAACCATTGGTTCACAACATAGTCACTTTCAATTAAAGCAGAAAAGAAATATTTTTTATTGAAAAAAAAAGGGAGGTCTCACGTACATCCAGTAAAGTCATGAACAACGTAGCGCCTCAAGTAGGTTCACCCTGGGAAACAGGGTCTTGAGGAAATCTACAGCTCACTGAAATGGATCACTCATCACGGACCAAGTTCTAAAACATTTATTGTTTAAAACATGTCTACAGGCTCAGGAATAAAACAGCTTTCTCACTCAAGAATCTTCAGAAGCAGAACTGGCATTTTAAAGCTGCATATAAATCCTCATTGCCAAGATCCATTAAACAAAAATGTCATTTTCTTTTCTTATTATAAATGGTAGGTTGCTGGCTCATATCAAGAAATTCAACCATTTTTTTCACTTATTTGCTTCATCGATTGCTCTCGGAAGCGCGGATAAAATAAAAGTAATCATCGCCAGCACAACTTTAAAAAGAAAAAAGAGATAGGGATGTAGCCGCCGATTTGACACAGAAGAGCCAGTGGAAAAGAAAGGCTGTTCCGCAACACGTAAAACGACATGATTTTAGCACCCACATTGGGGCATTTTTCTTCAAATCTAAACATCAGATAACCCAGGAGAGTTTGTGCATATATTACTTTTGCCATCAGAACAAATGGAAAACAATGGACAAGGGTGGAAGCTCTAAGACGATAACATGAACAACAGAGGCGCTCTTCTATCATTTATATACAACTTTGAAACAAACCCTAGTTAACTACTTCAATAAAACTACTTGGGTGCTGGGCTCACCGTCAACTTAGCTCATACTTTTCTTCATTACTAAACTTTTAGACTCACAATTTCTTATATTTGGGCCTTTCAAATTTGATGATTAAGGTTTTCAAAATTATATCAGTGGTGAAAATATGTGAAACTATTAATTCATTGGTTTGATTCAATGTGTTAAATTGATATCATCAAATAATTTAAAAATTATATTATATTTAATTGATCTGTATCGATTCTTGAGTTAATTAATTTAATGTTGTTCTTCAAGTACCTTGATCATTCTGGTCTAATTCAAACAACTGTATTAATGACTACATCAATTTCATCATGAAATTTCAATATTTCAAACATATTCAACTTAAACCTGAATTATCCACCTTTTAAGGCCCCCCCAATTTTTTTTTTTTGACAAATTTCTTTTGTTTTCTTTTCTTTTTTTAAGAATACATACAAGATTCATCACTACAAATAGGATAATGGTAACTTCACTATTAATTACTTCATTTATGAATTTTATAGTAATAGAAATATATGTCCTATCGAAATAAAATTTATAACTTGCTATCATCTTGCCTAGCGAGCAAGGATTTACCTTCATAGAAAAGATAATTTATTCGGATCCGCATGAAAGTCCAACTCTATTGCATTATTATAATCCATGTTGTATATTTGAATCCTCCTTGCTTCTCTCATGATACAATCCTCTTCTCACCGAGCCCTTCTTTCCTCGATTTACAGAGACAAAATGTAATATAAGACTAAGATTAGAGCCAACAATTAATCACGGAAGAAAAGACTATTGAATCAGGATCACTAACTAATACTAATAGACTCAAAATCTGAAATAAACCCAACCCAAATAGTAAAATAATCCTATCCTAAAACAACCTAAGTCTCAAATTGAGTTGATGGAAAAATTTTTAAATCCAAATTACCTTGATTTAATAATTCACCTAAACCGTCCAATTGACCATCTGCGTAAAATTCTTTCACCACTGTTTCCTAAAGTTCCTAATCCTAGAAAGTGTGTATGCATCGAGCTTGCTGATGTTGTCTATTTGATCTTTCTTTTTTCTTCGTACTCGTTTTACTTCTCCTCATGCTATTTTCTTAATGTTGGGTAATATTTTCCTCTTTATATATATATATGCCAATGTTACAGCCATTATTGGCTACGAATTCTTCCTACTTGAATCATTAATTCAAATATCAGGGTTTCCCATGATACACTTGTCATTAACAGTTTCTTCTCTGCAAGGCATGAAGAACATCATATTTGAGGAATGATGCCATCCCGATATTGTATGGGTGCTGTTGTGTCAATATGTCATAGCACAGCAAAACAATAACATGGGAGAAATACGCCACCAAACCCAAAACCATGAAATGAATCTACATGATACAAAATTATTTCCAGACAAAAGATCAATGTCGTTACAGTAGATGTGTGAAACCGATTCACTGTCCTCACACTATCATCCATGTCAAATGCCGGTAACCAACCCACTTGGCGGCAAGATTGATTCCGATAGCCAAGGCTGCACCTAATAATGGCATTGGAAGCCGTCTCTCCATGGCAATACCTTCTGTTTGCTCCCTTACTTCTGAAAGCTTCTTTGAATGGTTAAAGATAGCTAACGCTAGATAAGAAGTGATCACCAAGATCCTAACCCAATGTTCCCCGATGGCAGCCATTACAGCTGCAGCAGGCAGTGCTGATGTAACATCATCCCGCTTTTTAATAACCCGCGAGAAACTATATAACCCCAATAATAGAGTCCAGTAGAGTGGCTCAGAGATATAGCCAATCACGGCTGCATAGCCAATTAGACCGGATATTGTGAGCATGTATGGTTGACAACTAATGGAGTTGGGAACAGTAGCCTCAGCAATGGCGAGAACCGTTGAAGCAAGCACAATAATCACAGTAAGTTCTTTAACAGGGGCATATGCCACAATTCCAGAGTAGAAAGCTCTGACACTATAGATCAAAGTCTCTATACACCTGATCATGGAGGTGATTGGATCCCCAATGAAATAGAAAATAAGGGCCAGTGCAAGCTTCAAGATGTACCACACAAAACGAACAACACCAAAAGCAGCGTTTCTCCAATTAGATAGCTCTAACAAAACAGCCCTCCATGCATAGAGAAGGAATGCCACAGCTGCACATGGCCCAAAGAGAAAGTGGATTAATTAGCATTATGTTAAACTTTTTTTTATGGCAATTCTTTGCTTTATATGATTGTAATGGCGTGACCGAACAGTAGTAATACATGACAACTTTAACAATGCCCTAAACTCGTTGGAACCTATGTTATGAATAGTTTTCATGGGATTTTCACAAATTACATGGTGAAATTCTAATACTCAGCTGAATAGGACATATGAAGAAGCTCACCAACAAAGAAAGGCCACCTAACAGGAGGATCAGGAGCTTCTTTGGTCAAGTATCGGAACCTCTCCGGCATTGTACTCCCTCCTCTTGCCAACCTCTCCACTTCGTCAACACCACCATCTTCTCCTCCATTGCTAGCATTAGCATAAAACTTGGATTTTCGATTGAGAGAAAGCCCCAACCGCTTCCCAGAAAGTGAAAGGAAATTTGGGGCCGGCCTGGGAATGAAAGCTTGGGGTATTGAAGGAAATGAAAGGGGGGTTTGATGACGGGATAGGACAGTGCGCCGAGAAATTGAAGAAGTTTTAAGAGGGAAGAGTGATGGGTTGAGTGAGAAATTAGAAGCAACGGTTGGGATCGTCATTGAAACAGTGAGGTGGTTTAAGGTTTAGAAAGGTTTCGCCATTAGCGGAGGATTTGGGAACTGAGAGGTTTCGCCATTATCTTCAAGGTTTTGTTTTGGTAGCTTGGGCTACTTTCATCTCTTGGTTTTCTTGGGTATTGCTGTTTTGGCCCATAAAAACTTTGAATACAAAATTCTCCAAAATTTATGTACCTCTTGACATGTATTTCGCTTGTAACTATGTTACTTTTTCTGTCTCTTCTACATCATACTAATCTATCTAAAGAATTATAAACAACACTTATATAGGTAGTCAGCATATGTCAAGGTGAATTCTCAATGCCTTTAATCTCTAATAAGTAACTGCTACAGAGCTCTAGATAGGATGTTCGTACATGGAGGGATTACAAGTTATTAATGCACACCCTAAAATACTAAAACTGTGTGATGGGTGAAACACACAAATAGATTCTATAAATTCTTGAAAGATTGTTGGACTAAGAGCAAATGTCTAACACATCCAAACTCATGAAAAAAAACTTTACAATCCCTACTGCCTCTCCATAACTTAAACCACTTCATGCTTAGTTTTAGGTCTAGATATTGCATTTGTTCCATTTTTAGGCCTAGAATCTTAAGTGGTTTAGCCTACTCACTTTCATTTCTACAAATGGTTTGATGGTGTAATGTTTTACGTCTTAGTATATGTAGCTTGGGTTGATTGATTTATCGTTATAACATTTTAAGTTGTACAATTGCATAACAGTCGAATTTGTTGAATATGAATAGATTTGTCATTGAAATTTTAGGCAAATTTAGAGTCGAGTGTATAATTATGACTAAGATAACCAATGAGATAAAGGATCATTTAGGTATATCCCTAGAGTCACAAGTGTTGAGATTAAACTATAGCTTTCCGAGATAAACTTTCCCTTGCTTAAACTCTTAGGGCTAGTTTGGTGTTGTTATTGCGATGCAGAAGTGCTTTTGAAAAGTTGCGGTTGGGAAAAGTGTTCCTTAAAAGTGTTATGAAAAAGTTTCATTTGTTTATTTTAAGTGTTTGACATTATTATCAAAAATTAAGGTTGAAAGTTAAAATATTTATTTTAAACATTACTTTGAAAAAAAACAAATCCATGTAATAACAATTACACAAGCAGTGCAATCACTATTAAATTAGTTAATCAAATAATATTTAAGTAATTTTAATTAAATATATGTTCCAGATATTAGTAATATAATAACAATTACTATTAGTTTAATAATAGCAATTACCATGAAATTTATGCATCTATACATTTTAACATTACAAAAAATTAATAATGATTGTTTATAACTTTGAATCATGGATAAGAACAAAAAAAAAAAAAAAAAAAACTGAAGTTGCATGATATTGGATATTTTGGTATGAGCTTGGAGTTCACCATAAAATAAGCCATTTAGAATTAAAATTTTGAGACCTCTGTTTCAAACATAGGCTTGAGTAAACACTTACATTACTCTTATCTACTCAAGTACAAAGTGAAGTAATGAAAGTCTTTTGCCACCCCTAAACAGCTAAAGTCAACAACCACTGCACTTGATACCAACTTCTCCATTTGAGTCAATAAACACTTCTTGAAAGTGTTTTTAACTGAAAAATCAATATGTTTGGGATTGCTGCTTTTAAACTTCTAAATGTATTTACAAATATGCCCTTAGTGATGCTTGTTTGGAAATTGAGCTTAATACTACTTGTGTTGTTAATTTTTTGCAAAACACATCCCATAATCACGCATTTTCCACTTTAATTTTGCATTCTAGAACACTCATCAATGGGCCACAACAGTGGAGAATGAAGCATGCTTTTAAAGAAAGCAATCCAGTTGCTTATGTTTTTGATAGGAATGGGGAGTTGTTATTTTAATCATTTGACTACCCACATATTTGATTTTGGGTTTTATGTTATGAGTACTAGTTCTAGGGGCGAAATCAGAAAAAAAAATTTGGACGGAATTAAATTGTATATTTTTGCAATAATAAAAATACAATTTTACCATTTGAATAATCTATATATCTTTATAATTTTAAAAGGCTAAATAAATTTTTTTATCATTTTTTTGGTAGCCAAAGTGCATTTTTACCATTATTAATTTAAAATTTTATAAACTATAAAAAAACTTAAATAGAAGATTTGAGTACCTACCAATACCTGGATTCCCCATTGACTAGCCCTAATTGTATTAAGGACCATTTGGTAAAAAAAGATCTCAGTAATAAATGGAATCCTAATATAGTTAACTTCATATTTTAATATTGTGGATTTCAATTTCGTGAAATAATAAAACTTCTATAAGGCCAACAAGCTATTAATCTTGTTATAGGGGCGAAGCCAAAAATTTTTTAAGGGGCCCGAAATGAAATTTTAATTTTTAATAGTCTATATCTTTATAATTTTTAAAAGATTAAATTAAAATTTTCATTTTAAGGAGGCCGGGCCTCTACCAACGCCTCTGGATTCGCCTCTATCTCATTACAACTTTTATGTGTTCAAGTAATAGCATGTTGCATTGGGTTGAATCTCAAATATACCATTTCTTCCTTTAAGATTATATCTATGTTCAACTTTAAACACGCTGTGTTGCGGTCAATGCTAGAGAAACACTTCATTAAGTTTTGTTTGTACCCCAAAAGAAACCCTTTTTCTTAAAAGTTTAATTTAATAATTGACCCTCAAATCATGTCTTTTTTAAGTTAAGTATTTAAATTTTTTTTATCGAATTAAATACCTAAACTTTATTTTTTTATAATCAATGCTAGCCATTAGCGTTACATCTATTAAAAAAACTTCTACATCTAATTAAGAAGCGAGATGTAATTAAAATCAAATTAAATCAAATAATATATTAATAACTATATTAATATTAAATAAATTAAAAAATATGCCTCTTTCTCTCAGCTTCTCCTATTTCATTGCAGAGTGCAGCAGCGGAGATAGGAAAATCAAGACTATAAAACTAGTTCGATTGTAGTGCTCAGAGATGGCCATTGATGTTTTCCTTTTCCAAATTGTTTCCCCATTGATAGATATATAAAGCTCTAAAGATGAGCTTTCAGTAATGTTGTTTTAAATCCGAAAAAAAGACCTGGGATGGGACAGTAAATAAGTTAAAGATTAATGAAAAAAGAAAAAAACGAAAAATAAATAAATAAAGGTATGATGTGTCACAATTTGGTTAGCTCGTGTAACGATATAGGTCAACATTGGTACTGAATTTGACAAAAAAGGGGGTAAATTACATCAACAGTCACTCAATTTTGGGGTAGCTGACAAAACAATAACTCAAGTTTCAATTTAGTCACTCAACTTTCAAAAAATAACAAAACAATCCTTTTAAGCATTTTCCATTATAGACGTAACGAAAAAGTGATATGGAAGATGATAGATTCCTCATTGTCATTAATCATCCAACTGGCCTGTTAGCACCAATTTAAACAACCCTTTTATCACCAATTTAGGGTTTAGACAGTAGAAGAAGAAGAAGAAAAAAAAAAGAAGAAGAGGAGAAAAAGGAGAAGAGAAAAAATAGAGATGTTAATCGTGATTTTGGTGTGCTATTGTGGAAACCCAGCCAACTTAAACACGTCTTACTCCAATGACAACCCAGGTAGGAGGTTTGTTGGGTGTAAAAAGTTTGGCAGTGGGTTTCGAAAACCATGTAGTTTCTTCACCTGGTTTGATCCACCATTGACACCCCGTTCACGAATTGTGTTGTTGGGTCTTCTGAAAAAAAGGAGGACATTGAAGGATGTAAGGAGGAGGGAGAGAAAAACATGGGTTTTGGTGCTTGTATTTGTAATATTGTTGCTATTTTTTAAACCCTAAACCAACTTATGTGATAGCTAGTGTTGTTGTTAGCACTGAAAACTAGCTTATGTCATTGCTGTTATACTGTTTGGTTATTCATTAATGGTGAGTAAAAGCTAGGGGTCCTAAATGTAATGGTCTGTAAAGGGTAGAAGTATGCTTACAGACTTGAAACTTGAAATACTAATTTTAATGGGAGAGTATTTAGTTTTTGTAATGGTTTGGTATTCTCTCACATTTGTATTTCATTTCATTTGATTTTTTGAATGTTTAATCTTCTTTTAAAGCTTGAAAGAGTATTTGGTTACTATTTTTTATTTTATTACATTGCATGGATCAATGATCATATGTTAAAAGAGATAAAACAGATGAAAAAAAAAAACAAAAACATATTGGTCAGCATTAAACTTCTTTTATATATTAAGGCCAAAATGTTTACAAAAGGAAGGGTAAACAATTGCCAAATTTGCCTACAATTCAATACAATTAAACATATTTGAATTGTAGGCAGATTTAAAAAAAATAATCTGCCTAAGTTAAGAAATCAGTAGTAGATATTGGCAAATTTACACAAGTTCAAAAAGTTAACAAAATAACGTTATGTTCACAATGTCATCGTTGGTCTGTCACAAATAACTCTTGAGTAGAAGGCATCTATCAACAGTGGTTGGTTCCCTCTTGAATGGAAGCTTTTCTCTTGGGGCAGCATGTTATTGGTGAGTTGTGGCAGTTTGTAACTGAGTTGGGGCAACCTCCAACTGAGTTGGGGTAACATGTTGCTGAGTTGGGGCAACTATTTAGTTATGAACACCAACTTTATGTCTTTTGACCTACAGGAACAAGTGAAATCCATCAAACAAATTTCATTTATAAGTAATATAATGAAGCAAAGGCAGATGACTTACTGGGATGTTTTGGCCAACTTATCATTTGCAACTCCTTTTATTGTGGCCCATTTTGTTGCATTTATTGCACCTCATTTCCACCCCTATCTTGGCCAACCTTTTTATTGTTTGTGGTTCATCAGGTTCTTTCATTCTTATTTTAGTAGGTCTGTCAGGTGACTTTCTTAGTGTAAGAAGCAATATTGGCAACATAATTGGCACAAAGGCTTATTGCTTAAGACCCCTTACTGGCCTTGTCCCCACTAGTATGTGATAGAACACACCTAAAAAATAGTCACTAAAATAATATTAAAAACAACATGTGATTAGCCCCACCAACAATCATACACAAGGCATAAATATATTAAAAAATGGTAGAATAAAGATATACATGTATTGGTCTAACAGCATGTGATCAACTCCACCAACGATCATACACAAGGCAGAATAAATGCATCAATATATTAAAAAATTATCTATTTACGTTAGTGAATCTTTGATATTGACATTAAGCTTTTTCTTGATCTTTGGAGACAAGATTCTTTTAATTTTTTTATCTTCTTCTTTCTTCTTGACAATCAGCAACATAATATTGGTCCTAATTGTTTCCATCATAGTCGAATAGGTTTTCCTCTTACTTCTAATATCTCCTACCAATAAGAAAAATAAAAGATTAATGAACTGCATGTCCTTAATGATTAGTAAGTAGCATAAAAATAGGGGTTTACCTTGTTAAAACATTCAGAAAGATTATTCACCAACATGTCAGACTGGATCCTAATTGAGAAATGGTACCTTGACCAGTGAGTAGAGTTCTTTTCCTTCAACCAATCATAAGCATGTTGATAAGCATGTTGATTGGCATTCTTCAGTTTAGCCATGACCTCCACAAAATCCCTTGGAGTGCTTGCTCTGACAGCTTTTCAAAACAAAACTTTCAATTCTTTTGTTCGAAAATCAACTTTCTTGAAATTGGCATGTCAGTGTCTAACACAATGTCTTGTTTCTATATTAGGAAACAACATATATATTGCTTCTAAAAGTCCCTACAAAAAGAACAAAAATAGTTTAATTCTTTGACATACCACAAACCCTAAATAGAAACAACATAAAATAAAGTAGACAAATAGAATTTTACCTTTTGTTTGTCAGACATGAAAGATATCTGGTATGATGAGCTCACAATTTCCAAGTCTAATGCGAGCAACTCCAAGAACGAGAGCCATTATGCTTAGTTTTCACTTTTGATAGTAGCATATGCAATAGGATAGATGTCATTATTTGCATCTATCCCAACAGCTGCCAGTAAGTAGCTACCAAAGTAGCCCTTAAGAAACATCTATCTAAACCTATTATCCTCCTACAACCAACCCTATAGCCATCTTTGCATGCCTACAGAGACATACATCCTTTGAAACAACCTTTTATCCAGATAACAGATTATTGTTGTTCCCTCATTTTGGGTCCTAACCTCTAACAAATACTCATAAATCTTCTCATATTGAGCCTTATGAGCTCATTCAATTAATTTTAGTGCCCTAAGTTTAGCCCTCTTACATTTAGTTAGTGAGACAAGGCAATGAAAATCTCTTTCGACATTTTGTTGCAATGATGTCAAAGAATAATCAAGATCAACAATGAACTTTTCTTTATAATGTTGACTTATCCAAGCTGAGGTTACATTCTTATTTTTATAGGCTTTAGAGCAAGTATGGTTAGGGTTTGAACTCCTAATTTACCAAGTCTGGTCAGTAGGGTCATTAAGGTTTAGTCTAGAGGTCTATATGTATCAAGAACATTTTGAACTGCAGAATGCCTTTAACCTCTTTAGATCAATTTTTGGGAACTTAATAAAATAATTATTCAACCTACCATACTACTTGGCAGCTTAGTTTAGACTATCTTTGAACTTAAATAACATTCCAACCTGAAGTTTAGGATTACTCATGTAATTGTCTAGGTTGAACTCCGGCCAATTTTGGCCATTTGAGTCAGATTCATGTGCACTATTTAACTTCCTAAAATCATCACTATCACACAGTTCCCCTACTTCTATATCATCCATGTTTAAACCATCTAGATTAACCCTAATCATATTAGACACATCACTATCAGATACATCACTAACATACACATCACTATCAAACATTACCTTTTCACTCACTCTCATTAAAATTATCATCAATTAAACCTGCCAAACAAATTTAACATCAATAAAGACAAACAACAACTAAAAAATTTAATACAATATAGGCAATGACAAAAAATTTTAAAACAACATGACAAACAATAACCAATGCAAAAACAATTTAATACAAACATATCCATTTTATCATGCACATGACAGACAATAACCAAACACTTTAACCCTAAACCTAAGCAATGATAGACAATAACCAATACAATTTATAAGCTAAAGAACAAAATTTAATCCAATTGATATTTGAAACTAGGAACAGATTTGTCTTTTTATAACAAAAATAACAAAACTTGATATTTTCAGTCATAAAAATAGGAACATATTTGTATCTTTAATAAGGCAATTAGTCTACAAATAGAAGGCATATTTGAATACACAATATTTCAATAAACATATTTAAAATATCATAAATCATATTTTAATAATTAAATCATTTTGATACAAACAATAAACATGACATACACAAGATTATACATGTAATGTTCTAATTAGGGCTAGTCGAAATAATGATCTCGAACCACTAATTGAGGTTGAAGAAAAATATTTTGATATTATTTTATGTGTTATAACATGTTTACAAGGATGCATGAGAATTTTGGTGCCTTAATTTTAACAGTTTTTAGCTAAATTGTGAAAAAGGACTAAATCGCATAAAGTGCGAAAGTCCTATTTTATTTGCTAGAAGTGCCAAATAGATATAGAATGTGAATTGGAGGTCTTTAAAGTGAAATTATGCCTTCCTATAAGTGATGGACGGTCAAGGGGACAAGAAATTTAAAATTTGACAAGGGTTGGTGACATTAGTTGATTAAAGGAATAAAATAAGGGAAAAATAAAGAACAGAAAGCTATCATCTTTTCTCCATCTTCTCTCCACCGAAAATGGGCAGCAACAAGGGGGTTTTTGAAGCTTAAAATTTTAGCAAGCAATTCTCCTCTCTAGTAAGTGATTTTGATAATTTTTCTTGACAAAAATTGTACTTTTAGAGTCCCCAAAGCTTAAGCTAGCTAATGGGGGGACTAATTTGTAACGTGGTTGAGAGTCTAGGGACTTGCCATTAGAGAGTTTATTCTGGTTACTAAATTTTTATGGGAGAAAATGAATGATAGGATGATGATAAACAACTTTTGTGAAAGGTGTTGTTATGAAAACACCTAATTTGGGCTAAAATGCAAAAGTTGTAAATTGTTCATTAAGCATGAAATAGTTGGAATCAGAGATAGTTGTAAGAGGATTAAATGTTCATCTAGGCTTTTTTAATAAGAAAATATGATGAAAACTTATTTACGAGTCTAGGGGTAAAATCGTAATTTTGCCAAAATGTAGGGGCAAAATAGTCATTTTTTCCTAAAGTGTGTATTACGGTATTTTATGATTTATAAGTGAATAAATCAGTATGTTTCAATTTTCTAGGTCAAAGAAATCGAGTTTCGGACCTAGAACGGATAAAAGAAAGATGTGAGCAAATAGTCCTCTTTGGCCCTTTCGACATCGAGGTAAGTTCATGTGCAATTGTTGCGACTATGTATGAGATAATTTAATATTCCAATGTTGTATGGAAAGTAGATTTACACTGTGAATGTATGAAACATCCTTGATGAGATGTCAAGAGAATTGAATTTAAGAGTAATGGAAAATGTATATAGAATGATATGATGATGATTAAGTCTCGAGTAAGACCATATTGGAATATGGTCTTGGTGTAGGAGTTCGCATAAGACCATGACAAGGACATGTCATCGATATGTTAATATGTGAAAGACCCTATTGGGGGTATGATGTCAATGAGAATTATGTGTATGAGACTCAAGAGAGTTATTTTACAATTTGAATGTAGGTGGTTGTACCACGAGAAGTACAAGTTAGTGTTAGAACTGAATTGAGATGAATTCAATATATGATGAACCCCTAGTGGGATATGTGTTATTAATGCACCTTAGTTGCATGAGATAGATTTATTGTTGTACTGCATGAATGCGAATGAGTATCATAGAAAGTCAAGTAAGAACGATAGTAAGTGAGGATGTTCACGGATGAACAATTGAATTTGAGAAATGTATGAGAGTAAATATTTGTGAATGTATAGTAACGGTGAGCTTGTGCAAATGCACCTCATTGATAGTTGTTGATGGGCTGTGTGCGTTACCATCAACATTATTATTATCGATGGGCTGTGTGCGTTACCACCTAATAAACTATTAATTGATGGGTTGCGTGCGATACCATCAATTATATTGCCATAGGTGGGCTGTGTACGTTACCACTTGATAAACTATTAATTGATGGGCTGTGTGCGATACCATCAATTATATTGCCATAGGTAGGCTGTGTATGTTACCACCTGATACATTAGAAATCGATGGGCTGTGTGCGATACCATCGCTTATAAATGATTGGTGAGCTAAGTGCGCAATCACCATGAGTATTATGGTGGGCTGTGTGCGATACCACCCCATTAGAGATTCAGCCGTGGGCTAAGTGCGAACCACTAAGAGATTAGTAGTATGAGCGATTTATCTAGATGGTTGATGTGCTGTTTCATACGATTAAATGGTGATCAGTGCAGGAATGAATGCTATTCAGCATAAGCAGTTGGCTCGTGATAGGGTAAGAGTGTGGTGAAATATTGAATGAGTAAGTTTCAACAGTGGTTGAGTAAGTAACCATGAGCTCATGAGAAAAGCTTATTATAATAACTTGTAGTCATGTATGTTCAAAGAATATCAGTGTTTGTCAGATTATGCAGATGAACTTACTAAGCATTATTGCTTACTCCTCTTCTTTCCTTATCTCTTATAGGTTATTTTAGCTAGCTCGGATCGGAGATCGCTGGAGATGTTTTCACACTATGGAACAGACCCTTGGTATGAGGTATCAAGTCTTATTAGGTCATGGCATGTATAGGGCTAGAATTTAAGGTTGATTGAGTTGTTGTTAGTATGCTTAAATTGTTGTAATTGTATGGGAGAAAAACCTTATTTTCATGAATCAAATGTATAAATTCATGTATTTTAGTTGGTGATGTAAATTCCCATTGAATTAGTATATGTATGTATGCAATTGAGAGTGGTAGAAGGCTTGGTAGATTGTCTCTAAGTGCTCACATGGTTAGACACACGGGCGAATGTTTAGGCCGTGCGTACCCTGCACCTTATTATTATTAGATAGAATAGGCCATGGGTTAATCCCACGGCCGTGTGCATGAGCCGTGTAAGACACACAGTTTGAGCATGGGCGTGTGCCCAAGCCGTGTGGACCAAGTCAGTAGCTCCCTACGGGCATTGGATACAGGGGTGCCTTAGAGGTACACTGGCGTGCCCCTGGACTAATACGGACGTGTGCCTTGGCCGTGGAGCATTTGGTAGAATGCTCGAGTTTTAAGCACTGTTTAGGGACATGGGCGTGTGTGTGTCTACACACGGACGTGTTTCAACACGCACGGACGTGTGAACCCAAAATAAAAGAGAAAAACTTAATAATAAAAAAAGCTCTGTGATAGCCTCGAGAGCCCTCGAAAATATGAGTGAGACTTCGTAAGTCGAAAACGAAGTTGTAAAGGTGGCTTAAGTGAGTAGTCACAATAAGCCTAAGTGGCGTCATGAGGTTTTAGTACGGTAACGCCTCGGGCCTAGTTTCGACGTAGAACCCAGGTAAAGGGTGTTACATTTAGTGGTATTAGAGCTATGGTTTAGTCGGTTCTAGGACTAACCTAGCGTGAGTAAGAGTCTGCCATAGTGGATCGTGATAGTGTGATAACTCCCGGCTCTAGTGGAATTGTTTTGTTAAGACAAAGATGATTCCCAATCGAGCTAATTACATTAAGTTTGTATGATTTTCAAGCTTCATAAATATTTTCATTGAATTGATTGTGTTGTGCTTATATGCATATTATTTCTATGAAAATGTTTAATTGCTATATTAAACGAAAGAGTTACTAAGGTCAAGCATGGGAAAGTCCCGATTGAAATTGAAATCCCAAGGATACTCAATCTACCACATGAAATGAGAATGCCAGTGTAAGACGATGTTTGGAACATGGCATCGGCATTGATGAGCATGCCAATATAAGACCATATCTAGGATATGGCATTGGCATTTGAGATACATGTGTATTGAGATTCAGTATCCTTGGTCATCTATAGTAATTCAGTGGGCAGTCGAGTAAAGTTGTTATCAAGTTATGCTAGTTAAAGCTGACTAAGAGTATTGTTCATGTTATGAATAATAATATTGAGATTATGCTTATCATAGAAAAATATACTAATCCATGTGATCGAGTAATATGGGTGTCTTGTTTACCTTACAAGCATGAGACTAGTAAATACCAAGAGGTATGAATAGAAGTTTATGATCTGTGTGTGATAATGCATGAAACGAGAGTTATAAAATGATCAATAAGACCATGGTTGGACCATGGCGGTACATGTGATCCCATGTAAGACCATGTTTGGGACATGGCATTGGTGACGAATAGTGATTCCATGTAAGACCATATCTGGGATATGGCGTTAGCGTCGGCGTCGAATAGTGATTCTGTGTAAGGCCACGTCTGAGACCTGGTATTGGTATGAGATTTCGTGTAAGACCATAGCGAGGCAATGGCATCATGATGACTTGTAAAGAAATAGCTGGGCTATGATGTTGTAATACGAGTAAGACAATAGATGGACTATGGCAATCAGAAAAACAACGTACTCAAACCCGTAAGACATTCTTTAATTGATAAGTGATAGTAAGAGAAAGCAGAAATCAAATATTGAGTACTCAAGCAGATATTAATGTGGAACTTGAGTAAGTGAAGTTATAGTTCTAAAGTACAAATGATAGAGATAATTGTAGCGTGATAAACGTAGAAACTCACTTGGAGTGAGTTGTGTGACTATGATGATATTTCATTAATGATGAATATTAAATCATATATATATATATAGTCATGAGAGTCAAGTTAAGAGGCTCTGTGACCTCACCCTCCTTACCACTGCTGGATTATGATAAGATGTTATGAGAGTCAAATTGAGTAAGTTGTATGTGGTTAATACAGTATTTATATCAGCATTTGAGAATGCTTTATATCACATTGATGTATGATACTCTACTAGATAGAGTAATTTTCGTTGAACATGATGTTGAAGTCTTAGAGGGACTAAAATGAAAAGGCTGTCATTGAGATGTGAAATAGATAAGGTCCTGGGTAAGACCATGTTTGAGGCATGGCCCCGGCACCAAGTTATGATTCTGTATAAGACCATATCTAGAATATGGCTTCGGAAATGGATATGAGAATCGTATAATACCATATTCGAAATGTGGCATCGATACTTGACGCAAAAGTCCATATAAGCCCTTATCCTGGATAGGGCATTGGCATTTAAAGGTGACTCCATATAGGATCACCTCGGGGGTGTGGCGTTGGTTTCGTACGTACTTGAATGTCGATGAATTTGCGTCTTTCATTATCTCTAGTGATCAATGGGACGGATCGACGAGTCTAGAAGTATAAATGAGATTTGTACTAAAGTTATGTGAAGGAGTGAAAGCAGAAATTCGTGAGTGAATCACGAAGAATCTAGTACGAGGTGTGGCACGATATGTGCTAAATAAATGGCAAGTATGAGTAAGTTGGCTCGAGGCCTGTAGTTGTGCATAGTTAGTTGATGCTATGAAAGGAATTAAAAAAAAATCTCCTTGAGTATTTTCTTATAGATATTAGTTGCCTTTCGGGACTGAAGTAGTTTTTCTTTTCGTAACCTGTGATTGTGTGAGAATGGTAGCTGATAATGAGAATCAGACAGAACAATTGTCGTTTTAGTTAATTGAAATCGACATTCCTTTATACCCTTGTAACCATGTACGGGTACTTTGAGGAGAAAGTCCGTGATGATTCTAGTATAAGAAGTGAAATCACGAGTTTCACATTGTACGATGAAATTTCGAGTAAGCTAAATAGATTCAATAGATTCGATTAAGATGTCCCTAATGTTGTGAGACACGACACTAGTAAAAGTTTTAAATTAGCACAGCAAAAGAAACTCAGATGGGAGTGTGCTAGAAATGTTCTGTGTGCGGATAAAGGAGTAAATTAATGTGTTGACATATGATTCAAGTTCTGCGTAGATTCACGTATGAATCAATAAAGAGAATAATTTCTGTGTGATCGTGAGTAAGGACCACGATACCAAGATATGCTCATGGAAAGGATCATACTGTGATGGTCAAGTTGAAAGTTATTGGCAGAATTATTGATTGAAAATCCAAGTACTGAATTCAGTCTAAATTGAGAAAAATAGTTGCCAAATTGGTGATCCCGAGGCGATCACTTTTGTATCTGTATGAGAACTGGATGAGTGGTAATGATCTATGGGAAAATTGATGAGTATTTCCAAAAAAAAAAATTGAGTGAGAGCATCTTATAATGATAAGATAGTGAAAACGACTAGAGCTTTTACCATAGTAGGTATAGTTGCTATTATACTTCTTAGATAGTAGACATAGTATTGGTGTGAGTGAAAGATCCATGTTAAGCAAACGGGTTGGTTACTTGGTGAATCTCAGTCGGTAACATCTTAGTTTCAACAAGGTTAATGACTAGACCGAGTTTTCTCTTCAGAACAAAAGGATTCAGAAGAGATATAGTGAATGGTATTTTAAAGAAGCTCCAAATGAGTTTATTTATGATGATGAATCCATAACTTATACAAAGTTTTGGTATGAGATTTAGTGGTAGCATATCTACTAATGCAAGAATAGGGAAATGCAGTTATGTGCATAAATGTTTTGACAGTAGAGTACATTTCATGATATGATCGAGTTCATGGTCAGAAGTAGTGGACCACTAAAAGCTGAGTATTGAAAAGGTACAAGTCAATACTATTACAGTTGGTAAATGCTTTAATGAGAAAGTGAGATAAAATCTTATAGATTTCAAATTTAGTTTGACAAGATTTCCAAAGAGAGGGATGTCATTTGAGTTGTGGTGAATCAACCAGTAAAGATCTGAACGATCATCTGGACACGTATGAAGTTTCAAATTGGTAAATTTTTGGATATAGTATATGCCCTAGAGGAAGAGTAACCTAGGTCTCAAGTTACGTTTCGACCTTAGGTGTCACAGCTTAAGAGTTATTGGCAAGAGAAACTTGAGGATAAGTGGATTTGTGATTTGAAAGAGGAGTATGGAAATGTTTTAATAATGTTGATAGTAAATCCTCTCGATAAGATTTTCGGGGACGAAAATCCCTAAGGGGGGAGAGTTGTAACAGCCCGATTTAGGGGCTAGTCGAAACAGTGATCTCGGAACCACTAGTTCGAGGTTGAAGAAAAATATTTTGATATTATTTTATGTGTTATAACATGTTTACAAGGATGCATGGGAATTTTGGTGCCTTAATTTTAACAGTTTTTAGCTAAATTGTGAAAAAGGACTAAATCGCATAAAGTGTGAAAGTCCTATTTTATTTGCTAGAAGTGCCAAATAGCTATAGAATGTGAATTGGAGGTCTTTAAAGTGCAATTATGCCTTCCTATAAGTGATGGACGGTCAAGGGGACAAGAAATTTAAAATTTGACAAGGGTTGGTGACATTAGTTGTTTAAAGGAATAAAATAAGGGAAAAATAAAGAAAAGAAAGCTATCATCTTTTCTCCATCTTCTCTCCACCGAAAATGGGCAGCAACAAGGGGGGTTTTTGAAGCTTTAAAATTTCAACAAGCAATTCTCCTCTCTAGTAAGTGATTTTGATAATTTTTCTTGATAAAAATTGTACTTTTAGAGTCCCCAGAGCTTCAGCTAGCTAATGGGGGGACTAATTTGTAACATGGTTGAGAGTCTAGGAACTTGCCATGAGAGAGTTTATGCTGGTTACTAAATTTTTATGGGAGAAAATGAATGATAGGATGATGATAAACAACTTTTGTGAAAGGTGTTGTTATGAAAACACCTAATTTGGGCTAAAATGCAAAAGTTGTAAATTGTTCATTAAGCATGAAATAGTTGGAATTGGAGATAGTTGTAAGAGGATTAAATGTTCATCTAGGCTTGTTTAATAATAAAATATGATGAAAACTTATTTACGATCCTAGGGCAAAATCATAATTTTGCCAAAGTGTAGGGGCAAAATAGTTATTTTTCCCTAAAGTGTGTATTACGGTATTTTATGATTTATAAGTGAATAAATCAGTATGTTTCAATGTTCTAGGTCAAAGAAATAGAGTTTCGGACCTAGAACGGATAAAAGAGAGATGTGGGCAAATAGTCCCCTTCGGCCCTTTCGACATCGAGGTAAGTTCATGTGCGATTGTTGCGACTATGTATGAGATAATTTAATATTTCAATGTTGTATGGAAAGTAGATTTACACTGTGAATGTATGAAACATCCTTGATGAGATGTCAAGAGAATTGAATTTAAGAGTAATGGAAAATGTATATAGAATGATATGATGATGATTAAGTCTCGAGTAAGACCATATTGGAATATGGTCTTGGTGTAGGAGTTCGTATAAGACCATGACAAGGACATGTCATCGATATGTTAATATGTGAAAGACCCTATTGGGGGTATGAAGTCAATGAGAATTATGTGTATGAGACTCAAGAGAGTTATTTTACAATTTGAATGTAGGTGGTTGTACCACGAGAAGTACAAGTTAGTGTTAGAACTGAATTGAGATGAATTCAATATATGATGAACCCCTAGTGGGATATGTGTTATTAATGCACCTTAGTTGCATGAGATAGATTTATTGTTGTACTGCATGAATGCGAATGAGTATCGTAAAAAGTCAAGTAAGAATGATAGTAAGTGAGGATGTTCACGGATGAACAATTGAATTTGAGAAATGTATGAGGGTAAATATTTGTGAATGTATAGTAACGGTAAGTTTGTGCAAATGCACCTCATTGATAGTTGTTGATGGGCTGTGTACGTTACCATCAACATTATTATTATCGGTGGGCTGTGTGCGTTACCACCTGATAAACTATTAATTGATGGGCTGTGTGCGATACCATCAATTATATTGCCATAGGTGGGCTGTGTACGTTACCACCTGATAAACTATTAATTGATGGGCTGTATGCGAGACCATCAATTATATTGCCATAGGAGGGCTGTGTGCGTTGCCACCTGATACATTAGAAATCGATGGGCTGTGTGCGATACCATCGCTTATAAATGATTGGTGAGCTAAGTGCGAAATCACCATGAGTATTTATGAATGGTGGGCTGTGTGCGATACCACCCCACTAGAGATTCAGCCATGGGCTAAGTGCAAAACCACAGTGAGATTATTAGTATGAGCGATTTATCTAGATGGATGATGTGTTGTTTCATACGATTAAATGGTGATCAGTGCAGGAATGAATGCTATTCAGCACGAGCAGTTAGCTTGTGATAGGGTAAGAGTGTGGTGAAATATTGAATGAGTAAGTTTTAACAATGGTTGAGTAAGTAACTATGAGCTCATGAGAAAAGCTTATTATAATAACTTATAGTCATGTATGTTCAAAGAATATCAGTGTTTGTCAGATTATGCAGATGAACTTACTAAGCATTATTGCTTACTCCTCTTCTTTCCTCATCTCTTATAGGTTATTTTAGCTAGCTCGGATTGGAGATCGCCGGAGATGTTTTCACACTATCGAACAGACCCTTGGTATGAGGTATCAAGTGCTATTGGGTCATGGCATGTATAGGGCTAGAATTTAAGGTTGATTGAGTTGTTGTTAGTGTGCTTAATTGTGTATGGCCATTGAGGATGGCTTAAGTTGTTGTAATTATATGGGAGGAAAACCTTATTTTCATGAATCAAATGTATAAATTCATGTATTTTAGTTGGTGATGTAAGTTCCCATTGAATTAGTATATGTATGTATGCAATTGAGAGTGGTAGAAGGCTTGGTAGATAGCCTCTGAGTGCCCACACGGTTAGACACATGGGCGTGTGTTTCGGCCGTGCGTACCCTACACCTTATTATTATTAGATAGAATAGGCCACGGGTTAATCCCACGGCTGTGTACATGAGCCATGTAAGACACACAGTTTGAGCATGGACGTGTGCCCAAGCCGTGTGGACCATCCTTAGAGGTACACGGGCGTACCTTAGAGGTACACGGGCGTACCCCTGGACTAATACGGATGTGTGCCTTGGCCGTGGAGCATTTGGCAGAATGCTCGAGTTTTAAGCACAGTTTGGGGACATGGGCGTGTGTGTGTCTACACACGGGCGTGTTTCAACATGCACGGACGTGTGAACCCAAAATAAAAGAGAAAAACTTAATAATAGAAAAAGCTCCGTGATAGCCTCGAGAGCCCTCGAAAATATGAGTGAGACTTCGTAAGTCGAAAACGAAGTTGTAAAGGTGGCTTAAGTGAGTAGTCATAATAAGCCTAAGTGGCGTCATGAGGTTTTAGTACGGTAACACCTCGGGCCTGGTTCCGGTGTAGAACCCGGGCAAGGGGTGTTACAATACACATGGCAGACCATACACAATGTTTGCCATTCACTTTAATAACCAGAACCTAAACCCCATGTGAATAACAAATGAAATTAAAATCTGTCATGCAGGGTAATAACAAATAAAACCAACATCTAGCATAAACCTCATGTGAATGCAACATTTTTCAAATTTTAAATCTAAACAACTTTAAACTGAAATAACCCTAAATCTAAAAAATCAAAAACCAAATATGGAAACTTACCCGTTACAGTGGATGTAACACATTAGCAACTTCTCTTTTATTGACCATTGTCGCTAAAAACCAAAAACGTTGATAGGTTTCCCTTTTTGTCTTTTTTTCTCCCCAAATGAAAAATACTAATTGATTTCTAACCTTAAACCTTGTTAATCAATTTTCGAATCAATTTTCTAACATCAAACCAACCTTGTTAATCGATTTTCGAATCAATTTCTAACCCAAAACCCTGTTAATTTTTTCCCAATCGATTTTCTTTTCCTCCTCCCTTTAATCACAATCAATTTCTATTTTTTTACCCTAAACCAACCCATCTATTCAGATTTTTTTCCTTAAATTCATTTCAAACCTTGACCCTTCCACTGCTTCACCGATGTGGCAAGTTAACTTGCCACATCAGCGATTTCGTTAAGACAGTAACGAAAAATGTTAATAAGTGACTGATTTGTCACTTTTTGATAACGTTAGTGACTATTTTGTTATTTTCAAAAGTTAAGTGACTGAATTGAAACTTGAATAATTGTTTTATCAGCTATCTAAAAATTGAGTGATTGTTAGTGTAATTTACCAAAAAAAAAAAAAAACTTAAATAACTCAAACAAAGGGTCTAGAATGAGGACCAACCGATGAATTAAGCCTTTATTCAAAGGTTAAGTTGTAACGCACCGTTTTAGCTGTTTCGCCGGTTCGCCGGGACTAATCAGGCGTGCGTTTTGTATCAATTCCTCCCAACAAAACGATTGCTTATTTCTTGGAAGCTGCAGGTCGTATCGTCACACGCCCGTTTCGTAGTAAAACAGCATCATCCATTGATTCCCTTCCTTCTGCTCCCTCCCTCTTCCATTAAAAAAGAAGACAGAAAGCAGCTACCAAAATGGCTACTTTGCTAGCGGCTGCAGGTCGTAGAGCAACTACTATATCTCGATCCCCGGCTCTGTTTCAAGCCGCTTCTCTCATTCCTCGCCGTGAACTTGCCGGCGCTGCGGGTATTCTCCGTTTTCCCTTTTTTTATTGTTACAATTTACAAGTTTTTGTTGACTCAAATATATGTAAAGTTTGTCTGAACATTTTCGAATCTCATTTACCTTAGATCATAGTTGAAGCTAAAGGATCTTAGAAATGAAGATCCTATTTTTACCCAACATTTCTTCAATTCTTTTGCGCTTTGCAGATCACCATGGACCCCCGAAGGTTAATTGTTGGCAAGACCCAATGAACCCATCTAAATGGAAAGAAGAGCACGTTAGTTTGTTTCTTTTTCATGCTTATATTTCAGTTCTGCCTTTTTATTTCTTACTCTAGTTCCAATTCTTTCCATGTTGTTTTTACCTTGCAAATTTTGAAAACTGTTTTCTTTTAATTGATTTTGTACACCTAATTTAAGCCCTGTCCAGTCTCAATGATCGGTGCTTCATTTCATTTACTTGAAGTTAAAAATTTTTGTTGAGTTTGAGCAGCTTTTACATCACAGCATACAAGCTGATTCTTTTGCTTTTTTCTCGACTATGTACAAATTAATTGATACTATTTCTGAATCAATATAATTTAGATTGGTGAGAAAACAACGTAGTGGGAATTAGACAAGTTGTAAATGTGGAAACTGTCTTGACCTTTTTTAATGGTTGTGCAGTTTGTTATTGTCTCTTTATCCGGTTGGGGCCTGCTTTTCTTTAGCGGATACAAGTTCTTCACTAAAGGCAAAAGCAAGAAGGAAGAGGTACTTTTATACTCAACTTTGGTTGTTATTAGATTGGAACCTCTGCATTTTCCTTTCTATTATCTATTTATCTGTGATATGATGAAATTCAAGGAGTGTCATTATGGACAGTCAATACCTATTAACAAAATGAAACGACTGCACTAAGCCGAACAAACACATGCATCGCTGATTACAATTAAACAAATAGTCATTGAACAAGCAAGTTTTACTCTAATCTCCATTTTTTTTATAAGCATTGGGTAATTTAATATCATCCTGTGCAATCTGTTGTAGTCTCGGAATTCTGAATCAAACAGTTTCCTGAATTTGTTGAGAATGTTGAAGCAGACTTTGCCCCTTTACCCTGAAGTCTGAATCGATAAACTTCCTCGACCTTGTTGAGAATAGCTTAAACAGACTTTGCATCTTTATCATGAAGCCCGAACTCAACTGAACTCACTAGACTAATCCCCAACCTGTTTATGAATGCTACAAATTTGATTGCATACGTACTTAGTGTGAGAACAAGAAATCAATACATGACCTTGGTTTCCAAATGCTCATCACAAACCAACACAAATTGCATTAGTAACTAGTAAGAGACATCTCCTATGAGCCAAGTTTGTCCTTATTAGGAAGTATGTCTAGAATTACCATCCAAGATGATATCATATCTAGGAATCTGATGCTTGAACCATAAAATTCTCTACCAGCTTATGCATGTTTGCATCATCACAAGTTCTAGCTACACAATACCTGGGACCGGAGTTGAACCAATCAACATCATATGCTGCTACTTGAGTTGATTAAAATTTCCTTCTCCTGACAATGCCTTAGGTTAGGTCAATGTTTCTTGTGGTTTTCTATTGAGTCAAACTTCATCTCATTTTGTTGGAGATGTTTCCACTAGTTGATGACCTTGTTTTATTGAGTATCGAACAAGAAATTGACAATGGGGTGCTTAGTAATTTCTAAAAGCGTGATGGAATGCTTAAGCATGTTTTCAGATTTACATTATTGTTGAGCATCTATTATAGCTTATCCCTTCATTTTAACTTCTGTTTTGTGACAGAACATGGTGGAAACGACACATTAATGTGGTTGGAGTTTCTAAATTTTACAAATAGTCCATGAATAATGTGTTGCTGGAACTTCCATGTCCTTGGGCATCATCTTCACTTTTCTGTTTTATTTTCTTTTCTTTTTCCCTCAAGTAAATTTGGAGGTCAGCTTCTTATCAGTGAACATACAGCCTGTTTCATTGGCTTGTCCTGTTGGTAATGGGATGTAACAGTTTTTAAGACCCAAAATGTGTTGATGAATTGGAAAATTTAATGAACTATGTCTTTATGCATGTTGTCCTGATTTTGCTTGACCCCTTTGCCAAATATAACTTAATAACTATGTTTAATGTTATGTGATACAATATGTTTGATATTATAACAAGCAGGAGCTTGAAGTAATGTGGATACAGTGCTTCTATTTGAGAACCAACCCATCATTTAAAAAAGAGAGGAGAAATCCAGGTTTCATTTATTTCTGAAAATGATTTCTGTATTCCTTTTCGTGTTTGTTTGAAAACAGAAGGTAAAAATGTTTCAAACGATTGAAAGGTACTTTTTTAGGCATATATTTGTGAAAGTAAGACCAACAACAATGAACGCTTGAACTACCATGTAGATTTTTACTAATTCTAAACATAATTTCCTTCATTGCTTAAAGAAAGGATAGTCAATTACTGAAATAAGAGCAATACAGGTACTTAAAAGCTAGGACATAACACTTGAGAAGTAGTGTTAACTAAAACTCAGTCTCAAGACTCGTCCGTTTCTTCCTTGTACCCTTGTTTATCTTGTGAATCAGACATAAAATCACCGGAGAGGTCACCATTTGTTGCTGCTTGTTTATCTGTAACCTCCATATCTTCCATTTCATCTCTTTCGGCAACTTCCTTCTCCTGTTCTTCCACGTCCCTGCTGTTTGTGATGCCTGAACAATTAGCTGTTGCAAGATCCATTTCTTTCCTCAGACCTGTTTCGGGTTTGCCCCACTCTTCCATGCTTCTTACATCTTGATCTTCTGTTGAAAATATTCTACTTGTGCTTTCCACTCCATCTATTTCAGAATTTGCATTCTTCAAACATTTTCCAACATTCTCAAGGAATCTCTTCTTTGCAAATATCATACCTTTTGTTGTGCTTAAATTTCCAAATCTCTCTGCTAAGCTTGAAACCTTACTACTCATCCGTTTCCAGTTTGTTCCTACCTTGATGACTTGGTTGGCTTTTATGAAGCTGACCTTCTTGTTGGGGATTACTCTTGTTTTTGCCTTCATCAATGTGCTCAAATGTTGCAGTAGCTTTTGCATGATTCTTTTCCATATCCGTTGTTGTATGTTTAGAATTCATTTCATTTTCAAGAGTAGTCTCACCCTTTTTCTCATCTCCATTTTCAATCCATTCTTTGTTGTCTTCCTGATGATGAGAATAACTCAATTTAGTTTTGTCCTGACCTTTTGTAGAATTATCAGCACCTTCACCATTCTCACGGGCACATGTCAACGCTGTCTTTGGCTCCATAATTGTTATATTTATCAGAGGATTTGCTGGGTGATGAGTAGTGAGAGAGGAGTTGAGGCGGTGCTTCAAATCCTGGATTTCATCCTCCTTTTACTTCAAAGTTGCTATTAAAGCTGGGAGCTGAGGATTTTGGTTTCCGGAATGTCGGAGGAGTTTGATCTGGTTTTGTTTATCCACCAGTTCAGACTCCATGGTCTTTTGCTCGTCTTTGAGGGAATCAATGGTAGATAGCATTTCCAAGAGCCTATGATCCAACTCCATTTTCTGCTTTCTAAGAGAGTTCATCTTTGCTTTTGTCTCTTCAGCTTTCCCTTTCAGTTGTTTGGTGTATTCTGGTTGTTTCTGTAATGAAAAACACAACACATGTAGAACCCTCAAAACAAATTATTTATGTAATATATGATAGAAAAGCAGGGAAACCAGCAGCAGGAGCTGAAGGGAAATGAGGTGATGGCTGTTCTCTTGGAGGAGGAGGTTGAAAATGCGCCTCTCGCGGAGCTTGTGGAGGGCCATAATAGCAAGCATTGCAACCCCAAAGGCCAAAAGCAGCAGCAACCCACAGGGTCTTGGCCTCTGCTGCCCGTTTCCATTCCCTTTCTGAGATATTAATAATCCTCCCATTGTCATCTCTTACTCCTTTTTCAGATATCAACAACCAAGTAAGATAGGGAGATGTTTAAATAAAAGAGGAGGATGCTTGGTGTTGCTTAATTTGCTTGTCATGTAGAAAGAATCATGCAACTACTCTCCACCAGCATGGGAGGTGTTTTCATTTGCTGATTCTGGACTCCACACTCACACTGCATTCATTGTTTTAATGTTCACCTCTTCTTTTTACCACAATAGTAATAGCCCCTCCATTGTTGTTCTGAATTGCAGGCATCTATTTAGATTAACTACTCTGAAAACACTCCAATACCATCGAATGAAAAATCAGTTGGGATAAAAGATCAAAACTCCGAGCTGATTTTATTTAAATATTTTTTATTACAAAATTCAGGCTTAATTAATAATAATTAAGGTTTTGATGGATTTTCCATAGTTGAGCAGAGATGAAGGTGGTGGTGTCGTTTAAACGCCATTGGTGTTGTTTAACCCTCCAAAATCCAACCATTACCAATCAGACAAATATTCCCAAATCCTGCAATTGCGCAAGTTGGATAATCCTTTCCCTGCAATCCATCTCCTAAAAACTCTTGATTTCCCAGCCCAAACATCCTCTCCATTAAACCTTCACTATACTCTAGCCTCTTGAAGGCATGCACATACCTTCAATCTTTTCCTCACGGGCTCCAATTCCACGCCCACTTCATTAAATCTGATCTCCACATGGATCGTTCTGTAGGTATCAGTTTATTTGCTCTCTACTTTGTGTACCGATTTTAGAGGAACTCGGAGAATTTTCGATACGTTGCTTGTAAAATATGATAATTCGTGTACGTTGATGGTTTCGGAGTATATTAGAGCGGGAAAACCAAAGAGTTCGCTTCAACTGTTTCTCGAATTAGTGGGGTTGGGAATTGAGCCTAGTGGGTTCACTCTATCTGCTGTGATAAAGGCCTGTTCGATTCTTGGGATGTTGCTTTCATGGGAATAATGAAACGTGGGTTTGATTCGGATAATGTAATTATGACCGCGTTGATTGATTTCTGTGGGAGGAATGGGCAGTTGAATGAGGTGTGCCAGATGTTCGATGAATTGCCTGAACCGGATGCAATTTGTTTGGATTCTGTGATTTCGGCTCTCACGAGGAATGATTTGTGCAAGGAAGTGTTGAATTTTTTCTATTTTATAATGAAATGGAAGTATGGGTTGATCCTAGATGGGCTTACACTTGCGACAATTTTGACAGCTTGTGGGAGTTTAGGGTGGTTTGAGGCAGGGGAAGCAAGTGCATGCGCAGGTCATTACTAGTAGACTTGGTGATGCGGTTCTAGAACGGTCTCTTCTTGACATGTATGGCAAGTGTGGGTTGGCTGAGGAGTCAGCATGTTTTCGATAGGATGTCGAAGAAGGATTCACTTGGTTGGGCTGCCTTACTTGGTGTTTACTGTCAGAATAAAGACTGTGAATCTGTTATTAGAAAATTTAGGGAAATGCGTGATGAAATTAATTCGTGCAAGTGCAAGTGCAAGTGCGGCTGCTTTAACACAAGGGAAACAAGTTCATTGCCAGTATGTGAGAAGGATTGGTTGGAGAAATGTGGCTGTAGAATCAGCCTTGGTGGATCTTTACGCAAGATCCGACGCTATTGATGTAGCGCATCGCATCTTCATGCAGATGTCTGATAGAAACTTGATAACACGGAGCTCAATGATCTATGGGTTTGCTCAGAATGGAAGAGGTGGAGAAGTTCTAACCACATTTAATGAGATGGAGGGCATGCAGCCTGATTGTATTGGTTCTTTACACTTGTAGTCATACTGGGTTGGGAGATGAAGACGATATTTTAGCTTAATGACGGGGGAATATGGGATTAGACTTGAGATTCAACATGACAATTGCATGGCTGATTTGTTGGGCTGTGCTGGGTTGCTGGAAGAAGCTGAAAGTTTGATAGAGGATTCAGATTTCAAAGATGATTCATGTCTATGGGCTGTTATTCTTGCGGCTTGCTCAACCTGTACAAATTCCAGTACTGCAGAGTGCATTGCAAGAGAAGTGATTCAACTTACACCTCACCAACAAGTGAGTTATGTTGTGTTGGCTAATGTATAAAAAGCAGTAGACCGATGGGATGATACCTTTAAACTTAACAAGCTAATGAAAGATAGAGGAGTTAAGAAGACTGAAGCCAACCACACCTACTAGGAACATACATGCCTTCTTGCCTCAGGAATGATGATTGCTTTGGTTTCAAATCCTTTGGATGTACACTCCAGTGTGATTATTTTCCACTCATCCCCCATTTTCAACCTCCACTAAACAACTTGACCCTCCAATGAAAGTTTAAAATTTTCATTCTTATAACTTTTCATTTTTACTTTCTTTATATTCTAAATAAATTATGTTTATTTTTTTCACGACGTTAATTTATTTATTTTTTTAAGTTATTTATTTAAGCAAAAATAGCTTAAGTTCGAATAACAATTGTAAAATATATATATATATATATATAAGTGACATAATTAGTTAATTAATTGATAGACTGGATTAATTAAAATATTTAAATAAACATAAAAATAAAATATTTTATAACTTCAAATATTATTAAATATATAAACAATGTTAGTAATCATCATAACATACCACCAGCATCTAACACATATCCTATCATAGTTTAATCTCACCAGAAAAGTAACATGATGAAGATATTGAATGAAAGTTAAGTGTACGCCATCTGGAAACTGTTTCTGATTAACATACCCTAAAATCATATAGATTTAGTACAAAGTATCAAGCACAAAATGTAGCAGAAGAAAAACACCACTAATGCATGTCATGTTATCCCTGTACACAAGCAAAGCAACAGACAGGACTACTGCAGGTCTTCTTCGTTCATCATCTCGGGAAGCAGAGATTAAAGCAAAAGAATCCTTCGATTAGGTAGAACAATACGGAAATATGGGCAACACAATTATTAAAAGTTAAGACTGCTAAACCTTAGAAACCACAAATTTTGATTGTCATTGTATCCAAGTTTTATCTGATTTCTCAACATTCTTCGTTCACCAGTATGTGTATATATTTAAACAACAGATCAATAAAATGAATAGGCAAGTAAGCCAGCCAGGAAACGTATGGGAAGAAGATGCAATTTGAGTACATGGTATCTTATCCGACATGATCTAAGTCCAACACAAGCAAATACCATCTTCTGCTACGGCCTCCTTATCATTATCAGAGTGCTGCAGCCACAGTTCTTCTTGCCGCCTCACGCTTCATCTCGTCAGCTTTACCGCTACCTCTGAAATACATGTAAACTTGCTGCAAATTTCAAAGAGAAAAAGAAAACTGAAGGCTTTAGAAGAAACGAAAATGGGGAAAGTTTTGCTGAAAAAGCAATCAAAGACGAGGAATTTATGACCTGAATAACCCAGACACTGAGCAATGATTCAATGCAGAAAAATCCAAAACCAATGAAGTAGAATATCTGCAAGTCAAAATGAAGCATACCATGTCAAGTCTTCTAAGAGATTTTATTGAAGTAAAACCAGAAACAACAATTGCAGGCAAAGCATCCTAATGGCCTAAAACTTACCCCCACCAAAGCATTGTGGCCAATGAGATCAATCGCAGGCAAAATACCTCTGCACCATTAACACATCAGCTATAGATTACCATAGAGGTACAAGTATACAAGATTAAAGTTGTTCCTATCTCTTTTTTTTTTTTTGGTAAAAAAAACTGTTCATATATGAAAAGGATAAAAACATATTTTCCAATGTGGTTAAAAATTCAGGGATAGATTTGCTTCCCCTTTGGATTGTATAAAACTGTAGAACAAAAACCACGTATGAATATTCAGGTAGAAATATTCAAAAACCAACCAAGGAAATCTTAGGTTTTAAAAAGGCAAGATATCCACTCTCTAAAAATTGTTACCTTCTCTATAAAAGAATTAAACCAAAAAAAAAAATGTAACAAAAAAATCCTTTAGGGAGGAAAAAGTTCTAATACACTTACGCAAGGGATTTCCCCTTGAAAATAATTGGGGGAGCAACTGAAGCAAAGATGCAAAAGCCAATATGCAACTGCGAGGAAGAGAGGAATCAGAAATGAGAAGCTTTCTAATATGTCTTCCATGAAGATAGAACAATTACAGTGAGAAAGCAAGAAGCATACCAAGTAAAACAAAAAAAACCATCCAAATTTCAACGCACTATCAGTCCTGTAAAATGAACAGGAACATAGCAACACAGGATAAGATTAAGGATTACACAAAAGGCTTACATTTATAATCATTGGAATCAAGACAGTAGAAATAATTGCACAAAGTACAACAATCTTTAAAAGCAATAATTGGACAGATACAGTTTTTAGTTACTTGTAAACCAAATAAGGAATAACCCAAAAGTAGTACCTCATAGCACGATAGAGAGGGCGATACCACATTACGTAGCCACCAGGGACCCCAGATATGAAATATATAATGGCAAGAAACCAAATTGTTGGACCTGGAATAAAATATAAGTTACACTATGATAAAGATGTCAAAATAGAAATTACACTTGACGGATTAAGCACAGTATAAAGATGTCAAAATAGAAATTACACTTGACGGATTAAGCACAGTACTAACTTTGAAAACCCACCTTCTCCTTTGATCCAGGCTGTAGTAACAGCTACCACGTTCCAAGTGAGACAAAGAACCAAACCTTCCATCCAAATAAAATTACAGACTTAAGTCAGCATTGGCCATAATAACAAACTGACAATTAAGACGTTTTTCAAGATGTGAACAGAAATGATCATTAAAGCCAATACAAATCACATTTTTAACTGAAAGACTCACTGAAGACTTATATGTAAGAAGAGCAAGAAAAAAATGGAAAAAAGAACAAGACCAAACCAAAACCAAAACCAACATCCAAGCATTCCATTTTATACTAGTGAAAGTTTTTTCAAAAGAAACAGAAAAACCTGAACTTGAACTCACCTAACAATGTTGTGAAAGCAACATACTGAATCTTTTGTAGGTGGACTGGTATTTCATTTGCAATATCATGATGGATAATAGGAAAATACGGTGGCCAATTTTTGTCCTCTATTACAATTCCAGCTGCCAAGAACAAGGCAAGAACACATTTTCAAACTGGTAATGCATAAACTCGTGACTCATCAAGATAAAAAATAAAAAAGAACCTACCTCGTGCTATTGCATCCTCTTTCCTTCTCAATTCCTGCAAAATATAAAGTTAACATTCAGTTACTACGAGGACAAATTATTCTAAGAGCAAAATGAATAGCAAAACCACCTTACATACAACACAGTTACATATTGCATCCGAACATATAAGAATCAAGTCATTGCATAATTTAGTATTTTCATAATAAAAAGACTACAGAACATAAAGATATTTTACAAGCATTCAAACAGAAAAACTAAACTGAAATAAGAATAGGAAATTCAGATTCAAAATCTATGGTTTTGATTTTTTTTTTGTGCCAAGATAGCAATATTTAAATTACTTCAGAAATCTGTATAATTTGTAACTGCAATGCAAAAGGAATAACTTATCAAAATTGATATCGAATACAGCAAAAATAAATCGGAAGCACCAGACTTATTATTCAAGGGCCAGCCTCACACAAGTGTAAACAGCCAACAACAAATTACCTGTTCACGCTTATTCAGTTCAGCCTCTTTTGCTTTAAGTTCCTTCTCTCTTGCTTTTAGATCCTAGATTTGATAAGACAAAAACATCAAAAGAAGTCTTTTGCTTAAACATAATATCCAAAAACATGACAAACGGCCATCCAATATATGAAAACTTTTAGGATACCTTGGCAGAATCAAGAGGAATATCTACAGTTGCACCACGGTCATATGGTTCAGGAGGAAGGGGTGAAAGCCTTGATGTTGCAGGAGGAACACTACCGGGGTTCTATATTGTGTATATTACAAGCAAGACTTTAAGCATTTGTACAGGATCATTAATTTATGCATACAGAAGCACAACACATATAGCAGCATATATAGGACACGAAAGTAAACCAGTCACATGAGAAAGTATTCCATGGTCAACAAGCAGTCTTGCAAAAAAGTTTCACAAAGCACGCAAGGGATAAGCTAATGGGAAATCAGGTCCCATGCAAATTCTGGATAAACGATGTTGCACAAAACTGCATCTGCAATCAGGTTTCAACAGGCCATATTCCTAAATATCATGATATACATGACTTTCATGCCAGATCTCCTGTCACATGGAGAAAGCATGCTCATCCCTCCATAACAGCTCTCCTTGAGCTTTGCTTTCATTCTTGGACTGTGTAATGTGGCCTTCCATGAAGCACCTATTTTGGATCTATCTGATTTCCATTCTAAAGAAAACAAGCTGTTTAAGAACAGGGAAATAAAAGAATTTATTGAAACCCAGCAACATATGCAGTGGCTGGGAAGGGTTATAAATTCATCCAAGAAAAAATTCTGGCATGGCTATCAATGCTAATAGTAGCAATCATCTCAAGACCATTAAAAATGAAGCATTTCCAATCATATCAAACATTGATAGCATCTTCGCCGTAATGATAACCAATTTCATCATTGAAACCACCACGAAGCTACAACGTAGTGCACTACCATTAATTAGTTAGAATAAAGTCAAAGCATGATTATCATGTGAAAATCGATGATCAACTTTCACTAGTCATTGCAACGAACCTATGCATTACAAGAAACATACAGAAGAGCTTAGTACACCTGTCACCAGATTTTGCTATTCCCACGATTGAAATTGTACCATTCAAACATTATGCAGGTAGAGGTAACCAGACAATTGTAGGAAAAATAGTACTTACAGTAGTATAAAAGGCACCCCCACCAAAATTTGATTGCCCCGATCCTTTCCTAACTGCTGGATCCTGCGATAAATAAAAAGGAAACATACATATCATTCCAAGCAAAAACAATAATTAAGTGCTTTAATAAAAAAATCATCATGCAAAAGTTAAATCACTACTAATTTTGAAGGGATACCATGACGAGGTTCAGTGTGTTCAAACTTTAAAAAACAAGTAAACCATATTCAACAAAGAAAAGCCGTATACCATGAATTCACACCATCACAAGCATCAGTTTTACGTATAAGAAACAAAGCTTATTATTAGAATACTGGCATTATTAGAGTCTAAGGCAGTTTATTTCACTTCGTAGCTTTACATTTCCCGCAATGAAGAAAAAAGTACATGAAGACAGTTGCTAGAACTACATTATGGAAAACAAGAAATCCTACATAAAATGAACTAATTTTAACATAAAAATTTCCAATCAGCAGCGCAAATGAAACAGATCTAGCAATTTAGCTAATCAGTCATCCTCAAAACCTACGGATCAAATCTCGTCGGAAGAATTCAGAAGAATGTACAAATCTACAATCGGTGGCACTGGAATTTATGAAGAGAAAAATGGATGATGAATACGTGAAAACGTGCATACGAAACTTACCGAAAAAGGATTGACCTCTTCCTCCGCGAAAGGGTTAGCATCGAAGCGACTCATCAAATCTCAAAAATGAAACTGCCAACACTAAGGCAATGCGATATAGATCTGAATTTGGGACACTGAGAATAAAAAAGGTTTGGTGACAATGATAGCTAAAGGAAACTAAAAGACGGATTTGGAGAAGATAAAGGGGAGAAAGAAGTGTGACCAAAGTAAAAGGATGAAGTAAGCCGCGGTTAGCATGTATATTTTTAAGATAAAGGGGAGAAGATAAATACGAATCGTAATGGGCTTGAATTATGTCCAATTTTGGGCCAATTCCGCGTCTTCCTTTAGCGGTTAGCAGCATTATTCCTTTTAATTAATTAAAAAAAGGGATTAATTGTATATTGAGAAAAATGGATTAATTGCACATCCGTTTTCAAACCATCATGTTTCCGTGTTGAAATTTGTCACGAAATTTCAAAATTTAATCAATCAAGTCCCTTTAGGATTAGACGTGAAGCATTATTGATTCACAATTTAGAGAAAAGAGAGACAATGTTATTAAATTTTATGCATGTAAATCCAAAGTTTTTCATATTAATGTTTAAAAATTTGATTACGAGTTTTAAATATGCTTTACATTATATTTGAGTTAATATTTAACATCCAAGATGAGGACTAAAGTAATAGAAAGACCTTATAAATACAATAGTGATATTTTAAAGATTTAATTATAATGTTTTAAAGTTTGAAGAGTAATTTAAAATTTAACGATAATTAATCATTTTGTGTTTGGAATTGGGGATAATTAATCTTAAAATATATATTTGTTGATTTCTTTATTTTAGATCTCGTTAGTCAACTAGTGATGAGAGTCATGCTGTGGAAGGAAAAGAGTCTCTTACAAAAATTGGATAGTGATACTTAAATTTAATACATAGAAAGAAATTAAGATTCAATATAATATTGATTGTTGTTTAAAATCGTTAATCCGAGAATCAATTGAAATAAGAGTTGGATGGTGGATTCCTGATTTGTTATCAATCAATGGAGTGGAATCAAAAAATCGATTGAAACTTTTTTTTTTTTTAAAGATAAATGTATTTTTTTTTTTACAATAGCATTGGGTTTTATTAATTTTATTGTGGAAAAAACAAATAAAAAAACAGTCAAGGCCCATACCGCAAAGGCCGAAATTAAATATCCAAAGAAGAGAAAAATCTAGAATGACTAATTTAAAAAACAAAATCTATCAATTAACTGTCCAATGGGCTGTTATTTCGTCTAGCCAGTAGCATCTTTTCTGTCATTTTTGCATTGAAGACGAAATTACAATTTCGAGGGGATAAGTCTGCTACTTTAAACCTGTTGCTTTTATCATTTTGAAAACCCCTCAATTTTTTCCCCGTTTGTCTCCTCAATCCGGCTCCCTGATACTGTCGTTTCAATTGAAGTGAAAGTATGAATAAAAAATTGATGATGTATGATTGGACCATCCATCAAGAAGCTTATAGAAAATGAATGAATAAGGGAGAGATCCACCACCCACGATATCCCAGCCTGAAGGGAAAAGAGCAGTTATTAAAAGCCCAACAACAAATATTTTAAGTCCAAAAGGAAGCCCAAATCTAATAACTGAAAACTGACAAATCAGCAGCGCAGCAGGTGAAGGTGGAACCAGCCACCCATTCCCCTCCCATCCTCACCAAAGCCATCGCAACACCATCCTCATCTTTTTTCACTCGACCACCTGAAAAGAGAAGCTAGAAATAGAGAGGAGAAATGATGCAATCTCGCTTTACCTCTGTTGTTCGTGCCATATCATCCGCCGCAAAGGCAAGGCCCTTCTCATCCACCATCGATTCATCTACCCCCACCAAACCCGATTTTCCTCCCACCCTTGCTGGCCTCCGGGCCCGCCTTGCCGCCGAATCTCCCACCCTCTCCGATTTTGTCGGTCTCCAAACCAATAACCTCTATTCGGTCGAAGTCGGCACCAAGAAAAAACCGCTCCCTAAGCCCAAATGGATGAGAGAATCCATTCCCGGCGGCGAAAAATACGTTCAGATTAAAGCCAAATTAAGGGAATTAAAACTCCACACTGTCTGCGAAGAAGCTCGATGCCCCAATCTTGGCGAGTGCTGGTCCGGTGGCGAGACTGGGACCGCAACTGCCACCATAATGATCCTGGGTGATACTTGTACTCGCGGTTGCAGGTATTCCTTCTTTTTTTAAGTAAAAAGGAAATGTGATGCCTATAAATATATATATTTACTTATCAAATTTTATTGTTTGTGATCTTTCCAGGTTTTGCAACGTGAAGACGTCGCGAACGCCGCCTCCTCCAGATCCCGATGAACCGAGGAATGTTGCGGAGGCAATTGCATCGTGGGGTTTAGATTACGTGGTGATTACGAGCGTGGACCGGGATGATTTGGCTGATCAAGGAAGTGAGCATTTTGCGGAAACCGTTGAGAAGTTGAAAACTTTGAAGCCAAATATGCTTATAGAAGCCTTGGGTATCAATTACATCTTAAACTTTACTTAAATTTTTTTACTTATCGGCATGTCCTCTGACACTGAAGGTTGAAGCTTAGCTCCTTTCTATATATAGATAATAAGTAAATGCCCTTGTAGAAGTAAAATCCTTAATCAGTTTTCGGCATTTATGGTTGTTAGGGATTTATTTTCACAAAATTCTGTAGGTTGACAAACAAAAAAATTGCAATGAGGGCTGTTCTTGCTTATTTACCTCTTCAGGATTTCTTATCCAGTCTAAGTTCGTACATCTTAGCTGATTTTGGCTTGCACTGTTTTCTATCTTTTAGTTCCTGATTTCCGGGGAGATGCTGGCTGTGTAGAGAAAGTTGCAAAATCTGGATTGGATGTCTTTGCTCATAATATTGAGACTGTTGATGAACTTCAAAGGGTTGTACGTGATCACCGTGCTAATTTTAAGCAATCTTTGGATGTTCTAATGATGGCCAAAGAGTATGCTCCTGCTGGAACACTTACCAAGACTTCGATTATGTTAGGATGTGGAGAAACGCCTGATCAAGTTGTGAAAACAATGGAGAAGGTCAGAGCAGCAGGTGTTGATGTAATGACATTCGGTCAGTACATGAGACCATCAAAGCGTCACATGCCCGTATCAGAATATATTACACCTGAAGCTTTTGAAAAATATCGAGCCCTTGGCATGGAAATGGTATGCCTGTGATGTTTGATTCTAAAACTTATAGTTTTCTTCATAAATTACCAGCTATGTCTCTGCTCATATTGATTGAATTCCTAACCAATTTACCTTATCTGGTTTCTTTTGATAATTTTCTTAGTCTGTCTTTGGCTTGGTTGACTACAATTGCTTGCTGAAAGAAAAAGGGTATCTTCCTTTAATGGATCTTGTTAAGTTGCTTTTACCAATGGTTCTTCAGTGCTTTTGCGGAAGGGATCTAAAATTGAGAAATGAAAATGTTAGAATGTATGACAATATAATTGCCAATGCTAGCTTGCCAACTATATTCATCTCATCTTTTTGCTTCCCCCTTTTAAAACACCTGCCATTCATGATTGGAGCTGACAGTTAACGAGTTCTAATAATTTGTACTACTGGCACTCGTATCCATTCCAGGTTGATGTAGAGCTTTCTCAACGTATTCTTAAAAGTGATTATAGGATAAAGTTTTGTTTATTTTCATTCATAAATTTGCATACATGACATGTCTATAAGTTGTTTAAAATGAGATTCGAACAAGCCTATGAACAACCATAATGTTTATTTTATAGAAGATAATGAAATAATAAAAATAAAGAGATGAAATCTTAACTGGTATGTCTAAATTCCTAATACTGATAGGGATATATTGCTAATTGTTTTGCCTTGCTATTATGCATAGTCTTAATTAGTTTACACTTCATTATTTAAGAACTCTTTAAGTTTCTTCTCTTAAATAAATATACTAGTTTCCTATTGCAATAGTGTTTCTTTTTTGCCAGAATATTGAATCAGCTAATGAAGTTGTAATAGTACTTAGTAAAAAAGTGTGAATATGCAGGGATTTCGATATGTGGCATCTGGTCCCATGGTCAGATCATCCTACAAGGCAGGAGAATTCTACATCAAATCTATGATAGAATCAGATCGTTCTGCTGCTTCTTCATAGTTCCTTTTCTCTTCATTCTCTATGTTATTCTTTTTCTTTGGCTGTCATTAACTTGCTTCTGATACTACATAGTTTGGCTAATAAATTGGTTTGGAGGCTGACAGCCAATGATTCGTTACTCCAATTGTTGTAGTATATTGGCACCAATTTCTAATTTAGATTTGTATTGTATTTGTTGATGTTGTAATTGTACGTAAGCTACACTTTTGCTGCTTTATGAAATATTATGATCAAGGTTTAGGTTTTAATTGTATAATCATGCATTTTTGCCCCCTAAGTACCATACAAGTGTTTTCATTCTCATTCCATAGGGCTGCTAGCCTATGTACGAGGGTGTTAGAATTTGTGATCATGCTCAAACTCCTTAAGACATTGTATTAGATAGGGAATATTTTATTTTTCATGCTTGTGCCAATAAGCTACCAAATGCTTAGACTCTGTTAGGCTTACTAAAAGACTTCAGTATATAAGCATGAGCCTATATTTTGACTTGTCCATATGGTATACGATTGAATTATGAAAAGAGAATTGTTTAGGATCAAAATGGGATAGCAATGGGGCCCCCAAATCCTTTTGGACCTCAGCACATTTTTAGGCCCTTAGTTTGCAGTCTATGGGTTTAGGTTGCTCAATTAACAGCTCATATTCGAAGAACAAAGAAAGAATGGTCATGCATGGATGGATTTAGACCCTTTAGTTAGTGTTGTGTTGTTTGGGATTAGTTTAAACTTGTTGTCGCCATAATAAAGTTAGATGGAACATTGATCGGACGTTAAGTTTGAAGTTAATTCAAAAGATTGATTCACACACTTGTCTTAACTCTTAAGATATTGCAAATTTTCCTTTCGTGAATTCCATCTCGTTTGTCCCAAAAAAAAGGCAGCAAATGAAAATGTCAGTTTTCTTAAAATACAAATGTACAAATATAAAAATATCCTGGGGCTTTTTTTGCATTCCATGCATGCTTCTTGTCTCAGTTGCAGCATCAGCTTAAGCTTGAAGGCACACCAATGCTTTGACTCTGTTGATGCAGAGGTCTGAAGACACGGTCTGGTGGACATGGCACCAGAGCTGGAGTAGGATGTGCAATGAAAGTAGGAGTTTCCTCACCAGGCATTAAAACTGATACTTCATTCGCATAAACTGTCATCTGCATAATTAAACAGATTTTCAATGTTTAAGCAACAAAACAGCCAAGTAATTGTAAAGAAGGAAGAGGATCCAAATCAGTGAAGGTACATTAATTCATGAAACCAGACAAAGTCTTAATTGTGGTTTAACATTTATTATTATATTGTTCGTCCATTAACCAAGGGAGTTGAAAACCTTAGAAGAGACAAAAGGATGAGTTATTGCATTCTTGGGATACAAGCATAAATAGCATATAAAAATAATTGAGGTAAGATAAGAATAATTATATGTAGCCAACACCATTCCCCACTAATAAAACAAAACCATTGTCTGCAAAATTTTCTACCTTTTCCCCACAAATAAAGGGGTGGGGGTTTCCAACAACCGGATGACATTGAAAAATAGGCACAACTCAACTAGGCAAGTAGCTAGCAAGCAAAGCTGAGATGATATATTATTAAACTAAGGGAAAGATGAAAGCGTGCCATGCTTTGATCATACAAAGTGGGGAATCCACAAAACCTTATGTTAGTATTATTCTATGCTTCAGCTAAGTAACACAACAGGTGATGGTGTTGGCCAATGGTTTAGCCAAAACTTGCATCCAACCAACAGTTCAGCATGGAACGCTCCACCCTTTTGTCAATGCACTTAATGCAAAAGGACATTAATATATGAGGATATGGCATTAAAGATTTTGTTGCTATCCCCTGTTAAGATCTTAAGGCGATGTCCCTTCATTTTGACCCCCCACCCCCGCGTTGCCGACTTTTGATTGGATGGAAGCTCAAAAAGTCAAAATGATGGGAAAGATTTAGATATTAAAAAATGAACAAAAGTTAGGCAACACTTCAAGTCTGCCGGTCAGTAAGTGTGACATTTGAGACAAAGATCACATGCTGGTGCCCCTGTGAACCCACATAGACAGCATACAGATATATAATACTTATCCTGTGTTGTGTATCTATGTTATAAGATACTATTACTATAATAATACATAATGCATACCGCTGTGTGAACTGAGAATTCCGAGCCATCCACTGCCATCTTCCATGGAGATGATGGGATTAGTATTTAATCGGCATGCCTTATCCTAAAATTAACCCACAATCCTCAATCAACTAATTAAGCTAAACCCTAATTGCTATTAGAGCCATATAGCATAATACCATGGGGACAACAAAAAGGCCATGGGCACGAGTGAGAAAAAGGAGGCATGGCAACTGGCAAGATGGTCAGCATACACGTAGAAGATGGGTCCTTGCCACTAACCTTTTTGTCTAAGGAAAAGAGATTTTGTCCTCAACAAGACCAAAAACAAAGTTGTCCACAAATTGAAATACTTAAATAACCCAATATACACGCAATTGAAGGTTACTGTATGATAGTATCAAAGACTAAGTTGATAAAGCTTTTCTTTTTTTTTCTAGAAAATATCATGAAAGCACTTGTACTATAAATTAGATTATATTTTATTTTTCTACTAAAAAATAAATTAATTTTCATACATTAGATTAAAAAGTAAATCGATACTTTTATTAGAAATTCCTTTTATTTCTACTGTTAAAATCTTATCTTTGTACATCAACACGGAGTATACATGACAAGCCACGTGTTGTTGCCTAATTATTTTATTAGTCACGCTAGTTTTTAGTAATAAAAATTTTAACAAAAAAAAATCAATTTACATCTAATGTATAGAGACTAATTTATTTAATTTTTAATAAAAAAGATAAAATAGAATTTAATTCTTCTATAATAGTTTTTATTTATTTTTTAAATTTCGTCGGGTGTTGGAAAAGATGGAGGAAGATAAAAGATTAGTTTTGATGCAACAATGCAGTGTGCATAATGAACAAAGTGATGCACCAAATTAGCTATAATTACAGACACAACAAAAGAAGAGTCACAATCATGCTGCCAAGCCCACTCATTAACTCTGCTAAACAGCAAAAATAAAACATCAAATTGCAAGAAATATATATAGAGATAGAAAGAGAGTGAAAGGTAACCATTTCTAATATTAAAGTTTTCATGTATAATCCTTTTCTATTATTCTGGATCACTCATTCCATTTTGTTTCCACATACCAAGAAAATCTTATGGCAAATTTCGAATACTTGAATTCAACCAAAAAAAAAAAAGGGGGGAAGTTTAGAGAGAGGGAGAGAGCTTACTTTGGGAGAAGGGTACTTAAGCTTGGCATTGAAAATATTGTCAGACTCAAGGTCATTAGAGGTTGTAGAGGAATCGGAAGTTGGCCTGATGAACCTCTCGAAGATAGCCATAACAAGGAACATTGATATGAGAATTGCAGTAGCTACAAACCCAAACGACACCGCATTCACCGAGTTGTCGAAACGTCTCCAATGCTCTTCCCTTTCTAAACTCAATGGATCCACTGTGGCCGTAGGTGGCACCGTTTCCCAGTAATATTCACCACCCATTAACCCAAAAACACACCAACCAACCTTGTTGTATAAGGAGCAGAATCAAGCAAAACACTTGTAAACATGATCAGAGAGCCATCCTATTCCCATGTATGCATGTAGTATGATAGTATCCTATCCTCCATTAATTATAACATGCCTCAACAAAAAAAAAAAAAAAAAACACCACTTCAAGTTTGAGGCACTGGAATCTTCTTTCTCTCAAGGTTTCGCCTTTATTTATATATATATAATATGCACCAACGCTTTGAATGTTCTTTGCCCTTCAAGCCTTTAGAGAGGATGGATGAACAGGGTATTACCGCCTGTTGAAAATGAGAGCTTTTTTGGGTTGTCTGAAAAATAGACCTTTTATTGCTTCTTCTTACTCACCTCTTGGCTCTTACAATTCAATCTTTGCATTCTCCTATATATATATATATATATATATATAATATAGATATAGTTACTGTTGTTCAAAATTTTTTTAAATAAAATCATTATTACTATTAATGCAGCATTTACTCCAAATATGATGCTACGAAAAGTTGTCACCATACAAGAACCACTATCATTACCGGAGTTTAGATTTTTTTTTTTAATTGACTGACATTAATTTAGAATCTTTACTTAAATCTAAGGTTTTAGTACATATTTTTGTCTTAATTATTGGAAATTTTCGTATTAAAAATTTTCAGACCGGATTTGGTAGTTCTTAGGAAGATAGATACGCAACTACGGTTCATTAATTACAAAATTAGTTCTGGATTAACTTTTTTGGGCAGCATTGTTGCGTTTGAACTTACGAATACAATGTTGAATATCGACCCCAATGTGTTTTGTTAGTGTTTATTGTTGTGTGAAGTTTAGCTTTTGTCAACAGTAATGAAAGTGACACAATTAGAAGTCGAGGATGCAAGTTGCACTCTAAGAAAAATGGAAAATAAAATTCGGTAAAGCAATGGTTTGCATTGAAGATGATGGTTGAAGAGGATGTGCTAGAGCACATCCAGGATGCCAAAACTCTCAAAGAAGCATGGGATACATTGGCAAGTTTGTTCTCCAAGAGAAATAAAACAAAACTTCAACTCCTTGAGAGTGAATTATTGTCGACGGCACAACGTGACATGACAATCTCGCAATATATCCACAAAGTGAAGTCGTTATGCTGAGAGATTGGTGATTTGGATCCACAAGCTCTAATTAGGGACACCAGGGTGAAGAGGATAATCATACATGGTTTGAGACTAGAGTTCAGAGGCTTTGTTGCTACAGTACAAGGATAACAAACCTTTGAGAATTTGCTTGCTGATCAAGAAGCGTTAGCAAAGAATATGGGAGGAGCAAACAGTTTATGCCAACAAGAGCAGTTGGAATTTCAAGCAGCAATGTAGATCGAAAAGAAACAAGGACAAGGCAGAGAGTTTCCGAGATGAAAGGAGTTCTCATACAGGAGGAGACTGCAAGCTGGTTGGTCTTTGTGATGTTGATTATGTGGGTGATCATGATACCCAACGCTCAACGACTGGGTATGTGTTTTTGTTTGGGTCGGAAGCAGTTTCTTGGTGCAATAAAAAGAGTATATTGTTTCTTTGCCAACAACAGAAGTTGAAGATCGAGCTGTAACGATGGTAGCTCGAGAAAGTACTTGGCTCGTGCAAGTGTTACGGAATTTGCATTAACCAATAAAGTGTGCTACTCCTCTGTTCTTTGATAACGTGTCAGCAATGTGTTTGGCGGAGAACCTAGTTTTCCATACAAGAACTAAACATGTGAAGGTTCATTATCACTTCATCAATAAGAAAGTGCTGCAAGAAGAGATTAAGTTGCAACATGTTAAGATGGAAGAGCAAGTTGCATACTTATTCACAAAAGGCTTGAGTGGCAATGAGATTGAAGTTTTTGTCACCAGCTAGGTATGTTGGAAAGGAAGTAAGCTGGTTTAGAGAGGGAGTGTTGAATATCTAACCGCCTCCAAACGTGCAAACATTTAAAATAAAGATCGTGCAAATAAAATTTATAATTAAAGTGCAGTATCTGAAAGCAAACAGGTCAAATTGTAATATAGAAGTGTTGCAACGAAATATCGGTAAGTATTTCGAGGATCGTACCTAATGGAGGTTGAATTAAATCTAAAATTATCTTCTACACAGGTCTAAACAGTAATCACTAAAAATTATATTACGATAAGTAACAGTAAAAATTAAGGTCATAAAATAAAAACAAAATTATTAAAATGAAGTTGACAAACGAAAAACTCTCTAATAATAAGCAGAAGATTAACTCGCTTCAATGGTTATAATTAACTTCAAAATTCGGGTTTTATTAGTGAATCAGTTACTATAACTAACCCGTATTACCTCTCGGCCTTTACTAATTAATTAATCGACTAGTACTCACTTTATCTCTCAATCTCACTTTTCTAACCGGGATAAATCACGATTTACTCAACAAACTTATCTCTCGACCTTGTTTCAATCCTAGGGTTTAAGCACACATGAATTTATACCAACTAAATCGTATGAGAAACCCTTATTCTTCCATTAATCACTCCCACATCCACTCATTAATATCCCTAAAGGACTTAGCCACTCATTGGTTCAATTACCATCTTCATTAGAATTAAATTAATCATGCAAAACACACAAATTAAATTAAAACAAAAGAAGGATAGAAATTGATCCGTTTGATAAACTGGATGTGCTCGAATTCGTGAAATGCTTTAATAATTGTCGAGATATCATCGTTTGCAAGAGAAACGTAAAAGAAAATTATGAAAATACTTTATAACGAAGACTTAGACTCAAATTGAATCCAAGTTGAATAACAAGAAATAAAACTATTTTTAAAATAAAATAAAACTAAGTTAAAATCCTAAACTACTAAACTAAAACCCTAAAACGGCTTGGCAAAAGCTCTCTCTAGTTGAGCATAAGCCTCCTATTTATAGGCAAAGTTAGCAGCCCTAATTAGGTCAATTACAAGCCTCAATTGCACTAAATATTGGTTGTACGGACGAAATCACCCTTGCTTAATTTTTGCCCTTTCTCAGACCTATGTCGTGGCATAGCCTAGTGCGTGTTGCGATACACAACTTCGAATATAAATTCTTATGCTCGTTCAGCTGTGTTGCGACACCGAAAGCTTGTGTTACGACTCGATTGTCGTTCCTGATGCTTTTGGGACTGATAATAGGTGTCATGCACACTCAATTAAATCATTAAAACTACCTTAAAGTCAATATTGACCCAATAGGTCAACTAACTCGAAATATTACGTAAAAATGTTTATTTTATAATAATTTAAATCTAAACTAATAAAACTTAAAATGCAATAATTAAACACTAAACGACTTAAAAATAAGCTCGTTAAGTGTCAAAAAGTAATTAAATTGCCACTACAATTTGTGGCAGGTCAATATCAACACTAGCTTGATGGAAAATGTGTTTTGTTAGTGTTTATCGTTATGCAAAGTTTAACTTGTCTTTAGTTTTTAGGCACTAAGTTTAGTTTAAGTATTTTGTTAGTAGTGGAATAAATACCACATTATTTAGGAACAAAAGCAAAGGTTCTTTAAAGTCTTCGTGTCATTAACTTGAGTGTTCTACAACCACAAAGCATACTAAGAAAAGTTTACTCCTTCCAACCTGACTTTGATACCAATTGTAGAACACTTAGATCTACGAAAACATTAAACTAAAATTTAGTTACACCTCCTAAAACTCCAAAATAAAAAAAAGGAGAAATTTATAAAACCAAATAGAAGATTCAATATTTGGTTTGGTGCAAATAATTCTTACAACATAGGTCTTTATATAGACCCAAAGTCTAACTACCTTTATGTTTTTGAGTTATGTGGGATATGGATTTTTATAAAAACTCATAACCCTTTGCTTTTTATTCCTAAATAATGTGGGATCCATTCCCCTACTAATATAAAACTTAATACTAAAATTAGTACTTAAAGACTACTCACGAAAGTTAAAATTTTTACAATATAAACATTGACAAAATATATTTTTTCAGTAAGTTAATATTGATATTCAAGACTCTCCCTCAACAATAACCTTCACCATGCCAAACTGATGGCAGAAGCTTCTGAGTTTGTTGTTAGAAAAGCCTTTTGTAAACAAGTTTGCAGTCAATTACAAATGGCTTCCTTTGTACTCCTACAAATTTTGCAATTTCTTCTTATCACCTATCATGTGATTTGAGTAGCTCGAACTAACAATCTAATGGTTCTCATGATCAATTTGGTTAAACATTACAGTTGTAAGAACCATCTCCTTTTTCGCAACAAATAATGCCTCAACATCTCATTTTTCTTCACTGTTGATAGTAGCAACATCACCTTTCATAGGCTTTTTCTTCAACCAGCAAGTGTGTGCCTTATGACGCTTTTTATTGCAATTTTAGTAGCTCCTAAACTTTTTGTCACTGACATATGGCTTCGCAACTCTCCCTACACGAGAACTTCCTTTATCCTGAAAACTCTTCCATCCTGTATTCTTTACTAACGCTTCTTGACCAACAAACAAATTCTCAAACTCAACAAGTGATAGTTGGATTTTCCATCCTTGTATTGCAATAACAAAGCCTCTAAACTCTGGTCTCAAACCACGGATGATTATCCTCTTTACCCTAGTGTCACTAATCGGAGCTTGTGGATCCAAATCACCAATCTCTCGGTATAACGACTTCACCTTGTGGAAATATTGTGAGATTGTCATGTCACGTTGCACCATCAATAATAACTCACCTTCGAGGAGTTAAAGCTTTGTGTCATTTCTCTTGGAGAACAAACTTGCCAATATATCTCATACTTCTTTAAGAGTTTTGGCATCTGGAGCACATCCTCTTCAACTGTCGTCTTCAATGCGAACATTGCTTTACCGAATTTTATTTTCCATTCTGCCGACAACTTACAGGTCCGTCATTGTATCGACAGATGATTCTCACAATTAAATACCTAAAGGGTGAAAGTATTTCGTGAAAAATGTACCAAGTAGTTCCCAGAAAAGAGATGTGGGTCACAATGGACACTCTTAAGTATCAAGTATTTCATTAACCAGAACATTTTTATATAAACTCATAACCCTTTACCTTTTGTTCTTGAATGATGTGGGATTTATTCCACTACTAACAAAATACTTAAACTAAACTTAGTGCTTAAAAACTAAAGACAAAAACTAAACTTTCCACAACGACAAACACTAACAAAATGTATTTTTCAACAAGCTAGTAGGGGTGTGCAAAATTCGGGTAAAACTGAAAAAATTCGGTTAACCGATCGAATTCGGTTAATCGGTCGGTTAACCGAATTTTTTCGGTCGGGGTCGATTAATTATTTTGTGATTTTTCGGTTAACGGTTAATTCGGTTCGAACCCGGTCGGTTAATCGAAATTTTTCGGTTTAACCGAAAAAATTAATAACTAAAATTATAATATATAAATAGGCCCACTATTCATCTAAACCCAAACCCAAATAACTAACCCAACCCAATTACCCAATCATAAAAATTACAAATAATTTAATAAATAAAAATAAAATTCTAAAACTAAAACTAAAATTATGTAATTTTTTTAATTATGTAGTGATTCATTTCGGGTAATTTGGGGAATTCAGTTAATTCGGGTAATTCGATTAATTCGGTTAATTCGGGTAATTCGGTTAATTTGGTTAATTCGGCTAATTTTTAACCAAAAATAAAAAAATATAATTTTTGGTTAATTCGGTTAACCGAAAAAATTTCGGTTCGGTTAATTTTTTTAAAAAATTTCGTTTCGGTTAACGGTTAAAAATTTTGAAAGGTCGGTTAATTCGGTTAATGTTATTTCGGGTCGGTTAACCGATTGAACACCCCTACAAGCTGGTGTTGATTTTCAACATACAAAATAAAAATTTAGGTTTAGCAAAAATGATTCGCATATTGGTTTTTAAGAATCAATTTTAGATTGTTTTTATATGTTGAAACATTAACAGAGTGATAAAATATTTATATTTAAGTATTCTATTAACATAAATTCTAGATTCATTCTTTGAATAACTTCATACTTCAAACTCTAAAAGAAATTTAGATTCAACATTTTTTCTATTTCTATAGTTTTCAACATCTTTTTATATCAGAAAAAAAAAAGAACTTTAAAATGAAAAATAATACTATATATTTTATTTGGATGTTGATATGGTGTACAGCAAGAGAAGAAGGCAAGGAGGAGACAACAAGGGGGTAGTAGTGGGGCTATGAAAGCTGGTTCACCTAAAGAGGCAAAAAGTTAGGATAGAAACTAGAGGGCGAGCAGACTATTTGAGGAAGCAATTGTTTAGAGTAACTTTAGGGTGTTGAAAAATGATCCTTTTTTCATTGTTGATAAGGGTATTTATAGGAGAATCATCGTGAAGGAAGTAATCATTATTTGATATGTGAAGGGCATGCATTGTGAAGCCCATTATGTTATGTATTTGATCAATACAAGGTTGTTATACTCAGGTGGAGCCCACATAAATTTAAGGTTTTGTTCATACTTGAGGAATATTCACACCTAAAAGCTAGATGCTTAGCCATTCTGAGGAGAACAGAGGGTTGGGAGCTTTCTTGGTATAGCGGGTGGTTGAGAACGTGAGGGGGGTAATGCGTCATTGTTTGGAGTAAGTGATCGAGCAAGATACTTTTTTCGGTGAAGTCAACAAGAGATCAACGATGTTTATACTTTTAATACGTGTCTAAGAGACGAAGAAGTATAACAAATATATACAAGCTTTATGAGAAAATTATTAAAGAAGATAGATATTGATATTTTGTTTTTAGTTTTTAGTTTTAATAATAGAATAATAAAAAGTGTTTGATAAATTCTAACTTATTATACTGATATACAAAATATAACGAAAAATTACTAATTAGTGTCTATAAATTTGTTAGTAGCAAGCAACTGACAACAGAGGATCTCATTACATGAACCATGAGGTGGTCCCTTATACACATCTAACTTGATTTTTGAGCACTCAAAATACTAAACAAAGAAAATAATTTAGGGTCCGTTTGTTTACATGTAAAAGATTTTACGGGAAATATTTTCTGTATTTTTCGATATTTGTTCCACAGAAAATAGTTTGGTCAACGAAAAATGACTTACAGGTCAAGGTAAAATAAGCTATTTTTCCTGTAAAATGACTTACCATTTTGAAAAGCGTAAGTCATTTTCCGGAAAAGAGCTCATCTATAGATAATTTTATTTTTATATAAAAATTAATTTAAATCAAGCTTAATATTATTATATTAATAATAAATTTTATTTTATTTTTAAAATATTTAAAATATTATATTTTTCAATATTATTAAACATACATATTTAATTATTTATATTTAGTCATATAATAAATTATTAATATAATAAATATAATTTATTATTTTAATAAATTATTTAATATTTCAATTTTATTTTAATAATAAATTTTATAATTTTAAATAATATTATTCACATATTATTAAAAATATTCAATATTAATATTTTAATAATAAATATTTATTACAATTATAAATATATTAATAATAAATATTCGTAGTATAAAGGTTAAAATATGTCATAAGTCTATGTATACTTCACAAATTTGTAATTTAGTCTTTGTATTTTTATCTTTAAGAATTTAGTCCCTTTACTTTTCAAATTTGAAAATCAAGTCCAATTATTGACATCGTTAATTTTTTGTCAATTTTGTTGATGTCACATTTTAAATAAAAATACTCACTTAGTAGTCATGTAATTAAAAATGAAATTGTAATGAATCAATTAACATAATATTTTTAATATATGTAAAAACAATGTAAAATATAAATTTACGATAAAATAAATTCAATTAAACAATAAAAAATAAAAAAATCTCAAATGTATGTTTATTTAATTGACAACAACTTTTATGAAATATTTTTAAGAAATCTACCAAACAATGTAAAATATTTTACATAGATTCTTTCAAACACTAAAAATATTAACTTTCCAGAAAAGTAAATTATTTTTCAGAAATTATTTTTCAAAAGTCATTTTCAGTGAAACAAACGAAATCTTATTTATGTATCACATCCCTTCAGGCTTTTATCGATTTGTGCATCCTTCAATTGTAAATTTTGAAGTACTATATAGTAAATAGTTGACATTTCTATGTCAACCAAATTTATTCTCATTAATCTATCTTTCAAATTTTCTTATATTTCGATGAAGAAATAAGAAATAAAGGAAAGAGAAAAAAATACTTTTTTTTTTTTTTTGCAAAATTTATATAAAATTTTCATGTTTAAAGTTTATAGTTGCTCCTCTCAACAATATGGTATTCGAAATTTAAATGTAGACCTCTCATTGAGAATATAATATATCTTACCATTGCTAATAATACTTGTTGGTTAAATATAAATATTTTGACACGATGAATTAAAATAAAATTGTTAGATACTAACTATTATCAACCCACTGACCTACTAGTCCGTCAAGTCTTGACCTGCATTCTGTATTAGTTCGTACATGCATAGTATGGGCGACCCTTAGATGAGGACATGTAATACGTAATATAGGTTCGCCTACACACGGTGTGAATCCATTTCGAGTATATACGTGTTAACTCTAAGGTAGGGTATGTGTTATCATGCATGGAAACTTACCTAACATGTCACATCTATGAACAATAATAGTATCATATAAATACATAGAATTAACTCATCTAAAGGGACACACAGAAAAATACTCAACAAAATTATCTTATTTCTCAAAAAAATTATTTTATATTAACATAATTCTAAATGTTTTTGTCCTGCTCTACAATGATTAATTTTCAGTTTTTTTTAAGCATAAATTATATTTTATTTGGATTCAAAATCAAATCCACACACTTTTGAAACTCTTTTGATATTGGGTTAGCAAAGATTATGAAAAAATATTTTAGTATTCAGTAAATACATTCATGGAGTTAGAAAATTTTTTGGCGAAATTAAATTATATTTTTACGATAATAAAAATATACTTTTATAATTGGGCAAATATCCCAAAATACCAAAAAATACAAAATTACCGGAAGGACGGGTTTCAAAATATTGACCGGAAGGACAATTTCCCAAAAAGCGCGTCCACATCAATAGCGTTTTTTGAAAATCGACTAAAAGCAGCGTCCATGGGGAGCGCTTTAGGCCAACTTCGAAAAGCGCTTCCAGGGCGCTTTTCTTGAAGTTATTAAAGCGCCCCCATGGACGCTTTCAGCTAATCTTTCCGATCCTTGCAATGTGAAAATGAATTAATTTTTTGGACATGAGTCTCCGCAAAATAATTTTGAGGAGACGTTTGAACGAACCGTGGCAAAACGCTCTCGCGTGGGCGCTGCTTTTGCTCTGATGGTCTCCGCAAAATTATTTTGAGAGACGTTTACAACAAACCGTAATAAAAACGCTTCAAATAGGTGCACTATTACCCGGCGGTGAAAAGCGCTCCACGTGGGCCGCACTTTTGCTACAAGATTCGCAGCAAAATTAAACTATAAATCACCAAATTGCATTCTCGGTTATGAAAGCATTCAAGCAAAAAGAAAAAAAATCGAAAATGAGTGAGCGTATTAATAGTGTTATTTACTACGATGGTGAAGTGCGTGTGACAGAAAATGGTGTTGTTTTCTTATCGAGAACACGGTAGCGATTGAGTTTTAATCGAACGTCGATTTGGTGGAACTTCAAAAAGAATTAGGCGTAAAATATTGAACAACGCCAATGAAAGTTCGATCTATTAAGTATAGATTTTGCGCTTGGTCGATCCGGTGAGATATGACGATTCGACATCAAAGGTCCCGGAGCCTTGAGGCAATGGTGGAGACTCATTTTGTCGATGGATCGCCTATCTCGAGTTATATGTAGAATTTTCATCTCCAAGTGATCTCGGCGCGACCTCAACATCTAGTATCGTTCGAGGGAATACGACCCAGTCGACACTACTGTAAGTGGGAGGCAAAACACGAAGTGCCCGTGTGCGGTGGTAGTATGGAAAACATAACCCCGCACGACACTTTCGGTTGGTGGATGGGACATGCATATTCGCCAATCGACGTCGGATGGCAAATACGCATTGGGGGCGTCATCAACTTCTAGTGGATGGCAATCCACATACGATTGGAATCTTTACGAAAGATGTTTAAGGAGGATGATGTATTACCGACGGCATCCACCAGCGAGGGCCCTCGTTTGTTGCGAGTTATGGAGGATCGGACGATGAATCCGATGTGGATCCACCTCGGGAGCCGGGCACGACGGTGCGAAGTTGGACTATTTTCCAACCGGAGCCGTTCCAATTGTACTGAAGATGTTGAGGCGGTTCGACGAAGAAGAAGAAGATCCGCTATTCAGGGCATACTCGCCTCGGTAGCACATGCATAATGTCGATCTATCTCAAGGCGATGCATTGAGTTTCTGAACTACCACACCGGACGCGTGGACGTACAAATTCTTCGTTGGATTCGGACCAATTAGAAGTTGGTAACCGTTTTCCAACAAGAACACTTTTCTTAGTGCATTGAAACAATACAGAGATCGAGAACGGGTTAACTACACCATGGTTAAATCAAAGCTCGATAGGTACGAGGCGAAGTGTCTTTGTGCAAGACGGCACATGTGCATGGAAAATCATGGCGTCGTTGAGGAAAAGGGCGGGGATGTGGGAGGTGAAGAAGTACAAAGGTCCGCGTACATGTCTTAAGTGCAGTACCACTATGTATTCAATGATTTGAATAACACTAATATTATGTAATGTTGCATTATTTAACGTGCTTGTTGATGTGTAACACAAGATCATCCGAGGATGGATTCGGACATGTTGGTGATTTAATAATCCGACGGTGAAGGCCGATCCCAAAACTACAAAGGCTTTTAATTGGCAATATTCGTAGCAAATGGGGTACACGCCCTCTTCTGAAAAGGCTTGGATAGCCAAGCGAAGCGTTGGAAAAGTTACACGGTCGGTGGGGCGCTTCATATAATGAAGTGTGGCGATGGTGTAAGTCTTTGGAGAGATATGTCCCGAGCGACAATGAGACATTGAAACGGAACCGCCGTACTACAATGATCGTCTCGCTCCGTGGATGCGCGAGTGTTCAAGCGCTGCTTTCGGACATTTAAGCAATGCCGAGATGCTTTTACATCTGCAAGCCATTGGTACAAATTGACGGTACCTTCATGTATGGTAGATATACGCGTCGGCTATTGCTAGTTGTGGGCACAAGGTACGTGGGAGAATCCTTCCGATTATGTTCGCAATAACACCGTGAGTCGGTGATGACCGGGACTTCTTCTTATCTAGGTTAAGGAGGCATATACGCCTCAACGACATATGCATTATATCGATCGGGGCCTGGAATACTTGCGGCAATAGAACGACGGGGAAGCATGTGGCATCGCACACCATCGATATTGCACGAGGCATGTGGCATCCAACTACTATGGGCAACACCGATCTAAAAGACGAAGCGGCAAGTGACCGATATGGGTATGAAATTTCTATTACTATAATTTCTTTTGAAATTTTCGATTTATTCGCAATTTGAATAGTGGTATGTAATATTCGATATCAACGTATATTGGCGGTACGAGATCAATAAAGACCGTTTTCACGAGATGTTGGCGATTTATGCGAAGATAACGCCGAAGCGCGGACTACCTATGCAATATTCCTTTTGAGCAGTGGACACAAGCATATGACGGCGGCTACGATATGGTCATATGACCACAAACTGGCCGAATGCATAAATTACATGCTAAAAGAACCGTCATCCGTCGATTCTGCGATTTTGCGGAGACATATTTTCGTTTAAGCGGCACTATTTCCAAGAAGCGGCGAGTTATCGAGGCGGTCTGCAAGGAGGCCATGTATGGAGCGAAGGTCTTGCAAGAAATTAACCGGGAAGGCACGGCGAACACTATGCACACGTTTATCACGATCGCGACGACTTTATGGTTTCGTGTCACGGAGTTTGACGACCGAGCCAAGGTATTGTTGGCGGGCATTATCATGTACACTTGACAAATAGGACATGCGATTGTGGGATATTTGATGCACCGTTACCCATGTGCTCATGTACTTGCGGCTTGTCATAATCTTCGTCTTGACCCCATGAGCTATGTCGACGAAGTCTACAAATTAGAAAACATGTACAACGTGTGGAGACACGTATTCCACCGATCCCGGATGAGCGTAAGTGGCCATCGGTATCGCTTGCACCGTATAAGTCATTGCTTGATAGAGAATTGAGACATAAACCAAAAGGTCGACCTTCCTCGACTAGAATACGCAACAATATGGATATCCAGAACCGACCAACCAAAGTCGGCCATGCGGTGGTGTAGGAACCCGCCATACATCTCGCTCGTGTCCAAATCGGACTAGTTGATCGTGTTCTTAGCTTGTTTGTCTCTTTTGGCTATGTAATATACATTTTTTGGAGGAAAACGGTGAACTTTTGTACAATAACTCAAATTTATTAAATATAAGATAATTAATATTAAATTACAAACACAAATAATAAAACAACGTATATTGGCGGTACGAGATCAATACAAAAAATTAAATTACAAAAAATTAAATTAAAAAATTAAATTAAAAAAACAAACTCAAATTGTATTAAAAATAATACAACTTAATTACAAAAAAAAAATAAACCAAACATATTTTGTCAAAGTTATTAAAATTAAATAAATTAAAAAATTATATTACAAAAAAAACAAACTCAAATTGTATTAAATATATTACAACTTAATTACAAAAAAAATAAATCAAACATATTTTGTCAAAGTTATTAAAATTAAATAAATTAAAAAATTAAATTACAAAAAACAAACTCAAATTGTATTAAATATATTACAACTTAATTACAAAAAAAAATCAAACATATTTTGTCAAAGTTATTAAAATTAAATAAATTAAAAAATTAAATTACAAAAAAAACAAACTCAAATTGTATTAAATATATTACAACTTAATTACAAAAAAAATAAACCAAACCTATTTTGTCAAAGTTATTAAAATTAAATAAATAAAAAAATTATATTACAAAAATAAAACTCAAATTGTATTAAATATATTACAACTTAATTACAAAAAAAATAAACCAAACATATTTTTTCAAAGTTATTAAAATTAAATAAATTAAAAAATTAAATAAAAAACAAACTCAATTTTTATAATATATATTACAACTTAATTACAAAAATTAAACCTTAATTACAAAAAATTAAACTCAAATTATAAATTAATTTACAATTACTCAAATTATGGGATTTAGGGTTTAGTGCGGATGTCGGTGGGAACCCGATGCCACAGGCGGTCGGCGATTCTGTGTTGGATTCCTCCTTCTTCTAGCTTCCGTGGGTTGTGGAACCTCGGTGAGAATCCAGTCCTCCCGGTGGGTGCAGTTACAGGTGTTGCGATGATGACCCACCTTGATAAAATAATGACCGGAGGTGTTTGCATAAACCACGGCGGGGTGATGCATCCGTCACGGTGAAGGAGTCAGTAGAAAGAATCGCTCCCGACGGCACCTCCTCAATCCCACACCCGGCGTCGGCCTCACGATCGGTGGCTAAAAGGAGTTGTCGAACGGACTCGAACCGGTCATGGATTCCAACACGGGGACTAGAAAAGGAAACATATATGGGTTAGGAGGATACATGTAAGGCGGTGGTACGCACCGCATAAATCGTGAATGCTGTGTTATCGGTGTTGTCAATGAACCGATGGGCGGTGATTGTATAAGCGCTGTTGATGGGCCCGGATGATGTATAGGCGTATTGTTGATGGGCCGGTGGTGTATAAGATAGGGCGTTGATGGGCCGATGTGATGTAGGTATTTGTTCTTTGGGCCCGTCTCATCACCCTTCTCCTTGGATGTAAAGGGCCGACGTTCCTTCGCCGCAAATTTGTTGTCGCCTCTCTTGATAGACAACAGATACGACTTGCCATGGATTCTAAACCATGGCATGTACTCCAAGACGCACGCTAACTCGGGAACTACGATCGGTTCCGGTTAGGTAAAAGTCATACCGATTCTCCCACTTCTCGATATGTTCGACCAAAATATTGGCCAATCCGTGTGTTGCCAGTAAGTCCACATCGTGCTCATCATCGAGCACCTCAGAACCACGGAATCGGTTGTCGACATCCAAATTATCGCAGAACCCGATCTTGGTGCATCTCCACGGTCGCATAGGTGATTAGCGGGACCTTAACGTACTAACTGTTCGGATTTTGGAGGAACTCCTCCGAATTCTTGCCTCAATTTGGGATCCTCGTGCAGTGTCCATTGAAACTATATTAACATTACCAAAATATTAGTTATATACATAAATACTAAATTATAATAACGAAATTGACACTTACTTGTGATTCCGAATAGTTGTTCCAATAGGAGCAGTATATCCTCGGCGAGTCGGTATTCCAACATGACTTCTCGGATGGTTCCACCTAATTAAATAAACTCTTAGCATGCAATTATACTATAAATCTACGACATAATTGTAAAATATAATATTAAATTTACCTCGTTATCAATGGGAATGAATATGGTCGGGTCGAGTCGAGGGCGTAAAATGGAAATCGAAACCATGCCCATGATTGCGGAGTGATAGGCAACCTCCGATTTTGCTTTATCCAAGCACGTCGCCCGCACATCTCCCGATACAACCTCGATAGCACATGAGACCCCAACCGAATTCACCGGCCGCTTCTGAAATCAACAAGTTTGAGAGCCATCTCGGTGGACGAGGTTTCGAGACGTCCGCATCGAGATAGCCTCCAATTATCTGAAGTATGTATGCCGTGCATACCGTATTCTTTCATCTTCATCGAATCTTCATTCGGCTGCGGAATGTGTCTCAGTAACCAAACCATATCGATCCGACCTCCTTGCAATTTATCCGGAATGGCACCGGGAGCTCGTAGCATACGGCCATCCAATCGTGAGATGTTACGGTCCGGTGACTACCGACCGCCCACCGGTAATCCCAATATGTCGCACATCTTCTAAGGTGATGCTACACTCTCGCATGGCGGATGGAAAGTGTGCGTCTCGGTCTCCACCTCTCTATCAACGCGCTTATCAAAACCGGGTCCAACTTGAACCCCAACCTATCGTGGCCACGTGCCAAAAACCCGCTTCCATGAAGTAATTCTCGATCAATGGTGATGGGGACGGGCATGTTCGAATATAACATTGCAACACCGATCTACAAACTGCTTTAAAAAATAATAAAATTCAAAATTAATTAAAAATTGCATAATTAAAAAATTTAATAATATTGAAAATTAAAATTCAAACTTACCATTCTCAATTCTTTGGACGCCAATGTGATTCTTTGTCTAAGCGATGTAAATCTCCTACCATTGTACACCGATAAAGATTTTTTAATTTTCCAAAAAATAAATATATTAAAAAAATTATAAAGGGCTTTTTAAGTAAATGGTAGAAGACTATTTGAAATTTAAGAGTAAATTTCAAGGGCTTTGAGAGAAACTTGAGAGAAAATTGAGAGCAAATTGAGAGCAAATTGAGAGAAAATTGAGAGAAAAATGAGAAAGGATTGAAGTGTGAAAAAATGAAGGGTTGGGGGTATTTATAGTTTTTTTTTACCGTTGCTTTTTGACCGTTGGGGTCCAACGGTCACATTTATTCCCTGACCGCTCTTGCGCCTAAAAGCGGCGTCACGGAGGCGCTTTAGGCCACGTCGCTAAAGCGCGTCCACATCCCCGTCCTTTTCCTCAACGACGCCATGATTTTCCATGCACATGTGCCGTCTTGCACAAAGACACTTCCTCGTACCTATCGAGCTTTGATTTAACCATGGTGTAGTTAACCCGTTCACGATCTTTGTATTGTTTCAATGCACCAAGAAAAGTGTTCTTGTTAGAAAACCGGTTACCAACTTCTAATTGGTCCGAATCCAACGAAGAATTTGTACGGTCACGTCCGGTGTGGTAGTTCAGAAACTCCAATGCATCGTCTTGAGATAGATCGACATTATGCATGTGCTTGCCGGAGGCGAGTATGCCTGAATAGCGGATCTTCTTCTTCTTCGTCGAACGCCCTCAACATCTTGAGTACAATTGGAGCGGGCCGGTCGTAAAATAGTCCAACTTCTGACCTTTGTCGGGCCCGGCTCCGAGGTGGATCCACATCGGATTCATCGTCCGATCCTCCATAACTGCAACAAACGAGGGCCCTCGCTGGTGGATGCCGTCGGTAATACATCATCCCTCCTTAAACATCTTCGTAAAGATTCCAATCGTATGTGGATTGCCATCCACTAGAAGTTGATGACGTCCCCAATGCGTATTTACGTCATCCGGCGTCGATTGACGAATATGCATGTCCCATCCACCAACCGAGTGTCGCGCGGGGTTATGTTTTCCATACTACCACCGCACACGGGCACTTCGTGTTTTGCCTCCCACTTACGTGAGTGTCGACACGGGGTCGTGTATTCCTCGAACGATACTAGATGTTGAGGTCGCAACCGAGATCACTTGGAGATGAAAATTCTACATATAACTCGAGATAGGCGATCCATCGACAAAATGAGTCTCCACCATTGCCTCAAGGCTCAGGGACCTTTGATGTCGAATCGTCATATCTCACCGGATCGTAAAGCGCAAAATCTATACTTAATAGATCGAACTTTCATTGGCGTTGTTCAATATTTTACGCCTAATTCTTTTTCGAAGTTCCACCAAATCGACGTTTGATTAAAACTCAATCGCTACCGTGTTCTCGATAAGAAAACAACACCATTTTCGATGTCACGCACTTCACCATCGTAGTAAATAACACTATTAATCGTTCACTCATTTTCGGTTTTTTTTTTTTGCTTGAATGCTTTCTTCCAACCGAGAATGCAATTTGGTGATTTATAGCCTAATTTTGCATGCGGGCATTGTAGCAAAAGTCGTCCACGTGGGAGCGCTTTTCACATTCCCGGTAATAGTGCACCTCTTTGAAGCGTTTTTTATGCAGTTTGTTGAACGTCTCCTCAAAATAATTTTCTTGGAGACCATTTGTAGCAAAAGCGCGTCCACGTGAGCGTTTTCGCCACGGTTCGCTTCAAACGTCTCCTCAAAATTATTTTGCCGGAGACTCTCGTCCAAAAATTAATTCATTTTTCACATTGCAAGTGGATCGGGAAAGATTAGCTTAAAAGCAAGTCCACGGAGTGCTTTAGTTAACTCAAAGCGCGCCCTCGTGGGCGCTTTTCTTTGGCCTAAAGCGCCCCCATGGACGCTGCTTTTAGCCGATTTCAAAAACGCTACCGATGGGCGCTTTTGGGAAATTGTCCTTCCGGTCAATATTTTGAAACACATCCTTTCCTGTAATTTTGTATTTTTTGGTATTTTTGGGATATTTGCCTTTATAATTTTAATAGACAATATCTTTATAATATTTAAAAGATTAAATTAAAATTTGATTATTTTAAGAGGTTAAAGTATAATTTTATCATTATTAATTTAAAATTTTATAAATTATAAAAATTTAAAAAAATTATTTTAGGGCTTGAGCCTACCTACCTTTCGCTGTCACTAATTATATTTTAATTAATTTTAGTCATGTTTTTGCATCCCACAAATTTTTTGTTTATAGCTATCCATTTCACAATTGTGAAATCAAAATTGATGATAATTTTTAAAAAAATATTAAGTTAATTCCTATAAGCATATTTAAAAAGAAAGAAAAAGAAATCTCCATATGTGGTGTGGTGCAGAGTGGTCCAATTCAAGGTATAACACTTCACATGCCTCCCGTGCGTGACTTTACAGCCACACGGGGACCACGTAAAACATGTGTTATCAATCTGAGTACTAAACCCATCATGCCACCTGCCCATATCTTATTGAACTCTCACCTGCCACCCGCACAACTCGGTCAATGGCCCTTGGGCTTATGTGGGTCAGCTCACAGTGATAGTCTTGGGCTCATGTGAAGTCTTAACTGCTAACCACCTTTTATTTTATTTTATTTTATTGCTTTGGCTCTATCATTCATAGTACTCATTCTTTCTCTTCTTTTGATGGTGCTGCTGCGTGTGTATAGTACAGAAATGATGGATAGGTCGTGTAATGAAATTATGGGCCCACTATTTTGAGAACTGGGCCTCCGTTTGTTTTCCACTACAAAATTTCCATGCCTTTAAGTACTATTGTTTATCACAATATTCCTTTATTTATCTTACTTTAAAAATAAAAATTAAAAAGATTTTATATTAATTTAAAATGTATTAAAATGAAAATATTTGTTTAATACTATATCGAATTATTACAACATTTTATTTTTTAAATTAATCATGAAGATAAAAAAAAATTAATGCCAATTTTATTTTTATTTATGTAAAACGAATTGGTTTCATTAGTTTTTACGTATTTATTTTTTTATAATTAATATTTCAACAATCCATTTATTATGTTCATATAGGTTACACATGTAAATTTTAATATAAATTAAAATATCTAACTATTTATTTTATGTAAAAATTTTCAATCGTTCAATAAATATTATTATATACATTATTTTAGATCGATATCAGGAGGCGAAGCCAGGACAATTTTTTAGAGGCGGATAAAATTTTAATTTTTTATAGTTTATATCTTTCTAATTTATAAATGATTAAATCGAATTTTTATAATTTTAGGGGGGCCAAAGTGTAATTTTACCTTTACTAATTTAAAATTTTTAAAAAAATTTAAAGGCCTAATTTAAAATTTTACCTTTTAGGGGGGGCTGGGGCCCATGCCAGCCCCCCTGGATTCACCACTGATCGATATGATAGAAATATCGAATTGGTTCAAAAATTTATATTCATAACAAGTAAGACTATATTGATAAATTCAATCGTTAAAATATTAATTATATAAAAATATATGAAAAGATGTAAATTTACTTTAATTTTATATTGATGTAAGTGAATTACTCCTTTATTTTCATAATAAATTATGTTTTACTACATTAGATTGCATATTAAATTAAATATCATGTGAATTTTGAGATTTATTGTAATAACTCGATTTTTCAGTCGGTGTCGGAAATAGTGGTTTCGAGGCCACTAAATCCGTCAAGTTCGTGAATATTAAATAATCATATTTACGAGTCAAATATGATTTTAAAAAGATTTTTGAATTGGTAATTTGTGTTTTATAATGATTTATTAGATTCAAGTGGTAAGACCCTAGGTTAAGTGGTTTTAGAAAGTGAGGTATCGAACCTCATTTCTATAAATCGAGCCGTAAATATTTTTATAAATATTTACGGAGTGTCATTAAGATGGTATCATAATTCCGTTGAAAAATTTAACGTTTCGATAGTTAATTAATTAAAAAGAACTAAATTGAAAAAGGTACAAAATTTGCTAATTATAATATTTAAGTGATTAAATGGCTTGATTAATAAATAAGAAAGAACTTAAGTAATAAATATACCTAAATTAAATGGTGGGACAACATATGAAGATAAATTAATAAAATAAAGCAAATGGATGGCAAAATGACAATTTTGATGAAATTAAAACATACAAATTGAATTTTAAATCTTCTAATTTCGGCTTAAACCGACATAGGAGAGAGCTCTTTAAGCTGGTTTTTCATACTTTTACTTCATGTGAGTTCAATTCTTACCCGTTTCTTGTAATTTTTAAGTTTTTAAGATTGTTGCAATTAGGTCCAACTAAACCTTACCTTAGTTTTTTATTTTATTAAAAATTTTGGAAGTTGTCATTGATGAATATTAAATGTTTTTTTATGAATAACATGGATTTAGAGCTTTGATTGTGTTGTATGATGATTTTATAAAGGGATTCTGTTAAATATTGATTTTAGGATTAAATTGTGAAAATGTTAAAATATTAGGATTTGATTGTAACACCCCCAACCTGTATCTGTCGCCAAAACAGGGTTACGAGGCATTACCAAAGAGTACAAAACATTCTTTTAATGGACCTTCAAGGTCCAAATCATGCATTAAGATTGGGTCGAGACTAAACCGGATCCTCAGGAAAAATTTTCAATACAATGCAATAAACATTCATACATCCATTCAATGCATTATTACTGTAACATGCACAAACTCAACATTCAAGTTAGTCCTATAATTTCCATATATCAATAATATGTACCATGATTGATGAGCTCATCAATATCATGATTTCCATTCCATTGTTATTTTTCATATTTATCCCGTTGAATTTCTTGGAATTTCGATGGATTTTCAGAGGTACACTTTAGTGTACAAATCCGGGTCTGTCAATTCATATTCATGTGCGCACATTTCCATTTCAGAGAGCACACTCAAGAAACCTCATCTTTACAATGGGATTACCACCCAAAGCTAAATCCACAGCGACAATTACTCTAATGAGCTTGGATCTAAATTAGCAGTCCAAGCTAAATTCAAACCCTGATTCAGATTACCCATCCGGGCTAAATCCATTTTCCACATATTCTTCGGGAGGGCTATATCGAGATAGGATCACCCATCCGGGCTAGATCCTTTTTATTGTTAATTCCTTTTCAGAGATCCATCGAATTTTCCTTTCATTCAAACGGGATTTATTTTCCCTTTTCATCAAGAATATCAATACTTCATCAATTATCATACAATAAACATCCAAATCATATTCACATCAATAAAAATATATTTCAAGCATTTAAGAATATAATTCAAATTACACGAACTTACAAATTCAATTTTTATAACATAACGATAATCACAATTTCATAGTAAATATTCGAAATAAAACATTATATCATTTCTAATTTAACATTTATCGATTATAATCGGGCATGTGATCAATTTATACACAAGTCATTCATATATTTTTCCTCCTCCTCTCCATCCACATCCTTAGTATAAATAACTTGTAAGTACATTATCTATAATTTTCACCATTTAATTATATGGATATTCAAGCTGTCCATTCATATCACAGTCGCTAAATTATTTTTATCTTGAGCTACAGAACTCCAAATTAAGATCCGATAATTTTTCCTGAAACTAGACTCAAATATATTCTTACCATAAAATTTTCAGAATTTTTGGTTCAGCCAATAAGTACAGTTTATTTTTTAAATTCACCACTGTTCTTCTGTCTGACAGTTCTGACCCTTATTCACTAAAAGTTAATTATCTCCTCATACGAGATTTGGATGATGTTCCCGTTTGTTTCTATTGAAAATAGGCTCATTCAGTATTTTAAAAATATAAATTTAATCCTCTAATTATTTTTATCTAATTTTTTATGATTTTCCAAAGTCAAAACAGGGGAACCCGAAATCATTCTGACCTTGTCTCACAAAACCTATTATATCTCATGATTTACAATTCTATTGCTTGCACCGTTTCTTCTATTAGAAACTAGACTCAATAATATTTAATTTCATATTTTATTCATCCTATAATTCGATTTATAAAATTTTTGGTGATTTTTCAAAGTTAGAATACTGCTGCTGTCCAAAATTGTTTTAGTGCAAAGTGTTGATTTCCATTTTGCCCCAAATTTCACAGTTCATACAATTCAGTCCTTATCCAATTAACCCCTCAATTGGGATAATTTTTCTCAATTAATGCTTTATTATATCATTTTAAACTACTTCATAACCCTTGAAAATCAGAAATTTATCATTATACCTTAATTCTAAACTCTTTCACAATTAGGTCCTAAACCAATTTTTCATCAATTTTACTTGATAAAATCATCATATATCAAAATTAAAGCTTCAATTCTATATTTAATCATCATATTATTCCAGAAATCATCCATGGAAACTTTAAAAATTAGCCATAGAATAAAAAACTAATGACATAGTAAGTTGGACCAAATTGTAAAAGTTCAAAAATATAAAAATTTCAAGGAGAAAGCAAGAATTAAACTTAAATGAAGCTAGAGTATGAAAATCAAATTGAACCCTCTTTTATGGTTGTTTTTCAGCTGATGAAAATGAATAAAAATGAAGAGAATCCTAGATATTCCAATTTGGTCCCATTTTTATTTAGCTAATTTTGGCAATTTTTTAATTTTGCCATTATTTCACTCATTTCCTGATTTTTTTCAGCTATTGCCACCCAAAATATCTCCTTTAGGCTTATTTTCACTTTAGGTCCTTTCTCATTTGACAATTGAGCTACTTAATCTTTCTAGCAACTTTTACACCTTTTTCAGTTTAGTCCTTTTTATTTAATTAACCACCCGAACGTCAAAATTTTCTAACAAAATTTTAATACTACCTTATTGAAACTCTATAAATATTGATAAAAATATTTATGGCTCGGTTTATAACACCGAGATCTCGATACCTCTTTTTCTCAATTTCTTGACCAAATAAATATTTATAAAACACAATTTACTATTTCAAAACTATTTTAAAAGCTATATTTGGCTCGTAAATATTAAATAATATAATCTACGAGTTCATTTTTCAGATTTGATGGTCTCGAACTACTATTTTCGACATCTCTAAAATTTGGGCTATTACATTGATAGAGAATTTTGGATTATTAGGGGCTGTATAATGGCTTAGAATATTTGGATAAATTATTGATTAAGAAAAATTAGTTAATTTGATAGATTAACTAATTAAAGGATTAAATTAAAAAAATTGTAAAAGTTTAAGGTAATTGTGTAAATTAAAAAATAAAAGGGTATTAATTGTGAAATGAAATATATGCTAATGAATGAGTAATTTTATATTTTAAATCAAGATTCCATAGATACTCACGAAAAAGAAAAAATAGCAGAATAGTCCTTGAACTTTTGCAATTACTACAATTCAATCCGTAAGTTAAATGCATTAAAATTTAATATTTGTATAAATCGATGAATGGTATTATTTATTTATTCTATTGTTGAAAATGAATTATTGTTGGAATTATAATATTGAATTGGATTTCTATTTGAATGGAACGCAGGATTTGAGTACATTCCTAATTTGGTGTATGATGGTATTGGAAGGAGACAACGACATTTTTCCCAAGTAAACCAGGGTTCATCATTTGTTGCGAACTCTCATGTTTTACTTTCTATTTGGCGTATTTGGGTGAATCAGCTCTTACGAGCTTCTGTTCAGCTTTTGAGCTTCTATTGGCATATTCAGATGGACCAGCTCTTATGAGTTTCTGTTGACAATGTACTATTATCCGTAAGTCATTCTTCAAATGGAAAAAAAAAATAGGTAAGGTGATTTATTAAATGAATTTGAAAGACATGTTATTTATTTTTATATTGATTTGAATACGGATGTATTTATCAATAGAAGTTGTGAATGACAAGAAATTGACAGTGAATGATAGGGAATTGACATGAATGATTTTATTTATTTGACTTGTTATAGTAGGTTCAGTAAGATTTTGTTTAACCTGTCAAACTTACTAAGCTTCATTAAGCTTATTTGTATTGTTTAATGTTTTTTGTAGATTTTCAGAAGGTTGAATGATTGGATCAGCACTCAAGTCACACTATCCAACTTATCTCGATAGTTTTTGAAACATTAAATACGGTTTATATGGCATGTATAGGCTTTTGTATGGACTTAGTTAAAGTTTAGCTTATGTAAATATTATGAATAATATTTTGTTTAAATAACCAACATACATATTGGTATGAACTTAACGTATGATTGTGATGTTAGTATAAGTGATATTTGTATGTATGTTTTTTGAATTATAGTGAACTATGGTAACTTGGTTAGATAAATTAAATAGGTAAGTGTGGATACTTGGTTGACATTTTTTTTTTAGTTGTCATTTAAGGTGCCTAAGGGCATATTGGTTGTATGTGGTGATAATGCATGTTTGAGACTTGATTTTTAACTTATTTTGAATGCCTTGTTATGGCTTATTGATGTGCAATTTGTTGAGGCTAGGTTGGTGTCAATTTGGGTGAGAAATGTGGCTTAGAAAATGACATATTTTCGTCGACACGGGTAGAGACACAAGCGTGTGTCTCAGCAATGTGTGACACAAGGCCAAGTGACACGGTCGTGTGTCCCCTATATCTTTTTAAGAATGCAAGTCAGTATGCTCACACGGCCTAGCACACGGGCGTGTGACTTGGCCGTGTGACCCAATTCAGAAAGTTACACGAGCATGGACACGGACTGAGACACGACCGTGTGTCCCTATTTCAAATGCCCACACAGCCTGAGACACGGGCATGTCTCCTGACCGTGTGAATCATACGGCCGTGTGACCCCTGCAGTGTTGAAAATTTTAAATATTTCTGAAAAATTCTCTGAGTTTCCAATTTAGTCCCGACTTATTTCTAATATGTATTTTGGGCCTTAAGGGCTCGTTTAAGGGACAATATATATGATTTTGATTGGTTTTATTATGAATATTGATATGTAATGAAACGTTTGAAATTTTTTCTGATTGATCTGTAAACCCCAGTAATGCTCTATAACCTTGTTCCGGCGACGGATACGGGTTAAGGGTGTTATATTTATCATTATTATTTTTTTATAAATTCAATATGTTTAGTGTCAAATATATATTTTTAAAATATGAACAAATAAAAATACAAAAGTTTTAGCCTTTTAAGAAATCAATTATGGAATTATTTAAAATATTATATTTTTACAAATAATAAATATTGTTTTCAAACTATTTTTTAAATACATATAATCTAGAAAATACATATATAAAATGGGAATTAAATTCAAAATGTTATAATATCTATTATTTTAACTTTACAATTTAAACTAAAATCATATTTAATTTCATATTAATTAATTTTTTAAAATTTTTACTTATATCGTAAATGTATCATAATTTAGTATATATAATTATTTTAGATGTGCCTCCAAGTTAGTTATCGCACGCCTTTTTCCTCTCCCATCAACCCTTTTTTTCTTTCTTCTTCTTATTCATTACACATGTTTCTCTCTTTTCTGTTTGTAGAACTATTTTATGGGTATCTTTGTTGTCTTCATAAGTTGTGATGGACAAATGACGGCGTCTGTCGTTCACTAAAACTCCACCGACCACCAGTAATTGTTTTTGGAAAGTGTGTAACACCCCTATACCATGTTCGACCCAAGGAACCTGGTATAGGAATATTACATTTGGTGCCAAAGTGATTTTGGCTAATCACTAAATATATTTGAACATAAAAACAAATAATAAATTTAAATAATTTATATTTTAGTCCCTACTACTACTTGGAACATACTTAATCTTCCTAAGTACATGACATTCTATTTAAAATTTTAAAATATACCCTCTTGATACTTGGAGATGTGATGAGATGAATGCTCGCAATCTCAAATACAACTCTTCAAAATTATTATACCTAATATGCGCATGGAAACAAACCGTACGCTGAGTATACACTTAATGGTATTACTATAATTCAAATACTTAAGGTAAAAACAATAAATATGCACATTTAGTCTTACCCACCATTTACTTTCAATGAATCATTCATGCATTTAAACTTTAAATTTTCTTAATAATATCTATCTTAAATAGCTTTTCTTCATTTTAATTTACATATCTCCTTACTATATCAATATCCATTTCATGCATTTCATCAATAACCATTTCATAAACCATTATTTCATACATTTCATTTCCATATCCCAATTCAATATCTTATTCCATTTCATATCTAAAATCTTACAACATTAGTCTTTCAATAATCAGTTCATACGTTGTTCTATCATTTCTTATTAATAGCTATTTACAAATAGCACTTTTTACTTAGATTTAAACATCATCTCACTATATCAAAAATCATATATATATTTTTATATTTCATTTTAATATCTTATTTCAATTCTTATTCAAAATCACTCAATATCTTTTCTATTACCAATTCATTTATTTACCCCTATTAACACGACTCGAACTTTAGCAAATACACGGATCCAACCAAAACACACCAGTATGGCACCCAGTGCCTCATCAGATAGTTCAAAGCAATAGTTGACACCCAGTGTCTCATTGGCCAAGCCGAAGTAAGTTGGTATCCAGTACATCATCGAATCTATCCGAATTAATAGTATGACACCCAATGTCTCATCGACTCGAGGTCAAAGTATCCTGAACACTTCCAATCCTATGGCATGCCAACTATATCCGACTCATCCCGACTAGTTAACAGGGAATTCAAAACACATTTCAATTCCACTCAATATTTATATCAATTTCACTTCAATCACAATTTCTCATACTTTCAATTCAAATCATTTTCCACTTTCCAATCAATATACATTTCAGATACTTACATATATTCATAATTCAATTCCATTTTATTCAATTCAATATCAATATTCACACCATTTTACTTACCATGCATTTTAATTAAAATATAACAATTAATAATAAATAGATTTGAATTATAGTAATACAAACCGTATATCCTTGTGTTATCTCGTCAACTTTCTCTTTCCCTTCTTAGCCGATGTTTCTGGCACAACGTTAACTATGAAAATTAAAACAATTTAAAATTATCAAAACAACACCAATTCACATCAAGTACTTTGATTTTCTATTTAACTTTTGCCTAAAAATTCCAATTTAATCTCTAACTAAATTTTTCTCCATTTTCATCTCCATTCACTCTTTATTCTCACTCAATTTCTACTTATAATTAAACTTAACTCTCTAATTTTCTCCATAAAACCCTAATTTCAAAATTCTATCAATTTAGTCCCTAATACACAAAACTTATAACTTATTTTACAATTTAATCCTTTAACCAATTATAACTTGAAATTCTATCAATTTAACCCCTAATTTATCAATTTGTTCAACATGAACTATGTCTAAAAATACAATAACTTCTAAAATTTTAACATAAATCAAGTATTATTTTGTTCTAGGATTCTAAAAACTCAAAAATCATAAGAAAATGGGCTAAAATTGACTTACCAAATTAGCTTGTGTGAAAAAAATAACGTCGTAATGACAAATATATAGCAAAGAAAAGAGAAATAAAAAACAAAAAGCACACAGATTTTACGTGGAAACCCTTTCGGGAAAAAATCATGGGTAGAGGAGAAGAAAATTCACTATGTCGAATTCGAATCAATTACAAGAGGAATAAACTATGTCTATTTATAGGCTTGTAAAGCCATATTCTAATAGGAGTGGAGTAAGATTGAAACTCCTTATTCTAATCAATATCAAATAGATGGAGTTTAATAAGGTTTAAAAAACCTTATTTAAAATAAAATAAAAGAAGTATAGTTCTATAGGGATTCTTCTTTTATTTTATTTTACCATTGTATTTTATTTAAATAAGGATTCGGGTCACTTAATTCTAACAATCTCCACCTTGAAATGAATTCTCAATAAACAAGTTTTTCATCACGAACTCTCAACGAACAAGTTCTCCGCCTCTTTCATAAAACCCCTTAAGGATTTAATTTCAACAATGAACACCAACCAAGTCTAAGCAATGCTCAAACTTGGTTATAGGAAGTGACTTAGTCATCATATCTGCAGGATTTTCATGAGTACTAATTTTGCTCACAACAATATCACCACGAGCAATAATATCGCGAACAAAATGATACCGAACATCAATGTGTTTTGTTCTCTCATGAAACATTTGATCTTTTGTAAGGAAGATGGCACTCTGACTATCACAAAATACTGTGCTAATTTGAAGGTCTTCATTGAGCTCACTAAAGAGTCCCTTCAACTAAATAGCTTCTTTACAAGCCTCAGTAATCACCATGTACTCAGCTTCAGTGGTAGACAAAGCGACTGTAGTTTGCAAAGTAGCTTTCCAACTGATTTCACAACCTCCGATTATAAAGACATAACCAGTGAGAGATCTTTTTCTATCAAGGTCTCCAGCAAAATCAGCATCAACATACCCAATGACTCCATCTCTAGTTCTTTCAAACTGTAAGCAAACATCAGTAGTACCTCGTAAGTATCGTAAAATCCACTAAACTACTTTCCAATGTTCTTTACTGGGATTCGCCATGTATCTGCTAACTGCACTGACTACATATGATAAATCTGGACGTGAACAAACCATAGCATACATGAGAGATCTCACTGCACTAGAGTATGGAATATGTGACATGTACTCAATCTCATCATCTGATTGTAGAGTCAAAGTTGATGAAAGTCTGAAATGGTCTACTAAAGGAGTACTAATAGGCTTAGCACTCTACATATTTAACCTGCAAAGAACTTTCTCAATGTACCCCTTCTGACTTAGGTACAATTTACTTGCTTTTCTATATCTGAGAATCTCCATACAAGTATCTTCTTTGCTGATCTCAAATCTTTCATCTCAAATTCTTCACTTAGTTAGGCTTTGACCTTTCTTATCTCTCCTTTATCTTTTGCTGCTATCAACATGTCATCAACATAAAGAAGTAGATACACAAAAAACTATCACTTTTTTTCTTAAAGTAAACACAACTGTCAAAACTACTTCTTTTAAAATCATGAGAAGTCATAAAGGAATCAAATCTCTTATACCACTGTCTTGGTGACTGTTTCAAACCGTAAAGGGACTTTTTCAGCAAGCAAACATAGTCATCTTTTTCTGAGACTGTAAAACCCTCTAGTTGTTGCATGTAAATATCTTCCTCAAGTTCTCCATGCAAAAATGCAGTCTTTACATCTAACCGCTCAAGCTCCAAATCATGCATGGCCACAATACCAAGCAAAGCTCGAATCAAACTATGGTTCACAACTGGGGAGAACACATCTGTGAAGTCCACTCCTGGAATTTGATTGTAACCCTTTGCAACAAGCCTTACTTTATATCTGGGTTCTTAAATTCCTGAAGTCTTTTTTTTCTTTTTAAACACCCATTTACAGTGAACAACTTTTTTACCTTTAGGAAGTTTCACAAGATCTCATGTTCTATTTTTGTGGAGTGATTCCATCTCCTCTTGCATAGCAAGCATCCATTTTTCTGAGTCTTCACAGCTAAACGCCTTAGAATAATTAGACGGCTTTTGGTTTGCATCTATATATTCGACCACATTTAAAGCATAAGTAACTAGATCAGCCTCGGTATACTTCTTTGGAGGTTTAATTTCTCTTCTGGTTTTGTTTTTGACGATAGAGTATTGTGGTTAAGAAGCAACTTTATTCTCAATTTTTGTACTGGCTTGAGGAGTCGACTCTGTATTAATCTGATGCTCCACCTACTTTTGATTTTCTTTATTGGAAGAGTCTTTAAGAGATAAGTTAGGTTGCATAGCAGTTTCATCAAAAACAACATCTCTGCTAATCACAACTTTTCTATTTTCAGGACACCATAACTTATACCCTTTTACACCAGCTTTATAACCAAGAAAAACACATTTAATGGATCTCGGTTCCAATTTTCCATTATCAACTTGAGCATACGCAGGACATCCAAAAATCTTTAAATCAGAATAATTAGCAGGATTACCAGACCATACCTCTTGTGGAGTCTTTTTCTCAATGGAAATGGATGGAGATCGATTGATCAAAAAACATGCAGTAGAGGCTGCTTCGGCCCAAAATGACTTTGGTAAGTTGGCATTTGACAACATACATCGAACCTTCTCTATGATCATTCTGTTCATTCGTTTTGCAACGCCGTTTTGTTGTAGAGTATGACAAACTGTCAAGTATCTCACGATCCCTTCTGACTTGCACAGTTTATTAAACTCATCAGAATAAAACTCTAAGCCATTGTCTGTGCGGAGGTATTTTATTTGTTTTCCCGTCTGCTTTTCAATCGTAATTTTCCAAGACTTAAATGCGAAAAACACATCGCTTTTCTCCTTCAAGAAGAATGCCCAAACTTTTCTGGAAAAATCATCAATAAAAGTTAGCATATAATTAGCTCCACCTCTCGAAGGCACTCTTGATGGCCCCCACAGATTAGAATGAATATACTCCAATGTTCCCTTCGTGTTATGGATTCCTCTGGTGAATCAAACTCTCTTTTGCTTTCCAAAAATGTAGTGCTCACAAAACTTCAATTTGCAAATTCCTTACCCATCAAGAAGTCCTCTTTTGCTCAATTCTGCCATGCCATTCTCACTCATATGCCCTAGGCGCATATGCCAAAGTTTAGTAATATCATCATCTGACAAGGAAGAGGAAGCGACAACTGCATCACCAATAACAGTGGAACCCTGCAAAACATATAACTTGACAGTCTTTCTCTGTCCTTTCATCACAACTAGAGGTGTTCATGGGCCGGGTCAGGCCGGGCTCAACTAAAAATTTAGGCCCATTCATCGGGGCTGAGCCTAAAAAATGGGCTTCAAATTTTGCCCAAGCCCGACCCATATAAAAATGTTAAAACTAAGCCCATTTCTACCATTCAGATAAAATTTTATATTATTTTATATAATTTTAAATATATATAATACATAAAAATACTAAAAATCAAAATAAATATTTCCCAAAATTTGAAAATAAATTTTAAAAAATATGTAGACTTAAATAACACTAAGATAGATGTAACTTAACAAGTAAATACATCTAAAATAATAATAAAATTAACAAATACCTTCAAAATAATAATAAAATTAACAATAAAATAAGTTTTATATAATATTCAATTAATAACAACAAAATAGTAGCAACATAATAGTAATATGGTAGCAAAATATGGAGAAAACAACAAGAATATAACATTCAAAAATTAAAAAAAAAGTAGATTTTTTTGTCATTTAGTGAATTCGGGCCGGGCCGCCAAAAATACCTTACCTGAGGCCGGGCCCATTTTTTAAAACGAGCCTTATTTTTTGTCCAAGCCCATTTTTCGGGCTTATATTTTTGCTTAAACCCTCCCAAATTTCGGTAGGGCCGTCCGGCCCATGAACACCTCTAATCACAACGAGGGAACCTTTGGAAATATTCAAAATCTCACTTTCAGCTGTGTATTTGTACCCTTTTGAATCAAGAGTACTTAACAAAATTAAATTTCTCTTAAATTCTGGAACATGTTGTACGTCACTAAGTATTCTGACAACTCCATCAAACATCTTAAATTTAATTGTTCCAACACCTGCGATTTTACACGAAGCATTATTTCCCATCAAAACAAAACCTTCAGACACTGTTTCATAATTTGTAAACCAATCCCGATTGGGACACATGTGGAAGGTGCAACCCGAATCAAAGATCCACTCATCGCTCACTTTTGAATTATTGACAGAAGCAACTAGAAGTTCACCATCGCTGTAGTCCTCTACAACATCAGCTTCACCGAAATTTTTTGGTTGATTTTCCTTTTGATTTGTAGCCTCCTTTTGATCTTATTTTGTAGCTTATATCATTCAAATTTAATGTGCCCTTTCTTCTTGCAGAAGTTACAAGTTTTACATCTGTTTGAAGACTTTGATCTACCTTTAGATTTACCGCGAGGATTCCGTTCCTTTGTCCTTCCACATCATCATCAGCATTCCGATCTTGTCTCTCACGAACAATGAGACCCTCTCCCTTAGAGTCAGTTTTAACTACAAGATGCTTCATCTTATCATACAAGGTCAAAGAATCATAAACATCATCAACTGTGAGAGACTCGCGGCTATATAAAATCGTGTCTCTAAAGGTTGAATAAGACGGGGTAACGAACAAAGTAGAAACAACCCTAGATCTTCCTTATCATACTGAACCTCCATGGCCTCCAAGTTTGAGAGAATTTCTTTAAACACTGTTAAGTGTTCATGTATAGACACACCTTCCTCCAAACGATGAGCATAAAGACGTTGCTTCATAAGCAACTTGCTAGTTAGAGTTTTCGACATACATATTTGTTCTAGCCTCTTCCATAATGCAGCGGCGGTCTTCTCCTTCATCACATCCTGCAAAATTTCATTAGACAAATGCAGATGTAACTGTGTTAACGCCTTTCGATCCTTGCACTTTTTCTCTTCTTCCGTCAATGTCGAAGGTATCTTATCTACCCCTAGTAGGGTTTTGTCTAAATCCATCTGTGCAAGAACTGCCTGCATCTTTATCTGCCACAACGCAAATCTGGTGTTGCGATCCAACAGCGAAATTTCATACTTTAATGACGCCATTACTGTGATCGAGATGAAAACCCGAAAGCTCGGATACCAATTTGTGAAAAAATAACGTCGGTAATGACAAATATATAGCAAAGAAAAGAGAAATAAAAAATAAAGAACACATAGATTTTACGTGGAAACCCTTTCGGGAAAAAACCACAGGCAGAGGAGAAGAAAATTCACTATATCGAATTCTAATCAATTACAAGAGGAATAGACGATGTCTATTTATAGGCTAGTAAAGCCATATTCTAATAGGAGTGTAGTAAGATTGAAACTCCTTATTCTAATCAATATCAAATAGATGGAGTTTAATAAGGTTTAAAAACCTTATTTAAAATAAAATAAAATAAGTGTAGTTCTATAGGGATTCTTCATTTATTTTATTTTACCATTATATTTTATTTAAATAAAGATTCAGGTCACTTAATTCTAACAGTTTGGAACCTTTAAAACCTTATTTTTCCCTTTTTATTTTCTTTCTTTCCCCCTTCTCTGTTTCGTCTTTTGCTATTCTGATAATATAATATAATATAATATAATATAATATAATATAATATAATATAATAATATTCTTATTTATTAAGTAAATATATATTTTAATTATAAAAACTTTGATATTTTCCACATTAAACCGCCTCAACTATAGAAAATGAATTAATTGCCTCTTTAGTCCCTTTAGTTTTTTTTAATCTATAATTAAACTTTCACTCTTATTGCAATTTAGTCATTTTTCTTAATTACTCCTAATTTAAGTTAATTCTCCTAACCAAAACTTAATCAATTACACAACTAACTTCGTAAATATTTATTCAAAATATTTACAAATCTATTCTACGAAAACGGAGACCCGACAACACACTTTTCTGATGCCCGTAAATTTTGGGTCATTACAAAATAGATGACTTTTCATCAACTTTTTAATTTGTTTCTGTTTTGAGAGTATTTCAGAATAATAAATGATTTCACGTGTCGATTTGGACCTGTGTTGTCTTAAGTTTTATTTGTGTTTTGTTTGTTTTCCTATTGTTTAATAAGTCTTCAGTTTTAGAAGTTTTTGTCTGCTCTTGTAGCACGTTTTTTAGTCTTACTTATGCATGTAATCTTAGTTTTACAAGTGATTTTGGGGATGGTTTTATTGCCATCCTCTCTAGTTTGGTGAATGTTTGATTTTTTTGTCAATTTTTGCTCACCACTTTGGACCATCTGGGGGTTAATTTCTTTATCATATTAAGTGCTTGTAATCACTCCAGATATATCATGCTTGAGTTGTGACAAAGTCAATTGTCAGTGTGTTATAATGTTATATTGATACTAAGGCTAAAGCTTTTGTTAAGTTGATGGAATTTGTCTTTCACTATCTACGACGAGTATTTACTATTTTTTCTCTGAATTATATGATTCTGTTCATTGAATGAACTAATGAATTTATAGTTAAAAAAATAAGTTTAGATATATGTTTTCTTTTTGTTATAACTACGTGGAGAATATAGTATATTTCAAAAGCCCTCCTAGGCATATTGTTTCAAGTCATAATTTATATAAAAAAAAAACTTTAAAACGTTTTTATTTTTTATTTTTTGGCCAGTAAGAACTTTAAAACGTTAATCATTCTATTTTAGATTATTATATGAATATAGTGTGGTGTCGTATAATAAATTTGATCGATAACAAATTACAATCATGGATGAACAGACTAATTTTGGATGATAGCAGCAAATATTTGGTCCCAATGAGAGAATACCACACTGATTGTATGGTGACTAAAATGTATGAATACTAATATTCCATTTATTTCTCTCAACAGTCGCATGGAACGTGGAGCAACCTACGCAGCATCTATCTGCATACCCCTCCCTCCTCATTTTCTCAGTTTTTTCCTTTTTTGTCAATATTCTCAGCCTTTAATTTTATTTTATACACTATTTACTATAAAATTCTATGAATTTTTTGTCAAATTATCTAAAAACGTTTTTAGGTGGAAGTGCTTTTCCCCCAACAGTCCAAAAAAAATGGCTACTTTTTTAACGACTATTTAATTAGTTGTTGCCCCCAAATAGTCAAAGTTTTTTTACTATAACCCCTCATTTTTTTTTTCTAATTTAATCTCAACTCTTTCTTACATACTCAATTCTCTCTCAAATTCTTCTCAATACGGGTTTTTTACCAAAAAAATAAAAAAATTTCAAAATAGTATAGGAAATCTATTATGTACCAAAATGGTACAAAAGGGTGATGCCGCCTCAACCACTGGCACCTTTGGTGCCGCCTCTGCCACTGGCACCTTTGGTGTCGTCTGTGACACACCCTCAACCACCATTTTCTGTTTTTTTTTTCAGCAGTTTTTTTGAAGGACCTATTATGCAATTTTTCCAATTTGAGAAAAGGAAGAGAAAGGGTGCCACCTGTCACACTAAACTTTAAATTTGAATAATTGCCTTCTAAGCCCTCCCTATTTATTATTTTCTTTTTATTCCCCTTCAACTCACTATATTGTGTTTAAATAAACCATTAATCTATTTTTGTAGTTAAATAAGCACTTTACTTATAGTTTTTACTTGTAAAATTTAAAAACTTGTTGAATAAATTTTAAAACACAAAAATGATAATGTGTTATGTAAACATGAGAATAGGGACAAAGTGGCAGATCGAGTCTTAGCTCCCCCTCTCTGGATAATTAGAAAATTTTCAATTTTATCCCCTCCCAAAAATAATAATTCAATTGAAACCTTTTTAATTTTGTAGTAAAATAATGTTTTAATCCTCTTAAAATTTAATAAATAATTTTAAGAAATTTATCATAAAATTTTTAGCTTTGCACCCTTCCTATATTTTATAAATTTATCTCAATCCCATGACATAAAATTTTCGACTTCATCTCTCAGAAGAAAAAAGTATAATAATAGTTGTAGTATAAGTTATTCAACGTTAAAAACAAATAAAGCATTAAATCATAAAAGAAAAAAAGAAAATGATACTTATCATTTTGAAAAGTGTTATAAAAGTGTAATATGTTGATTTCAAGTGTCTAATATTATTATCGTAAAATTACGGTTGAAAGTTAAAATATCTATTTTAGACATAATGATGGAAAGTAAAAAAAAATTAAATAATTTAATAAAATGATATATGACATATAAATTTTAAATATCTAAATTATTTGTAATATTTAATTTAAATATATAAATAGATATTATTAATAATATAATATCAATTACTCTTAGTAATATAATAATAACTATTAAATCTATCCATATATGAAATTTGAAGAGTCCAAAAATGTATATCATAATGTTTACAATTTCCAAACATGTGCCCTAAGAGTGAAGTATTGTTAATTGTGTAAAGTAAAGCTAAAGTAAAGCTATTTTAACATTAAAGTAAAGCTATTGTGAAGTATTGGAAAAATTGCATAATAGGTCCCTCAAAAAAACTGCTAAAAAAACAGAAAATGGTGGTTGAGGGTGTGCTACAGGCGACACCAAAGGTGCCAGTGGCTGAGGCGGCACCACCCTATTTGTAGCATTTTGGTACATAATAGATTTCCTATACCATTTTGGATTTTTTTTTTCTTTTGGTAAAAAACCCTCTCAATACCCACTTAAATTCACTAATTTTTTTGCTCTCTCAATTTTATTTATTTATTATTTAAATTATCTCAACATTTTCTTAAATTATTTTTCTAATACAAATTATTCGGTTTTTTTAAATTATCAATGGCAAATTCTCTAATCCGTCATGATAAGAACCACATTTTCTTCGATCAATTACAAATGGTAAAAATATTTCTTATTATATTTTAATGTTGTATAAATTTTATTTATTTTTGTTATATTTGAATTTAATATTTTGTATTTTTTTCCTTGAATAGGCAAAAGATCGAATTTTAGAATCCAACATTCATAATCTACTCACTCCTTCATCACCCTTGATTGAACTATACTTGAGAGAAGCTGGTTTTTTGCAAGTGCCCTTGTAGGTATGGGTGTAAGTTGGACCCGACACTCGTAAGCGCATTGGTGGAAAGATGGAGACTTGAGACGTACACTTTCCATCTTCCATGTGGCGAGTGTACTATCACTTTGGAGGACGTGCAATTATAACTCAGGTTAGTAATGGATGGGTCCGTAGTGATTGGGACTGTTCATGCCAATTGAAAAGCCGTATGCGACGAACTATTAGGACTAGTTCCAGAGACAATTTTTGGAGGTCAAATAGAAATGGCTTGGTTAAGAAGAAATTTTGGTGAGCTTGATAAGAATTCGGTTGAAGCCAAAAGAGAACGACACGCTCGGGCTTACATCTTTATGATAATCAAGGGCTCGTCCATTTAAGGTGACTGCTGAAACTCGTCAACTTTAGAGAAGCAGGCAAACTCAGTTGGGGGTCCATCGTGTTGGCAACCTTGTACTTAGAGGTGAGTATGGGCTGGACCACCCAGCTCGGCCCGAAGGCCCGCCCAAAATGTGGGAGGGTTTGGGCAAAAATATAGGCCCAAAAATAGGCTTGGACAAAAAAATAAGGCCCTTTTAAAAAACGGGAAGAGCCTCAGGTAAGGCATTTTTGGTCCGCCTAGCCCGAATTCACCTAAAGGACAAAAAAAAATTGATTTTTTTAATATTATTTTATTATTTTGTTCTCCTTATTTTACTACCATTTTACTATTATGTTGCTACTATTTTGTTGTTATTGTTTGGATATTGTATAAATCTTATTTTATTGTTAATTTTATTATTATTTTAAAGACATTTGTTAATTTTGTTATTATTATAGAGACATTTGCTTTTTAAGTTGCATCTATCTTAGTGTTATTTAAGTAAATATATTTTTTAAAATTTATTTTCAATTTGTTGGGAAATATTTATTTTGATGTTTTTAGTATTTTTGATGTATTATATCTATTTTAAAATTATATAAAAATAATATAAAAATTAATATGGGCGGGCCAAGTCGGGCTTGGGCAAAATTTTAGGCCCATTTTTTAGGCCGAGCCCAGGCTGAGCAAATGAGCTTGATTCTTTAGTCGAGCCCAACCCGACCCGACCAATGCTCACCTCTACTTGTATTAGGAGATGTGTCAGGCGACGCAACCATGAAAAATTGAAATTGGTGGTTGCATGCTACTACTGCAATCATAGGCACAATATCGACTGCCATTTTTACGTCCAAAAGCAAACTACCCTTACATGTTCCCACTCGTAACAAGGTAAAATTCATGATAATCTATTTACCATGATAAGATAATTTAAAGTTTAAATTATCCTGTTAACAAGTTATTTCAATAAATGGAATTATGGGTCGAGTTACGCAAGACTACCGAAGGAGCTGCGAGATATACGACATCTGTTAGACCAATGATTTGAAGTGGAGGTAAGTATTTTTTTTAAATTTGAATTATTTTATTATGATATTTGATTTGAGATTTAATAGTGCATTTATAAAACTAATTATTATTATTTTAATATAATTTGTATGGATGCTATACGAGGATCCAGCAATTCAGGAATGCATTCCGTCCGAATTCTTGGTGAATCCCAACACTCGGTACATGAAGGTGTCATTGGTAGTGTACGTTACCGTAGAGATGCATGAGTTGGATAGGGTGTTGTGCAATTCGGGTTCAGGCAATCGATACTAGTGGCACCTCAGGACCTCGATGATCTGTATCTTATCGATTTGCGGGGGAGGCCGGATGAGAATTGTATTAGATTCCACACCAAATATAGCAACATTTGGAATAATTGGTAAGAGTTTTTACCTTCTCGAGAGTCCATTTTCATTCCATATTTAGCTTGCTATCTCTAGTACATGCCTTGGTTTAGGCTTGTTCGTAAGCCATACTTGCTAAATAAAGAAGATGGGAGTGGGAAACTGCATACGAGGAGGCTACAACGGTCGCTGACACATCCAAGGTATAGCGAGGTGGGTCCATTGTTTGCACAGACGCAAAAGTCGATATCGATGCCCACACCACCCCCTGGTCAATATATGTTGTCCTATTCTGGTGCGTATGCAAAAACCCTGTCATTTTCACACAAGCACGATATATTCCACCATATTTTTCTGTTTCTACTTCGATGCCAAGTTTTTTTTGGACCTTTGTCCCTGGTATATTACACACTGATGCCATCGACATTTTCGACGATGACGATGTCAACGACCGGTGTATAGAACACAATATAGTTATACCTCTACACTAATGGTGACACAAACACCTCTAAGATTATTATTCTATTAAGGTGGATCATCTTCCCAACCACTTATTCCTAGATCGGAGGATGCACGATGGTAACTGAGAAGTAACTGATCGCAATCAACCATGGACGAAGGCAAAGAAAATGATAAGCCTGTAGCACAACTTGTACCAGAGCTTCAACCAAGAAGGAAACCGACTTGCAACCATCAACCACCCCAATGTGGCACACATTCTGACACAAGACAATAGTTGATTTACTTTATTAGTGTACTTATCATGTTAACATTTCAATAAATATCAAATGTGTTTATTGCATCGATGTCAAACATACTTGTTTTTTTAAAATAAAAATCATTTTTTCATTAAAGTTGACCTTTGTTATAATTTATTGATTTGTATTGTATGGCAAAAATGTGATTTTGCAAAGTACAACAAGTTGATTACAGTGAATAATTTAATAGATCTACTAATGAGATGTTGTTTTGTATCATCCTTATGATGTGGACATGATGGCATTGTATGCCCTGGGTTCTTACACCAACCACATTACTTCGATTGCTTTGACTTTTCCTGGATATCCATGTTGTCGTGTATCCGAGTGGATGTCATTGACCTTTTGGTTTGTGACACAATGATCTATCGACTAACAACTTGAATTTAGTGCTCGATATAGGCCACCATTTACATTTATCTGGGACCGATGCGAATACGTTTCTCCACATGTTGTACATATTTACCAGTTTGTAGACTTCATCCACAAAACTCATTGGATCCAAACATACACCGCGGCATGCTATAATTGCATAGGCGCATAGAAATCGAAGTGTGTCAAATATATCATAGTCACAGGTCCAGCTTCTAATATGTACAGGTACGATCCCCCGACAATCCCTTGGCTGGGTCTGTCGAACTTTATTACCTGAAATCATAGGTCTTCGCGTGAATGACACATTAGATGTATACAGTCCACTCGTGTTATTGCCTTCCTAATTTCTTTCAGTACGTCATAGCTCCAAACATGGTCGCCCTGCATTTGCCTAACATAATTTGTCGCTCGCTTTGGAAAAAGTTCAGCCAAATGAAAGTATGCCTCTTTGACATTTGCGGTTACCGAAAAATAATGTGTTCCTTTCAAAACGAAACTGATGCATTCTGTTAGGTTTCTCGTCATGTGCCCATAATGTAGACCCTCGTCGTAAGATTGTGTCCATTATTCAAAAGGTATATTGTAGAAGTCATCCGCCTCGTCATTATGTCCACTTCCATATCTTGTTGTACGACGTGTCCCACCCATTATGCATCTTTTCCAATGCCTCTACTTTGCAATCTACATCTTACGCTATGAAGGTGTGTAATCGAACTGGCTATGAATATTTGCAATTAAAATCGACACCGTAATTTTGGACTCTCTTTGACCATAGGTAGTATTATTTTCATGATCATCTCCGAATCTAATTTCAGATGATCTCGTGAAATACCTGCAACAACACAAGTACGTTAAGATTAACAATTCAGCTGTGTTGTACATTAAACCAGTATTAGTGTAGTACCCATGACAACACATGTATACGGAGCAGTATATTTCTTTATCATCCACAATATTGTCTTCTTCTTAATAAATGCATGATTTTCCATTCAAATCTGTTGTTTCATATTGCGCACTTTGTCTCAAACTTGTTAGATCGGGATTTAACCACATGGAAGTTTACCCCATTTTTTATGCTGTATCACTTCATCGGGACGATAAAACCATCTTTAGTTGAGAACTCTTTCCTCACTTCTAAATCACCCGAATCTAACGAAGAACTCGTGTGGCTCAGCCTTCTGTGTGGTAGTTCTACAAACTTCAACCCATCCTCTACCAATAGGTTTACATTATGCATATGAGTTAGAGGTGAGAACGTCGTGAATCGTGGATCTTCTTTAGCATCATCGCTAGGATCTTCACCATATGAACCTCCTTTCTAGTTCAGTTGGAATCGACCTAATTCATAAAATAATGCAATTTCTAAACCATTGACACTAGGCTCCCGGATTGAATCGTCATTGGATTTAGTCCCATTTTCATTCTTGACTCCACCAACATTTATCGTGTTGGATGTCCTCTCACCGATAGATGTTGTATGGAGTACGTCATCCCTTCTTGTATAGTTGTAAAAATGTCTAAAATCACATGTTGATTTCCAACTACTAGAAGTTGATGTCATTCCTCTGTAAGTGTTCCCAACGTTGAACATCAGCTGACTGAATTTCAAATCAAAACCACCAATTGAGTGCATGTAGGGGTCCTATTACCAAACCCTAATTGTTCAGTGCTCTAGATGTTACGGTTGAAACTTAGGGCCAAAATAGATGAATGTCTTCCCATTGATGATTCTAGTATATCACAATGAGAATTTTCTAACAAACCGTGAACCCGCTACATAACTGTGTCGTTGGACTCCCAACTTATTCTTCCATTTTGGCCTCTCTAATAGGAATATATGTCAACCTCCGAAGGCTTTTATATGTCCTTGCAAACTCAGCATATAACTCGAGAAATGGTGATCCACTGCCAATGTAAGTTTGCACCATCATCTCCAACCCCCTCGCAACTTTGATTTTGAAAGCGTCATATATGACAGGGTCGACCGAAGCACAAAACCAATAATTAAGGGACAATACTTTCATCTAGTTGGATCTGACAATTTTCTACCTAATTCTTTTTTAAAGTTTTGGCAATTCAATGTTCTGGTTAAAAGCCAATCACGCTATGTTCTCTTATAAAAAAATGACACCATTCTCGGTGTCACGCACTTCACCATCGTAGTAAATAATGATAGTAATTCTTTTACTCATTTTGAAATCCAGATAACCTATTCACATGTTCAAAAAAAAAACATCATATAGAGAAATAATGTTGTAATTAAATATGAACAACAAAAATCAATGCTTACTTTAAACAAATAGGTTGCTCTAACTTATACCTTATGTGCGAACTTCTTCTCTTCTGATCTTTTTATGATTTTTGATAAATCATAATTTACATAAATTTTAACCCCATACTTGGCTTATTTTTGGATGAATTTTCATTAGATTTGATGAATTCGATACTTCTAATCCCTTAATTTCATATTTTATACTCAAGAGAGCTTAGTAAGTCGAAAAGAAAAAAAACGGGCCAAAAATAGACAAAATGGGCCTACATCAGAAATCACACTACTGGCTATCGACCACGGCCGACCACCTGATGGTGTGTGGCGGCAGAGCGAAAGCACGATCCAAGGAGACGAACACGGGCGTGTCATACGTGCGTGTCCTTACCATAGCAAAGATGAATTCTATTCGGAATAGGCTACTTGAGGGATAAGAGAGGTGTTCCAAAGCCTATATAAACACCCTAGGGGTGATCTAAAAGGGGACATTGAATGGACGCCGAGTAGAAGGCAGAAAATACTCCAAGACAGCCGTCGGGAATAGCTTAGGAGAAGGATTTCCAACAAGACTAAAGATCTCCCATCAAGTTCTTTAGAAATTTTTGGGTTTTCATTATGTTTTGTGGTTTTCCCTATTTTATGATGTTTCCTTCTATCAGTATAAACTAAATCCCTTAAATATCTAAGGGGATGAAACCTAGACAAATCTTATTATTATTTGATTTGTAAGATAAATACTTGTTCTTTTTCTTAATTGTGAGTTTTGATCCTTGTTTTGATAATACAGGTTATTGATCCAAGTCGAATGTGCTTATTCAGTGGAGCAAAAGTCTCTGTTTAAGAGAAGATCAACATAATTAAGCAGAGTTGATTGCAACCCTAGAAATAAGGCGACAAAAATCTGCCGGATTAAAGTCAAATCTAATAAGGGAATCCATCGATCGAGTTAATATGACAATAGGGGTTTTAATTAGAAAGAAATTTCAATTAATCAACCTAGAGTTAGTTGTTTTTAGTCTCGAAAGAGATGTTTACATAAATCAGGGATCTCTACGGATTAAGTCAAGTGAATAAATCATATGAATCAAAAGTAATAAGTGAAGTTTAGGTGGATTCTTCCTTAGGTATTGCCTATCTCATATAAGTTATCCAAAAGTATTTTCCCAATTCACTCTCTGTCACGTTCATAGTCATTTAGTTAGTTAAATTAGTTAGTTAATCTTAGATTAAAAATAAATCCCCTTAATTATTAGGCTAGATAATAAAAAAATAGTTATTACTAGTAATTTTAGTCCTTGAGGATACGATATTCCGGACTCGCTATAACTATACTACTGTTCGATAGGTGCGCTTACCTTTGTCAAAATAATAGTTAGTTTCGAGCCCATCAAGTTTTTGGCGCCGTTGCCGAGGACTAAAATAATAGAAACACTAAATTTTTATTTCTTTAGCCATTTTTTACTATTTACAATTTATTTTTATTTTTATTTTTGCTAATTTTTCTTTGCTTCTAGTAGGTAATTTTAGTTTATGACTAGAAGAAACCCGTTAGGACCATTACTTTTTTACAGCGATATAGAAGCTACCGCTTGCAGAAACTGAAGAGAAATAAGGCGAAGCTTACAATACATAGAAGAAGAGCAATAAGACGAAACCAATAATACCGAAAAGATGGCTGATAATAATCCGCTACCTCTTGTGGTTGCCGCAAATCCAGTGAATCAAAATCCTGCTCCTCGTACTAAGTATGATTATGCTAAACCTAATTTAACAGAAACTGAATCAAGTATTATTAGACCTACTATTGTTGCAAATAAATTTGAACTGAAACCTAACACTATTCAGATAATTCAGCAATTTGTTCAATTTGATGGTTTGCAGGATGAGGATCCAAACAATCACTTGGCAAATTTTCTAGAGTTTTGCGACACTTTTAAAATTAATGGCATTTCTGATGATGCCATTCACCTTCGGTTGTTTCCCTTTTCGTTGAGAAACAAAGCTAAATAGTTGAACTCGTTCCATGAGGATCAATCGCTACATGAGAACAAATGGCTGAAAATTTTTTGTTAAAATATTTCCTGCCGGCTAAAACGGCTAAGTTGAGGAATGATATTTCTTCTTTTGTACAGATGGGTCTAGAAACATTCTACGATGCATGGGAGAGATATAAAGATCTACTAAGGAGATGCCCTCACCATGGGTTACCTCTGTGGCTACAGGTTCAAACCTTTTATAACGGTGTGAACCCCTCAACTAGGCAATTGATTAATTCAGCCACCGATGGAACCCTAAATAACAAGACCCTTGAAGCGACTTATGAGTTTATAGAAGAGATGACACTGAATTACTATCAGTGGCAAATTATGAGGAAAAAGCCAACAAAAGTCGCCAGTGTTTTCAACCTCGACGCAGTGACCATGCTATCAAACCAAGTAGAACTGTTAAAAAAAAAATTGATGGTTTGTGTGGTTCTTTGAAGGTACATCTAGTGATGCTGTGCAATACATATGGAAGAGGAATGAACAATACAGAATACTCACCCTACAACCCTTGTATAGAAAATGAATATATGAATTATATGGGTAACAATTCTAGACCTCAAAATAACCCTTATAGTAACACTTACAATCCAGGTTGGAGGAATCATCCAAACTTTTCATTGGTGGCCAAGGAAATTAAAGACAACAACCTCCTCCAAGCTTTCAACAACAACCTTACCCACAAGAGAAAACGCCAAACCTTGAGGAGATGCTAATAAAATTTATCGCGGTGTCAGAAATTTGTTTCCAAAACATTGAAACAACACTCAAAAATCAACAAGCATCGATTTAAAGGATTGAGAACCAATTAGGACAACTCGCTAAGCTCAAATCTGAACGTCCACAAGGTAGCTTGCCAAGCAACACTGAAACTAACCCAAAGGAGCAACTTCATGCCTTTACTTCTCAGACAGTGAAGGGTTAGATGAGCCAAAATTGAGGCAGGAGAATGTGGTAAAGGAAGGTAAGGTTGAGGTAATCCATGATAAACCAAAACCGGTAATTACAGAGTACCAACCTCGTGTACCATACCCCAATGCGACAAAGAAAGACCGCACAGATGAACAATTCGGTAAATTTTTTAAACTCTTAAAAAAATTACATATTAACTTACCGTTTATTGAAGCTCTTTCGCAGATGCCCAATTCAAAAAAAGTTTTAAAAGAGCTTTTGAAAAACAAACGAAAGTTAGACAAGGCGTCGTATGTAGAGCTAAATGCGGTGTGCTCAGCAATCTTACAAAATAGACTACCACAAAAGTTAAAAGATCCAGGGAGTTTTACGATTTCTTGCTTAATTGGTAGTTTATTTATTAATAATGTTTTAGCTGATTTAGGGGCAAGTATCAATGTTATGCATTATATAATGTTTAAACAGCTAGGTCTCGGGAAACCCAAAAAAAATAGGATGAACATTCAATTGGCTGATAAAACAATCAGAGTTCCTAGGGGTAATTGAGGATGTACTAGTAAAAATTGATAAATTCATATTCCCAGTAGACTTTATTGTTTTAAACATGGATGAGGACAACAATGTTCCTTTAATTTTAGGAAGATCCTTTTTAGCAACTGCTAAAACTAGAATTGATGTTGGTACAGGTGAACTCACACTTTGTGCAGGTGATGAAACGATCACTCTTCAGGCTCTTGACTCGGCTAGGACATCGAGTAATAAAGGTGAGAACATAAATTCTATTAATGACCATTTGGTTCAACTTTCTTTTCAGAAAGTACCACGAAATTACACAACTGAGCCAGAATCTAGACCTTGTGTTAACAGAGAAATAACTCATGAGGAGCGAAGGCTTCAAATCGATGAACTAGACGAGTGGAAGACACATGACAAGGAGAAACCAGGGAAACATGATGAACCAAAGCAAAATCATGTCAAACTTAAGGATGGGACAAGCCAATTTAAGATCGGAGATCAGGTATTATTGGATAAGAAAGACCCTCAAATCACCACTTCGGACCTTAATACAAACGAATAGATCCCTTTCACGGTACTGAAAGTCTTCCCATACGGAACAGTCGAGGTAACTAATCCTACATTCGGCACTTTTAAGGTAAACACCACTCGATTTAAACTATATATCGATAACCGAATTTATAGCAAGAATGAGAAGTTTCAACTCTTCAAACCACCATGATTATGCGAATAAGAGGTAAGTCTAGCTTAAGACTTTAAACGAGCGCTTCTCGGGAGGCAATCCGAGCACTAACCCCATTAATTTTCATATTTTTTATTTTTAGCACCTAACCAAAAACTAACAAATTCAATAAAAGCACAGGTTTCCCTATCACACAGGCGTGGCCGTGGCCGTATGGACACCACGATTAGGCACATTGGCATGGCAGAAACCATGCGAACCAAGGACGAAACATCCCCAAACCACGGACGAAGATAAAATGCCACAGCCGTGCGATACGGCCGTGGTCGACACTGAGAAAGTAACACGGGTGTGCGACACATCCATGTCCCCAGATCGTGGTTGACACTGATTAAGCAACATGGGCGTAGGAACATCTACACAGGTATGGGAGAAATGAACGAGACACCACACGGCCGTGCGATACGGCCGTGTAACCTAACACGCCCATTGCACACGAGCTTGGGCAGCGATCAGATGCCACGATTTCTATTTAAACCCCTTTCTTCTCTTCACTTTCTCCCTAAATTTTTCTTCCTCCAAGCCCTAACCACCACACCCTCTCTTTTCCCACTATCTTCCTTCATTTTTCTTTCGCCCTTTCCTTCATTCTTCCTTTACACCACCACCACACTTACCGCCATCCTTGCCACCGTACACAATGAATACTACTAGAGGCAAGACCAAGACCACCATCCTCATGTCGAAGAAGCAAAAGGACCCTAGCACAATCTCCTCGTGCGAGACCAATCTACAGAAGTTCATGTCGGCCGCTTCATTTACTCGACAAGACAAGGACCTTTGAGTCTATTTATTTTTTCTTTTTCTTTTATTTTTATTTTTAAATTCTTTCCCTTTATCTTTCCTGCCCTTACTTTATATTAGTATATTTTGCTTTCTTTAATTTAGGTTCAAGGGGCTGTTAAGGAAAGACCACACCACCATCGGAGTATCCACCTCCTCTGCCCAACTTTACACCGTTTCTTTTCTTTGACTCCATCCAAAATTTAGGAAATTTCACCTCTCTCCCTCTCTTATGATTTTCTTACTAAATTGTCGTTATTTATCTTTGTGCATTGATATTAGAGAATCAAGCATGATAAGTCTATTTTCAGAATTAAATTTATAGGTTGTTTTCCTAAATTGAAATATTACTTTGAAGTTTGAAATTTGCAAGATTGACATCAAAAACCCTAACCACCACACCCTCTCTTTTCCCACTATCTTCCTTCATTTTTCTTTCGCCCTTTCCTTCATTCTTCCTTTACACCACCACCACACTTACCGCCATCCTTGCCACCGTACACAATGAATACTACTAGAGGCAAGACCAAGACCACCATCCTCATGTCAAAGAAGCAAAAGGACCCTAGCACAATCTCCTCGCTCGAGACCAATCTATGTAAGTTCATGTCGGTAGCTTCATTTACTCGACAAGACAAGGACCTTTGAGTCCATTTATTTTTCTTTTTCTTTTATTTTTATTTTAAATTCTTTCCTTTATCTTTCCTTACCTTACTTTATATTAGTATTTTTGCTTTCTTTAATTTAGGTTCAAGGGTAATTAAGGAAAGACCACACCACCATCGAGTATCCACCTCCTCCGCCTAACTTTACACCGCTTTTCTTTGACTCCATCCAAAATTCAGGAAATTTCACCTCTCTCCCTCTCTTATGATTTTCTTACTATATTGTCGTTATTTATCTTTGTGCATTGATATTAGAGAATCAAGCATGATAAGTCTATTTTCAGAATTAAATTTCTAGGTTGTTTTCCTAAATTGAAATATTACTTTGAAGTTTGAAATTTGCAAGATTGACATCAAAAACCATAATTTTTGTGAGATTTTTTAGCCTTTAAAGCATATGTTTTTCGTGCTCACTTTATTGATTATGAGTGTGTCAACATTGATTTGTTATTCTAGAACTTGCTTCGATTATACATGTCGAGACCACACCTTTGATTTGATATAATGATATGATAAAGGCACCTAGGATTTAACCCACTTATCCCACCAAAAAGCCTACCTTCATAATTAACCCCTAGTGAAACCTCTTGAGCCTAATAGACCGTTCCTTGACTCACCCATCAATATTTGTAACACCTCAAACCCGACCTATGCATTAAGACGAGATTTGGTTTGTTATATAGATCGAACTATCTCAATAACTTAGGTGAATCGGTATTTCAAAACCCTTTTGAAAAAGAGTTTAATAAAACCAATAGAAAAAATTTAAGTTTGATGTGCTTGAGAAACATTAGTTGAAAATCTCATCATTTAATATTTAATTATCAAAACCATAAAGTAATTTTTATAAGAGTTCAAAGTATTTAAAAATAAGGATAGATAAAGGATTTCATATGTTTAAAAAAAACCAAAGTATTTTTAGAAAACATTATAAGATAAATATAAGCTCATATTAAGTATCTAAAACATAATTTAAATCCATCCACACATAAAATCCATAAAATATTAAAAGAGGCCTTATTACATCATACCCAAAATAGCAAATTAAAGAAAGTACTTATTAAAAGTTCAAAGTTTATTTAAACCCATGTTTGCGAGATGGCCTCCACGAAGTCATCCTCGACCCAAGTCCACGCCAATTTCCATTATCTGAGATGAAAAATTTGAGGGAGTGAGTTACTCAGAACTCAGTGTATAACTCACTTACTTTATCCACTGGGCCAAATCATCAAGTCATTATTTTTGGGCTTGAGCCCATAAACAGATTTAGCAATGTAATAACCTGAAATGTATGCAAAATGAAATTTCCCACCCAAACCTAATTTCCATCCGCTACACACCACCCGTACCAACCACCACCTGTGGGGATTAAGTCAACCCACCCCGCCAACACACCAATCGTAGGCATAAAGCCATTTTTATAATTGTGGCGAGCCATTAAACTAGATTGTGACAAAGTCACCGAACTAGAGGCATTTAGCCATTAAAATAATTGTGGCAAAACCAATCAACTAGAGGCAATGAGCCATTTAATTATTTTGTGGCAAAGCCACCAACTAGAGGCAATAAGCCATTTAATTATTTTGTGGCAAAGCCACCGAACTAGAGGCAATAAGCCATTTAATTATTTTGTGGCAAAGCCACCGAACTAGATTTTGGCAACAGGCCTTTCTTCTCTTCATCATTAATCCCATCCCATGCAACATGTATGCAAAATAGTCTATACACCTATGATGATTTTTTGCAAAAGGCCCAATTTGCATGTGAGTCAATATTTCGTGTTTTTATTAAGGCCCATAATACAAAATATCATTTAGCCCGCTTAACAATCTAGCAACTTTGGCCCATTTAACGATCTAGCGTAGATTTCGACCATTTAACAATCTATCACTTGATTTCGCCCATTTAACGATCTAGTTTAGATTTCGCCCATTTAACAATCTATCAGGGATTTCAGCCCATTTAACGATCTAGCAGGATTTCGCCCATTTAACAATCTATCGTGATTTACGCCCATTTAACGATCTAGCGTAGATTTCGACCCATTTTACTGGCCTAGTATAGATTTCGCCCATTTACACATGAGACATAAAATTTACATTTTACCCACTAACTCATCGAGGCGCCGTAATTTTTACAATTTTAACCGCTTTTCATGCAATTTCACCAAAATACCAATTATTACGTATTGTACCAATTTTGTCTTTTTTACGATTTTGCTCAATACTACGGTATGACATCTAAATCGAGATAAGTGTGAAGTTACACACCTTGATATCGTGAGTACTAAACCTTCCCGCCACAACACCTAAACGTAACACGAACCATTAGAACACTTTCATTTATAAAAAATACACTATTGGTAAACGATCTAAATCTTTACCCTTTTGATTTTGAACCACTTCTATTTTTGGTTTCTCCTCGATTGTTGATTCGTTGCCGATGAGAATCCACGAACGAAAAAAGGCTCGGAGTACGAATAACCTCGAACAATTGATTCTCCTCGGTTGAAGGTCCGCAACTTTGGTGAAAATCCGGATTCTCAAAAAATTCTTCGCTTATACTTAGGGGATTAGCGAACCGCCTCTTTCAAGACTATGGACCCTTTTCGCTTTATCTTGAATGTCTCTAAAGACATAAGATCGTTAATCCAACTTATAAGTATCGAAATATGGCTAACGATTTATAAGATTTGAGATTTGGCTTACCACGATTATCTTCGTTCCTCGAGGAAACGATCGAGCGATTATGTCCCTAAAATGAAATAGATTAATAACTAACTATACTAATATAATGAATAAAATAAGAACCCTAAAAGAAAATCTCCTTACCTTAATTCTTGAAATCGATTCCAAAGTTCCAAAAAAAATTCAAGAACACCTTGAGTTTTTATCCACCAAAATCTCACTAATGCTCACGATTGGAAAGAAAATTGAGTGAGAATAATTATGTATGATTAAAGGAAATCGGTTGTGATAAAAGAAAATGAAAGAAATTTTGGCACAAGAACAAGTTAACATTTGGCCATGGATGAAAGTATTGGAGAGACTTTAATGAAGAAGAAAATGAAAGAATGGGCAAATGGAATGATATGGTTCGGTTTCTAGAGAGAAAGAGAGAAAGAAAAGAGAAGAAAAGAGAATGGAGTTTAAGAGAAAAGTGCATTCGGCATTGAGGAGGAGAAGTGAGAAAAATAAAAGAAGAAGAATCTTTGCTTGCCTAAGTGCTTTTGGTCACAATGAGAAGAAAAGTTTTGGGAGAGAAAAAGTTTCAAAAACCGAAATGGTCAAAAGAGAATGGCTAAAAAAAATGAATTGCTTACTCAATTATGTTGGCAAATTTCAGCTAGAAAGAAAGATAGATGGAGAGAAAATACATTTTGCCTAAATGACCAAAATGGATGTGTTCTCCTAACATCCAAGCTTACAAAACCGCCATCCCCCTAGCCTCTATGTCAGTCCAAATGCAATGGTCAAAAAGCCATTAGGAGTTTCCAAAACATCTCCCTATACTTAAGCCTTATCCTCCTCCTTTTTCCTTATTTGAAGAGACAAAATCCCCCAATTCAAGCCCTTTTCTTTAGCTTTCCAAATCCTTAGTCTTCTTACCAAAATAAAACAATCCAACTCATCCTAACCTTATCCCTTGCCGACACATGCTTAAGCTAAAGCAAAAAATAAAAATTCCTAATTGCATGCTAGGTGATTCAACTCGCTCCTCATGTCCAACTTATGGCGCCATCACCACCTTGTCACTAGCTCATCTTATGCCATCTTTTAGTACTTAATTAACTTAAGTTTCAAGGTCACCTAATTTCTTTACTCTAAAGTACACTTAATTAATTTTTTTAACTCCAAGTAAACCCGAACTAACATTTAGCAACATAATGATTTTTTAAATATTTAGAATGTTACAATATTAACCCATAACTAAATTTTTGTTTCTTCCATTTTCTTGACTCCCCTTATGTCAAGATTTGATTTGATCAGTTGCCTAACTATTTTTTTTGTTTCAGGTTGTTAAATTCTTTCTTATTATTGTAAATATTTATTCTTAAAAAAAGAGAGTTGAAATTCATTCATTATTAGTTCAATGTTATTTGAGCTTAAGGAGTTAATTTCATATTTTGAGAAGTAGCTCGTATTATTATTATAAATTTTCAATTGATGTAATTATTCAGTATTAGTCTATTATTCTAGTTAGGTAATTTGACAATTCAATCTCGATTCTAACCGTTTAATTCAGCATTTATTCACACCTTTAAACCAAGCCCCATTATAACCCTTTTAAAAGACCTTTTGATTTGTGTATCATCTCATTTTATAGTTGAAACACCCCAAACCCGGCCCACGAGCCTTGACCGGATCTGGTATGTTCCCCGGTGTAAACCATTTCAAATTCTTTTGTTACTTAGGAAAAACATGTGCGTTTTGAAAGAAAGATTGTTTTGGGTTGGGCTTGAGTTGGAAACAAGCTTATCTCATTATTAAAAATCCTTTACTTTAGGTGACAAAACGTTTAGGCTTTTTTAAAATAAATTTACTTAATCTTTTAATAAATAAAAGTTTGTAAGCTTAATAAATAAAAGTAAAGTAAAGTAGTTCTACTATGGCCTTATTACATCAAATAATTCCCAAAAATAAAAAAAAAATAAATTCAAAGTACTTAATGAAATAAAAGTCTAAATAAAATAATTTCCTTGCTGTGCATGGCCACCTTTAAGCTCCTGCCGACCCGATCCATTACTGATCGTCACCTGAAAAAGGTTCCCACAACGGGGTGAGTCAATGACTCAATGTGTAACCACAACACTAAGTCATAACAAATTCGACATTTCAGAGCATACATATTCTTATATCATTAAAATGATGCAGCCGAACCCAAACCTAGATAGCCATCCGCTACACGTCCCCGCACCAACCTCGCACATCGTGGGGACTACTAAGTCAACCCTCCATCCGCTACACACCATCGAAGGCGGTCATTGCAATGGCGTGCTCATCGCCTCTTATAAAATTCGTGTTCTTAGGTCACCACATTCAGATATCGTGGTCTTAGGTCACCACATTCGCTTATCGTGGTCTTAGGTCACCACATTCACTTCCCTTTTCATATAACCCATATGCCCCATATCATACTTATCATGCATTAACATGCCAAATTCTTATTTCACATTCTTATAATGTCATGTGTGTAATGATGATATTTAACATAATCCTAGTAGGAGTAGGAAACGACTGAGTACTTTGTACCATAACATGGTACCTTAGCCATATTCACATTCTTATACACATACTTTATTAAATTTTAGCCATAAATCTTATTAAAAGATAGTGTGGGGTACACACCTGATTCGCTTTAGCAAGTTCACTCAAATCCCGAAAAGCTTGATCTAATGCCTTAGATCTTAAATCTCTACATTTGATCAATCACTTAATACTTAGTAAAGAGCCATTCGGCCATAAAACCAAATCCTAGTAGGATTAGTACACTTAAATCCTTACCTTGCTACCGATTGATGTCTAATCAAATGTCGGAAACTTTGTATCCTTCTTCCTTGAAATCGGCAATCACTAGATTACTTGAATAGATTAGTTTCGGCTTTTAAATATTAATGAAACACATCTATTTACTCAACATGGCCTTGGTCGAATGCTATAGATACTTACCTTGTGGATTTTAAATCCCGAAACTCACCGAATAACTAGGGAACACGCGGCCTATAGTGTACCTTCGGGAAAAGAATTTCTCCTTCCTTGTAGTCGACACTTAGTAAATCCCGAAAGATCTTTTAGAGAAATCGACAGCTCCTATATCTTATCAACACAAAGATTCGGCCTTGAGACTTGGAGAAGAGTCGGCTATGGTTACTTAGGTATTCGGCTAACAAAATAAAAGAAAAGTATTGGGGAAAGGGATATAGATTCGGCCAAGATCAAATAGAGAAGAGGGATGAAACACAAATGGCTTTTGCACAAGGGAAAAACGGAACCAATGGGAAAAGAGGTACTAAATTTCAGCAATAACCAAGATGAAAAAGAAAGGTTTTGAAAGGGGGAAATTTAGCACACACTAGCACTATATTTATACCGAAAATTCAAGCTCCTAGAGTCCAACAATTGGCCACCACTTCCCCACTTATCAAATCCTAACTTAAACTCCTATTTATCTCTTAACAAATAAAATAATTAATCCAACACCTTATCTCTTATCTATCTATTAAACTATAATAAATAAAATAAAATCTCATTTAATTTAAATAAAACCATAATTATCCTATAATAAAATAAATAAATAAAACTACAATTATCCTACTCTTAATGAATATTAATAGGATAAAATAAGCTTAATCTTCATCCAAATAGAAGTCCCATTTGCCGTATAACCTTCCCTTCCCTCCTTGATACAAAAGAAAAATAAAATCCCACCCATCGTTGTCCACGAGGCTCGAACTCGAGCCTCACCGCTGCAAGTGCAATAACGCCCAAGCCACTCGCTTAAGGCATTTTTTTTGTGACATAAACTCGCCACAATTTCCTTTAAAGCCTCCTTCCCTAGCTCCCCTTAACGCCAAAAGCAAAATAAAACACGCCCTCACGCCAACAAGACTCGAACTCAGACCAGACTAGGCTTATGGCGTCATTTCCAGTGCCCTTAAGTGGAGTCTTGCACCACTTTACCAAGGCCTGCTTTTATGCCAAACACGCCTAAGATTTTTCCCTTAAGACCTCCCCGCCTTACTCCCCTTTTAATGCCAAAAATAAAAGCTCCCAAGTGCAATCTCTGCAGCTCGAACCTCCTCCCCTTGGCACTCCATGTGATGCACCTTCCAAGCCCCAAGGTAGCGTCCCTTGCCACCTTGCCAATTGGTTTCTTTGTGTCATGAATCCAACACAATTTTTCTTAAGGCTTCCTTAGCCTAGCTTCCCCTTTTTAAGTTAAAAACCAATAATTTTCCAAAGCTTTCTCTTCCATCCTAGAATTCTAAAAACTCTTAAAACACCTCCAAACACCCTTAAAGCCTACTAACACCTGAGTTATGCTCCAAACGCATAACCCCTAATCTAGGATGTTACAGTTCTACCCTCCTTAAAAATAATTTCGTCATCAAAATTACTTACTATCAAATAATCGAACATCTTAACTCACCATGCTACGCTTATGCTGCGCACTCTGATCTCAATAGAGCCATCATACTTCGTAGGCAAATTTTTTTTTAAGTTCACATTCTCGAGAACTCATTTCTAACGTCGCGATTTTATCTGATTAAAGAGTTTTATGCATTAGTACTTTGTTCCACTTGTTTACCGCAATGCTTTATGAAAAGGAGTTTAATAGTGGTTCTTTCGATCAAACAAAGTCTCAGTTCAAGTTCACTATTCTAATTCAGAGATTCACATTCACATTCACATTCATCCATCTCGAAAGAGACACATTCATTCACAACATTCACTTCACTACTTTGGGCATTCCTGATCATCCCCCTGGGTAATTTCGCCATTTTTCCTATAAGGCATTTTGGTAATAAATCGGGTCACTTGAAAATAATCTTTATAAATCAAAAGTATTTCAAAATTTACAAAACTCGAGGTTATCTTGAAAATTTGTTTTCCAAATCAACGGTGTTGTAGAAATTTCAAAAATCGGGGTTATTTCTAATTTTGGAAGTTAGGGCATTTTCATAAATTCTCCAAATCAGGGTATCTTGATATTTTAAAACAAAAGTTTTGGTATTTTGTAAAGTAGAAACATTTTAGCAAAAGTCGAGGGTATTTTGAAAATCTTAAAACTAAGGGTATTTTATTAATTTACAACACGAGGCATTTTAGTAATTTTCCCAAATCAAAGTACCTTGAATTTTTCATAAAATAGAGTTTTTGGACACTTTTGCAAAACAGAGAAATTTTACTAAAATCGAGGTAATATGGTAATTTTAGAAACCAAGGGCATTTTTGTAATTTTACAGTCAGGGGTATTTTAGTAATTTTGGCAAACCAAAATTTTTTCGAGAAATTTTCAAAATAGATTTTGTTGCAAATCGAAGGGTTAATTTAAGGATTTTAAAAAAACTAAGGTTTTTATAAAAATATGGCTAGTCCTTTCGGGTTTTAATCATTGGTTTAGCCAATGACAAAGTCCTCTTGGTTAGGGTGAATCAGTTACTACGCACTGTAGGATTCGAGTAAAGAGGAGGTGAGTCTCTAGGACCTGCTTAAATACCAAGCTCTTCTCAATCCACTCCTAGACATGTGCACAACAGCTTCCACACCCTAGCTCTGCGACTTAATCATGTGTTTGTCTAATGGTCCTTAAGTCCTATGTACTTGTGTTTTGAGTAGACTAGTCCTAGGGTTCAATGGATCCTAGTTCACTAATCTACGTTGCCATAAAAGCCCATACATTTCACATATTCAAATCACTTGAAGTCAAGTACTTACCTCGTGGATCATGGGTTGGAGACTTAGTGGGCCATGCCGAAAAACTCTTAATTCACAAAATCCTTTTGGCTTAACTTTGAAAACATTTTGGGCCTTAAACCCAAGGTCGAGAGTTTAAAAGCTGGCTCGATACCAAACCTGAAACACCCCAAACTCCGCCCACGAGCCTTGACCAAATCTGTATGTTCCCTGTAAACCATTTCAAATTCTTTTGTTACTTAGGAAAAACTTGTGCGTTTTGAAAGAAAAATTGTTTTGGGTTGGGCTTGAGTTGGAAACAAGCTTATCTCATTATTAAAAATCCTTTACTTTAGGTGACAAAACGTTTAGGCTTTGTTTTAAAATAAATTTACTTAATCTTTTAATAAATAAAAGTTTGTAAGCTTAATAAATAAAAGCAAAGTAAAGTAGTTCTACTATGGCCTTATTACATCAAATAGTCCCAAAATAAAAAAATAAATTCAAAGTACTTAATGAAATAAAAGTCTAAATAAAATAATTTCCTTCTTGTGCATGGCCACCTTTAAGCTCCCCGCCAGTCCCATTACCGATCGTCACACAAAAAGGTTCCCACAACGGGGTGAGTCAATGCACTCAATGTGTAACCACAACACTAAGTCATAACAAATTCAGACATTTGAGCATACATATTCTTATATCATTAAAATGATGCAACCCAACCAAAACCTAGATAGCCACTCGCTACACGCCCCCGTACCAACCTCGCATTAATCGTATGGACTACTAAGTCAACCCTCCATCCGCTACACACCATCGAAGGCGTCATTGCGGTGACGTGCTCATCGCCCTTATAAAATTCGTGGTCTTAGGTCACAACATTCGGATATCGTGGTCTTAGGTCACCACATTCGATTATCGTGGTCTTAGGTCACCACATTCAGCTTATCGTGGCCTTAGGTCACCACATTCACTTCCCTTTTCATATAACCCATATGCCCCATATCATACTTATCATGCATTAACATGCCAAATTCTTATTTCACATTCTTATAATGTCATGTGTGTCGTAACAGATATTTAACATAATCCTAGTAGGAGTAGGAAACGTACCTGAGTACTTTGTACCATAACATGGTACCTTAGCCATATTCACATTCTTATACACATACTTATATTAAATTTTAGCCATAAATCTTGTTAAAAGATAGTGTGGGGTACACACCTGATTCGCTTTAGCAAGTTCACTCAAATCCCGAAAAGCTTGATCTAATGCCTTAGATCTTAAATCTCTACATTTGATCAATCACTTAATACTTAGTAAAGGGCCATTCGGCCATAAAACCAAATCCTAGTAGGATTAGTACACTTAAATTCTTACCTTGCTGCCGATTGATGTCTAATCAAATGTCGAAAACTTTGTATCCTTCTTCCTTGAAATCGGCAATCACTAGATTACTTGAATAGATTAGTTTCGGCTTTTAAATATTAATGAAACACATCTATTTACTCAACATAGCCTTGGCCGAATGCTATAGATACTTACCTTGTGGATTTTAAATCCCGAAACTCACTGAATAACTAGGGAACACGCAGCCTATGGTGTACCTTCGTGAAAAGAATTTCTCCTTCCTTGTAGTCGACACTTAGTAAATCTCGAAAGATCGTTTAGAGAAATCGATAGCTCCTATATCTTGTCAACACAAAGATTCGGCCTTGAGACTTGGAGAAGAGTCGGCTATGGTTACTTAGGTATTCGGCTAACAAAATAAAAGAAGAGTATTGGGGAAAGGGATATAGATTCGGCCAAGATCAAATAGAGAAGAGGGATGAAACACAAATGGCTTTTGCACAAGGGAAAAACGGCACCAATGGGAAAAGAGGTACTAAATTTCGGCAATAACCAAGATGAAAAAGAAAGGTTTTGAAAGGGGGAAATTTAGCACACACTAGTACTATATTTATACCGAAAATTCAAGCTCCTAGAGTCCAACAATTGGCCACCACTTCCCCACTTATCAAATCCCAACTTAAACTCCTATTTATCTCTTAACAAATAAAATAATTAATCCAACACCTTATCTCTTATCTATCTATTAAACTATAATAAATAAAATAAAATCTCATTTAATCTAAATAAAACCATAATTATCCTATAATAAAATAAATAAATAAAACTACAATTATCCTACTCTTGGCGAATATTAATAGGATAAAATAAGCTTAATCTTCATCCAAATAGAAGTCCCATTTGCAGTATAACCTTCCCTTCCCCGCCTTGATGCAAAAGCAAAATAAAATCCCACCTACTGCTATCCACGAGGCTCGAACCTGAGCCTTCACTGCTGTAAGCTGCAATAACGCCCCAAGCCACTCTGCCAAGGTGTTTTTTTTTGTGACATAAACTCGCCACAATTTCTTTTAAAGCCTCTTTCCCCTAGCTCCCCCCTTAACGCCAAAAGCAAAAATAAAACACGCCTCCCTGCTGCCAACAAGACTCGAACTCCAGACCTGCACCAGGCTTATGGCGTCATTTCTAGGCCCTTAAATGGCACCTTGCAGCCACTTTACCAAGGCCTGTTTTATGCCAAACACGCCTAAGATTTTTCCCTTAAGACCTCCCTGGCCTTGCTCCCCTTTTAACGCCAAAAATAAAAGCTCCCAAGTGCAATCTCTGCAGCTCGAACCTCCTCCCCTTGGCACTCCATGTGATGCACTTTCCAAGCCCCAAGGTAGCGTCCCTTGCCACCTTGCCAATTGGTTTCTTTGTGTCATGAATCCAACACAAATTTTCTTAAGGCTTCCTTAGCCTAGCTTCCCCTTTTTAAGTTAAAAACCAATAATTTTCCAAAGCTTTCTCTTCTATCCTAGAATTCTAAAAACTCTTAAAACACCTCCAAACACCCTTAAAGCCTACTAACACCTGAGTTATGCTCCAAACGCATAACCCCTAATCTAGGATGTTACAATAGTGGTGGAGATTTGATTTTAATGCAAGCCTATGGTAATAGCTTTTCATGTTTGACTGTTGAGTGCTTTATTTTGAACCTTAAACACTTTAAGTGATTTGAGTGAATCTTTAGTAAGGATGTCAATCCATTTCGGTTTTGAATCAGAGGTAATTATTTAGGTAAGGGGAAACACCTATGTTTTCGTGCTATAAAAAATTATGAGTTAGATTGTTTGAATCTTTAGGACTCTTTAAGTTGAATTATCCATGTATGAATTATCTATAAATTATGATAAGACATTATTGATGAGAAATGTGAATTGAGGGAAGTTAATTTTAATTGTGAGTTGAAAATTTTGCTTGAGGACAAGCAAACGCTTAAGTGTGGGGATATTTGATAAACCATAATTTACACATATTTTAACCCCATGCTTGGCTTATTTTTGGATGAATTTTCATTAGATTTGATGAATTCGATGCTCCTAATCCCTTAATTTCATTTTTTATACTCAGGAGAGTTTAGGAAGTCAAAAGAACGAGAAACGGGCCAAAATGGACAAAATGAGCCTATATCAGAAATCACATGGCCTGACCACACGGCCGTGTGTGGCGAGCAAGAGCGAGCACGATCCAAGGCAACGAACACGGGCGTGTCCCTGCCGTAGCAAAAATGAATTCTATTCGAAATAGGCTACTTGTGGGCCAAGAGAGGTGTTCCAAAGCCTATATAAACACCCTAGGGGTGACCTAAAAGGGGACGTTGAATGAACGCCAAGTAGAAGGCATAAAATACTCCAAGACACCGTCGGGAACAGCTTAGGAGAAGGATCTCCAACAAGACTGAAGATCTCCCATCAAGTTCTTTAGAAGTTTTTGGGTTTTCATTATGTTTTGTGGTTTTCCCTATTTTATGATGTTTCCTTTTATCAGTATGAACTAAATCCCTTAAATATCTAAGGGGATAAAACCTAGATGAATCTTATTATTATTTGATTTATAAGATAAATACTTGTTCTTATTCTTAATTGTGAGTTTTTATTCTTGTTTTGATAATTCAGGTTATTGATCCAAGTCGAATGTGCTTATTCAGTGGAGCAAAAGTCTCTGTTTAAGAGAATATCAACACAATTAAGCAGAGTTGATTGCAACCCTAGGACGACAAAAATCTGCCAGATGAGTTAAATCTAATAAGAGAATCCATAGATCGAGTTAATGCGACAATAGGGGTTTTAATTAGAAATAAATTTCAATTAATCAACCTAGAGTTAGTTGTTTTTTAGTCTCGAAAGAGATGTTAACATAAATCAGGGATTTCTACGGATTAAGTCAAGTGAATAAATTATATGAATCAAAAGTAATAAGTGAAGTCTAGGTGGATTCTTCCTTAGGTATTGCCTATCTCATATAAGTTGTCCAAAAGTATTTTCTCAATTCACTCTCTGTCACGTTCATAGTTATTTAGTTAGTAAATTAGTTAGTTAATCTTAGATTAAAAATAAATTCCCTTAATTATTAGGCTAGATAATAAAAAGATAGTTATTACTAGTAATTTTAGTCCTTGAGGATTCGATATTCCGGACTTGCCATAACTATACTACTATTCAATAGATGCGCTTGCCTTTGTCAAAATAATAGTTAGTTTCGAGCCCATCAATTTTTCTTTGCTCGTAAATGCATTTTGCCACTCGATGCTGAATTAAGTTGGTTTTATAGAATAGAAGTGACTCGTAGTTGGTTTAGAAAATTCCTCAGGCTTAGTGGGGAGTTGAAAATTGTAAAGAGAAAATGCTCCAAGTAAGATGCACTGTTAGTAATAGCACTAAAAGAGCGTCTAGCTAGAAGCATTTTCAATACCATGTTAGTTGAAAAAGCTTTTAGTTGGACGCACTTTCAGTGCTTCTGATGACAATGCATACTACTTGAAGCGTTTTCTCTCCATAAATTTCAACCCTAGCCTTATTCCAAGAAACCCATCATATATCCCAAGATATATTTTTTAAACATCATAATTTGAAAATAATAGATAAAAGAATAAATAATTTACTGAAAAATTGGATCAAACTAATATTAAGAAGGCGGAAAAAAATTAATAACTAATATTTCATTGCTGCCAAGTAGGCCGAGTTTCGATTATGATTCCAATTCAATTTTTCAATTCGAATATACAATTGGCGTAAATACGAAGTTTTTAATTTTTGAAATAAATTATTCTTTAACATATCAAAAAATTAATACAAAATAAATAATTAAAAATATCAAGGGGAACCTTAAAACCCTACTTTTAAATACCCTAAAACCCAATAACCTTAATTTTAAAATAATAAAAAATGACGTTGGAAAAATCAGGGGAAAAACGCTTCTATCTGGAAATATTTTTCAAAAATGGCCTATTCCCGTAATTTTTCCTAAAATCGACTTATTCAGGTAATTTTGTTTCTGGCATTTATTGGTAAATTAGTCTTAATCATTAATTATTAGTTAGTTGGGATGACACTTTATCATTAATTATTAGTAGTTAGATGGAATGATACTTAATCAATAATATCATCATTATTTTAAAAATGTTATTAAAATGTGATAAATCTCAATATTATATATGAATTTTGGTTTGATGTGTAATTTCATAGATGAAATTTTGATTTGATCTAATTCTCATAAATTATTAATATAATTATTTATATAACATCATTTTCTGCTTATATATTGCATACTCATATAATTATATTGATCCAATATAAAAATAAATTGGTGTATTTTTTCAAATAAATGTATTTATTTCTTTAAATGTGTATGATTGAATCAAAATTAAAGTTTCATTTGTAAATTGCATTGAATTAAAATTCATGCATCAAATTAAAGTATAGGGATTACAAAATTATTAGTAGCAAAACTTCAAAAATAAAAATTCATAATTTTTTTATAAAATTTTAGAATTTTAGGAATTTTAAAGAAATTTATAGTATTTTTTACTTAAAATTCAAATTTCCTTTAAATATGAAAATTTTTAAAATGAAAAAAACCCTAAAATTTTCAAAAAACACCATAAATTTCTTAAAATTTTCATGAAATTCTAAAATTTTAAAAAAAACCTAAATTTTCAAACAAATTTTTTTTTTTTAAATTTTATTTCTTTGAAGTTTCGCATATACTAATAAGTTTTCTAAAAATATTTTATAATTTTCAAAATAGATTTTTTTTTGCTTTTATAATTTCTTTGTTTTAAATTTTTGGATTTTAATATATTTCTTATTTTCTTTTAAAATTTTAAGTAGTTTTTTTTCTTTTGACATGTGGTAGCATGTCGTTGGTTGGTTTAATTTTTAACTGAAAATTAAATTGGGGTAATAGGTTGTACAGAATGAAAGTACAAGGGTCAAATTAATAAAATAATAATATAAGTACCAAGGTGATAATTTAACTATAGTATAATGACCAAAAGAGGTATTAAGTGAATTAAATATTATGAACTTTATTTAAACATAATTAAATATAAATTATAATTTTATGTTTCTTTTTTGGGTTCTGGGTTTTGTTTTTTGGATTTCGGGTTTTGATTTTTAGATTTGAGTTTTAGGTTTCGAGTTGTGGATTTTGAATTTGATTTTTTTTTTTGTATTTTTAGGCTTAATAATTATAATTAATATATTCTTTTTAAATAAAGTTACTTAAATTATTGAAAACCCTTCCATATTTTTTGTTTTACACCAATGGTGTGCCATCTTATTTTTTTTAAACATTAATCTCATTATAGATTCTTATCATATACCTAAAATTATTCATAGCCCCTCATCAACCCTTAAATAAGAGGATAGTAAGCTTCAACACACTCGAACTCACATCCTCCTGTATTGGCAACAATACAGATGCCAATCGAGCTAAAACTTAATCAACTGATGTGCCATCTTGTCATAATTGATGGTGCATGAAACCAAATATTCTCCCAAATAAATGTATGGATAAAAATATAAGATTTTTTTTTTTTTGTTAATATAATGATGGAGATGGTGTCAATTAACTTGTGACAATAAACTTATGCAAACACTTAATATTTGTACATATAATGAATTTAAAATAGTAACTAAAATAATATTTGGTATATTGTAAGTGGAGTTTTTAGATATATTAATTTTTAAATATGCTTGTGAAATTAATATATATATATATATATATATATATTGTAATAACCCAAAATTCACAGCATCGGAAAAGTGTATTATCGGGTATCCGTCTTAATAAACCGAATTTGTAAATAATTATTATAAATATTTATGAGTCTAGTAGTGTGTTTAATTAGGCTTTAATTAGGTGAATTTAGCTTAATTAGGAGAAATTAGGAAAAGGACTAACTTGAATAAAGGGAAAAGTTTAATTATAGATAAAATAAAATAAAGGGAATTAAATAGGTAATTATGCCTATTTTATTAGGTGAGGCCGCAAATGAGAAGAAAAATCTTCGATTATATATTATATATAAATATTATTATGGTTTTATATTAAAATTATTATTAATAATAATATTATTAAATAAATTAAAATAGTGACAAATGTATGGTACTGATAATAAACATGTGTAAAATATATGAAAATACACGTGTAATATATTTTTATTTTCTTAAATAATAAGTAAAAGATATTTATTAATTATTATTAATTATGAAATAAAATAAATAAAGACAAGTATAAGGTGATGATAAAATACAAGTGTGTTAATTAAAATATGTACATTTGTAATAAATGTATTTAATTTACTTATTATTTAAGTAATAGATATTTGTTATAATTATATATTATATTATTGTTAAATTAATAAACAAATATAATACAAAGAAAGTAAAAAGATTAAAAGGGCAATTAAACCAAAAGCATAAGTTGAGGCGGTTAATCCTTAAAATTTTGAGATTTTTAAGTTAAATATATATTATATTATTAAATAATAAAGATATTTATTATGTTTTATTATATATATATATATATATATATATATATATATATATATATATATATATATATATATATATATATATAAAGTAAGGAAAGAAAACAAAGAAATTAAAACAACAGAATAGCAGGGAGGAAATAGAGAGAAAGAAGAAAGAAAAAGAAAAAGAAAGAATTTAGGGTTTTCAAGGTTTAAATTCAAATTGCTAATATCGCACTCGAGGCATTTGCGAAGAAAGGAAAAGAAAAAGTGGATAAGGAGTAAAAACGAGAAATCATGGTTTGTATTACTATAATTCAAATCTATTTATTATTAATTGTTATGTTTTAATTAAAATGCATGGTAAGTAAAATTAGGTAAGCAATTGAAATGATAATATTGATTTGAATGAAATTGATTCAAAAATGTTTATGGCTATTGAAATTGAATGTGAACAAATTAGAAATTAAAAGTGATTTGAATTATAAATTATGTGAATATTTGGAAGTACATTGATTGGAAACTAAAAGTGATTTGAATTGAATGAAGAAAATATGTGAGTATTTGAAACGTATATTGATTGAAAAGTGATTAGTGATTTGAATTTGATTGGAAAATGAATTAAAAATATGAATTGAATAAAAGTGAATTAAATTATGAATATGTGTGAATATGTGAATTGTATATTGATTGAAAAGTGGTCTGAATTGAATCGAAGTATGGTTATATGTGAATTGAAAGTGAATTTGAAATAGAAAAATGATTTGCATACCCTATTAACTAGTCGGGCTGAGTTGGATATAGTTGGCATGCCATAGGATTGGAAGAGTATGGAATTTATCGGCTTTGTCGATCAGGCACTATATGTGTCGTATTAGGCACCACGTGTGTCGTTTCAAGCACTTTATGTGTCGTATACTGCTTCTGATATATTGATAAAGTACTGAGTACCGCTTTAGGCACAATGTGCCGAACCGGTGTGTTTGGTTGGAATCCGTGTATCCGCCAAGGTTCGGGTTTGTTAATAGGGTGAATAACTGAAATGAGAAAATTAAATAAATTTGATTGATTATATTATTAAAAATATGAGAAAGAAATTATGAGTTGAATTGTGAATTGAATTGAGACATGAGATTTGGAGTATGAACTTAAGGTTCATGAATTTGTTAAAATATCGAAATAAGAAGTGAAAATGGAATGAATTGGAAATAATGAAATAGTGTATGAGTTAATTGAATATAATCATATGAATTAATTATAATTATTTTTATTGAAAATGTTGGTTTAAATAATTATTGAAAGACTAATGTTGTAAGGTTTTAGATATGAAATAGAATAAGTTATTGAATTGAGATATAGAAATGAAATATATGAAATAATGATTTTATGAAATGGTTATTGATGAAATGCATGAAATGAATATTGATATTGTAAGAAGATATATAAATTAAAATGAAAAAAGCTATTTAAGATACATATTACTAACAAAATTTAAAGTTTTAAATGCATGAACGATTTATTGAAAGTAAAATAGTGGTAAGATTAATTGTGCATATTTATTATTTTTATTTTAAGTATTTGAATTATAGTAATATCACTGAGTGTATACTCAGCATATGGTTTGTTTCCGTGTGCAGATTAAGTACAGAAATTTTGAAGAGTTGTATTTGAAATTACGAGTCTTCATCTCATCACATCTTCAAGCAATAAAAGGGTACGTTTTAAAATTTTGAATAGAATGGCATGTACTTAAAAAAATTAAGTATGTTCCAAGTAGTAGTAAGGACTAAATTATAAATTATTTAAATTTATTATTTTTCGTTTTTATGTTTTAATATATTAGTGATTAGCCAATAATTACTTTGACACCAAATGTAATATTCCTATATCAAATTCTTTAAGTTGAACATGATATAGGAGTGTTACATATATACTTGTTAGTGTATCAAATATTAATATTCTAAAAAGTATACAAACTAATGAATGAATTTTGTTAAACTTAATAGAATATATATATATATATATATATATAAAATAAAAGACTAAATTACTAATTAATAGTTGTAATATTTTGATAATTAAAAAAAACATTTCATTACTTTAGCATTGATTCTCAAAATTATTTTTGGACCAAAAAGTACTTTTAAAAAAAATTGCTAAACAATATGCTTTTTAACTTTTCAAAATATTTTTGAGAAAAAATATTTTACAAAAATATTTTTTAACAAAAAAAAAAAAACAAGGTAGTGTTTTTTAAAAAAATAAAATAAAATTAAGAAGTAATGATGAAGTGGTGTGAATTATAACAACATTTGACATGAAGCGTAGCAAATAAAAAACAGCATTAGAATTCCAAATAGAATTAAAATGATTTCCCTTGGAGTGAAAGTACAACACAGCTACTATTTCATTTTCCAACATGTGTTTCATCGTTTCAAATACAAATGAATGAAATCCAGAATCCAGGATGTATCACTAAATTCCAAATGAAAATCATAATTTAGAGGCAAATATGAAGGGGAAGGGCTTGGCCACCAAATTGATTTTGTTTTTAGTTTTCTCCCCCATAAAAATGATATAATTTCTGTTTAATTGATGAAATTATAAATTAACACATAATAAATTTATATTTTGATCTATGAATAAGTTATAATTAAATTTCAATCCCTGTAAAAAGAATTCTAAATTTGCTCCTGCCATAATTCATTCAATCTTATCATGACTGTATGATTCAGTATCATCCTTTTAGACATCGATTAATTTTTAAATTTTTGTCACTGTTAGATATGTCTCTAAAAATTTGAGCCTATCTATGTCTTCAAACACAAAGGAATTAATGCAAAACGAATATCAATTAACTTAAATAAAAAATTAATTAAAACTACTTACCTATGAGTTGAAAAATTTAGTAAAAAGCTTTTAAGATCAGTAAAAGTATCACGGAGGTTTATATATTAAAAGTTAAATTGTATCTTTATCCTTTTACTTAAAAATAGATAAATTAATCTTTTACATTAAATTAAAGAATAAACCAATCATTCTCGTAAAAATTTTATACATTTCTATTGTAAAAAATTGGTCCTTGTACGTTAGTACGAGATAATACACATGACTTATCACGTGTAATTTTCTGGTTATCTATCAGTCACATTAGTTTTTAGCGAGAAAAATAAATGTAATTTTTAACAAAAAATTAAATTAATTATTAATTTAATATATAATGATTAATTTATTTATTTTTTAAATAAAAAAAAACAAAATGCAATCCGGAGATATTTTTAGCCTCAAGAACCAATGGATCATAAACATTCTACATCAGTGTATAAAATGCAGGCCACGCACAAGGAGATTCTATCATTGAGCAAGAAGCAGGAACCAAAATGAATAATTGGTAGCTTTAAGACTTGGGAAACAGACTGAAGCAAAAAATAAATTCAAAGTCAAAAACTGAATGGTAGTAATTGGGTTAGCCCCGACATAATATAGACCGTAGGCTTTTCCTTCTCTCACAACTGACAACGCATATCCTTCGATCAATCTTCGTCACGCCCCTCCCCATGCTATTGACATCTGTCTAAACATTCATTTCACAACATCCTTATTTATTTGAATATTTAATTTGCTAAGTTTTGTGGGTTTTTTCTTCCGGTCATATTATGAGAGATTATTCCAATTATGGATTTAGAATACATAATTTAAGAATGGAATGAGATTTATGAGCGGTCGCTTAGAGCTTAATGCTCATAGATGTTCAAAATATTATTTTTCAATTTTATAGGCTTAAAAATTCTTTTTCTGAACTTTTAAAGTTAACAAAAAATTTATTAACTTTTAAAGAGCTCCAAAATTTTTTTAACTTTTAAGAGATCAAAATTTTTTAACAACTTTTAAGGGTCTTAAAATTTTTCTTTTTAAATTTTAAAATTTTAAAATCTTATTTTATTATTTTATCTAAACCCAAAAAGTCAAAAGGGTTGATGAATATAGAGAGAATTTTGAATATCATGTCAATTAATTTGAAATTTACACAATTTCATGATATAAATAGTGACGATATCAGGTAAACATGCTATTGATTTTATAGAGAATTGAAAGTGATATTTCGCGTATTATGAAACTTAAACTCTGATGCTTGTTAAGTTACTAATCGACACTCAATCATCTTAACTAAATTATGTCGGATGATTTTTATTATTTATTTAAGAACTTAACTTGATCAAGATGTCACAAAAGTTAATTTTAAGCCTTTAATAATAATAATAATAATAATAATAATAATAATAATAATAATAATATTCCATATCATATTTTTTAGAGTGAATGAATAATATAATATATCAAGAAACATTAAGTTAACTTTTATGATTATTTTAAGGAATAAATTAAATTAGGATTATTCTAAAAGTATAGTCTTTAGGCATCAATAAAATAGTGTCACGTCATTAAATTTTAAAGATAACAAAATATTATTATACACTCATCTATATCTAATATTTTCTCCAACTTTGTTAAGGTTCATATAAGCTAGGCAGTTAGTTTGTTAAATAAGTCAATAAAATTGTTAAGAGTAGTTATTCACAAGAGCTGTCATCCAAGCTTATATATAAACACTCATCAAGAAGAGAAAACCAGAGTTGAAATAATTAAGCTAAACAGAATTATTTTCAAGAAATTATTGAGCTTCTTTCTTATTAGTTTCTTCTTCAAAATCAATTTCATACCTAGTTCTTAACATGGTATCAGTCGCAGGTTGAACTTGGATCTATGGCCACCACAAATTCCACCGATTCTACCTCGGTTGAGCCGAGTTTTGCACCGTTCAGTGGTGATCGTGTGATAAACTCCTTTCTACGCCATAATGTTGTTAAACTCACTGAAGAGACCTACATGCAATGGCAACAACAAGTGAAATTAATACTCGATGGCTATGACCTTCTTGGTCTACTTGACGACACGTTACCTCTACCGACTCGATTTGTTTCGAATCCAGACGGCTCATTAGCTCCAAATCCATTGGCTCAAGTCTTCAAACAACAAGATCGATTTTTAACCTATTGGCTTGTCTCCATGGTCAGTGTGCCTTTTCTCTCGTTCTTTACTGATGCTAAGTCGACTTGCGACATTTGGATCATGGCAACAGACCTCTTTGCGGCTGACACAGGAGCCAAACAATCGTGTTTGCAACATGAGTTACACTCACTGAAGAAAGGTACTATGTTTATTAAAACTTACGTTGCTCGGATTAAGAACTATGTTATTTGTTGGAGACGTCAAGTTCAAGAATTTTGGAAGAGGAGAAAATCGAGATTATGCTCGCCGGACTACCGTTGGAGTTTGAGGCCGTCGTCTCCTCGGCCTCACTAACGCCTGGTCTTATCTCCTTCACCCGACTCGTCAACGCACTTGTGGAATGTGAGAATTGATAGAACCGTGCGATCTAGAAGCTTCCTCTCCATGCGAACTTTGTTGAGCCCGTCTTGACTCCGGTGATGGACGGTCCGTTCCGTGGTGGGCGTTCGTCGCCCCATGGTCGTGAGAGGTCGTTTCGACCTCGGATCCAATGTCAGTTCTGCTCTCGGTTTGGACAGCTCGTCTAACTGTGCTACCACCGTTATCACAGAAATCTAACCTTTTCTCGTCGACGCCTCCGGTGGTGCATCAAGGTGGTTCGGCCGTGTTACGTGGGTTCCACTTTACTGAGGGTAATGGCGATGCCATGCCTAGGAGATATGTAGGTGCCGAATGGGGGTTCAAGTCGCCTAGGGTGAGTTATCATCCAAATACTGGTCAAAATCCATTTGCTTTTGGTCAAAATAAATTTGAAGTCGGTCAGAATTGTGAAATGGCCGATCAAAATCATGTATTTGATGGTCAAAATAAGCTACATATAGATCAGACTAGTGGAATGACAGACCATTATTATGGTAAGACGGCATATGGGCCACATTATGTCCAGGCCAATAATGTATCTAGGCTACTTGTGGGCATGAATCGCCCTATAAGGCATGAAATTGGGGTATCTTATGGACAAAGGCTGTGCACTAACGGGCCGAATGCTGCAATGGTGAATGGTCCCTCGGTTCCATGGCCCACAAAACCACGAGCCCAGGTGTATACTGGCTTCGATCCATGTATTGGACTTTCCTGACTCGGTGATCTACATGCTTCTGATTTTTCTGACACGTTCGGGTCCCACATAGAGGTGTGTATGGGCCGGGTCGGGCCGAACTAAAAAGTTAGGCACGTTCATTGGGCTTGGGCCGGGCCCAAAAAATAGGCCTAAAATTTTGCCAAAACCCAGCCCATATAAAAATGCTAAAACCCTACTACCAGATTAATTTTTTATAATTTTTAAATATATATAATATATCAAAAATACTAAAAAAATCAAAATAAATATTTTTCAAAAAATTGAAAATAAATTTTAAAAAATACGTAAACTTAAATAACACTAAAATAAATGCAACTTAACAAGCAAATGCCTCTAAAATAATAACAAAATTAAAATAATAACAAAATTAATAATAAAATAAGTTTTATATAATATCTAAACAATAACAACAAAATAATAGAAACATAATAGTAAAATGGTAGTAAAATAAGGAGAAAACAATAAGAAAATATTATTAGAAAATAATTTTTTCATTTAATGAATTGGCTAAATAAGGCAGTGCCCGCCAAAAATGCCTTACTCGAGCTCGCCCATTTTTAAACGGGCTTTATCTTTTGTCCAAGCCCATTTTTCGGCCTATATTTTTGCCCAAACCTCCCACATTTCTAAGGCGGGCCTTGGTAGGGCCTTGGTCAGCCAGCCTACCATGCACACCTCTAGTCCCACATTCACACTACTTAAGTCGGCTCTAATGATGGTGGTAATGATTCTTATATTCCCATGCCTATCGGTATAGCATCATGGTATCCTGATTAAGGTGAAAGTCATCATGTTTGCCGGGACCCGACGGCGCTTCGTGACACCACATCGTACTCAGATATGTCTTCTTTTTTAATGGCTAATGGCAACCATGCCTCGATTTTGTCGATCGGTAATAGTTTTTTACCCACTCCGTCTAGATTACTTTACTTATCAAATGTGTTGTGTGTGCCAAGTATACGAAAGAATCTTCTGTCGGTTTCATAATTTGCTAATGATAATAGAGTATTTTTTGAGTTTCATCCTACATATTGTGTTATCAATGACATAAAGATGGGGGTGATCCTACTGAAGGGCCACATACATGACAGGTTATATCACTTTCGCGTGCCTACTGAAGCTCCATTCATTGCTCATGCGAAGATTCAAAATAAGGTTCAAGATTGTGCTATGTTTGACCTATGGCATAATCGTCTTGGACACCTTCTGTTTTTGTTGTTAAAAATGTCTTAGAAAAATGTAATATCAATTTTACTAAATGTTGTGCTGGTGGTATCTGTACTGTATGTCAAAAAGGAAGGTCACATAAATTATCTTTCTCTGTGTTTACTACTGAATATCAACCATTTGAATTGATTGTATCTGATCTGTGGGGTCTCGAGGCCGTAGCCAGTGGAAATAAATGGTATTACGTGTCGTTTATTGATGCATGCACTAGGTTTACATGGATCTATCTTCTAAGTCAAAAGTCTCAGGCTTTAGAATGTTTTGTTCGATTCTAGCAACTGATTAAGACACAGTTCGGCCAACCCATCAAACAACTTCAGAGTGACTAGGGTGGAGAATATCGGGCTTTTACGTCTGTTCTAGCATCTCAAGGAATTATTCATCGATTAACGTGTCCCTATACTTCTGAACAAAACAGAATTACTAAACGCAAGCATCGACACATTGTGGAAATGGGCATCACTTTATTGGCTCAAGCGAATCTGTCCATGGAATACTGGGGCTACACGTTTTGTTGTACGGTGCATCTTATCAATCGTCTTCCCACTGTGGTTCTACAAGGGAAGTCTCCTTTTTCGACTTTGTATGGTCGTGATCCCACCTATGATCATTTACGAGTGTTTGGATGCTACTGTTATCCTTACTTACGTCCCTATACAACACATAAGCTGGAGTTTAGTTCATAACCTTCCATATTTTTTTTAGGTTACAGTACTCAACACAAAGGCTATCAATGTCTTCTTTCGAGTGGTAAGGTTGTTGTGTCAAGACATGTTGTTTGTTATGAGAATAAGTTTTTATCGTCAAACTCTACAAGTAACTCCTAATGCCCGGCTTTTTAATCTGGGGTAACTGTTTCGACAACTATTCCCCTCATTCAGACAGTCTCCACCTGGCCAGTGGAACCCTTAATAGAGTCATTAAACTTCTCTAGCTCGTTGTCCACTAAAAATGTATCGTCTTCATCTGACTCAATTTCGAATCACCCTACGGACATGCTTAAACTGAATCTTGATGATACTACTGATTTAACCCGATCTTCGAAAAGTGTTGACAGACATCTGATGGTTGCTCCTCCACCTAATGGTAGTATTGCTCCTAGTTCACCCAGACTTACGGGAGGTGTTAATACTCATCCGATGGTGACTCGAGCTAAGGCTGGAATTTTTAAGCCCAAAGCTATGAATATTGAAACTATAGAGCCGTCTACAATAGAGGAGGCATTATCTTCTACTGAGTGGAATGCTGTTGCCCAGGCCGAGTATGATGCTCTTATTCGCAACTCTACTTGGGAGCTTGTCCGTCTTCCGTTAAATCGCAAGATCATCAAGTGCAAGTGGTTGTTCAAGATTAAGAGGAATCCTAATGGTACTATTGCTAGATGAAAGGCCAGACTGGTAGCCAAAGGCTGTTCTCAGGTACCTGGTTGTGACTTCAAAGAAACATTTAGTCCAGTTGTCAAGCCTACTACTATTCGTATTATTCTATCCATTGCCATGTCTAGAGGGTTGTCTCTCCGACAAGTCGATATGAATAATGCCTTTTTGAATGGGGACTTGGATACTAAAGTGTTTATGCAACAACCCCCAGGTTATGTTCAGTCTGATTTGTCTGGCAAACCGCTTGTGTGTCGCTTGAAGAAAGCATTATATGGTCTTCATCAAGCACCCCGTGCCTGGTTTGAAAAGCTGAAGTAATTCCTTGTATCTATTGGATTCATCGTTTCCAAGTCTGATTTGTCCTTATTTGTTCGAATTCAGGCTGACTCTACTCTATATGTCTCGGTGTATGTCGATGACATTATTATTACTGGGAATCTAGCTACCGAAATTAATCAATTTGTTCGATTACTAAACGATGAATTTTTGCTTAAGGATATGGGTGATTTACACTATTTCCTTAAGATCGAAGTTAGTAGGACCTCATCAGGGTGCCTCTATTTGTGTAAAAAAAATACATCCGGGATATTCTTGACCGAGCTTCAATGACAAATGCAAAGAGTGTTTACACACCGATGGTGAGCTTGTCCATAGTATCCAAAATGATGGTGAAAGTTTAACAGATCCAACCGAATATAGAAGCCTTGTAGGAGCACTTCAGTTCGTGGTGTTTACTACCCCTGACATTGCTTACGCTGTAAGTTAGATATGTCAATTCATGCATAGCTCTACTAATGTTCACATGGTTGCCCTGAAACACATTTTGCGATATCTATGTGGTACCATTGAATTTTGAGTTGTCTTTCGACTGTCAGTTCGTTTATCATTGAGTGCCTATGTCAACGCCCAATTGGGAACTCAATTTTGATGATCGTAGATCAACTTCCGGGTTCTGTCTATATTTTGGATCCATTCCTATTTCTTGGGGGTCTAAAAAGCAACAAGTGGTCGCTAGGTCTACAACTGAGGTAGAATATTGGAGCCTTATGGTAGCTACTAGTGAAGTTACTTGGCTCTTTTCATTACTTCAAGAACTACAAGTCAAGTCAGATGATACTCCTACGGTTTGGTGTGATAGCACCACTGCAGTAGCTGTTGCAACCAATCCTGTTTTACATTCTATGTTCAAGCACGTTGAGCTGGACATGTTTTTTCGAGAGAAAGTGGCAGATGGGCCTATCATGGTAGGAGAGGTTTCGGCGTGTGAACAAGTAGTTGATATTTTTACCAAACCACTTTTAGAAACGTATTTTGCCCATTTTCGTAATCTTCTTCGAGTCTTGCCCACAGAGAAGCTGGGAGAATTTTAAGGTTCATATAAGCTAGGCAATTAGTCTGTTAAAGAAGTCAGTAAAATTGTTAAGAGTAGTTATTCACAAGAGCTATCATCCAAGCTTATATATAAACACTCATCAAGAAGAGAAAGCAGAGTTGAAATAGTAAAGCCAAACAAAATTATATTCAAGAAATTATTAAGCTTCTTTCTTATTAGTTTCTTCTTCAAAGTCAGTTTCATACCTAGTTCTTAACAAACTTAATTTACCTTTAGTAAAGTTTAATTACTTAAAATAATTAATATTTTAAATTATAATTTTAATCATTTTTTCCATAAATTGATATTTTTTATTTTTGTGCAACCAACTTAAAAAAATTAGTAAATTTTGTGTAATTTTTTTCTTGTCATTGACATATAATTTTGGTAATTATTTTACCCTAAACCAGAACCTTGAACATTAAATCTTTAACCCCAATTCCTAAGATTTAGGGTTTGAGATTTAAGGTTTAAGGTTTGAGTTTGGGTTTGGGGTTCGAGGTTCAAGTTTATGGTTCAACGGTTTGAGGTTTATGGTTTGATTTCAAGATTTAAGGGTTTTGGATTATGGGTTATGAGCTCGGGGTTTAGGATTTGAGTTTAATGATTTGGGGTTATGAGTTTGGGGTTCATGTTTAGGGTTTGGTGTTCTATATGTTGGGTTTAGGGTATAAAAATTATCAACACCACCTGTCAATTACAGGAAAAAATTATTGAAATGTCATTAAATAATTAGAAAGAGACCATGAATAATGTAGTGGGAAGGGTCCATAAAATATTTTTGTAATACCCTTTACTCGTATTCGATATTAGAATAGAGTACAAGGCATTACCGGAGTTTACAAATTTTTTTACTCAATATAGCCCTTCATAAATATTTAGCCTTCCGCAATTTTAAACCGAGACCAATCCACATCAACCAATCCAATTCAACATATTTTCATAATAGATTCTGCATTTTTATAAGATAACATCAACACATACCAAACCAAGGTTTGCTAGCCATACCAATGGTGGACCTTACATTCATTTCATATTAACATTTATTTTATTAGCTTATACATGCCATTCATTTCCAAACTAAAGTTTCTTTAAATACCGAAATATTGGGGTTGATAGTGTGATGAGTCTCCCACCGATCCGATCTCCGAGCTCTTAATACTACAAAACAGGAAAAAGGAAATAGGGTAAGCACTTTGTGCTTAGTAAGCCCATGTAACAAGAATTATACTTACCTAATATTTACAATACAAGCGATAAACATTCATATACCCATTCAATGCATTATTACCCTAACATTTACAAACTCAACATTCAAGTCAGTCCAATAATTTCCATATATCAATAATATATATTATGATTGATGAGCTCATCAATACCATGATTTCCATTTCTTTGTTATATTTCCATATTTATCCAGTTGAATTACTCGGAATTTCGATGGATTTTCAGAAGTACACTTTTAGTGTACAATCCAGGTCCGTCAATTCATGTTCATGTGCGCACATTTTCATTTCAGAGAGCACACTCCCGCGAACCTCATCCTTACAGAGGGATTACCAGTCCAGGCTAAATCCCCTGTAATATAAACTCATAGAGTATTGTCGGGATTACCAGTCCAGGCTAAATCCCCTGCAACGACAATTACTCTAATGAGCTTGGATCTGAATTACCGTCCAAAGCTAAATTGAGACCCTAATTCGGATTACCCGTTCGGCTAAATCCATTTTCCACATATTCTTCGGAGGCTATATCAAGATAGGATCACCCGTCCGGCTAGATCCTTTTACCGTCAATTCCTTTTCAGTGATCCATCGAATTTTCCTTTCATTTAACCGGGATTACTTCCCCTTTTTATCAAATATATCAATGTTTCATCAATTTTCATACAATGAACATTCAAATTATATTCATATCAATAACATACATTTCAAGCATTTAAGAAGATAATTCAAGTTACACGAACTTACCTCGATACTTGTTCGTACACAAAATCTACTAATCCGGGACTTTTTCTTTTCCTCGATCTAGCTTCGTATTTGAGTTTTCCGAATCTAAATAAATAAATTCAATCATCAATTCAATACATTTCATGTTCACATGTAGCATTTTCTATAATTCTATTATTATTTTTAGTTCATTCAAAACTGTCTACTTGAGTCATAGTCACTAAATTATTTTTATCTTGAGCTACAGAACTTAAAATTTAGATCTGTTAATTTTACCTAAAAGTAGACTCACATATCTTCTTCCCATAAAATTTTCAGAATTTTTGGTTTAGCTAATAAGTACAGTTTATTCTTTAAATTCACCCCTATTCTGCTGTTTGACAGTTCTGACCCTTCTTCACTAAAAATTAATTATCTCTTCATAAAGGATTCAGATGATGTTCCCGTTTATTTATATTGAAAATAGACTCATTAATAATTCTAAACATATAAATTTAAGCCCATAATTATTTTTATCCAATTTTGATGATTTTATAAAGTTAAAACAGGGAACCTGAATTCATTCTAAACCAGTCTTACAAAATCTAAATATCTCAAAATACAGAACTTCTTTTCTTTCCTTGTTTCTTTCATATGAAAATAGACTCAATAAGATTTAATTTCATATCTCACTATACTTATAATTCCACTTCTACGATTTTTGGTGAATTTTCAAACTTACTCTACCGCTGCTGTCTCAAAACTGTTTTCTTATAGCTTGTTTTACAATTAAGTCCTTTATCCAATTCTAACTTCAAATTCTTTCAATTAAACCACTAATTCATCATTTTATTCATCATATGCTATATTCAAAAACTCTAAAACTTCAAAAAATTCAACTTAAATTCATCAAAACTTTGTTCTAAAACTTATAAAGCATCAAAATTAAAAGAAAAGGACTAAATTAACTTACCAAATTAAACTCCAAGCTTCAAACTTTTTATTTTCCTTTTCTTCTTTCTCTTCTCTTTTCTTTCTCTGTTTCGTCTTTACTCTCTGTTTCTTTTCTGTTTCTAACCTTTAGTTTGTTTATAAATATATATATATAATAATATAATAATATAATATATAATATAATAATATAATAATATACTTTAAAAAAATCTCAGATTTTCATACTTAAAACCGCCTCAACTTTACAAAATGGTATAATTTCCATTTTGGTCCTTCATAATTTCTTTTAATCTATAATTTAACTTTTACTGTCATTTCAATCTAGTCCTTTTCATTTAATTTCCTACCCAAGCGATAAGATTTTCTAACGAAAATTTAATACCACATTATTAACATTTTATAAATATTTATAAAAAATTTCCTATCATATAAATATTCATGCAAATATATTGAAATAAATTTCTATTTAAATCGGATTTATGGTTGAAACCATTATTCCGATAACCTTGAATTTAGGCCATTACAATTTTCTCTATAGATAAGTGTATGGTAATAATTTCATGTCTTTAAAATTTGATGATGTGCCTAAAACCTTAATTTTAGGATCATCCTTATGTAAATTATTCCCATTTTTAACTCTAACAAACAAAGAAATAAAATCAAATATTCAAAAGATTTGTCAACTCTCAAATATATAAGTCCCACAATCAAGTTTTATATAAGATTTAATAAAATTAATTAATTTTTTATAAAATTTTAAAACCTTAAACTTTAAATTTTAAAACCCTAATCAAATCATAAACACTAAATTTTAGACCCTAAATATGAAATACTAAATTTTACTCAACTTCACTGAATCACTGTAAATTCTTTGGCAATTAAATTCTTTGATTTTGTTTTACTGTTATTGAAATTAGTATTAGAGAAATGTGACCTTTTACTACGATTTGAAGATATGTAACACTTTAATATCTTGCAGTAATGGCTCTCTGCCTTTAATACTACAAAGTGAGAGGTGTAAAAGAATTGGTCTTGCTATTACAATATGGTTGCAAATGTGTACAGTTGTGAGTTGGTTCTTAATTGCATTGGGTGCAATGCATAGCCTACATACTTATAGACCAAGGATTAGATCCTATATTTTAGATTTTTATGCAAAACGAGATTATGTGAAAAAACTTGTATATGCTAGTGACGAGACCTGTGTTGAACAAGTTAGCATGAATAGAATTACCTTTTTTAAACTATGTGAGATGTTACAAACTTTAGGGGGATTGAAGTCGTGAAGGAACATGCTTGTTGATTAACAAGTGGCAATTTTTTTACATATCATTTCTCATCACCTTAAAAATCGAGTTATCAAGCATTACTTTAATAGGTCAGGGGAAACCGTTAGCAGATCATTTCACAATGTTTTAAACGTTGTCATACACTTACAAGATGTATTATTTAAAAAGGCAGAGCCAATTATAGCTAATTCTACAGACCCAAGGTGGAAATGGTTCAAGATATTGGAATGAGTTCTATATATAGCTCGTACATAATTTAGTCCATTATTTAAATATAGTATCCTAATACATGTGATGTAGAATTGCTTAGGTGCTTTAGATGGAACCCACATCAAGATTAGGGTTCCAATAGTTGATAAACCTAGATATCGAACGCGAAAAGGTGACATAGCAACAAATATGTTTGGTGTTTGTACACATGATATGCATTTTGTTTATGTACTTCCTGGTTGGGAAGGTTCTATTGCTGATGGACGAGTTCTTCGAGATGCCATTGGTAGGAGACTTGGACTAAAAGTTCTTCATGTTAAAGTGAAAAATTAGAGGAATTTGAATTAATTTTTAAGATCATACTTTTTTGGGAAATTAACCATGATAAATAGTTTCTTTTTATAAGTTGTTATTATCTAGTTGATGCTGGATACACAAATTGTGAGGGATTTCTTGCTCCTTTTAGAGGACAAAGATATCATTTGAATGAGTGGCGTCAGGGTTACCAGCTAAGTAATCCGGAAGAATTTTTCAATATGAAACATGCTTTAGCGCGTAATGTTATTGAAAGATGTTTTGGGTTATTAAAACTTAGATAGGGAATACTTAGGAGTCCATCATTCTATCCAGTGAGGGTGCACAATAGAATCATTATTGCATGTTGTTTGCTTCATAGTTTTATTCGAACCTATATAAGTCCTGATCCTATTGAAGCAGAGTTGGGAGAAGGATTACCTAGTAATGTGATAGATTACGATGAACTGAATATTGTAAATATTCCTCCATCAGATGCATGAGCTACTTGGAGGATGGAATTTGCCAACCAAATGTTCGATGAATGGCAAGCATCTAGAAATTAGTTAGGTTTAGGGTAAAAATAGTAAATGTTAAGTTGTTTATGTTATTTCATGTATCTAGTTTATGAAACTTTGGTGGTGTTTGAATTGTTTTTTTGTATTGTACTAGACTTGTTGAATGATAATTTATTTTCTTTTGATTCATCATGTGTTATACTTTTATAAAGTGTTGACCTTTTGATGCATAATATTGAACTTAATTTTAATTTTCATTTTTTCTTAAGATAGTTATGTCAGGTTTTTCACAATCAGGTGTTTTTTTTCCAAAATTCTCGAGGAATCAAAAGGAAATGGGTTCCAAAAGAAAATGTTGCATTGGTTGCTTGTATGGTCGACTTACACAATGTTGGAACCTTTAATGTAGATACGAAATTCAAAGCCGGTTATTTAAATGAGTTGGAAAAATGTTAGAAAACATTTTACCCTATGCCATGTTAAAGGCTAAACCTAATCTTGAATCGAGGATTAGGACATTGAAAAGGGATTGGTCAATCGTTTATGATATGCTTAGTGGAAAAAAAGAATAGCGGCTTTGGTTAGGATGAGCATAGGCAGCTTGTTGTTGCTGAAGATGCAATGTGGAACTCATATATAAATGTAAGAATTATTTCAAGTCTTTATTATCTTATTTTGACGAAACTTATATCTAATATGAATTTCTCATTTTTATAGAGTCATAAAGAAGCCGCTCAATTCAAACATAAGAGTTTCCCTTATTATGATTAACTTACTGCCATCTACACAAAAGGTCGAGCCACTGGGAAAGATGCTCAAACAGCCGCTAATATTATTGAAGAAATAGATGCTGAGGATGTAGCTACTACAAATGCTCATGAAGAATGAAATGATTTCCATGGATGCAAAGCTGATGTTTCTTTGGATGACATGGATCTTTCAGCTACACAGCCACAACCAGCTAGAAACCAAGGTGATTCCACATTTTGAAAGAAGGAAAAAAAAGACTTCTGATGCAAGTTAGTGTTTAAAATATATAATATGGTATGTTATTATTAGGTGCTTAAAAAAAATAGATGCTAAGGATGTAGCTACTACAAATACTCATGAAAAAATGATTTCCATGGATGCGAAGCTGATGTTTCTTTGGATGACATGGATCTTTCAGCTACACAACTGCAACCAGCTAGAAACCAAGGTGATTCCACATTTTCAAGATGCAAGTTAGTGTTTAAAATATATAATATAATAAGTTATTATTATAGTGAACCAAACGTACCCTAAGTGAGTAAAACCATAATCTAAATTAAGATTATCACCTAATAATAACATACCATATTATATATTTTAAACACTAACTTGCATTAGAAGTCTTTTTTTTCTTCTTTGAAAATGTAGAATCACATTGGTTTCTAGCTGGTTGTGGTTGTGTAGCTGAAAGATCCATGTCATCCAAAGAAACATCAGCTTCGCATCCATGGAAATCGTTTCTTTCTTCATGAGTATTTGTAGTAGCTGCATCCTTAGCATCTATTTCTTCAATAATATTAGCGACTGTTTGAGCATCTTTCCCAGTGGCTTGACCTTTTTGCGTAGATGGCCGTAAGTTAATCATAATAAGGGAAACTCTGATGTTTGAATTGAGCGGCTTCTTTATGACTCTATAAAAATGAGAAATTCATATTAGATATAAGTTTGGTCAAAATAAGATAATAAAGACTTGAAATAATTCTTACATTTATATATGAGTTCCACATTGCATCTTCAGCAACAACAAGCTGCCTATGCTCATCCTAACCAAAGCCGCTATTGTTTTTTCCACTAAGCATTTCATAAACGATTGACCAATCCCTTTTCAATGTCCTAATCCTCGATTCAAGATTAGGTTTAGCCTTCAACATGGCATAGGGTAAAACTTTTTCTAACATTTTTTCCAACTCATTTAAATAACCGGCTTTGAATCCCGTATTTGCATTAAAGGTTCCAACATTGTGTAAGTCGACCATACAAGCAACCAATGCAACATTTTCTTCTAGAACCCATTTTCTTTTGATTCCTCGAGAATTTTGGGAAGATACACTTGATTGTGAAAAACCTGACATAACTATTTTAAGAAAAAACGCAAATTAAAATTAAGTTCAATATTATGCATCAAAAGGTCAACACTTTATAAAAGTATAACACATGATGAATCAAAAGAAAATATATTATCATTCAACAAGTCTAGTACAATACAAAAAAGCAATTCAAATACCACCAAAGTTTCATAAACTAGATACATGAAATAACATAAACAACTTAACATTTACTATTTTTACCCTAAACCTAACTAATTTCTAGATGCTTGCCATTCATCGAACATTTGGTTGGCAAGTTCCATCCTCCAAGTAGCTCATGCATACGATGGATGAATATTTACGATATTTAGTTCATCGTAATTTATCACATTACTAGGTAATCCTTCTCCCAACTTCGCTTCAATAGGATCAAGACTTATATAGGTTCGAATAAAATTATGGAGCAAACAACATGCAATAATGATTCTATTGTGCACTCTCACAGGATAGAATGATGGACTCCTAAGTATTCCCTATCTAAGTTTTAATAACCCAAAACATCTTTCAATAACATTACACGCTGAAGCATGTTTCATATTGAAAAATTCTTCCGGAGTACTTAGCTGGTAACCTTGACGCCATTCATTCAAATGATATATTTGTCCTCTAAAAGGAGCAAGAAATCCCTCACAATTTGTGTATCCAGCATCAACTAGATAATAACAACTTATAAAAAGAAACTATTTATCATGGTTAATTTCCCCAAAAAGTATAATCTTAAAAATTAATTCAAATTCCTCTAATTTTTCACTTTAACATGAAGAACTTTTAGTCCAAATCTCCTACTAATGGCATCTCGAAGAACTCGTCCATCAACAACAAAACCTTCCCGAACATAAACAAAATGCATATAAGGTGTACAAACACTTAACATATTTTTTGCTATGTCACCTTTTTACATTCGATATCTAGGTTTATCAACTGTTGGAACCCTAATCTTGATGTGGGTTCCATCTAAAGCACCTAAACAATTCTACATCACATGTATTAGGATACTATATTTAAATAATGGACTAAATTATGTACGAACAATATATAGAACTCACTCCAATATCTTGAACCATTTCCACCTTGGGTTTGTAGAATTAGTTATAATTGGCTCGGCCTTTTTAAATAACACATCTTGTAAGTGTATTACAACAGTTAAAACATTGTGAAATGATCTGCTAACGGTTTCCCCGGACCTATTAAAGTGATGCTTGATAACTCGATTTTTAAGGTGATGAGAAATGATATGTAAAAACATTGCCACTTGTTAATCAACAAGCATGTTCCTTGACGACTTCAATCCCCCTAAAGTTTGTAACATCTCACATAGTTTAAAAAAGGTAATCCTATTCATGCTAACTTGTTCAATACAGGTCTCGTCACTAGCATATACAAGTCTTTTCACATAATCTCGTTTTGCATAAAAATCTAAAATATAGGATCTAATCATTAGTCTATAAGTATATAGGCTATGGATGACACCCAATGCAACTAGGAACCAACTCACAACTGTACACATTTGCAACCATATTGTAATAGCAAGACCAATTCTTTTACGCCTCTCACTTTGTAGTATTAAAGGCAGACGAGCCATTACTGCAAGATATTAAAGTGTTACATATCTTCAAATCGTAGTAAAAGGGTCACATTTCTCCAATGCTAATTTCAATAACAGTAAAACAAAATAAAAGAATTTAATTGCTAAAGAATTTACAGTGATTCAGTGAATACAAGATGCTCAACTCTGGGTGGAGAAAGCAATCAAACAAGCCAAATAAGAAGAGGAAGCAATAAAAACTTGTCAAAGAAAAATGAACAATAAATATTAAGAATCTTTACAAAGAACAAAATAGAAATTACAACTAAATATAAGGGTTTATTTAGAATATTTAAAAAAATACATATTAAGAAAAATGAACAATACATATTAAGAATCTTTAAAAAATACCAAATAAATTCACTACTTTATCCTACAATGCAAGGCCAATCTTAGGATAGTTTCATCAACCAATTATTTCTTTGTAAGGCTTTTGGGTGTTCTGAAGTGTAGGGTTTACTAGTTTTGAGAACACAAATAATGGATTGTATTTTCAGGCAGAGCTGGACATGGCCCAGCCCGAAGGCCTGCCCGAAAAATGGGAGGGTTCGGGTAAAAATATAGGCCCGAAAAATGGACTTGGACAGAAATTGAGGCCCATTTTTAAGCGGGCAGCTTCAGTACTTAATTTTTTGGCCGGGCCCGGCCCGAAATTTATTAAATAATTTATTAATTTTTTTTCAATTTTTAAGTTATGCGTTAATGTTATCTAAATCTTTCTTTACCTTTCTTTTTTGTTTTTTAGACTTTACCAGTTTACCACTTTACCTTTCTTCCTCCCCATTTCCCATTTCCAAAATCCTTAACTCACGCACGACTCACGACTCACGACTGGCCACCCACCTCCTCCGATCCAGCAGTCTCCACCTCCCGGCCACAACAACACAGTAAGTTGTAAGTCTCTTCTTCTTCTTCTTCTTCTTTTAATTGAAGAGGGTTTTTTTTTCTTCTCAATGTTTGATATGGCTTTTGTCTAAGTATTTTTCCATGTAAGGGAGTTTCAGTCTGCAAAGTTTACAATGCGTTTAGATTTATGGCTGTTAATTTTTTGCAAGAAAAAGGTATTCTGGATTTGGGATTTTTATTGGCTAAGAGAAATACTAGTTTTAGGATTTTATGGCTGCAGTGATTGCCAGTTCTTTCTTGCCTTTCCATAGAATTTGAAAGGGTTTTCAAGTATTGTTTGATTTATCTCAAGAGGATGAGCTGCATATGGTTTTGAATTAACTGTGCTTTTTAGAGCATTGTTATGTTCTGCGAGAGTCCACTACATAGTATTTGATGATTTTGGCAATCTTGATCGTGGATATTCAATTAGTTTATTCTTTTAGCAAGTTTTTTTTCCCATTTGAGATGCGCCTTTGTAAAGTAATTAGTTTGATTTCTCAAAGATTGTACCCATTTTCTACCACTCTAGGCATTCTTTGTGTACTTGATGTGTAGGGGTTATGTTACCGAAAATGGTACATGTCTAAGTTTGAAGATTTTCCCAAAGAAGTCAAAGTCAGTAATTCGTATGTTTTTGATGCTTGGATGAAGGCTTTAATGTACACCTACCGAAAGGAGATTTAAATTGATATTGCTACCCAAAAATCTAGAAAATATATTCTCCAATTATTCGCTTCTATTCTATTTTTTGACTTTAATACATTTTTTAGACCATATATGCAATTTCCTAAACTTTAGACCTCTATATTTACCATTTCTTATGAAATAGTACATATCCAAAATTATAAATTTCTCAATTGCAACTACTTTAATAAAAATTATCAATAGAAATTCAATTTCTCAGATTATGCAAATAACTCGATCTGTTCTTGAAAGACCTCTCGATATTAAATTTCAAAATTTAGCTATTGCTTTTAAGCTTCATGAATTTCCAAAACATTGTGGATTTCCGGCATTGGAATTTTGGAGGTGTTACAAGTTTGATCTTAGGAAATAAATACCACTTTCGTGTTCTTTTTTTTTTATGAAAAATAGAGAACGAAAAAAAAAAACACATTTCCTTATGTTTCAATTGCCTTAAAACAAGAGAAAGAAAAGTAAATTAAAAGAAATTAACATCATTTGTTTTTGGATAGTTTCTTTTATGCAAGTTAGGGAAGCAAAGAAAGTTAAATTTTCGTTATCTTTCCTCAATTTATTTAGTTTTAAATATCTTATGTTTCAATTGAGTCGTTGCCTTTGTAAATGTCTTCTTGATTAGTAATTTGAACTATGTTCATCTGGTAATCTGGCTACAAAGTTTCTCCAAATTTGTAGAAGTTTGTTGTTATTAACATAGAAAGTGATTTACTCTTTAGATTTTTAGATTCTTTTCGTCCAATCCCTTAATCCAACTTAGTGTAGTTTATTGAATCTGTATTAGCCAATGGGTTGTAGCTAATGATTTGTGCATTCTGCAGATTTCATTTTGACAGGGTATTTTAAATGAATGATGATAGTGTAGACGGATAAAATGCGTTTAGATTATTATTTTTATCTATTGTGCTTGTAATTGTTTAATTTTAATTGTACTTACATGAAATGTGTTGATTATAATTGAAATTACCTTTGTGCATTGAGTCTAATAATCAGTTATACATAATAATTGTAACTACAAATTGTAGTTGTACCTTAAACAATTTTTAATTAATCACTGAAACTTTGACATTGTTGATTTAGGTGAATGTTCTTATTCACTGAAACAATCTTTAATTAATCAACAAACAATTTTAATATGAATCAAACAATTTTTAATATGAACTGAAATCCTATAATTGTGTAAATATATATTAAAACCTCAAACTAATAATTTTTATTTATTCTTTGCTCCTTTGATGGCACATTTTAAATATAATTTATATCCCATTTATATATTATATATAATTGTTGAACAATTATATTAACTTTTGGTTTATTTGGATTCCAGGACTTGAGTTTTTGAGTATGGCTAGTTTGAACACTCCTATACATGTGGACGATGGGTTTAATGAGTATGAAAGTGTTACCAAACGTCAAAAGTCTACCACTTCAAAGGTGTGGGATGAAATAACAAAGCTTGAATGCGAGGACAAAAATGAATTGAAGGCACAATGTAATCATTGTAAGAGTATCTTTTCTGCTAAATCTTCTAGTGGAACCTCTCATTTAAGACGTCATGTAAATCAATGTTTGAAAAAAGTTAACAAGGACATCACTCAATACACCATAGCCAATCAACCATCATTAGGGGGTGGTTCATCCATAAAAAACTACAAGTTTGATGCTGATAAGTGTCGTCGAGCTGTTTCTACTTTTCTTGTGTGTGGCAAGCATTCATTTAGGATAGTTGAAGAACCAGGATTTAGATACATGATGAGCATTGCTAGTCCTAATTTTAAGAATATAAGTAGACGGACAGCTGCTAGGGATGTCTTAATGTATTATGCAAAAGAGAGAAATCATGTTAAAGAAGAGTTAGCTAAAGCACCCAGTTTAATTTGTCTAACTTCCGATAATTGAAATTCAGAGCATACTAATGATGAATATATTTGCATTACTGCACATTGGATTGATAAAGATTGGAAGCTACAAAAGAGAATCATAAGGTTTAGAGCTTTATTTCCTCCGTATGATGGTTTGAACATAGCGGATGAAATTGTTTTATGTTTATCTCAATGGGGTATAGACAAGAAAATTTTTAGCATCACTTTGGATAATGCTTCTTATAATGATGTGTTAGTTTCTTCTCTTAAAAATCATTTTCGTGCGAACCAAGCTCTTTTGTGTGATGGTGCTTTTTTTCAAGTTAGATGTTGTGCACATATTTTGAATCTTATAGTTAAAGCTAGTTTGGAACTTGCTGATGATGTTGTTGGTAAAATTCGAAATGGAATTAAGTACATAAAAAGTCGGGAATTCGAAGGAAAAAATTTTATGATGTGGCCGACAAAAGTTTTCATTTGAATGTGACCAAAAAGTTGCGTCAAGATGTGTGTGTGAGATGGAATTCTACTTATTTGATGCTTGAATCTTCTCTATACTATAAAGATGTGCTAGATTATTGGGGCCATCGGGATAAAGACTATAAAATGTTTGCACTTTCTGACGAGGAGTGGAGAAATGTTGCTATTCTTTGCAAATTTTTGAAAGTCTTCTATGATGTGACTTGTATTTTTTTTGGTTCTAATTATCCGACAGCCAATCTTTATTTTAGAGGGGTTTGGAAGGTTCACAGACTCTTGCTTGATACAATTAAAGGTCCTTATTCTTTTTTAACTCCAATGGTTAAACAAATGCAAGAGAAATTTAATAAATATTGGGATGAGTATTCGTTGATATTGTCGTGTGCTGCAATTTTAGATCCTCGTTACAAGTTGAATTATGTGCAGTATTGCTTTACTACAATCTATGGTATTCATGCTTCGGATTTTGTTGAAACCATTCTTAGCAATCTTAGACTCTTGCTTGATGAGTATGCTAATGTCTCAAATAAAGATCCTGTTGATTCTAGTTTGCAATGCAATGTTAATAGTGTTGGTTTTGGGGGAGATTTTGATGAAAGTGATGATTATAAACGGTATTTAAATGAATCTAGCACTAAGAGTGAAAAGTCACAGTTGGACATTTATTTGGAAGAACCGGAGCTTGAGTTGAATAGTCAAATAGATGTTTTGGATTATTGGAGCAAAAGTTCAGTTCGATATAATGAGCTTTCATTATTGGCTCTTGATCTTTGGCAATTCTAATATCGATTGTAGCTTCGAGTCCGCTTTTAGCATGGGTAAAAAGTTATCACACCTTTGAGAAGTTCACTTAAGTCAAAAATGGTTCAAGCCGTTGTTTGCCTTGATGATTGGATGCGAGCTAAGGGATTTTCAACGAGTAATTATTATTCTCATTTTATTGTTAATTTTATATTATTTTTTTATCAATTTGATAATCTAATTATTTATTCTTATTTCATGTTAGAAATTGGTGACAAGAATGACGATGATGACGATGAGGACGATGAGGACGATGTTTCTTCGGTTGCTTTTTAGGTTACCTTCCTTTCTAACTGTTGACAATTTAATTTAGCTTACAATTTATAGTTTCTTATAAAATTAAATATGTTAATTGATTAATGTATAAATATTTTGGTTGGTTGATTATATTTTGCAGGTTTTTTGTACTGTTTTGGGGATGTTGGTTTTTTGCTGTTTATTGTTGTTTTTATGCTGTTTGGCACTATTTTGTTGCTGTTTGATGTTGTTTACTGCTGTTTTGGTGCTATTTTGGTGCTGTTTTATTGTTCTTTTATGGTATTTTATTGTTCTGTTGTCATTTTTAATATTATTTCGATATTGTAGAACTTTTGTTTTATTATCAATTTGGTTATTATTTTAGTTCAAACAAGTTGTTTCAATTTTAATATAACTACTTATTGTTTTGTTGTCGTTTTAATATTATTCGATATGATCTTTGAAATCCTATAGTTTGCTACTTGATTTTATTTGCTAGGAATGGAGATTAGTTAATGTTGAGCACATAATAGTCAACTTTTAGTCCTCTTGTAGGGCATTTTATATATAAGGATGTGAAAAGAATTATTAAATTATGAACTAAAGACCTTCGAACTATCTTGAATATAGAATTTATATATATGTAAAGTGAATTTTATAATGGTGTTATTGTTGTTTGATTGAAGAACATGTTAAATGGTAAGTTAAAGGTTTTGGAATCATTTGAAAACTAGAAATACAATTCAAGCAAAGAAAGAAAAATGAATATTGGGTCCTGTAAACTAAGTGCTTTTTGAGTTGATAATTGAAGTTAAAGTAGGCTAATATATTATATGCATTCACATATTTTGGGTTTCAAACAATATTGACTGCCAAATAGATAAACAATTCTACCTGCAATCCAAAATTAATGCCTAATATTCAGTTTTCTAAAAGGCAAATGGTGCATCAATCACCATTATGGGTAATAAAGCAAGCTAATATATTTTATATGTGAGGATATAAGACTATCAAATCTCCAAAGTCAAGATTCAGTACTTGCACACAAGAAATTGCCATTTTAAATGAACTTTTTTAATAAAATAAATTAAAAAATTAATATTAGTCGGATCGAGCTCGGGCTAGGCTCGGGCCTAATAATTTTACGTCGGGCCGGGCTTGGATAATTTACCTGGCCCATATTTCGGGCCGGGCCTAAAAACCGAGTTGAAATTTTTTTTTGGCCCGGCCCGAGCCCAGCCCGGCCCGGCCCATGCCCACCTCTATTTTCAGGCCGTACGCATCAGGGACTTGGAGCTCTTCAAATTAATTGCAGAGAAGTTCTTGAGCATTTTCAGTTCGGATTGGACCCATAACTTAACTGTTAGGCTATGGCATAACATTATTCGGACCGGGCTACGCAACACAAGTATCACGTATTCTCACATCTCACTCGATGACGTTGCCAACAAGCTTAGATTGGAAGCTATTGTCAATGTCAAGAGTATTCAAAATTTAAAATGAAGAATGTCAATCCTACAATACTAAATTATTCCTCTTTGCTAATAAACTAATTGGACCAATAATTGAACTGGAGTTTTTTAATTTTTTTTTTTAAATTTTAAAGCTGGTAGTCTAGTTCCAAAAACATTGGTTAGAAACCACCGTATCATCCAACAAGAGGGCATGGCACAGTCAAACCTATAGTTCTACAATGAATCTCAACCACATAACATAATTCTGTGTAGGAAAATAATCGACAACAGAGCAAAAAATTACAAGCTATGAAATCAACAAATAAAATGGCTGAAATATGTTTGATTTTAGTAGAAACAACCATCAAATTTTCCTAGAGTTTCTTTATCTCGAAGTCTCATAATCAACCAACAAACATTATATATAGAAATACATTATGAGAATTTACTCACAATCACTTCCATAGATTTTCATCATCCAAGGCTATATTGTATAGCTTTAAATTACTTCAAGGTAAGGGCTAAATCTTAGTGATCCATTATTGGTAGTGGTTAAAGTTCTACAAGGAAACTCAACCACCTAGTAGAATTCTGCATAGGAAAATCTACAACGGAGCAAAAAAATCACAAGTTAGGAAATCAAAAAATAAAATGGCAAATAGGTATGATTTCAGCAGAAACAATCATCAAAATTTCCCAGAGTTTCTATATAAGCAAAACTAACCCTTTAAGTCCCTATCGAAGTCTCATGATCAACTGGCAAACATTATATATAGAAATATATCATGAGAATTTACTCGCAATTACTTCCATAGATTGTCATCATCCAAAAACTATAGAGTTAACCTTAAATTACTTCGAGGTAAGGGCTAAAGCTTAGTAATCCATCTTTAGTAGTGGTTAAAGCTTAGGCAGAGTCTCGAGTAAACATTAAAGAGAACAAACTCCGCTACAGATCCATCCATTATCGAGATAATGCCAACACTAGTTCATGCATGCCACCAAAGATAAAGCAATAGACAAACCCCTCATTAACTAAAAAAACTAAGTATCTAAAATCAAACAACGAAATTGAAGAAAACAATCAGAAACAATAACTTAAAAAAAAAAAACCCTAGATCAAATTTACAAAAACTTGAAAAAATCAAGATAGAAAAAGTCTCAAAATATTGAGCAAAAAAGTCTCAATCCAACATAGGATTGAAAGGGGAAAACAAAAGTTGAAAGAGGTGAAAGAACTTTAACTAAAAGGTATCGAAAAAAAAAAAAAAACGTACCCTTTTACTATATTTGGGGAGATGAAGATGAATGGCGAATGAATGCTTGATTTGGGGATAAATGTTGAGGAAGAATCTAGAGAGAATTTTGGGAAGAAGAGAGGCAGGCTATTTTGGTCCAAAAACCTAAAAATGTATTACGAGTGTGGTGTTGAATAGGCATTCAGACCCCTAACCCCTGAATACCTATTACAAGAGCTGATGGAATGAGACTATAATAGCAATTCCGTGGAATCACTTAAATGGTGGACCAAACTACTGCTTTATTGTAGCGCGCGAAATAGTTGACGGAATGGAATAGCAATTCCTTCCAACCAAACATAGTGTTAATGTCACCTTTTAACTAGGTCTTAACTCAGTTGAGTAATTACCAAAAACCTTTATTTTATCTATACTATGGTTATGGGGTTTATTGAGTTGATGTTGTCCTTCATTGGGTCTCAATTCTCAATTGAATTACTGAAAATCCTTCCTTTTTATGTGTACTATATCTAAGATGTTTATTGAGTCGGTGTCACCCTTTAACTGGATCCAATTCAATTGAACAATTATCGAAAACCATTCATTTTATAAAATAATAAATATTATCGTAAGAATATTTGTTATTTTGAAATTAAAAAAAAAAAGAGAGAGGATTTGAACCCAAAATCCCATAATTATCAATGTTTTTACTGCCTTCTTAAAACAGTTTTTTATGAATATGTTTGTTATATAAATTTTTTTTCATATGAGTATGAATGACAATGGAGCGGAGCAGAGACTAATATTGTCAAATCCATCACTGCTCCATAGTTAGCACGATCTGCTCTATCACTCGCCCCACTCCACTATGGATGTATAATCTTAAAAACTACTATCACCTTTATGGATATTGGATACATTCATCCCTGCCCCATCCTGCACCGCTTCAATTTAAACTTGTTATTTATCTTTAATATTTTAAAGTCTAAGTAAATATTTAAACATAATTTTTCAAAAAAAAAACATTTTAACATAAATTATGAGAAAATTTTTTATATTATGTTATTACATTTTTACCTTTTTAATAGTTTATATATACAAAAATAAAATGGTAATATTATATAGTGGAATGAGTTTGAGTAGGGCAAGCAATTATCATAATTGCTCCAAACTTGCTATCTAAAAGAAAAAGTCCATCCTGCCTCGTTCCACATGCGGATTGATTCGAAATCCATCAGGCGATTTTGGTTTTACCATCCCAACGTATAAGTATAATTTTAAAACAATTTATTTAGTGAACAAGTAATCTTGAATAGGCAAAATAACTTATTTGACCCTCCAACTTTAAAAAAAAAATCATTTTAATCTTCCATTTAATTTTTTGTCTCTTTTAGCCATTAAATTATATTGTTTGTCAAATAACCCTAAAATAGATAAAAAAGTTAACCTCCGTTAACTTTGCTGACATGGTATCCACATATATGCTACTTAGCAATTACTTAATTTTTAAAAATTAAATTTTTATAATTTTATGATTTTTAAATTTTAAATATTAAATATTAATTAATTATTGATATGATATCTACACGATAATCCACCTATATTTCATGTTAACAACATTAACAAAAGTTAACCTTTTCATCTATTTTAAGATAATTTTTTCATTAATTTTATGATGATTTTGATAAAAAACATAAAATCAAAGGCTAAACATAAAAATTCAATGAAAGATTAAAATATATGTTTAATAAAATTGGAGGACAAAATACAGCAGTATCCCGTTAATATGTAAGACAGCAAGGAGCTTAGAGATTAACACCCCACGTTGTGAGTCACGTGTATGGTTCCAAATCATTGTCCTGTCCAAAACACGACCTGACAACAAGTTGGGAAAGTACTTTGTGTGTCAAATTTTGTTAAAACATGGAAAGCCGGGACACGTTGATTAATGCAGTTTCAGTAGTAATTATGGCCCGCTTTTTCTTTTTTCTCCAAGATAAAAGCTATTAATAACTTCAGGATCTACTACTTTGTTGTCTTAACGGTAAAACTTGTGTCCACCAACCGTACCTGTTCAACTCCTATTTGTTTGGAGTAACTAATAAATACCCCTTTATTCATTTGTTTTATAAATTCTTCCCGGTCAAAGAAAATCCACTCATCCCGTGTTTTTACACAGTATATAACAATAATCCTCTCATTTTACAGTTTACCCAGAAGAGATGAATCATCCACCTGTACTAAAAATGGAATGCTTGGTTCCAATCATCAACACTCTGAAATGGACATTAGCATTCACTCATCCCTCATAATAATAATGCAGGTTATCTAAGTTGCAAAATGAAAAAAAGAAGAAGAAAAAGCATCAACCTAAACTCTAAAATATGTTTTTTTCTCTATTACACCTGAAATCGATTGTATTTTTGATAGTGGGAAGAGAAAAGGAATAATATATGAAATTAAAGAGCACTTGGTAGATAAGCCTGTGTTGTTGTTAATTGTAAGCAGTGCTGTGGAACCTTTTAATGGTGCAAAGATTAAGGATTCGAAGGAGGATATGGTTGTTGGTGCACCTTGGAGTCTTGAATTGGCCAAGTGCTGCTCCATTCCCTATGAAATAATCCAAAACCTTGTTGAAAGTCCCTGTTTCCACAATGCAAAGCTCTAAAGGTCCAATGGAGTTGGTTCTCCTGGACACAACATAGCCGTGATCCACAAAAGAAGCATCCATTACGCCACAGCACTCACCTAGCACCCTATCCTCCACTTCCCCTTTTATTTCCCAGTAAATCATGTAGTGCCCTGGTTGATGCATCACCTCCGCATGGCTCGTGAAATCAACCAGCTCCCCTCCATACTTGCTTAGCACCTCTGACCCTCTTTCGACCGCCAGCTGCAGGTCATTTTCTGTGTTCTTGTCTATGTTAACCGTTAATATTAGCTCCCTCCTGAATATGAAATTTAATTTCGGGGTCCCATTATGAAATCCAGCCACTTCCACCACATCTCCTAGCCGATATCTGTAAAGCCCTGACAAGAATTACATACAAGTGAAACAAGTTATCTAATCATCCATCCAACCATCTTCAAAAGAAAGAAACTTTAGCAAAGTGCAGTCGGAGATGGATGCAACAGTCATGTTAGACCATCTCATAATTAAATTAGTGAAAGAAACATGAGCATATATAATATACCAGTAAAAGTTGTAAGGACAAGCTCATATTCTTGTCCAAGCTTGACTTGGGAGAGTGGGACTGGTTCATCTTCTATGTAACCAACTGTGCTGGAAGTCAAATCTTGCTTCTTTTTGTTGAGGGGTATAAACTCGAAATAAGAAAAAGTAGGGATTACAGCAAAAGTGACATCCTCAGGCGGCAAACAAGGATCCAAGTTCACCCCAATCCAACCCTCGGTTGACCCGTAGTCAGCACTCACTAGCGGTAACGAGGCAGCATAGTGCCTAAGCTTCTTCAAGTAGGGTTGCATTGAGCCGGTCATGATAGAGTACACATACTTTGCATTCGGCCACAGCCTGGGAACGATGCCATACCAGTTGGAAGCGTTGGAGTCCCTGCAAATGGCTTCAATCTGTGATGCCAAACATGGGTTTGGAGAAATTATATCCAACACGGCTTTTCGCATCCTGGGCAGTGTTATCCTTGAGCTCAGTGTGCCGTCCTTGATATCACTGCATATTTCTTCCCATTGCTCTTCAAAAGAGGCAAAGGCTTGGACTATGCTGTAAGCGAAGGTTGAGGCGATTAACTCGACCTCATCCCAAAACAAGAGGCCGAGTAATAGATGGCAATAAGTAGATTGTTTATAATCTCCCCCGAAAATCACTTCCTGTGGGCTGCAAGTGAATGACTTGGTCTTCTCCTGTTTGATGTTGAATTCTTCACTAGCATAATAGTGGGTGGTTGCTGTTCCCGCTGTTAATCCTCCCTTTGTTTTTAACCGTTTACTGCTGTATATGAACTCCAAGATTCTTCCACCTTCTCTTATTGGATAAACCCTTTAAAAAATACAAAAAAGGATGGGAATAATGGGATCAGCACGCATTGCAAAACAAATTAAGAAAAGCAACTTATACATTTATATCTGAGTATGGGATGGATGACCTTGATCTGTATGCTGCTGCCAACATATATATCTGCAAGGTGGTCTGGGAGCTATGCCGAGTAAAGGGTAAAAGCTTCTGTCTCCCTTCTGTGGTACCGGAGCTACAAACAAATTGCAGATAAGCCGTAATAAAAACGTTATGGGAGACGGATACAAGGCAAGAGTCTCATCTAAAAGATGGCTTTTTGGGACAGTGAAGACCCGAAACATAAAGGAAAAAAGAAAAAGAGAAAAGGAGTATTGAAAAGATGTTACCTTAGAGAGAGAGTAGTAATAGGTTGTTGGGTGAGAATAGGAGCAGTGTCCCCATCTGCAATTCGTTGAATAAAAGGCTCAAAATCTGCATGGGAGGCTAGAGGAACTAAAGAGGCGTAAAGAGATTCCAATGCACAAGCATCCATGTCTTGGATCTTCATGTCCCCAAACCATTTTTTCAGGTACTCCACATCATAGTTGAGATGAAGAATCTGGCCAAGTGTCTCCGTCTGGACCATGGCGGCGTTCTTCGATACACTATCGAACCAACTGATAATTTCGTACTGGTAGTCACCATCGGCATTGCCATTACTGGTCACAACTTGAGCTGCTTCCATCAAGCGCTGCAAAAGCAACAGAGGAGCCTAAAACAAAAACCAAAGAAATGAGGAATACGTGTGCATATATATTGGTGTAGCAGGTTGTGGTTTTTTGGGTGTGTGCGTCTCAGAATCAGAAATACACAAAAGGAAAGGAAGGAGCCCACGGTCGAAAATCTCACATTCATGCCTGTGGCCTAATTATTATAGCTAAGGTCATTGTCCCTCATTGAAAGGCTCAACAAACCTCCATTAGTTTGCAGAAGTTCCATCATGGAATTTGTACGATGGGTTGTAGACCACAAGTGATGGAGTTTATCATTTCAGATAGAGATTCTCCTGGATTTGGAGTAAAATATGGCTGGGACCAAACCCAATCATAGTTTCCCTCCATGTTCATAATTAAGCCATCGATTGAAAGTGGTAAAGTTTCTTCCCCATTTGTGGTTATGCTATATGTATGTATTACTTCCATTTGCCAAGATGATGTTTCTTTCTTTTACATTTCCATGATACCGGAGATTCTGCTTTTCTTTTGCTTCATTATCTTTCCCTGTTCTAAATTAAAGGTTTAAAAGGGATAGTCGTAAATATTTATATTTTTTTCCCCCTAAACCCTGCTGCTTAGATTTATACCGTCCAATTCTAAAATCATTACTTTTTTGTTCTTCAAAGTTTCGGCTCTGCCCTTATTTAACAAATTTCCTCAAACTAAACGTTTAAAATTTCTTCAACATGCAATTTTGGAGTATATGTCACCGACCCCTTTTTAATGCACAACGCGGTCGAAATTAAAGACACTAGAGTTCTTCATGCGAAAAATGAGATGGTTTAAGATAGATTCAAAAGTAAGTTTCGTTTAGAAAATGGATTAAAATTTTGGATAAGATTTTTTTTTGTTCGGAGTCAGACTCAGGTTTAAATTTTAATAAAAAATCTTTTGTTATTTTTATTGTTGTTTTTCTATATTTTATTGTTATTTTTCACTTTTTGTTATTGTTTTCTTATCTTTTATTATTATATTGTTATTATTTTATTGTTAATGTTTACATATTGTATAATATTTGTTTATTGTTAATTTTATTACTATTTTAAAAATATTTACTTGTTAAGAGACATTTATGTAATATTATTTAAATATAAAGATTTTTTAAATTTTTTAAATTTTTAAGAAATATTTATTAAATTTTAACATACTTGATGTATTATATTTTTAAAATTTTTATATAAAAAATAATACTGAGTCGGAGCTGTCAGCTTGTCATTTTTTATTTAGGTTGGAATTATAAAAAGCTTAAAATTTTATTAAGACTCAATTCAAATCCGATTCGAGCCTCAAACAACCGTATACCACGTTGAAGCTGAACTAGGTTTCATGAGGTGAGTATGAACATTAATTAATTGGTGTTTTGATTTGTAAATTGGTTGAATGAAATTTAAAAGAGGCAAAAAGGAATCAGTGAGACTGTGTAAAGTTATAAATTTTTCTTTTTCATAAAAAGCTTACAATAATCCGATATTATCCTAATCATAATGATCTTCAATAAGCCAATAATATTAGTTAAAGAAAAAAAAAAAAACTCAAATTTGAAATTCTGGTACTACACGAAACCTTCCTATCCATGGCCGCTCTCAACAGTATCGCCTGCCGTAAACCCATCGTTAAATCCCAGAGTTTCCTCGATTTCTCTCCAATTCTCCCCTCCACTCGTCTCCCTCACAAAACCAGCTCGAACCTGTTAAAGCTCAACCCCAAAAATAGAAGAAATTGGGTCATTCAATCAGTCACAGAGGACAAAGAATTGGCTCCAAAGAAGAACAGTCATTCCCATGAACCTAAGAAGCTTTTGTTCCCAAATGGCTCCAAAACTTTGGAGGCTTCTTCTTCAGAGGTTGGAGGCGGTCACGGTGATGATGGTGATGGCCATGCTGATGTCGAGAAGTTGAGTAGTAGAGCAATCAATGCCTCTATTGTTCTTGGATTTGGCACGCTTGCTGTATCCAAGTTGCTTACAATTGATCATGATTACTGGCATGTAAGTTATCTCCTAGGTTTTTCATTTTTTTTTTGCATTTTAATTTTATTTCCTGTTTTACTTAGAGTTGAATAATGATTCGTTTCAAAAGAGCTTTCTTTTGGTATGCTTTTGTTTCGAGAAGGGTATTTTCGCTTGGTAGTAGTTTTCCTTGGTTTCACTTCTCTCTCTGCTAGAGTTGGTTAATCTCTTTCGTTCGTCATTTTATGATTTTATTCTTGAAAATTGGTTGAGGTGTTTATAACTTTCTAAACTAACCATGAAATCTGAAACTTTGCTTGTAAAAAAAAAGGGGGTCTTCATTTATGATTTGTGCTTTCCTGGAAATTTGAGGTTTTATGCAGATTAGCTTTCAAAAACCAAGTGAAAGCTGGAGTCCTCAAAATAACATGAAGTGAAAATCTAAGTGCTACAATATTGTTTTTTTTTTTTTTTCCTATCTCAGTATTTATATGATTCTTATGAATGATTAACAGGGATGGACACTTTATGAGGTACTCCGATATGTTCCAGAACATAATTGGATTGCATACGAACAAGCTCTTAAAGCCAACCCAGTGATAGCCAAAATGGCAATAAGTGGGATAGTCTATTCAATAGGAGATTGGATTGCACAAGTAGTTTCTCTCTCTTCTCCACTCTCTCTATTAATCCTTTAAACTTAAACATATATTGCATTCAGCTCATATTGTATATCCTGTGTGTAGTGTTATGAAGGAAAGCCTCTTTTTGACTTTGACCGGACACGTATGTTCAGATCGGGCCTTGTTGGATTTACTCTTCATGGATCCCTTTCTCATTATTATTACCAGTTTTGTGAGGTAATACTTGTGGTTCATAGTTTATATGTTTTGCTGCTTTGAGTCAATTTTTTCCATGGATCACTGAAACACTTTGAGTTCCAGGCTGTGTTTCCTTTTGATGACTGGTGGGTGGTTCCAGCAAAAGTTATCTTTGATCAAACAGTTTGGGCTGCAATCTGGAACAGTATATATTATGTAGTTTTGGGGTTCTTGCGTTTTGAGTCCTTGGCTAATATCTATAAAGAACTGAAGGCAACATTTTGGCCTATGCTGACTGTAAGAAGCTTTTCTTCTGTTTCTTTTGATGCATATTTTGGGTGTCAATGGTTGTGGTATGCATTGCAAACGATGTAGTCTACTCTACCCATGATTTTTGATAGACTGGAATTCTATTTCATACTTTATTTGTTAGAGCAGGATTTATCATATATGCTCCTTTTTCTTTTACATTAATCACTGTCAATGTAAAATGTCTACCTCTTCTCCATGATGTATTGGAGGATTCAAGCTTTCTTAACAGGTGTACCTTAAAATCAGCTTAGAAAAAATGCTGTGCGGAGAAAGAGAAATCTGTATATTTTAATTTAGTACTATATAACTGACCTCAAGCTAAATCATAGCTAACTGTGATACCATGCCTATGCTGAGAACTGTTTTGATTGATTTCTGCTGATATGGTGAATGGAGAAATTGTGTATTTCTCTTTTATAATCTCCATGGTTATTTTTGATGAAATCTCTATGGCTTTTTGGTGGTAATGAAAAATCACAAAGGAAAATGCATTTGGTGAAACATTTCACCAACATTGGCACACTCCGAAAATTTACTATGCTGTTAGCAACCGTAGTTGCTCTGTCAAATCTACCCTGGGTTTCCATATTGGAAATTTGACTGTTATGTTTGTTCTGTACTTGAGTCTGATGAATGTGCAGTTAACACCTTTTTTATTTGTATCTCATGCTAAACATGATTTATTACTAATAAATTACACACACTTCACAGGCAGGTTGGAAGCTTTGGCCATTTGCTCATGTGATTACCTATGGTGTCATACCTGTTGAACAAAGGCTCCTTTGGGTTGATTGTGTGGAGCTTATCTGGGTAACAATATTGTCAACGTGCGTATCTCTGCCATCTTCTCTAATATGTGAAGACATATGCCACTGTTTCTGCATCACATTCTTAATATATCATTTAGTTGCTACAACCATATAATCATTTATTAGGTGTTGTGTGTACTTTTCACTATATTTTCTGTATTCGTCTTGTCTCCTGCATTCTTAACAACCAAATTGCAGAACCAGGATTATATGCTATGCAGGCCTCTTACTTTTTATCCTTTTCTCATTAATCCCTGTGTGATTGTTGGCCATTTTTCTCTCTAGTTGGTCTATCTTTTTGACAAATCTTCATACATGATACAACTACATATTCGCTTGTCATATAAACTGATACAAATTCCATGGTAATATGTTTTGAATGTCTGCAACAGAATTTAATCGTTTTTCTGTTTCTTTCCGTGCTTGTTATATTTGTTTCGATTGGAATTTCTTTCTAACGCGGGCTGGTGTTTTCATCTTGAAGCTATTCTAATGAGAAATCAGAAGCACGTATAACTGAGCCAACGATGGATGCAGACTCAAATTCATCAAACAATCCTCCTGAGGTAGAGCTAGAAGAATGTTTTGCATCCTTTGGCATATATTTTGAATGATAAATGAAGTTTACATAGTATAATTGATTTATGGTACTGAAGTTCATCTCTAGGCATTCACTTCCTTTTCATGTTGTACTAATGTATTTCTATCTTCAATTTTATTTGTCAGGAATAAACGAATCGATATCTCAGTTGTAAAGAGAGATGAGAAACATCATTTAGGCGACTTGGAGGATTACTTGTAGTGACTGGTGAAAGTGTAAAGTTCCCTACCAAGGAATTTCACCCCATATACAATTTTTATGCTTTTTTCCTACATTAGTCTTTCAGGTAAAGCAGCAGAGGAGTGGGGATATAATTTGTATCAAGAGAAGTGCAATAATATGGACATGGCAACATTCCATCCTTACCCTTGTATGATATATACTGATGTATTAAGTGGAAGAAAGTGACGGTTACATACCACTAACTTGTCAGCTGTCCAGAAACAATTCGCTGTTGTGGGTGGCAATACTAATGAAAAGAGAAGAAAGCATTAAATACATCCGGACTGATTCTTATTAATAGAAATGATTATGTGTTGAATTGAGTTCAAATAAAAAATTTATGTTCGCTTGTAAGGTATGGGTGTAGCCTGACCTTAAAAATGGGTTTAAAAATTTATTCAAGTTTGATTTAGTTAAAAATGTTAAAATTTAAACTTGATTCGATCAGCTCATGTTAAAATTTTTTATATTATATTATTTTTATATAATTTTTAAATATATATAATATATTAAAAATATTAAAATAAATATTTTTGAATAAATTTAAAATAAAATTTAAAAAGTATGTATATTTAAATAATATTAAGATAGATGTAATTTAATAAGAAAATATCTTTAAAATAATAATAAAATTAACAATAAAATTAGTGTTATATAATATTTCAACAATATTAATAAAATAGTTGTAACATAATAATAAAATAATAGTAAAATAAGAAAAAATAATAAAAATATTATTAAAATAAAAAGTAGATTTTTTATTATTTATTGAATTTGAACCGAGTTGAGTTTGGGTAAAAAATGTCTTAATTGAGGCTTAATTTGTTTTTAAAATGACTTTTTTTTGTTTAAATTTATTTATTAAGCGTATATCTTTACCCAAATTTTTGTACTTTTAGGACAAATAGAGTGACCTTACTTATAAGCAGATCTAATTCCTATCTCCAAAGAAAACAAAGCCAAACCTAAAAACAATTAAACCTAAAGAAACACAACAGACAAATCGATTTTTGTCGGCAAGAGTTGTTTGACTTAGATTATTAAATAATGAAAAATACTATTTAAACTTCTTGATGAATCTCTGCCTATAAACTTGCAAGGCTCTCAGCTCTAGCTTAAGTGATAACATATTCCTGTAAACTTGTTGAGTTAGATTACCATGGTTCGACTTTTTAGGCACTGAGATATTTTGGTGTGGACTTGTCAAATACGAGATATTTTTCTGTGAAGTTGTCAAATTCTAAACAGACCGTAAAAAATACTATTAAAAAATTGTTGAAGATATGAAACGACATTTACCTTAAAAAAATAAAAATTAATTTATCCAATCCAAATTATTCAAATCTAGATTCAGTGACCAACTAAGCAACTGCAGGTAACGTTGTCCTTTTTTATGCCAGAAATACATCAGATTATGATAAAAGCTAACCTGTCCAATGGCAAGTGGACCGTCAAAAGATTAGAGGTTTGCAGACTAAATTTTTAATTACTATTTCGATTTTATTTGATCTTCATCCACTACCAACTGGCCACAACGAAGTGATAATAATAAAAATAGTCCATGCACAGTTCACGTTTTAAATTAATTTAACATTTCAAGGAATATAACAAATATTAAATCTCTGCCGCACATCATTTCATACATTATCAATAAGGATTATATAATACATACATGATTGTATTAAGGTAAAGTTAAAATAATTTTTTAGGTGAGTTGAATAAAATTTTAATTTTTATAATTTATAAAAATTAAATTAAATTTTATAATTTTAATAAATTAAAATATAATTTTAATTTTATTAATTTAAAATTTTAAAAAATTTAACTCTCAATAATTTTATATTTTAAGGAAGTCGGATGACATGCCACCCGCCCCTGATTGTGATTTAAATAGCTTTGATCCGATTACCAATATACGAGCACAAACAAAAAAAAAAAAAAAAAAAGGCTTCATCCACCACTCTAAACAATGGAAAAGATTCAGCACAACCATGTACAAGCTAAAGGACTAAAGCTTCATGTGGCCCAGATTGGAACTGGTTAGACAATTCTCTTCTTTACATTTTCTTATTTTATATATGCAGTGTACGTAATTTGACTAATTAGTAATACTTGTGGCTAGCTAGCTTCTACTGATGGGGGCGTGGGCATGCAGGTCCCAAGGTGGTGGTATTCTTGCATGGGTTCCCGGAAATTTGGTATTCATGGAGGCACCAGATGGTTGCGGTGGCTAATGCTGGCTACCGAGCTATTTCCGTTGATTTTAGGGGCTATGGACTCTCAGAACATCCATCAGAACCAGAGAAGGCAACCTTTAATGATTTTGTTGATGATGTCGTTGCCGTTCTCGACTCTTTGGGCATCACTAAGGTACCATTAGTGGCTTTGATATGTTTACGAGCTAAATTCAGCACATATGTCGAAACTTCTTTTTTAACTGTTGAACCCAGGTGCATCTTGTTGCCAAGGATTTTGGGGCCTTTGTAGCAGCCATAGTGGGCATACTTCACCCTGATAGAGTGTCCACCATCATTTTACTAGGCGTTCCTTTCCTGCTACCAGGTCTCTCTCCACTCCAGTCTCAACTTCATCTCATTCCACCAGGCTTTTATATGCTAAGATGGATGGTAAGTAATTTCATTTCATCTGCTGCTAATCTTTTTCAATACCATCTCTCGTTTCCATCATGTTGTGCTGTAAATTCCCTGCAGGTGCCAGGAGGAGCTGAAGCAGATTTTGGCCGCTTTGACACAAAGACGGTTATTCGCAAGGTTTATATTATGTTCTCTGGAAGTTTACCCCCGGTTGCTGCTGATAATCAAGAGATAATGGATTTGGTCGACTCATCTGCACCTCTCCCACCATGGTTGAGCGAGGAGGATCTTGCAGAATATGGTTCTTTATACGAGAAAAGTGGATTCCGCACTGCACTGCAAGTTCCATACAGGTAAGCCTGCATACATGGGTGAAGCATGATTGATTATGTTCCAATAAGTCTCCTATGCCATAACTGGTGTATTTTGTTCAAATATGTATTTTATACATATATATGCTTATCTTGCATGCAGGACTATGATGCTGCCCTGTGGGCTGGATGATGGGAAAGTCAGAGCTCCAGGACTCGTGATCATGGGAGAGCAGGACTATATCATGAAATTCCCAGGGCTGGAAGACTATATCAGGAGCGGCAAAGTCAAGGAGTTCGTGCCCAATTTGGATGTCACATTTTTGGCACAGGGGACCCATTTCGTCCAAGAACAACTTCCTGAGGAGGTGAATCATCTCATTGTCTCCTTCCTTAACAAACACTGCGAATAGAGGAAACTGATGACCTAGTTGCTTCTTCATCTTCTTCCTTCTTTACCGCTGAATAAAAGGACCTTATGCCATTTAAATAAAGAATAATATGACCTCAAAATGGTCAAATTTGAATGTATTAGGAGTTGGAGAATCTTCATTTCAGTTCAATTAATGTGCTTGTATTCACTCTTACACCAAGATTAGCTCACGGTATCATTTAACAACCAAATCCAAATCAACAGGCGTGAGTGGCATATTGGAAGCTTACAAGTATGCTTCCAGATGCCTGTAAAAAAAGCAGAATTTGGGAGGAAGATAAGAACTGCCACAAATTCCAATTTTGAGCTGATTAAAGTATTGGGGGTGGAAACATAGTGCGTTAGTATCAGGTTCATATACACTACAAATAAGAGACCAAATAATCCGGAACTTATAGGTTGTATGCTTCAACCATTTCATAATTGCAAATAATTCATTGCAAGTGTTACCCAAAAGCATGTCTTCCAGGAAAGTAGACAAGCGTTACCTATTGTATTTTGTGTACAAATTAGAGCTCATATGCAGGGAGTCTGGGGCCCCAGGGCCCAACCATGTCTAGGAGAAGATATAAGCTTTTGAGCCTGATCAAGCAAAAAACAAGCAAATGCTTTTGCCCTATACAAGACCTTTATATTGCCTGTTTTTGGGTAGAGTGAAAGGAGAACACAAGCATTTCCACTAATGCCATGGCAAATTCCTACACGCTTCAGTAACCCGCGGTTCCACACCACCTCTGCTGCTTCAAGAATTTCATCATCTCCAAAGACCTAAAGAATAGAGATTCTAATGAATTCTAATTCCGTCACGGTACAAAGATTGTGGTTTGTTGCTAATTTTATTTCTTTTAGTAGCAAAACCTTGAAGAAAGAATTACTTTGTATTGAAATTAAAGTTGCAAGCAAATACCAAGTCAGGGTGAACCCATTAATGCTTAATATTTAATGATGGAAGTTATTCCAATAAATCTAGCAATTCTAGGACTAGGAGTATGCCTTAGTTCTTTCTCTAGTAGCTATAATCTATCTATCTATCTATACCTAGATATTAAAACAATCCCAGAGGATTGTGACAAGTATGATGTGTTAGTAATGCTTGGTTATTTGTCAATGCATTAAGAGTAGTTTCAGTTAACATTTGTTCTACATACAGCATATTTCTTCCTAGAGTTAACACATGGCGACGTTTGTGTTTTGATATTTTGTAATGCCCTAAACTCGACCTAGATGGATAGATCAAGTCTAGGGTGTCAATTGAACTTGCCAGAAAACAAGTGCACACAAAGTCGATTTAACCAATGCATAGATATGTCTTAAAACCACGGACCATTCAACATAGTCCAATCTTAAAACTTAAAGTCGGAAACAAACAACAATTTTAAACACACATATATTTAAATATAGGACCGTTAGATGGCAGAGTCCCGCGTCCGTCGGCCGCCTAGTTTTGGGAGGTTCTTGAAATTCATCCAATCTAGTTAGTACATTGAAATCTAATGTAAAGTATAATTACTCAACGCACATAAAATGACTCAGATATCATTGAGATTTCAAACAGCACACTCACTTTTATTCGATTAGATTAATAATTCCTAATAGTTTCGGATGTAGAGCAGTTCAAATACTCAGCAGATTAGATACATAAACAAATTCAGATGTAAATACAGATACATATGCAATTATCCTACCCCCATCTGCTACACACCATCTCCGACCAATTTAACACACAAATAGGTATATAATACTCGTCCAGCCCTTCACACATCATAGTGTTGGTACGACACGTTGCAGTGTTTACAATCTAACTACTAGATCAGATATCATTACAAGTGATTTGACCACCAAATGTAGAGAACAATAGATCAATATATAAATTGGTACAAAACACTTCCTTCAATTAGTAAATTTCACCCCATGCAAATATAGAGAACAATTGACCAATATATATATATATATACACACTTATGCGAATAGAATCATACAGTTCTAATATAACAGAAGGTTGAAATTCTTACGAATTGTCTTATCCGGGTATGTAGCAATAGTTTATAATCACGATAAAGCAGATCATACAGTTCAATTTAGTTCATACATATCTTACAGACGGCTTACACTCACCTCGTACAACAATTATGGTGTTAACTGAAATTTAACGATTCAGGTTCACATGCCTGTGTGGGTGCTTGTATGACTCCACATGGTCTGACACACGGCTGTGTGGTTGTCCATGTGCCCCTATTCACCAAGTCAGTGAGTTATATGGTCTAGACACACGCCCGTATGTTGCCCGTGTACATTACACAGTTTGACACACACCTATGTGTCCCTAATACATAAATAATGAGTCACACAGTCTGGACACACGCCCATGTGCTAGCTTATGTGACCACTGCACATTAATGTTTCACGCACGGCCTACCACATGCCCGTGTAGCTCATCCGTGTGTCTCAAATCCGAAGTCAGTCTGTTTCACGGTCCACTACACGGCTTTTAACATGGCTGCCATACGGCCTGCACACATGCTCGTGTGGCAGCCCGTGTGTCATCGACTGTCCCATTTTCGACAACAAAAATGTAGAAGAAAAGGGTTTCGATACCCTACCTGAAAACCATGATGACCTTGAAGCAAACATGGGACTCCTAAAGCCTAGAAACCAAATACAACTACTCAATTAATGGAAATTCAAACGCTTAAGGAATCGGGACTAATTCGAATGCTCAGGGAATTTTTCCCAAAATCTTAATTTTTTTTTCTTAGGAGCAGGGAATACAAGCCGGTGTGGCCAGACCGTGTGGCTCACATGGCCAGGAGACACACCCGTGTCTTAGGCTGTGTTCAAATTAAGGTAGCTACTGACTTGGGTCACACGACCAACCATATACCCGTGTACTATGCTATGTGTGAAGTGCAAGAGTCACACAGCCAAGTCACATACCCGTGTGCTAGGCCGCGTGCAATAACCTGGGCATTCTGTTTTGAAATTTCAAGGTGTAGGGGATACACGGTCAGACTACACGCCCATGTGCCAGGCCGTGTGTCACACACGGCGGAGACACACGCCCGTGTGGATGAAAATAGACCATTTTAAGACCACTTTTCTCACCCTTATTAACATCAACCTGCACATAACATAGAAATACACTAATATATCCCAATCAAGCAAGCAATTCATGTCAAAATTCATGTTTTAAACATAATATGTAATCATAAGACTCATTTGCATAAACTCACAATAATAACTTTGTTCCTTGATTACTAAAAATTACTACTAGATGCACACAAACAAATATACACATATGTATCATTCATAAATATGTTTCAAGTTTAATTTTTTTTAACTCAACCCTATACATGCCATATAAACCATATGATTGCATTACAAAATCTAAAGGAGAAATTTGGATAGTGTGCCCTGATGTGTTGATCCGATCCTTCTAACTGACGTCAATCTATAAGGAGCATTAAACACACAAGAGTAAGCTTATAGAAGCTTAGTAAGTTCATAGGCTTTAAAAATAAATCTTACCAAACAAACTATAACAAAAGATTAAACAAGGAATTTCACTAACATTGCCTACCAATCACAATTTCAATTAATAAAATTCACTTGGTTGAGCTCAATATCAATAACTTCTTAGATTCTTTCATAATAAATCCATATGACACTTACCAATACTTATCAAATTAGAGACCGTCTTAGGGATTTGAGTATATCATTTTCTTGATGCCATAGTCCAACTATGGTCTTACACATATAATGCCATGGCCCTGCCATGATCTTACACTTGAGTGCCATAACTCAGTTATGGTCTTACCATCAAGATGCCATAGCCTAGCTATGGTCTTACACTTGTACATATACTGCCATGGTCCAACCTTGGTCTTACGTTCACAATGCCATAACCCAGTTATGGTCTTTTCACTGAAATGCCATAGTCCAGCTATGGTCTTATTCATCCATTCATCTTGTGTCACGGAACTATTGTACTTAATCCTGTGTTCCACTTAATTTGAACATTCAATTCGATTTTTGTATTATTACCATAATCATAAATCAATAATAAAAATATGAAATAATACATTATATCATTCCTAAATCAAGAATTTATCATAAAAATTCAACCATATGAACTTACCTGGGGTAGATTGTAGAAGTTGTAAAAATTTAGGGACTATTATGTTAATTTCTCTTTTCCGCGTTTATCTTCGGATTATTGATCTATAATGTAAAATTATTCCTTCATTAGCATCTAATTCAATTATAAATCACTTCACAATTTATGCCCTTCAAAATTTGAAATTGCACATTTACCCCAAATTTTATAGTTTTTACAATTTAATCCCTAATCAAATAATCCATCAACTGAGCTAATTTTTCTCAATTAACACTTTATATAATTATTTTAGACTACTATACAGCCTTTGATATTCAGAATTTCAGCAGCAACCCTAATTCTAAACTTTTTCACAATTAGGTCCTAAAATCAATTTCTATTGAAATTACTTGATAAAATCATCATATAATAAAATTAAAGCTTCAATTCCATGTTAACTCATCATAAATACCCAGCACTCATCAATGGAAATTTCAAAATTACCCATAGAATCAAAAACTAATAAAATAAATAGTTAGACCTAATTGTAAAAGTCTCAAAAACATAAAAAGTACATGAAATAATCAAGAATCAAGCTTACATGGAGTAAAACTATGAAAAAAAAACTTCTTGGAGACCTCCTATGGTGTTTTTGGCTGAAAAATTATGAAGAAATGTCTAGATTTCTTTTAAGTCCCAATTTATCTAATTAAAATTTTCTTTATTTCCTATTTTGCCCTTTATCATCCAATTTCTTTGTTATTTTTTGCCTTCACAGTTTCAGCCATTCAATTTAGGACTAATTTGCCCTTTTAAGTCCTTCTTTATTTATTACTTGAACTATTTAATCATTATTTCCTTAATTTGCAAGTTTTGTACCTTTTTTCAATTTAGTCCTTTTTAATTAATTAACTATCAAAATATTAAAATTTTATAATGAAACTTTAATAATCATTCACTAACACTCCGTAAATATTTATAAAAATATTTAAGGCTTGGTTTATGAAATCGAGGTCTCGGTAACTCGTTTTCGACCCAATTTACCTAATAAATTCTTTTAATTCACAAAATTCACTAATTTAAAAATATTTCTAAAATCACATTTGACTCATAAATATTAATTTATTTAATTTTTAAACTTACTCATCGGATTTAGTGATCTCGAATCACTATTTTCGATACCACTAAAAATTGAATTGTTCATTCTTTAAACTTCAACGCACAGAATCTAACTTAAGTGATACATACAAGTCTAACAATTTAATTAAAGAATACGCAAAATTTCAAAACATATGACTCGAACCTTAAACCTTTAATGAGCAACCAAAGCACATTATCACAGAAACACCCCACATTTCCATTGACACAAACTAAAAAGAAAACTCACATTTTTTGGGTGTTACATATTTCTTCAGTTTTTTTACTTAAAATGCATCATGTTTCTCTTTACTTTAATTGAGGCTAACACTTGTATTTAATAGGACTTTTTACATCCTTAGCCTCATCTGGTCATGTCCATTAACACATGGACAATACCTGCCAATTCATGCGCAACACCCCAATGCTTTTCTCCATACCATTCCAACGTCAAATGACTCCCTCCTCCTTTCTTCCCTAACGCTCTTCCATTCTTGATAATTTGAATTTCATCAACTGCCCGCTGCACAATAGAACATCCAAAAGTTTCACTGTTCATCCAACCTTATTTAGAGATGATATATCACTAACATATACTTATTGTAGTTGTAGAAGGGATAATCCCTTCAGCAAGATGCTTGTTCAAGAACAAACAAACCCATCAAAACCCAGCTCTTCCATGCAATAATTCAACAAGGAGATCAGTTGAGAGCTTAATCTGATTAATTTATTCATAAAAATTATAGTAGCGGCCATAAAGTTGAAAAATCATCAACAGGGTACCGCTCTAAACAAGGTTAAGTAGAGATTAAGCGACTCTTGATTTCCAGCCTACTTTCCAGCCACAACATCAAGAGCACAAACACAAATAATTATTATTGGAGTAAACTAGCAAAACAATTCATTTTCTTTATATCAGGTTACATTTTAGTCATTATGTTTGAAATGTTACGTTAAATAATAATTTCAAATGAAAATTTTAACTTACCACATCAGCTTACCGTTACACCATTAACGACAATTAACGATTCAGTAACTAAAATGTTACAACACATTAATATAAGTGACTAAAACGTAACATTTCAAATATAAGTAACTAAAATATAACATAAGGTAAATAAAAGTGACTATTTTAATAGTTTACCCTTATTATTATTTGGAGAGATAAATAAAACAATCTATCTTCCTTTATTGCTTATTTATATATAATTTAAATAGAGAAAAATAGGTAGAATATAAATATAGAGTTTTGCATCTTTTATATCTCCTGAAAATTTTCTATTTTGGCAATTGATTGAATCTTGATTGTAGTGATTGATTTGACCAACTGATTCTATTAGTTAATTTGATCAATTGATTCTACTAACATCCATTATGAAATTTAATTAATGAATATTTTAAAATTTTAAATAAAAAATTTCTTAAGTTCATTATTTACAAATATTAACTTTATAAATTAATAAATATTAATAGTGTATCAATATAATTGTAAACTATATTCTTAGTGATAATTATGTCATGTTCTTAGTATGTAAATTAGTGATAATTATGTCACACTCTGAATAAATTTGTTAAGTATCATATTTCAATTAATATAAAGTTGCATAAAAAATAATTTTACACAAGTAAATTGAAAATAAATTAAGAGTACATAAATATTCAATGATGAGTGGGCTCGATTGAAAATTTATTGCGGCAATGTTGTTTTTTTGTAGATTCACGGTGGAGTTTTTTTTTAAAAAAAAATTTACTTTGGACTTTGAAGGTGAAAGTGAAAATAAGAGAATGGAAGCTACTGATATCTTAGCACCCCTATTTGAAAGCATGTGGCAAAGGGAATAATTTTTGAGCAAGTATGATCAGATATGTTATTTCACATATCTCATTCCCTAATGTTGAAAAAAGTTACCTATCCCAACATTTTTTTGTATTGGAGGTTTTAACTCAATAAGCTCTTATAAACCTCCATACCAAATATTACAATTAGAGGATTTGATTATCCAATCCTCTATTTATACTCAAATCAACTAAAAAAAACTTAAAACTCTGTTTACCAAATATCTTATAGCACAATTTAAGCAATGAAGCAAATAACAAAATTGATTGTGTGGGTGAATAGGATACAACCCAATTTGAGTAACGAAGCAAAAGAAGAAAGTGAATGATGTACGGAAAAAATAAGGAAGAGGAGTTCAAACATCACCCATGGCTAAGCACAGGGTTAGGTTGCTTGTGTCAGCAGGTGAAGTAATAAATTATTTTAGAGGCAAAACCGAATTATAAATTTTTTGAGAGAATGTAATTTTATAATTTAGATTTTATTTGAAAGGTTGAACATAATTTTTTTCATATTTTGAAGGGTTAAAATATAATTTTATTATAGATTACCTTGTAATTTTATTATTTTTAAAGAGATTAAATTGAATATTTCTATTTTTAAGGGCCAAGATTATTACCAATTAAACCTACTCATAGATAGAGTTATCCGTCCTAACCCGAAGGCCCACTCAAAAAATAGGAGAATTTGAATAAAAATACGAGGTCCTAAAAATGGGATTGGGGTAAAATTTGAAGCCCGCTTTTCTGTATGGGTCGAGCTATGGACAAGATTTTTTGGCTTAAGCTTCGGCCTGACCTAAATATATTATGTTATAAAAAATCATTATATTAATTATATATGTTAAACAATAATTATATATATTAAATTATTAACCCAATAACAATTATAACTCATTACCCAAAACCTAAAAAAAAAGCTTACCCAACTTAATAACACAACCCAAAATATAAAATGTGTTTTTTAATATAATACCATATTTATTATATTTATGATAATATTTTTTATTATAAATATTTTTTAATGTGCTAGAAAATTTTATTTTAACATTTTAATACATTTAGTGTAATAATTTTTAAAAATTAAATAAAATTAATCTAAAAGTATCAAATATGAGCTGGCCTAGTCAAACTCGAATTTATCTTTTTAAAATTAGGTTGAACTTGAATAAAAGATTTAAATTCATTTTTTGAATTAAATCGAACCAAATTTAAAAAAAATGATCTAAGTACTTTACATAAACTCAATCTGAATTCGATCAAACTCAACCCAACCCATGAGGAGCTCAGCTACCTGCCGTTTTAGCTTTGCCACTACTTGCGTCAATAACGCAAATATGTGGTGAGGTTGGGGCAGAAAATGCAGGCAAGGCATGAAGAAAGAAAGAGAAAGGCAACGGTTTGTTTAAGGTCCAAAGCAGTGTGTTTGAAAAGATGAGATAGAGAAGACAAAGGTTTGATTAGAGTATCTCCAATTTCTTCTCGATTGTTTTTAAAACAAATAGATTTGTGCATTTTAATTAATTTATAATGATTTACTGTTTGCATTCAATAATTCTTTAATTTAATGATTCTGAGTTCTGAAGATAATGAGGGATGAAAACTTGAATGATTTGCAAAACCTTGGGTTTCTTTTTAATTTTTAAATAGAAGTTTTAATTTGTTAAGATTTTCCATTAAAATATAAAATAATAATCTTATATCCTTTGAACTTAGATTTGTGTTTCAATTATTATGTAAATGGTAAGAATGAAGTGAACAAATTAATTAAGATTTGATATAACATATATTAAAAAATATAAAACATATATTTATCAAATCCAAAAATATTTTAAAGATTTGAAATTCATTACCAAACGAGTTTCTAACAAATCCATGGATTTGAGAAATAATCATGAAAGTTATATTTTAAATTATTTACAGGTTAATTTACATTTTCTTTGAAATCCAAATTCTGAAATACTAGTTCCCAAATACTACGTAAAAAATTTTAAAATATTTTCAAAAACCAAGGATCGAATTAATAAAACTATAAAGGTTGAGGACTATAAGAGTTATTCTACCTTTTCTAATAATTGCCACATTCCCAGTTGACGGCAAAATTGGATTAAAGGTGGTGGAAGGACAAGTTTTTTAAAAAATATATAGAGAAAATCAAAATCTCAAAATTAAAATATAAAGATTAAATTTTAAAATATTAGAGTTGTGTGACTCGAATCCCGTTTGATCCGGCCTGAAAAGTTCGAGGTGCAACTCACTTGTTAAAGAAATAAAATATAGAAACAAAATTGTGGATATGTGGGAGCGAAGGTTTGAGACTTTAGCCCATTATAGATCCCCCCATCCACCACTCCGCTTCCGCAGTACGAATCTTGCCGTTCAAGTTGAATTCATATAGGATTATATTTCTTCCATTAGACGTTGATTATAAAAAGGTTGTTTAACCTTTAAAACGTTTATTATGGGTTGAGTTAGTTTATTATGGTTTAAGTTTTCAAATATTATAAGATGTTTTTATTTTGAGATCTTGCTAAATTTTTAACAAACGATTATGGAAAATATTGAATTTATTGAAAGTATGTGGTTACTAGTGTAATAATATGAGTAAAAATATATCTAACACGTGTTTTAAAATAGTTAGACATAAAATTAAGGTAATTAGTATAGATTTAAATATGCAATTAGAAAGATGAGTAAACACTCTTGTAAAAAATAGGACATCTTCAAAATAAGTGAAAATTTTCCTTCTTTTGCTACAAGTCATGTAAGTGGTTAAAAATTACCAATTATGAACTATCTTATAACTAATGACTAAATGATGTGGAGAAAATAACACTTCAACCAAACGTAGCATTAATTATAAAAATAAAATTTAATTTGAATTTGATCAAACTTAAAAGTAAGAGGAAAAAAAACATTATCCAGATCTAGATTTAATCAAAAGCTTGCCAATGTTTTTAAAATTGGATTGATGGTCGAACCAATCAGATCATCATTTTGTCGGTTCAACTGGTCCGATTAAAAAATTATTAAAAATTCAAAAAAAATCAGTGCAACCGACCTTTTATCTTATTAACTGGTCCATACTGATTCCCGAATCAACCAGTTTAAAACCCCTTTTCAAATTGATATCCCAATTGATTCCTAGTCCAACCGATCAAATCGATTGATGCGGTTTAAACAACATTCAACTCCCCGTATCTTGCCCAACATTGTCACCTTTTGAGACTAGAGCCAAAGCTGAGTCAAAGTAGGGGTGACATCGCGAAGAGGAATCACGCGACGTTTCAACAATGTGACAAATTCGAAGTAGCTGCGTAATTAAACTTTCAACATAGTTACTTTTCCCTATTAAAATCTGATTATTCTAGAGATATTTTAGTCAGATTAGAACTCTAATCTTAGCCTATAAAAAGGGCCTTAGTAACCCTAGAATTGATATCTTCATAACATCAAGATTAAGATAAAAGATTAAGAGAAAGCTTTGAGAGAGTTTTGGGGGACTTTTATGTTTTAGCTAGAGAGTTTTGTATTTTGGGTTAGAGTTTGTTTTAATTATCTCCATCTTGTACTATTCTATTCTTTGCTCATTTAGTAAAGTCTCATTTGCTCGTGGTTTTTTATCCTCTTTATTTGGAAGAGTTTTTTCACATAAATATTTGTGTTTGATCTTTTCTACTTTTCTTGTTTGTCATTTATTCGGGTTTATCCCTAACAAACAGGGATCAGAGCTTGGTTAGGATTCCGTAATCAACCCTTTAGAGATGGCGACAATGAGATTCGATATTGAGAAGTTTGATAGGATCATAAATTTTAGTTTATGGCAAGTTCAGATGACTACAACATTGGTTTAGAATGACCTGAAGAAGGTCGTTATAAGGAAAAAGCCCGCAGATTTGAATCAATTAGAATGAGATGAGCTTGATGAGAAGGCTCTGTTTGTAATTCAGTTTTGCCTCACGAATAATGTGTTGCAGGAGGTGCTTATGGAGAAAACGACATCTGGATTATGGGGAAAGTTTGATACCCTTTACATGACAATGTCTCTGGCTAATCGATTGGTGTTGAAATAATGCCTATACACATTTCATATGGCCGAAGGTGCGTACCTTAAGGCTCACATCAGTGAATTTGTTTCTCTCTTGAATGATCTAAAGAATGTCGAGGTTAAGATAGATGATAAAGATCAGACTATGCTATTATTGTGCTATTTGTCTCCTTTATATAAGTCTTTAAGGGAGACATTGTGTAACAATCTGGTTTTTAGTGGTGTCAGAAATAATGATTTCAGGACCACAATTCTGACGAGTGAGTCCTTAAATGTTACCAATTAATATTTACGAATACAATAGAGTGTCATATTAAAGTTTGGTCTAGTGATTTTGATGTTTGGTTGGTCAATTAAGGAAAAAAGGACTAAATCGTAAAAATTAGAAAAGTTAATTTCTATTGACTTCTTTTAGTTAAGTGGATTGATTAATGGTTGTTTAAGGTTAAAATTAGCAATTTTCCCACTTTTCTATGAAGTGGACGGTTAGGTGTTTATTTTCTCTAAAACAATGTTAAAATATAATTCAATTTTTAATGGTTAAAATGTAAAAAGAAAAAAATGCCACCATCTTTTTATTTTTGTTTTTCCACCATCGAAATAAACAATTAGAAGAAGGAGAAGCCATTGTTAAGCTTCAAAGAAACATTCGGCCATTGCATGGTATGAATTTCAAAGACGTTTTTCGTAAATTTTATGTTTTTGATATCATTGTAGCTTAATCTAGCTAGCTTAGAGACTATTTTGTAAAACTATCAAAGATTTTAAAAGTCACCATTGTTGTTTTGAATTTTATTTCGATGTTAAATGGTAGAGTTTGGAACTTTGTTAGGAAAAAAGACTTATTTGTAAAGAGATGGTGGTTAGTTTTTGAATTAGGGACTAAAATGGAAAATTTCTAAAATTAGCCTTAGATTTCTATGATTTTTGGTTTTATAGGGTTATCTAAGGATGGAATTGAAAATGGTTTGAAGGGGTTTAAATGTGAAAGTTAGAAACGTATCAATTTTAAGGACTAAATTGAATAAAATATAAAAGTTTAGGAAAAATACTGTAAAATGTTAAATAAATAGTCTTATGCATTAATTTATACTTTCTAAGTATTTAAAGTTGACAATTAAATTAAATTATATTATAGATCAAGAAACAGATCAATCGGTAGTTAAATACGGAAAGCGAAAAATTGCTGAGTAGTCTTTGTTGTCTTGTTTGTTGCTGTTTCGATTTAGATAAGTTCGTATAATGATTAGTTTGAATTATAATTTTGTTGTGGTTTGGTATATATTTGTATTGAGTAGTTATGGAGAAATAATTTTGAATGCTCGATTGACTAAAAGTGTGAAGTATGGTATAGATGATGTATGTGATTGAAAATGAGAATTTTTATAGTTGAATTTATGCGTATGTAATAATGTTTAAGAACCGAAAGAAATGGATATGAATTGAGGCATGTATGAATTTAGTGAACGACTAGGATACAAATGACATGTCATTAGGGTTATTACTAGTGGCGGAGCTAGAAAATTTTTTTGGGGGAAGGGGCAAAATTAAATTGTATATTTTTATGATAGTAAAAATGTAATTTCACCATTTTAATAGTCTATATCTTTATAATTTTTAAAGGACCAAATCAAAATTTTATCATTTTATAAGTAATTTACCCACCAAGGGTATTTCAGTAATTTACCCACCAAGGGTATTTTAGTAATTTAGTCCTTTAACAGCCTTTCCGGAGGCTTATTGTCGCCTCGAGCGACTCGAGACCCCTTTTGGGTCTCTACGGTGCAGTTGGCCCTTTAGCATGTTTTCGGTCACAGTTTTGCAGACTTCGAAGTCATATCCTTCATTCGGTGATGTTTTATCAATGTAGCCCATGTGGGCGAAACCCGTTGGGCCCATTTAGCCCGTTTCGGCTCGATCGGGCCCGTTATAGCCTCAATTTCGCGAGAGTGCTCGTGAGACTCTCAACGATCTATTGCCATCATTCATGTCTAGTTTTAACACCACGAGCATTCGCATGCTCGAGTGGTCACGGTTACTGGTTTTTCGACTTTTTGGCTTTTGGCCGTTTCAGAACATCACATGCATTCATCAAGGTGGGTGAGAGATTACACACCTGTTTACGAATTTGCAGTACTCGGTACTTTCCAAAACACCTGAGATCAATATTGGCTAACAGTTAGTCTTTATCCACAATACTCCCATAATTAAGATTGATAAATTATCCACCATACTTACCAACCACGATGGCAACTCCTTGCTATGCTAGAACGCTTGGTTACTCCCTTCGATTACGAAGTTGGGTCCCTAATAAAAATCATAAGTTAGCAAAGTTGCTCCAAGTCCCCAAAGAAAAGGCTATTCGGCCCTAAGAAACTCATAAAATGATATAAGAATTGTCAACCCCTTATTCAGTCATAGCTTCACTTACCAAATACTTCCCGAGCCTGAATGTTGAATGAATAGAGAGGAAGATAAGGTTGATCCCTAATAAAATCGGCCTAGGCACAAAGAGATGGAGTTAGGATTTTTGGTTTTAACAAAGCAACGAGAGAAAAGAAGAAGATGATAGAAAAGAAACTAGCACCTTCGTTCAAAGAGAACCCAGATGGAAGGATGATTCGGCCACAATGACTAGCAACAAAGAATAATAGATGGAACCACTCGGCACTTGGTAACAAAAACAAAAGAGTCGTATTCGGTTTTGGAGAGGAAGAGTAGGAAAGAAGTCTAAGAAGTAAAGAGAAGGCTTAGGAGAAATTTTGGCAAAAAAAAAAGAAAGGAAAAAGAGTTGAGAAAGAAAGAAAAACCATAAGAGAATTCGGCAGAGATTCACCAAGGAGGGAAAAATGACCTAAAACGTCACACTAAACTCAAATGACAATTGCTCTTTTTTCCAAAACAACCCAAGAAAAATTCGGCACACCCTTAACCAAACCGAAAGCACCCTTCAAAATGGCAAAACTCTTTTGACCGAAACTCCCCCATCCACTTCCCCATATTCGACCACTACCACCTCTCACCCCAATCCCTTGATTCACTCCTTAATTTCCTCCTCACATTGCTCTCCAACTCCCATTCAAACCAGTTTCACTGAATCTCCACTCTCCATTGCAGAGTTCTAACTGAACTCTACGTCTTCCATCCACTTAGCACAAAATAAAACCTTTGTTTTAGCTCTTGTAGGATTCGAACCCCATCCCACCTTGCTTCCATATTGACGCCACCACCACTCTACCATGTGCTCACCTGTGTTAGCAAAACACCTACAAATTCCCTTAAGCCTTGCTTCCAACAATCCTCTCCCCTAAAGTGCCCAAAAACCAAAATTTTTCCAAGGTTTGGCCTTGACCCCAGGCCTCCCTAGAGCCCCTAAACACCCTCAAATAACTCGCAGAGAAAGCATAACATGAAATTACACAGATATGACAAACCCCTATCTTTGGGATGTTACAATTCTACCCCCTTAAAGAAATTTCGGCATCAAAATTTTTAACTGATCAAAAAAGATGGGGGTATTGATATCGCATTGCCTCCTCAGGCTCCCATGTGGCTTCCTCTGAATTGTGATTACGCACCAACACTTTGACCAATGGTATGGATTTTCTTCTCAACACTTTAACATCACAATTCAAAATCTGCACCTGTTCTTCTTCAAAAGATAGATCAGGTCTTATCTCAATTTCTTCCACCGGCACTATATGAGAAGGATCTGACCGATAGCGTCTCAGCATAGAAACGTGTAATACGTTATGTATCTGGTGAAACTCAGGAGGTAGTCCAAGTTGATAGGCGACCGGTCCAACACGTTTCGACACCAGGTAAGGTCCAATGAATTTGGGACTTAACTTGCCTTTCCGTCCAAATCTTAGAATCTTCTTCCAAGCTGAGACTTTCGAAAAGACAAAATCTCTTACAGAAAACTCTATCTCTTTATGCTTTAAGTCAGCATACGACTTTTGCCTATCAGAGGCTTCTTTTAACCGACCCCGTATCAGCTTCACTTTTCTTCCATTTGAAATTAACTCGGACCCAACAAATACCGCACACCCAATTCGATCCGAGATATAGAATACGACACCTCGACCATATAATGCCTCGTATAGTGCCATCCGAATCTTTGGATTGGTAGCTATTGTTATCGCGGATTACGCCAAGGGTAAATAATCTTCCCATCGCCCTAAAATCAATCACACGGCTTCTCAACATGTCCTCCAAAATTTGGATTACCCTCTTCGACTGACCATCAGTCTGCGGATGAAACGCTGTACTGAAATCCAACCTTGTAGAGCTTCATGTAACACCTTCCAGAATCGAGATGTGAATTTAGGGTCCCTGTCTGACATGATAGACACTGGTACCTCATGTAGCCTCACAATTTCTGCCACGTATAACTTGGCCAACTTCTATAGCGAGTAGTTAGTGCGAACTAGTATGAAATGAGCGGACTTAGTCAACTGGTCAACAATTACCCATACTGAATCTTTCTTAGTAGGCGTCAGGGGTAGCCCACTAACAAAATCCATCATTATCCTCTCTCACTTCCAAAGTGGAATCTTTACAGGTTGCAGCAATCCTGAAGAAAGTTGATGCTCAGCCTTCACTTTTCGACATGTCAAACACTTGCTTACGAAGTCGGTAACTTCACGTTTCAGTCCTGGCCACCAATACAGTTCACGCAGATCTCGATATAATTTGTTCCCGCTGGGATGCATAGCATATGGGCTACTATGCGCTTCCCACAGAATCATCTGTCTTAACTCAGAATCCCTCGGTACACAAACTCTCCCACGGAAACATAATACCCCTTCACCATTCAATTCAAAATCCACAGTCTCTCCCTTCTCCACCTGTTGAAAATGAGAACTCAACGCCTCATCCAACATCTGTTTCTCTTTAATCTGATTAACCCAAGTCGGTTTCACCTGAAGTTCTGCCAACAAACTACCATCCTCAAATAGACTGAGATGAGCAAACATTGCTCTCAAATCAGATACCGCCTTACAACTTAGTGCGTCCGCTACCACGTTAGCTTTTCCCGGATGGTACTCAATCGAGCAATCATAATCCTTCAGCAACTCTATCCATCTCCGTTGCCTTAGATTCAACTCTTTTTGGGTAAGGAGATACTTCAGACTCTTATGGTCGGTGTAGATGATTGACTTTTCCCCATATAGGTAATGTCTCCATATCTTAAGAGCGAACACTACTGCAGCTAGTTCCAAGTCATGAGTGGGATAGTTCACCTTATGTGGCTTATGTTGACGAGATGCATACGCCACCACCTTCCCTTCTTGCACTAGCACACACCCCAAACCTGTGTGCGATGCATCACAATAAACCACAAATTTTTTCCCATCCTCAGGCTGAATCAAAACCAGTGCTTCAGTCAAAATCTTTTTCAGTTTTTCAAAAATCTCTTGCTGCTTATCAGTCCACACAAACGGTACCCCCTTATGCAATAACCCGTTAGGGTGCGACAATCAAAAAAACCCTCAACGAACCGCCTATAGTACCCGGTAAAACCCGAAAACTTGGATCTCGTCACGATTTGGTGGCTTTCAATCTATCTGACTTTAACGTTTCAAGGATCAACCCCAATCCCCACGGCAGAAACAATATGACCCAAAAATGTTACTTCATTCAATCAAAACTCGCACTTACTGAATTTGGCGTAAAGTTGCTTTTCCCTCAGAATCTGCAGAATAACCTGAAGATGTGAATCATGCTCCTCCTCAGTTCTTGAATACACCAAAATGTCATCTATGAATACCACCACGAACCGGTCTAGATAGGGTTGAAAAACCCAGTTCATCATATCCATTAAAGCAGCTGGTGCATTCGTTAATCCGAACAGCATGACTAGAAACTCGTAATGCCCATAACAAGTTTGGAATGTAGTCTTGTATATATCCGCCTCTTTGACCCTTAGCTGATGATATCCCGATCTTAAATCTATTATTGAGAAAACTGAAGCTTCTCGCAGTTGATCAAACAGATTATTAATTCTTGGCAGCGGGTATTTATTCTTAATCGTTAACTTGTTCAACTGACGATAGTCAATGCACATACGCATTGAATCATCCTTCTTCTTCACGAATAATACTGGCGCTCCCCACGGCGATACATTTGGTCTGATAAATCCTTGATCCAACAGCTCTTGGATCTGGGCCTTTAGTTCTACCAACTCCTTCGGTGCCATCCTATAAGGCGATGACACGGAGCGCTTCTCATAACGACTCAATGCCAAATTCGACCTCGCGATTTAGAGGCGACCGGAAGCTCGTTTCAGAAATACATTCAGGAATTTCTTCACGGTTCTGACATCCTCAATAGACAATTCCTTAGCACTAGATGTGCTGACAAAAGCTAGAAATGCCTTGCACCCTTTTCGTACCAACTTCTCGGCTCTTAACATTGAGATTACATTGGTCAGATAGTCCCTTCTCTCTCCTATCACCATCACTTCCTCGTCCTCTGATGTCTTTAATATCATACGCTTAGCAGCACAATCTAAGTTCGCACGGTGCTTCACCAACCAATCCATGCCAAGAATGAGGTCAAATTCACCAAACGGCAGTTCCATCAGATCTGCTGGGAAGATAACCCCTTGAACCTCTAAAGGCACATCTCTAAATAGCTTATTCACTACGACAGACTGTCCTAGAGGACTAATCGTTGATATTTCTTTTTCGGTAAGTTCGAATTGTATATCCAATGTTCCAGACACATTACAAGCAATGTACGAATGCGTTAAACCAATATCAATTAAAACAAAACATAGTACATCATGAATAAAGAACGTACCAGTTATGACATCAGGTGCGTCGCCCTCCTCTCGATGCAGAGCTGCATAAACCAACCCTGACTGTCTTGCATCTGTATTACGAGCACCTCTGCCTGGTACTCCACGACCTCGTTCAAACCTATTTCCCCCTCGGGCTGAGCCACTACCCCTCGGTGGCTACTGACTACCTCTGTTTGGCTGAACATATCCTTGTCTCGCAACTGGCATCGGACCCAATTTCAACGTACAATCCTTAATTCTGTGATCTCTTGACCAACACCTGAAGTAGGCCCCAACTTTTTTCCAATATTCACCTTGATGTGACAACTCAGTACATGCGTAAGGCTGCGATGCCGCCACAACAAATGAACTCGATCCGATCCGACCCATCAAACTTAGGCCTCTTATGAAATTCATCTGAAGAACTTGTAGGCCTAAAATATCTCTTATTCACCTTTTTCTTTTTTCCCAATTTTAACGCTCAGAGCATTTCACCTCCTCAGCAATTTTGGCCTTCTCCACTAAAGCAGCGAAATCCCTTTCTCTCTGTGGAGATATCAGTACTCGCAACTCATCTAGCATACCATCTTCAAATCATACACATCGCTCATAATCGGTCGCGACTATTCCCCGAGCATACCGGCTCAAACGCAAGAACTTCACCTCATACTCTGCCACGAATTTATTCCCTTGAACCAGATTCAAGAATTCTTTTCTCCGGGCGTCCACATAACTAGCCCCGACATATTTCCCTTGGAAAGCCATTTTAAAGAAATCCCAGGTTAATCGATCTACTTGTGTGCCTTCCCTCACAGTGAGCCACCACTGGTATGCCTTATCTTTCCGTAGGGATATTTCAGCTTTTGCTCCACCAAGCAATCTATCCGCTCCACTGCCTCCAACCAATATTCTGCCATATTCGGGGTTACACTAGAGATGCCCCTAAAAAATTTAGCCCCGTTCAACTGGAGTCGCTCAGAAATAGACCCTCGAGCTGCCGACCCAGTACTTGCCCCAGCAACCCGTTCTAAGACCTGCAGTATTGCTTGGGACAGAGCATCGTCCCCTCCAGTTGGTCATGAGACCCTGTTTTAGTCCTTTATCGATGCGTGCCTCTCCTTCGCATATTCCACGATCTTTGAGGATCCAACCCTAGCACCTCGACCCCTACCACGGCCATGTGTACCTCTTCCACGACCTCTTGTACTCATTTCGATGTAACGCGTTAATCTGTTTAAGAGTTTTATCAGTTTATGGTTCCCATGATCATTAACAAGTGTTTTATGGAGAACAGTTATAAAAGTTGTTTTTCACCGGTCGAGTTTACTACCGTCTCGGTCTCTATAGTCTCAGTTTCTATAGCTAAAGTTTTAGTGTACTACCACTAACTCTAGTAGTTTCTTACTACAATCATTTCATCGCAAAATCTAGTATAAAGTAAGGAACTTACGGATTTGGTGCCGGAGACTCAGTGTGCCATACTTCCAATAACACTATCACTTTTTCTAAACCACAGTTTAAACAGATTCGAAAAAAAGTTTTCAAACCCATTCCACAATCGATTTTTATAACCTGGCTTTAATACCATTAAATATAACACCCCAAACTCGACCTAAACGTTTTGGCCAGATCTAGCATGTCACATCAAAAGGTAGATTAAAAGCCATGCATTCGTTAAAAACTTTGCATCCTTTTTGAAATTATGAATTTCGTTGTTTTGTATGTAAAAGCAAGATTTGCTTAAGGCGTACTCCTATAAAGATGTTATTATTTTAGAAAAACTATGTTTTTCATGAAAATCGAACTTGAACAGTTGCAGAAATGTGATATTTTGAAAACGGTTGTGAGTATTTAAAAAAAAACTTGTGATTAACTGATTATCAATTCATAATTAACAGGATTACCAAATGAAAGTTTTAAGAGAAATTCTCAAAGGCCTTATTACAACAAATATTAACCCAAATAAAGAAAGTAAAATAAAATAAGTTAAAACCAAATTTACTAAGTTTCGAAATGGCTAATCTGACGTATGGTCACCTCCGAGTCCTTCGCAGCTCTAAATCCTCTAACGCTGGGGATTACCTGCACAGTTAAAAGGAAGAGGGTGAGTTACGAGAACTCAATGTATAATCCCCTATAACGGTCACTATCTGGGCCTAAGCCCTTATAGTATCAGTCTGGGCCTAAGCCCTATAATCATGGTAATGCAAATAGAGAATGCAACCCACCCCAATCCAGCCCTACACTCCACTCGTACTAGCCCTACACTCCATGTGGGGACCAAGTCAACCCATCCAGCCTTACACACCAAGATTGCAGCCGAGCTGCCAGTAACAATATATGTGGCTAAGCCACTAAAATCGGTATAACGTGGCATAGCCACCAGTCCAGTACTTCCTCCATAAATAAAACCCAACCCAATGCAACATGCCATGGCATAATAATTCAGTGCATGCAATAGTGTATCATCATGGAAATTAATCAAATTATACACAAACATACTAAAACTGCCCCTAAGGGTATAATAATAATTTTTCCCAACGAGGGCGTTTTAGTAATTTTACCAACTAAGGGTATATCAGTAATTTACCCACCAAGGGATTTTAGTAATTTACCCACTAAGGGTATTTTAGTAATTTAGTCCTTTAAAAGCCTTTCTAGAAGCCTATTGTCGCCTCAAGCGATTCAAGACCCTTTTTGGGTCTCTACGGTACAATTGGGCCCAAAATCCATATTAGGCCCAAATGGGCCCACACGCTCGTGTGGCCCATTTAGCATGTTTTTAGTCACAGTTTTGTAGACTTCGCAGTCGTATCCGTCATTCAGTGATTTTCTATCAATGTAGGCCATGTGGGCCCGTAAGCCCATTGGGTCCATTTAGCCCGTTTCAGCTCGATTGGGCCCGTTATAGCCTCAATTTCGTGAGAGTGCTCGTGACACTCTCGATGATCTATTGCCATAATTCGTGTCTAGGTTTAACACCACAAACGTTCGCATGCTCGAGTGGTCACGGTTACCGATTTTTTAGCTATCGACTTTTGGTCGTTTCAGAACATCACATGCATTCATCAAGGTGGGTGTGAGATTACACACCTATTTCGAGTTTGCGGTACTTGGTACTTTCCAAAACACCTGAGATCAGTATTGGCTAACAGTTAGTCTTAATCCACAATACTCTTATAATTGAGATTGATAAATAATCCACCATACTTGCCAACCACGATGGAAACTCCTTGCTATGCTAGAACGCTTGGTTACTCCCTTCGATTACAAAGTTGGGTCCCTAATAAAAATCATAAGTTAGCAAAGTTGCTCCAAGTCCCCAAAGAAAAGGCTATTCGGCCCTAAGAAACTCATAAAATGATATAAGAATTGTGAACCCCTTATTCGGTCATAGCTTCACTTACCAAATACTTCCCGAACCTGAATGTTGAATGAATAGAGAGGAAGATAAGGTTGATCCCTAATAAAATTGACCTAGGCACAAAGAGATGGAGTTAGGATTTTCAGTTTTAACAAAGCAACGAGGGAAAAGAAAAGGATGATAGAAAAGAAACCAGCACCTTCAGTCAAAGAGAACCTGGATGGAAGGATGATTCGGCCACAATGACTAGCAACAAAGAATAATAGATGCAACCACTTCGCACTTGGTAGCAAAACAAAAGAGTTGTATTCGGTTCTGGAGAGAAAGAGTAAGAAAGAAGTCTAAGAAGTAAAGAGAAGGCTTAGGAGAAATTTTGGCAAAAAAAGAAATGAAAAAGAGTTGAGAAAGAAAGAAAAACTATAAGAGAATTCAGCAGAGATTCACAAAGGAGGGAAAAATGACCTAAAACGTCACATTAAACTCAAATGACAATTTCTCTTTTTCCAAAACAACCCAAGAAAAATTTGGCACACCTTTAACCAAACCGAAAGCACCCTTCAAAATGGCAAAACTCTTTTGAGTGAAACTCCTCCATCCACTTCCCCATATTCGGCCACTACCACCTCTCACCACAATCCCTTGATTCATTACTTAATTTCCTCCCCACATTGCTCTTCACCTCCTATTGAAACCGATTTGACTGAGTCTCCACCCTCCCTTGTAGAGTTCTAACTGAACTCTACCTCTTCCACCCACTTAGCACAAAATAAAACCTTTGCTTTAGCTCTTGTGGGATTCGAACCCCATCCCACCTTGCTTCCATATTGACGCCACCACCACTCCACCATGTGCTCACTTGTGTTAGCAAAACACCTACAAATTCCCTTAAACCTTGCTTCCAACAGTCCTCTCCTCTACAGTGCCCAAAAACCAAAATTTTTCCAAGGTTTGGCCTTGACCCCAAGCCTCCCTAGAGCCCCTAAACACCCTCAAGTAACATGCAGAGCAAGCATAACATGCAATTACCAAGATATGACAAACCCCTAATTTTGGGATGTTACACAAACTGAAGATAAATGGCATTGTAATGAACGTTTACATTGCGAGAAATACAACTTACTTCAGTAGATAATCTAAATGAGTCCGTAATCCAGTAAAAGAATCAAAGTGAGCATTTGATTCAAATACTGAGAGGGATTATTATGTCGCATACAATTTCAATTGGGGAGATGGCTAGTCTTGGCTTCCGAAGTAGTTGACTCCATAAGTAGAGACATAGTTGTGGTAGAATGATACATTGGACTGGACCCAAGATGGATTAATTTTGAATCCATTTGTGAATTAATTCATTTGTGACGTTCATGGTGTGATTTACCTAAATCCCGAGTTAGTCATTGACCATGTGTATGCAACTCATATGCTTTGGTATAAGTGAAGGCTTATGCTCTAAAGATAATCAAGCCCATAGCTGGTATGTTGGGTACATGACTTGTGTATGGCATGGCTTTACTAGCAACAGTGGAATTCATAGCTCAATTAAAGAGTTAATGATATCCTTTCATTAGCATTGTGTGGATTAATAAATATGGAACATGGCCACGAATTGCTTATTCTCGAACAAGTAATTTATCACAATCATTTGTTGAAAGTGATCATATTAATCATTAAGAGGACAAAATGCTAACAATGAGATAAAATACGATTGTATTGAGTGAATAGATTTAACTCAAAGGAATCAAGGATATCATATGAGGGTAACACACACATGACGAGGTCATTGGACAAAGCAGTTGGATGAATTACTTTTGTAAAGAGTATACAATAAAGAATTTTCAATCATGGAACTTCTTGTGGACTGACTCCATGATTAAGTAATTGCGAATTATCGAAGCGATGCTTCTGGACATAATTGCAATCACTAGAGCCTAATTGTATATGTTTGATTAGTCTCTCCGCTAGCTCAACAAAAGCTCGATCAGACTACATTTGAATCAGAAGAAAATTCTACGACTTTAAGAATAATTTAATTGAGTCGATTTATTCGATGTGGAATTGAATTAGGTGATAGTAATAATTGTTCAACTAGAGACTTTGAGAATTTTCTTGAAAATTTAATTTGAAAAATCTAAGTGATTTTTGGAAAAATTAATTTTGATCAAGTAAAATTAATTTAGTCAAATCAATTAAAATTAATTTGATATTTTTGAAAGTTAATTTTCAAGTTAGACATTTGGCGCAATGGATTATTGAACTTGAAAATTGGACATGAGATCGTAAATTGGGCCGAGTCCAAAACCAAGAACAAGATCCAAAAACCAGTCGAACTGAGCCCGGTATGTAAAACCAAGCCGACGATCCAATCGGTGGTTAGACTGAACCGATCGGGTCGTCATTAACCCGGATCGAACCGGCTTGGGGTGCCGTAAGGGTGTCGCACCTTTATCACTGGACATAGTGGTACCGATTGCTGCAACGGCGACACCCCGATGGCCGACGGTGGTTGGTCATCGGTGGTTGAGCAGTGGGAGAGTTACATTCCTACTGGAATTCCACCTGAGAATTTGATTTCAGATTAATTATTTAAAAAATAATTTTATTTTATTAGTTTAAAATTAAATTTAGTTTATCTAAAGAGTAATTTATTAATTTAATATTAACGTGATTATCTTAATATTAATATTAATTTAATTTTTATCTTGAAGATAAACATTACATTATTTTAATAAGATTTAATATTAATTTAATATTAAAGTATTAACTTTAATCATAGTTGAACTCTCTAAATTCTTCCTATATAAAGAGAGCATTGGGTTATTTTTTACATACACTTGAATCAAAGAGAAAGTTGTAGAGAGAAAATTCTCCAAAAAGATTATTCCAGAAAATTTCTAGAGTTATTTTTTTGATTTACACTTTGACCTAAAAGTTTAAAGAAATTTCAAAATTATCTCATTGGTAATTTTTGTGAAAAACTTCTTCATTCGAAGGGAGCTCACACTTGGCAGATGTGAGCTTGAGGATAGCGGAGAAGACTACTCGGTTGAAGGGTTCATCCTAGACGAATTGAAAAGGTACAATTTTTATTAAGTGTTTATTACTTTAGATATCACAACCAAGATATTGTTTTGGAAAATTTTTTAAAACTTTGGTTTTTCCCTAAATTTATTTTTCGCTGCGCTTTCGAAACTCGTTTTTCCAACAATTACACCTTCATTTATTGTAGAGATAAGCTCTTTTTTTTTTTGAAAAAAAATTCAATTTGTTTTTCTATTTCTTTACATTCGAGGATGTGAAGGGAAACTTCTTGAGAAAATACAAACTCGATAATGAGTTAGGTTAAAATAGCAAGTCAGATGGGCAAGCCTTAGTTTTGGTTGGGAGAAGCAATATTGGATCGAAGTCGAGGAATTAAGACAAGACTTGTGGCTACTTCACCAAGTTAGGTCAGATTAAGGCTGAGTGTTATAAGCTGCAAAAAAGAACATGAGGGTTGCTGAGAGCAATGAGAAAGGAAAGCAAAAGGCTGATGTATCTGATGATAGTGTGGCCGAGGATAAGGGTGATGAATGGTTGTTGGTGTCTATGACCGAAAAGTCTAAGCTTATTTTTGAGTGGATCCTGAATTTTGGGGTGTTCTTGCCATATGTGTCCCAATAAGGACTGGTTCTCCACATATAATCCAGTTGAAGATGGTGTTGTGCACATGGAGAATAATTCACCGTGTAAGATAATCGGTATTGGTACCATTTATATCAGGATGCACGATAGGATCAGGACACTATTAGGTGTCAAACATGTGCCTGATTTATAGAAAAACCTGATCTCCCTGCATATGTTAGACTCGAGCGATTGTAGAATGGTCATCAAATCAAGCGGCATTAAGGTATCTCGTAGAGCTTTTGTTTTGATGAAAGGTTAGAAAACTGACAGTTCATACATTCTGGAGGGTTCAACAGTGACTGGTACAACAACAATTTCCTCGTCTATTACGGAGTTGGCGTCAACTCAGTTGTTCCATATGCAACTTGTTCATATGAGCGAGAAAGGTATGACCATTTTGAATAAGATTCGTACAGTTTCCAAGTTCAAGCATTGCTTGGATTTGTAGTATCTTGCAAAAATAAAATTAGGCCAATAATATGGTCTGAGAAAGAAAGCATATCAAAATACGAGTCAAGGTGGAGATTGTGGAGTGTGTCTCACATTTTTTGGTCAAACCAGAGTCAAAGTAGGGGTAATGTCACGACGAGGAATCACACAACATCGCAAGTACTCGACGACATCCTAAACAAGACAAATTAAAGGAGATGTCGCGACAAGGAGCCTGGGACGTCGCAACGACGTGACGAATTCTATTTCAAAGCAGCTGCGTAATTAGACTTTCAGTAGGGTTACTTTTCCCAGTTAAGCTTTGATTAGGGGTGAGCATTCAATCGAGTTGAGTTAAAAAATTTTGAGTTAGTCGAGTTAACAAATCCTATTCTAGCAACCGGACTTAATTTTAAATTTTTTTTTTAAATTGAGTAAAAAAATTTCGAGTTGAGTCGAGTTAACGAATCCTATTATTTATACTCAATGTTGCATTTACATGAACCGGTTATTTAACTAGTAGAAAAAGTACAATATTATTTAACTGTATAAACAATATAATTTACGTAATATTACATGTAAATAACTATTTTAGGCATACAAAGTAAGTAACTATACATAACGTTGCAAGATGATCATTGTGGCCATAATTCAAGTCAACTACATAAGCTATAACACCACATGCATAGTTAAATTTATATAACGCATAGTTATGCATCAAGAACTACCCTATATACAAGATAACAACATGATATACCAAAAGTATGATATAGGGACACATGCCACTACTATACAAAATATGATATAACAAAATGATACATCAAAAGTATGATATAGATGGTGTGACGCTCCAAGACTCGAATTCAACAAAATAGATCCAAGCTTCTACAAAACAAAATCAAGAGTCTAACCAATTGTTTTGACCAAACCAAAGAAAATGCAATGTTGAAGTTTCCATAAACATTTACAAAGAATCTATTCCAAAAAGTTAAAATCAAACTATCTTCAAGCTTCATCTTCTTCAAACATTGTAGATAGTACTGACAATTCTGTAACAAAAATAAAAATGTATTCTTAAATTATGAAAATCTTTACTAGAAAAATTAAAATAAACATTCAATTTTGTGAGTTCTAGTTAAGTATGTTACCATCTTCATGTTCGATAACATTGACAATTCTAGTAAAGATAAAAGAGAAAATGTTAGTTAAATTATGAGAATGTTTATAAAATAAATAAAATAAGCAATTAACTTTTTGTATTAAAGTTAGATCTCTTATACCATCATCTATATTTTGAAGTTCCTCTATATACTCCTCAAGGTTGATTTTGATCTTTGAAGCAAATATTGTGTGCAAACCAAAGCCTCAACCATAGAAAGATTGAAAGAACTTCTAAAACCATCTAGAACACGTCCACTCATGCTGAAAGCACTTTTGGATGCAACAATTGAGATAGAAATGAATAACACATCTCGAGCCATTTGCGCAACAATTGGGAATCTTGGACTATTAACTTTCCACCACAATAACAAATCAAATGAATTTGAATTATTTTCATAATCTTCTCCCAAGTATCTATCCAACTCAGATTTACTTTCCAAGCCAACATGTTACTTTTTCTTCATATATTGTTGCATGACTAAGCTTGTCTTTGGTTTTACTTGATCTATTTCATATTCACTTGAACTTGGGGCTCTAGTGGGATAATTAGATTCAACTTCAAAATTCATGTGATGGTTTCCCTAAAAAATTTTCAAAATATTCAGTAAACAAACCATGCAATTCTCTATTGACTATCATTATAATGTCATCTGCAATAATAAGAAAAAGCAAGTTGACTCCAAATGCAAAAAAATCATTTTGCGTCGTGGGTCAAAGATAAATTCTAGATAAATAAGCAAGTTAATCACTTTTGAATCACCCAGTACTTCTTGTACTTGTCATTCATTTTTGAAGCCATAGATGTAACAGCCCGCTTTCAATGGTGTCGAAAATAGTGGTTTCGGGACCACAATTTTGAATAGTGGTTTAGGTAAGTTTGTATATTTTTTTTGAGTAAAAGACGACCACAAGGGTCAAAGCATATTATTAAGTAATATCCCTAATAACAACATTATGGATTTTCATAGGATAATCCATATAAAAAAACCAACTCTTAGTTTTACTACCCATTTTAGTACAAATTAAGTCAACCACACTATTGCATGACCTATGTGACCAAACTAACTTGGCAGAGTTAAACAGACCAAATGCTTCTTTACAATTTTTAACTCTACTACCTATAATAGTAATGTCCTCATCACCTATATTCAACTTATTAACTAGCCCAGCATTGTCAGTTTCAAAGGTCACTTCACCCAGAAAATTTAGCTTTGCTGCAACCTCAATGCTTCTTTCCAAAGCTATACACTCAGCCTCTTGTACTAAAAAATCGCCTTCCTTGAAGCCTCCACCACCCCCAACACAAAGCCATCATAATCTCTAATGATAATTCCATACCCATCCTATTATCGTTGACTGTTGCATCAAAGTTGATCTTGATAGTACCTTTCGTCGGTTTCTCCCAATTCTTTGTATCCCCATTCTGAGATAATATGGGAGGATTCACCAAGTTGTAAATGCGAAAATCATTACTCAGATTACTAGCCTTCTCCCATATACTTTGTGGTCTGTCAGCTTGGCCTTTGAAAATAAACTTGTTTCTGCTATTCCAGCAGTTCCAAAGCATGGTGATAAGGTCTACCATGGCCTTTTTGTCAAGGATTCTCATCATGTCTTCCATCCAATCAATGCATCTGTCATACTGCTTCTCATTGCTATTTAAGTCTCATCCACCTATGGTTAGAACCTCTCGGGATATTGTGCAGTCACGAAGAGCATGGAGAAGAGTTTCAGCATTAGCACCACACCTTGGGCAGCTTTCATTAAAACCATTTCTTATGGTAGCAATCTTAACATTTGTGGGGAGTATCTCATGACCAACTCTCCATGCAAAGACTCTATGTAACACCCCTTACACGTGTTTTACACCAGAACCGGATACCAGGCATTACCGTACTTAACTCACATGGTCATGTAGCTTTGGGCTATCCAATTTCCATTCCAAACTAAAAACTTTTCCATACACACCTCTAATATCCTTATAATGGACCTACAAGGCCCTAAAAAGCTTCCGAAAGGTTTCAGAGATGATTCGGAAATTTTTACGCACTTAGGAAAATTTTACCTAAATAGGGGCCACATGCCCCTGTGGAGGGAATGACACACTCGTGTGTCATCTCACACCCCGTGTTCAAAACCCGTGGTCGACACTGACTTGTATAACACGACCTAGCACACGCCCATATGGCTGGCCCGTGGTCGCCTCTAAATTAATCCACAAGGCCTGCCGCATGCCCGTGTGCTTCAACCATGTGGCGAATTAAATCATAAATTGAAGGTGTAGACTTCACACGGCCTGGGCACACGCCCACGTCCATGGCCATGCCTTCCACAGGGCCGAGACACACGGCCGTGTCTCTGCCCGTGTGCTTGCTACAAAGCTTACTAACTTGTAAAACTAGCATGCAGGGGACACACGGCCTGGTCACACACCCATGGGACTAATCGTGTGTCACACACGGCCTAGACACACGCCCGTGTGCCTACCCATATGGACAGGAACAAGACTATTTGCCAAGCTCTTTTGTCACCTTATTCCACATAATAAGATCCCATACAACAAATTATTAAGAAAATCAATTTATGTAACAACCACTTTCTTGAATAACCTCATATTTCATAAATTAACCACAATGAGCCATCAACTATGGCAATATACAAAAAGGTTCGTCCATAAGGGAGCCAATACACACTTGGCCAAAATAACAAAATAATTCACCTAGTCTAGCCCCTATACATGCCATACTCAATAACACTAAGTCTAGATATATCGAGTTGAGCTGATAGTGTGGGCGAATCTTCCAATTATCTTCGTATCTCGACCCGGCTCTTTAACACTATAAAACAAGGGAAAAGAAAGGGGAGTAAGCTTTAGGCTTAGTAAGTTTACATATAAACAAATGACATCATAACATATGATATTCAATATTTAACATACAAACTAAGCAAGAGTAATTCACATATCATAGTCATGCTTACTTATTTCACCTCTTACCCCATTCCAACCATGTCACAAGCATAATGCTCACATTCATTATCTTACAACCCTGCACTTATCACCACATAACAACATGAAACAACACATCATAATAATACCAATGACTCGGTGGTTTCGCACTTAGCCCACCATCAATGTTTAACACAGGGATAATTACGGTGGTATCACATAGCCCACCAAATGATGTTATAAACGATGGTATCGCACACAACCCATTGTAATTAAGTAACAAGGTGGTACCGCACACAACCCACCGACAAGTATAAACAAGGGGGTATCGCACACCGCCCATCAATAATTACTACGGACATTATTCCAAAATTACATGTCTATTTCAACGTTCATACAAGAATTATTCATTAACTATCGAATTCAATCCACTTGAATCATAATTGTTCTGAATTTTACATTGCACCAATAAGCATCAACATGTGTATACATTTAAGATGTATTGTTCATACATAAACTTACCTCGGTGCAAAGCGTATTGATTAACGGTCTATTCCATAACCTTGCCTTTTCCTCGGTCAAGGTGAACTCCGCGCTCTTCTTGGTCTATAATAACAAAATTCACTCATTTGCAATATTGTACAATCATAATACATCAAAACCTCTACTTAGGCAAAAATGACCATTTTGCCCTTATACTATGGCAAAAATTATGATTTTACCCCTAGGCTCGTAAATCATTACTCACAAATCTAACTATTTCATGCATTTATTACACATTTTTAATCTTTGCATTCAAGTCCTATTTAGGTGTTTTCATGACAACACCTTTCACAAAAGTTGTTTCTCATCTCCCCAACATTCATTTTCTTCAATAAAAATTCAGCTAGCAACATAAACCTTCCCTTGGCAAGTCCCTAAAATTTTAACCATTTCGCAAATTAATCCCCTCATTAGCTAGCTTAAGCTTTGGGGACTCCAAAAGTACAAAAATTATCAAATAAAACTATCAAAATCACTTACTTGTAGGGAGATAACTTGGCTGAAATTTTAAAGCATTCAAAACCCTTCTAAGCTTGAAATTTTCAGTGGAGATGAAGAGTGAATAGTGAAAGATGATAGCTTTTCTTTTTACCATATTTTATTAATCTTTTCTCACCTAATTTCACCTAATTTGACTACAATTAATGTTCTTGTCCCCTTTTGCTATCTATGGACGGCCAATACATTCTCTAGTGCCTAATTGCACTTTAAGGACCTCCAATTTAGTAATCTATGGCTATTGGACACCTTTACCTTGAAAATTAGAACTTTCGTACTTTATGCGATTTAGTCCTTTTTCACAATTAAGCATGCTATCGCTCAAATTAAAGCACCAAAATTTTCACATAGCCATATATTAATACCATAACACATAAAATAACATCAAAATAATTTTCCTCAACCTCAGTTTAGCGGTCTCGAAACCACTATTTCGACTAGCCCAAAATTGGGCTATTACAACTCTCCCCCCTTTAGAGATTTTCGCCCTAAAAAATCTTACCAGTAAAAAGGTTTGGATATTGTTCTTTCATGACTTCTTCTGGTTCCCACGTAGCCTCTTCCATATCGTGCTTTTTCCAAAATACCTTTACTAGTGCTATACTCTTATTCCTTAACTGTTTCACCTCTCGAGCCATAATCTTAATCGGTTCCTCTTTGTATGTCATGTCCGATCGTATCTCAATTTCTGTTGGAGGAATCACATGCGAAGGATTAGAGCGATAATGCCTTAACATCGATACATGGAATACATTGTGTATTTTCTCTAACTCTACCGGTAAAGCCAACCGGTATGCCACTGGTCCAATTCTTTCAGTAATCTCATACGACCCTATGAATCGTGGACTCAATTTTCCCTTTCTACCAAATCTCAATATTTTCTTCCACGGGTATACTTTTAGAAATACTTTTTTGCCCAATTGAAACTCGATTTCTTTTCTTTTCAAATTCGCGTATGACTTTTGTCGGTCTGAAGCAGCTTTCAGACTATCTCGAATCACTTTCACTTTCTCCTCAGGCTCTTTAACTAGATCGACCCATGGATTTGTTTCTCACTAAGTTCGGTCCAATACAAGGGAGTTTGACACTTACGACCATACAAGGCTTCGTACGGTGCCATCTGTATACTCGAATGATAGCTATTGTTGTAAGCAAACTCAACCAAATGTAGGTATCTTTCCCAATTACCTCCGAACTCTAACACACAGCATCGTAACATATCCTCAAGAACCTGAATCACTCTTTCATATTGGCCATCAGTTTGAGGATGGAACGCAGTACTAAAATTCAACCTTGTACCTGAGGCTTCCTGTAACTTCCTCCAAAACCTCGAAGTAAATCTCGAATCTCTATCCGAAATAATAGATACAGGCACCCCATGTAATCTCACCACCTCAGCAATATACAACTCGACCAACTTATCCAGAGCATAATCAACACGCATTGGTATAAAGTGAGCTGACTTCGTTAGTCTATCCATAATAACCCACACAGCATCTTTCTTTCTAGGAGTCATAGGCAACCCCATTACAAAATCCATAATAATCCCATCCCACTTCCACTCGGGAACCATTATCGGTTGAAGCAATCCCGAAGGTACTTGGTATTCGACTTTCACTTGTTGACAGATCAAGCATCTTGCCACGAACTCAGAGATGTCCCTTTTCATACCCAACCACCAATAAAATTTCTTCAAATCATTGTACATTTTCGTGATATCGGGATGTACTGACAAGTGACCACTGTGTGCTTCATTTAATATCTTCCGAATCAACTCATCGTCCTTAGGTACACAAATCCTGTCATGAAACATCAAACAACCATCCGAACTCACCCGAAAATCAGAACCATTTCCCAATTCACATTGGGATCTCTTAACTTGCAACTCGTTATCATTCTTTTGAGCTTCAAATATCTGTTGAATAAATAGTGGTTTAGCCCTCAACTCGGCCGATATAGTACCATCATTAGAAAATGCTAAGCTCGTGTTCATAACTCTCAAAGCATACAGGGATTTCCTACTCAGGGCATCCACAACCACATTCGCTTTTCTCGGATGGTAATCGATCGCTAGCTCATAGTCCTTCAATAATTCAAGCCATTGCTGTTGTCTCAAATTTAAATCCTTTTGATCCATCAAGTACTTTAAACTCTTATGATCCGTGAAGATTCGACACTTCTCACCATATAAATAATGTTGCAAATCTTTAATGCGAAAACAATCACAGCCAATTCTAAGTCATGAGTCAGATAATTTTTCTCGTGCGATTTTAGCTGTCTCAAGGCGTAAGTGACTACCTTACCCTCTTGCATCAACACACAATCGAGACCATTTAACGACGCATCACTATAGACCACAAACTCTTTCCCCGACTCAGGTTGCACTAAAATCGGTGCCTCAGTCAACAATGTTTTCAATCTCTCGAAACTTTGTTGACATTTTTCAATCCAATCAAACTTAAAATCGTTATGCAATAGTTTCGTCATCGGGGTAGCAATCATGGAGAATCCCTTCACGAATCATCTGTAGTACCCCGCTAAACCCAAAAAGCTTTTGAATTTTGACACATTTCTTAGCGGTTTCCACTCCACAATAGCCGAGATCTTACTCGGACCAACTCTAATACCATCACCCGACATAATTTATCCTAAAAATTTGACCTCTCAGAGCCAAAACTCGCTTTGCTAAATTTAGCATACAACTGCTTGTCTCTTAAAGTCTGCAAAAAATAATTCTTAGATGCTCTGCATGTTCACTCTCATCCCGAGAATAGACTAATATGTCGTCGATAAAATGACTACAAACTTGTCCAATTACGGTCGGAAGATGCGATTCATCAAGTCCATGAAAATCGCAGGAGCGTTCGTTAGACCAAATGGCATGACAAGAAACTCATAATTGCCATACCTCGTCCGAAATGCAGTTTTCGATACATCTTTCTTCTTAACCCTCAATTGATAATAACTAGACCTTAGGTCTATCTTGGAGAACACTGTAGCTCCCTTGGTTGATCAAACAAATCATCTATCCTTGGTAAAGGATACTTATTCTTCACAGTCACTTTGTTGAGCTGTCTGTAGTCTATGCACAATCTTATCGACCCATCTTTCTTCTTCAAAAAAAGCACCAGAGCACCCCACGGTGAATAGCTCGATTTTGCAAAACCCTTGTCCGTAAACTCTTGTAGCTGAACCTTCAGTTCTTTCAACTCTAATGGTTCAATCCTATACGGAGCAACCGAAATGAGTGTCGTTCCCGGAACTAACTCAATCCCAAACTCGACCTCTCTAACTGGAGGTAACCCAGGTAACTCTTCTAGAAACACATCCAGATATTTGCATACCACCGGAACTGATTCAATCTTTACCTTTGACTCTTGAGTATGTAACACAAAGGCGAGATAAGACTCGTACCCTTTTCTTAAATATTTCTCAACCACAATGGAAGAAAACATCACTGGTAAACTATCTGACCCATCTAATTCAACCTGAATGACATCTCTATTTTCACATTTCAATTCAATAAATATACTACCACAGTTCACTAAAACACTATGGGTAGTCAACCAATCCATACCAAGAATCAAGTCAAATTCATTAAACAGCAACAACATAAGGTTTGCTGGAAAACAATGACCCCTAATTGTTAAAGGATAATTCCTACACACCTTATCAACTAGCACATGTTTACCTAACGGGTTTGACTTATTTACTACAAATTTCGTAGACTCAACAATCATGTTCATATTAGATGCCAATCTCATGCAAATGTAAGAATGGGTAGATCCCGGATCAATCAAAGCAATAACAGAGGTGTCATGAAGAGAAAAAGTACCCGTTATCACATCTGAAGATGATGCCTCTTCGTGAGCGCGAATGGCATAGGTCCATGCAGGTGCCTGACTCTCCGGTCTCACAGTAGAATCTCGAGGTGCACCCCTACCACTAGACCCACCTCCCGGGTTCTTTTGTGGCCTATCCCTTGAAGATACATTACTTGATCTTACATCTTGCTTCCTTTCCTTGTGATCCCTCTCAGTGCAATTTTGGATAAAATGGTCGGGAGAACCACACTTATAACAGTTTCTATTATTCCCCCAACACTCCCCCATGTGTTGCCTACCAGAATTTGGACACTCTAGTTTGGGCTTCAGATTGGCCACACTTGCCATCGAAGGGGCTTGAACTCTCGAGCCTGAGTAGGTGTTACCTCCATCTCGATGTGAATATCCAACTGGTCCATCCGTCTGAAGGTTTGTTTCCTTGGACCTCTTCGATTGAGCTTGATACGATTTTCTCATCGGCCTTTTTCTTGGATTTTGGGCCTCACTCACGGCCTTCATCTTTTCTTATTCAATTCTTCGGCCTTACTTGCCCTATCCACTAATACCACAAATTCTTTTAGTTTCAAAATCCCAACCAAAAGCCTAACATCCTCATTCAGCCTATCTTCAAACCTCTTGCACAAGATAGCTTCTATAGATACGCACTCTTCTGCATTCTTGCTGAGCCTAACAAACTTGTGCTCATATTCTGCCACAGTTATTTTTCCTTGCTTCAGTTCAAAGAATTCCTTCCGTTTCGGTCCATAAACCTCTGACTTATATACTTCTTTCAGAACTCTTCCAAGTAGAAGTCCCATGTCACTCTCTCCCTTGGGACCACCGACGTCAACGTTTTCCACCAATGGAATGCTGAGTCCCTCAACAAGGACACGACACATTTTAAGCTCTCCTCAGGTGTGCAAGAGAGTTCATCAAACACCCTCATCGAGTTCTCAAGCCAGAACTCCGCCCTCTTAAGGTCATCGTTTATATTAGCTCTAAACTCCTCAGCCCCTTGCTTTCGAATCTTGTCTACCGGGGGCTTGGTTATTCTCACTACATCTACACCTTGAGGAGCCACAGGAACTGGCTGAGGTATAAGAAGGGGTAGAGGAGGTTGAGCATTAGGGTTTGCTCGTACATACTCTGTGTACCAGTTACTCATCATTTGGAGGAAGGCTTCCTGAGCCTCTTCTCATTGAAAAATAAAGTTTAGAATTGTCAAAGCCACCACACTATCAATATATGTTTATGGCATGTATAGCTAGACCCTAACACACGCTACGATAGTCCTAGAACTGACTAAACCATAGCTCTGATACCACTAAATGTAACACCCCTTACCCGTGTTTTACGCTGAAATCGGATAGAGGCGTTACCGTACTTAACTCACATGGTCATGCAGCTTTGGGCTATCCAATTTCCATTCCAAATTAAAAACTTTTCCATACACACCTCTAATATCCTTATAATAGACCCACAAGGCCCTAAACAAGCTTCCAAAAGGTTTTGGAGATGATTCAAAAGCTTTTACGCAATTAGGAAAATTTTACCAAAACAGGGGCCACACACCCGTGTAGAGGGAATAACACGCCCGTGTGTCATCTCACACGCCCGCGTTTGACACTGACTTGTATCACACGGCCTAGCACACGCCCATATGGCTGGCCCGTGGTTGCCTCTGACTTAATCCACATGGCCTGTCGCACGGCCGTGTGCTTCAACCGTGTGGAAAATTAAATCATAAATTCAAGGTGCAGACTTCACACGGCCTAGGCACACACCCATGTCCATAGTTGTGCCTTTCACACGGCTGAGACACACGACCGTGTCTTTGCCTGTGTGCTTGCTACAATGCTTACTGACTTGTAAAACTAACATGCAGGGGACACACGGCCTGGTCACACACCGTGGGGTCGACAGTAGTCACACACACTGACCCTACACACGCCCGTGTACCTACCCATGTGGACATGAACAAGGCTATTTGCGAAGCTCTTTTGTCACCTTATTCCATATAATAAGATCCCATACAACAAATTATTAAGAAAATCAATTTATGCAACAACCACTTTCTTGAATAACCTCATATTTCATAAATTAACCATAATGGGCCATCAATTATGGCAATATACAAAAAGGTTCGTCCATAAGGGAGCCAATACACACTTGGCCAAAATAACAAAATAATTCACCTAGTCTAGACCCTATACATGCCATACTCAAAAACACTAAGTCTAGATATACCGAGTTGAGCTGATAGTGCGGGCAAATCTTTCAATTATCTTCGTATCCTGACCGGCTCTTTAACACTATAAAATAAGGGAAAAGAAAGGGGAGTAAGCTTTAAGCTTAGTAAGTTTACAAATAAACAAATGACATATAACATATGATATTTAATATTTAGCATACAAACTAAGCAAGAGGAATTCACATATCATAGTCATGCTTACTCATTTCACCTCTTACCCCATTCCAACCATGTCACAAGCATAATGCTCACATTCATTATCATACAACCCTACACTTATCACCACATAATCACATGAAACAACATATCATAATAATACCAATCACTCGGTGTTTTCACAGTTAGCCCACCATCAATGTTTAATAGGGTGGTATCGCACATAGCCCACCAACAGGGATAATTACGGTGGTATCGCACATAGCCCACCAAATGATGTTATAAATGATGGTATCTCACACAGCCCATCGTAATTAAGTAACAAGGTGGTATCGCACACAGTCCACCGATAAGTATAAACAAGGGGGTATCGCACATCGCCCACCAACAATTACTACGGACATTATTCCACAATTACATGTCTATTTCAACGTTCATACAATAATTATTCATTAAATATCGAATTCAATCCACTTGAATCATAATTGTTCTCAATCATACATTGCACCAATAAGCATCAATATGTATATATATTTAAGATGTATTGTTCATACATAAACTTACCTCGGTGCAAAATGTATTGATCAACGGTCTATTCTGTAACCTTGCCTTTTCTTCGGTCAAGGTGAACTCCGTGCTCTTCTTGGTCTATAATAACAAAATTCACTCATTTACAACATTGTACAATCATAATACATCATAACCTCTACTTAGGCAAAAATGACCATTTTGCCCTTGTACTATTGTAAAAATTATGATTTTGCCCCTAGGCTCGTAAATCATTTTTCAACACATTTTCTCATTAAACAAGCCTAGCTGAACATTTAATTCTCTTACAACTACTCACAAATCTAACAATTTCATGCATTTATTACACATTTTTAATCTTTACATTCAAGTCCTATTTAGGTGTTTTCATGACTACATCTTTCACAAAAGTTGTTTCTCATCTCCCAAACATTCATTTTCTTCCATAAAAATTCAGCTAGCAACATAAAACCTCTCATGGAAAGTCCCTAAACTTTTAACCATTTCACAAATTAGTCCCCTCATTAGCTAGCTTAAGCTTTGGGGACTCCAAAAGTACAAAAATTATCAAATAAAACTATCAAAACCACTTACTTGTAGGGAGATAACTTGGCTGAAATTTTAAAGCATTCAAAACCCTTCTAATCTTGAAATTTTCGATGGAGATGAAGAGTGAATAGTGAAAGATGATAGCTTTTTTTTTACCATATTTTATTCATCTTTTCTCACCTAATTTCACCAAATTTGACTATAATTAATGCTCTTGTCCCCTTTTGCTATCTATAGCCGGCCAATACATTCTATAGTGCCTAATTACACTTTAAAGACCTCAATTTAGTAATCTATGGTTATTGGACACTCTACCTTGAAAAATAGAACTTTTGCACTTTATGCGATTTAGTCTTTTTTCACAATTAAGCATGCTATCGCTCAAATTAAAGAACCAAAATTTTCATATAGCAATATGTTAATTCCATAACACATAAAATAACATCAAAATAATTTTCCTCAACCTCAGTTTAGCAGTCTTGAAACCACTATTCTGACTAGCCCCAAAATTGGGTTGTTACACTCTAATTTTTGGGAGAGTGTTAAGTTTCTAAATAGTCTTTCAATAGAACTGATATGGGCAATACCCCAATTCTTTTAACAACATCAATGAGTAAGCATATTTTGATGTAACAGCCCGATTTTGGGGCTAGTCAGAATAGTGGTTCGAGACCGCTAATCCGAGGTTAAAGAAAATTGTTTGGTATTATTTTATATGCTATGGCATAATATATGGCTATATGAAAATTTTGGTGCTTTAATTTTGACCATTGAATGCTTAATTGTGAAAAAGGACTAAATCGCATAAAGTGTGAAAGTTCTATTATGCAAGATAGAGGTGAATAATAGCCGTAGAATATTAAATTGGAGGTTTTAAAGTGAAATTAGGCCATTAAGAGGGTGTGGCCAGCCATATAGGCTAGGGAGACAAGGGCATTAAATTTTAGTCAAATTTGGTGATATTAGGTAACTAAAATGAATAAAAGAGATGTCATCTTTTACTATTCACCTTTATTCTTCCACTGAAAATTGAAGGGTAAATAGAATTTTTTGAGCTTAAACTTTCATCCAAGCTATCTTCTTACAAGTAAGTGATTCTAGGGGTCTTCCTTGATGATTTTTGTACTTTTGGAATCCCCAAAGCTTAAGCTAGCTAATAAGAGGACTAATTTGTAATATGGTTTCAAGTTTAAGGACTTACCATGTGAGTGTTCATGTTGTTATCTGAGTTTTTATGGAAGAAAATGAATGTTAGTGAGATGAGAAACAACTTTTGTGAAAGGTGTTATCATGAAAGCACCTAAATAGGACTTAGTTGTAAAGATAGAAATTGTGTAATAAATGCATGAAATAGTTGGAATTATAAGTAGTTGTAAGAGTAATAAATGTTCAGCTAGGCTTTTATAATGAGAAAATATGATGAAGAATGATTTACGAGTCCAAGGGCAAAATCATAATTTTGTCATAGTACAAGGGCAAAATGGTCATTTTTGCCTAAGTAGAAATTATGATTTATTATGGTTATAAAATGATTGAATGGGTGAATTTTTGTTATTATAGACCAAGAAGAGCACGGAATCAACCTTGACTGGGCAAAAGGCAATGTTTCGGATTAAACCGCAAATTAAAACATTTTGCACCGAGGTAAGTTTATGTGTAAATGATACATCTTTAATATATAAATATTGTAAATTATTGGTGCATTGTATGAATGGGATCATTGTAATAGAGAAGGATTGAGTTTGATAGTTGATGAATAATTCCGTATGAATTTCGAAATAAATATGTAGGTGCGGAAATAATATTCGTAACCATTCTTTTGGTGGGCTGTGTGCGATACCACCTTAGTACACATTCACGATCGGCTATATGCGATACCATCGTGTATATTATCATTTGGTGGGCTATGTTCGATACCACCGTAATATTCTTGTTGATGGGCTACGTGCGATACCACCCTATCATAGATTAATGGTAGGCTATGTGAAATACCACTGATTTATAAAATAATGGTGGGCTATGTGCGAAACCACCGAGTGTTTAGTATTAATTCAAATGGTTTATTGAGAAATTTTTTTAAGTGTTGTATCATGTGACCTTGTGGTAATAAGTGCAGGGATGTATGTTAATGAATGTGAGCATTATGCTTGTGATGCGGTTGGAATGTGGTAGGAGATGAAATGAGTAAGCATGATTATGGAATATGGATTGTTCTTGCTTAGTATGAAATACTATTTATTGATTAGCATTTGTTATGATGTTTATTTCTTACATGTAAACTTACTAAGCGTAAAGCTTACTCTCTTTCTTTCCCTTGATTTATAGTGTCAAAGAGCCGGGTCGGGATACGAAGATAATTGGAAGATCACCCACACTATCAGCTCATATCGGTATATCTAGACTTTGTATTTTGAGTATGGCATGTATAGGGGCTAGACTAGGTGAATTGTTTTGTTATTTTGGCCAATTATGTATTGGCTCTTTTAAAGATGAACTCTTTTGTATATTGCCATAGTTAATGGCTCATTATTTCTAATTTATGAAAAGATGAAGTTATCCATAGAAGTTTATGTTGCAAATTTGAGTTGCTTAGTGATTTGTTGAATTGGAATTATGTTGTGTGAGTAAGGGTGATGAAAAGAACTTGGCAAAGAGCCTTGTTCTTGTCCACACGAGTAGGCATACGGGTGTGTGTCTAGGCCATGTGAGACACACGGGCAGTCCCATGGGTGATTGACGAGGCCGTATGTCCCTTGCATATTAAAATTTCAAGTCAGTATGCTTGGTAGTAAACACACGGGCAGAGACACGGCCATGGACATAAGTGTGTTCCCAGGCCATGTGAAGTCTGCACCTAATGTTAGGAATTTAATTCGACACACGGTCTAAGGACACGGGCGTGTGCCTTGGCCGTGTGACCATAGTGAAGTGATGATGTCATAGATAGAATGCCAAGGTTTTGGCACACGGACTGAGACACGGGCGTGTCGAGGCCGTGTAAGGGACACAGTCAGGGACACGAGCGTGTGTCCAGCCATGTGAAATAAGTCAGTGTCGACCACGGGTGATGAATACGAGCATGTCTCAAGGGCACACGGGCGTGTCCCTTGAGCAACACGGGAGTGTGACCCCTGTTTAGGCAAAATTTTTCTAAGTACATAAAAGTTTTCATTTTATTTCTGTAAACTTACGGAGTATGTATAAGGCCTCGTAGGCCCAGGATGAGTAGGTTATAAGTTTGAATGGAAAGTTTTTAAGCTGAACCGAAATTTTATAGCCTGATGTGTTATGTTTATGCAAGTTAAGTTAGGTAATGCCTCGTATCTGATTCCTGCTTCGAACATGGTTAAGGGGTGTTACATTTAGTGGTATTAGAGCTATAGTTTAGTCGGTTCTCGGACTACTATAGCATGTGTAAGAGTCTAGCCATACATGCCATAAACGTATATTGATAGTGTGATGACTTTTAACATTCTAAACTTTGTTTTTATATGGTAAATGAAACTCGATCGAGCGATTCTTGACGATGTAGTTTAGTAATGCGCCAAATTTCATGCAAGGGACCGCTACCAGAGAGTAGACCCGAGACTATGGGTCAAGAAAAGAGGTCTGGGAAGCCTTTCTCCAAATAATGAGTAATTGGTACACGAGTATGTTTGAGCGAACCCTAATTCTCAAACTCCTCCACCCCTATCTATACCTCAGCCAGTTTCAGTGGCTCATCAAGGTATAGATTTAGTGAGGATGACCAATCCCCGGGTAGACAAGATTCAGAAGCAAGGGGCCAAGGAGTTTAGAGCTAATATAGACAATGACCCCGAGAAGGCAGAGTTCTGGCTTGAGAACTCAATGAGAGTATTTGATGAACTCTCTTGTACACCTGAGGAGAGCTTAAAATGCGTCATGTCTTTGCTGAGGGACTTGGCATACCATTTGTGAAAAACGTTGACATCGGTGGTTCCAAGGGAGAGAGTGACGTGGGACTTCTTTTTGGAAAAGTTCCAAAAGACGTATATAAGTTAGAGGTTTGTGGACCAGAAACAGAAAGAATTCCTTGAATTGAAGCAAGGAAAAATGGCTGTGGCAGAATATGAGCGCGAGTTTGTTAGGCTCAGTAAGTATGCACAAGAGTGCGTGTCTACAGAAGCTATTTTGTGTAAGAGGTTTGAAGATGGACTGAATGAGGATATCAGACTTCTAGTTGGGATTTTAGAATTGAAAAAAATTGTGGTGTTGGTTGACAGGACATGTAAGGCCGAGGAACTGAATAAGAAAAAGAGGAAAGCTATGAGTGAGGCCCGAGATGCAAAAAAAGGCCAATGAGTAAATCATACCAAGCTCAATCGAAGAGGTCCAAGGAAACGAACCCCCAGACGATAACGTGAGTTAGATATTCACATCGAGATCGAGGTAACACATGCTCGGCTCGAGAGTTCAATCCACTTCAATGGCAAGTGTGGGCAATTCGAAGTTCAAACCGGAGTGTCCAAATTGTTGTAGATAGCACACTAGGGAGTGTTGGGGAAACAACTGGAATTATTATAAGTGTGGTTCCCCCGACCATTTTATTCAAATTGTCTTGAGAGGGATGACAAGGAAAAGAAGCAAAAGTTAAGATCCAACAATGTATCTTCAAGTGGTAGACCACAAAAGAACTCGGGAGGTGGGATTAGTAGTAAAACCTTGAAAATCTACTATGAGACCGGAGCGTCGAACACCTGCAAGAACCTATGCCATTCGCGCTCGCGAGGTGGCATCATCTCTAGATGTGATAACGAGTACTTTTTCTCTTCATGACACCTCTGTTATTGCTTTGATTGATCTGGGGTCTACCCATTCTTATATTTGCGTGAGATTGGCATCTAGTATGAGTATGGTTGTTGAGTCTATAAAATTTGTCGTAAAAGTGTCAAACCCGTTAGGCAAACTTGTGTTATTTGACAAGGTGTGTAGGAGTTGTCCTTTGACAATTAGAGGTTATTATTTTTCGGTAAACCTCATGTTGTTGCCATTTGATGAATTTGACTTGATTCTCGGTATGGATTAGTTGACTACTCATAATGTTTTAGTGAATTATGGTAGTAAATTTATTGAGTTGAAATGTGAAAATAGAAATGTCATCCAGGTTAAATCAGGTAGATCATATAATTTTCCTGTGATAATTTCATCCATGGTAGCCGAGAAATACTTGAGGAAAGGATACGAGTCCTATCTCACCTTTTTACTCAATACTCAAGAGTCAGAGGTAAAGATTGAATCAGTACCGGTGGTATGTGAGTATCCAGATGTGTTCCAAGAAGAGTTACCCGGATTGCCTCCAGTTAAAGAGGTCAAGTTTGGGATTGTGTTAGTTTCGGGTATGGCACCTATTTCGGTTGCTCCGTATAGGATGGCACCATTAGAGTTGAAAGAATTAAATGTTCAGTTGCAATAATTAACGGACAAGGGTTTTGCAAGGCCGAGCTATTCACCGTGGGGTGCTCCTGTACTTTTTGTAAAGAAGAAAGATGGGTTGATGAGATTGTACATAGACTATAGATAGCTCAACAAGGTGACAGTGAAGAATCAGTATCCTTTACCAAGGATAGATGATTTATTTGACCAAATAAAGGGAGCTACAGTGTTCTCCAAGATAGATCTAATGTCTGGTTATTACCAGTTGAGTGTTAAGGAGCAAGATGTGCCGAAAACTACATTTCGGACGAGGTATGGCCATTATGAGTTTTTGTTATGCCATTTGGTTTGACGAACGCTCCTGCGATTTTTATAGATTTAATGAACCGTGTCTTCCGATCGTATTTGGATAAGTTTGTAGTTGTCTTTATCGATGATATACTAATTTATTCTCGGGATGAGAGTGTCATGTAGGGCACCTGAGAATTGTTTTGCAGACTTTAATAGACAAACAGTTGTATGCTAAATTTGGCAAGAGTGAGTTTTGGCTCCGAGAGGTTGGATTCTTAGGACACATTGTGTCAGGTGATGGTATTAGAGTTGATCCGAGTAAGATCTTGGCTATTATGGAGTGGAAACCACCAAGAAATGTGTCAGAAGTCAGAAGCTTTTTGGGTTTAGCGGGGTACTACAGATGGTTCGTAAAGGGGTTTTCCATGATTGCTACCCCAATGATGAAACTGTTGCATAAGGATGTCAAGTTTGAATGGATTGAGAAATGCCAGCAGAGCTTCGAAAGATTGAGAACATTGTTGATTGAAGCGCCAATTTTAGTGCAACCTGAGTTGGGGAAAGAGTTTGTGGTCTATAGTGATGCGTCATTTAATGGTCTAGGCTGTGTGTTGATGCAAGAGGGTAAGGTGGTAGCTTACGCCTTGAGACAGCTAAAACTGTATGAGAAGAATTATTTGACTCACGACTTGGAGTTGGCTGCGATCGTTTTCTCTTTGAAGATCTGGCGTTATTATTTATATGGTGAGAAGTGTCTAATCTTCACTGATCATAAGAGTTTGACGTATTTGATGGGTCAAAAGGATTTGAATTTGTGACAACGGCGCTGGCTCAAATTATTGAAAGACTATGAGCTAGTAATTGATCATCATCCGGGGAAAGCAAATGTAGTTGCGGATGCCTTGAGCAAAAAATCTCTGTATGATTTAAAAGCTATGAGTACGAGCTTAGTGTTGTCTGATGATGGTTCTATATTAGCGAGTTGAAGGCTAGATCGCTATTTATTCAATAGATACGTGAGGCTCAAAAGAATGATAATTAGATGCAAACTAAGAAAGCCAAGTATGAATCAAAAATGATTCTGATTTTCGGGTGAGTTCGGATGGTTATTTGATGTTTCATGATAGGGTTTGTGTACCCAAGGATAACGAGTTGATTCAAAAAATTTTACATGAAGAACACAATGGTTGTTTGTCAGTGCACCCGGGCAGCACGAAAATGTACAACGATTTGAAAAAAATTATTGGTGGCGGGTATGAAAAGAGACATCTCTGAGTTTGTGAAAAAATGTTTGATCTGTCAACAATTGAAAGCCGAACATCAAGTAGCTTCGAGTTTTCTTCAGCCAGTAATGGTCCCAGAGTGGAAATGGGATCGGATCACTATGGATTTTATAACGGGGTTGCCTATGACTTCGAGAAAGAAAAATGTTGTGTGGGTTGTTGTTGGTAGACTAATAAAGTCAGCACACTTTGTACCGGTGCCAGTAGATTATTCGCTTGATAAGCTAGCTGAGCTGTACATTGCTGAGGTGGTAAGATTACATGGGGTGCCTATATCTATTATCTCGGATAGAGATTCGAGATTTACTTCGAGATTTTGGAGGAAGTTGCAAAAGCTTTGCTTACAAGGTTGAATTTTAGTACTGCGTTCTGTCCTCAAACCGATGGCCAATCTGAAAGAGTAATTCAAGTTCTTGAAGATATAATCTGTAACATCCTAGAATTAGGGGTTCTGCACTTTATGTGTTTCTGTATGTTTGGCTTGTTCTACTTATTAATTTGGTGTGTGGTCACGGGAAGGCTCGGGGTCAAGCCAGGGCCTTAGTGAAATTTTGCTTTTTGGGCACTTTAGGAGGGAGAGCTAGTAGAAATAGGCTTTATAGTTATTTTCTTGTGTTTGTTGTCACAAGTGGAGTGTGTGGTGTAGTGGCAAAGTGACACCACTTAAGGTGCAAGGAGTGGCGTCACAAGGGAGCAGCAAGGGAGAAGGGGTTCGAGTCTCATCTGCAGCGTGGAGCTTATTTTTTGTGCTCATGGTGGTGGAGTGTTGGATTCGGTAGAGACTCTTCAAGGGTGATGGTTGAAGGGGTCAATGCATTCAAATGAGTGGACATGAGGAAGTGGTGGAGTTTGAAGTGGTCAACAGATTTGAAATGGGTGATGGGGAGTATTTGGTAGAGGAAATTAAGGGATTTGGAGTGTGTTGGAGGTGTTGGCCGAATGTGGGGGTCTTGGGGGGAGAATTTCGGCTATGTGAAGGAGTTAGCTAGGAATTTCGACATGGTGGTGGGTGATAGCAAAAACCGAGAGCTTTTAGTGTGTGTGTGCTGTTTGTGCTTGTGGGAATAGTAGAGTAAAATCGAAATCCTTTTTGTGAAGTCTTTTCTCTTTTTTTTTTTCACTTTGGTTGCTCATTCACTTATTTTACCAAAAGCCGAATTTCCCTTGTGCATCTTCCACATCTTGTTTTCTTCATTATAACCGAAGCTCTCCTCACCTATATCGTTCCACTTTTCATTTCATCTCTCTCCCTCTTCTACATCTCTTTCTTCTTCTTTATCTCTTCTCCTCTACTCCTTGCTCTTTTAACCGAATCCCCTTCTAGCTTCCCTCTTCTATTGGCCGAACCTTCTCAACTCTTTGGTGGTCCCTATTTCTTTCTTTTTGTGACCGAAACACTCCTCCTATTTCTCTAATTTTTTTCTCTTTTTGCACCCCTATTTCTTGTCTCTTTAACCGAACCCTAAAAGCAGAATAGTCAGTTCTGCCTGCCGAGAGTTCTTTTGCATTCGGTGGGTGCTAGTTGTGAGGTAATGTTCTTTTTCCTTAACTCCTGTGCCATCGGTTTGTGTTCTTTTTCATTCTATCTTGTTCGTGTTGAAAGCCGAAGCCTCACTTTATTCTTCTTTTTAGGCCAAATCTCCTCTATCGACTTTCGGGTTTTGTTGGTTTAGTCCATAGTCGAATTTGGTGTGGTGCGATTTCTTGTTAACCAAGGTAAGGGGACTCTTTCAATTCTTCTTCTATTTTTTTTCTTTCGATTCTAGGTGGTTATAGCCGGAGGGCTAGTTTGTTCTTGTTGGTTAGATTTCGACTAAACCTTTTTTTCTTCTCTTACTTTGGAACGCTTGCTCCGGGAAACCCCTGTAGCTGAACATTTTGAAGTCCAAAGCCGAAGGTCTGTTGGCTACCGAACCTTACCTTTCCATTCTAATTCTTAAGGTAAGGAGCCCTCTTTTGGTTCTTTGTGATTATCCTCTATTCGTTTACTCTGTCGTAATCAAACCCTTTGTTTGGGAAATCGTTGTTTCACTTTAGTACTGTACTGATCAAGTCTCTCCATGGATGCAAGTGTAAGTCAAACCAAGGAGGGGAGTGTGCTCGTAGTCTCTAATCTGCCATTTAAAAGACGTGCTGTGTCGGCGGTTTGGGACTTTTCGTAGGGGTGTGGTAGAGAACCGACGTCTACCTGGGATAGGCAAATCGTTGTTATCCCTACTAGTGAGAGCGTCGACGTAGAGAGTATAGTTTTACGCGTAATCAGGTGTGTAATGCTCACACTCTACTGTATTAATCTATGTTAATGTTTTTGTTGGCTGAAAGCCGAACGACTAATTTGATAGTCGATATACCCTTGTGGATAAGGTTGGAGACACCGGGTAAGTTTTGTTATTATGTCACTTGCAGATTATTGTATGTTTAAACTAATCATATGTTATACATTGAGAGTATGTTGCATTTATTACAGTATGTCAATATGTTGCATGGGCATTTGGGAAATGATTAAAAGGGGAAGTGTGATTATGTGACTCTGTCCCGGTGGTTTGAAACCACGGTGGCTGGCCCCACGTATTTATTGAATGACTATGTCATGGTGGTCTATGACCACGGTGGTTTGAAACCACGTATATTTGTCAGTGACTCATCTCGTTGGTCTGAAACCACGGTGGGTTGGCCCCACATATACTATTTAGAGATCGTCACGGTGGTCTAGGACCACGGTGGGTTGGCCCCACGTTTATATATATTTTGTGACTCTGTCACAAGTGTTCTGGGACCACGATGGCAAAATGCCACGGGTGATTGGATGATTTAGGTAACCTAGAGGATGGAAAATTAAGTTGGGGTCAGGCAGCATTGCATGCATGATTATTTTGCTGTATTGTGTGGTCTAAGGCCCAATGGGCCTATGTGGGCTTAAAGCTGATTGCGTTATAGGGGATTGACACACTGAGTCTTGATGACTCACCCTTCTGCTTAATTTTGCAGGTAATCCTTAGATCGCGATTTTGGGAGCCGAGGTGGACTTCGAGGTGGCCATGCAATGTTTCTCGTAAACTTATTTCTTTTATTTAAACTTATTTTGAGTTTGGGATTTTATTATGTAATAAGGCCACTATGACTTAAATATGGGTTTTAATTTAATGCTGATATTATATATTCTATAAACTATCGAACATGGGGTTTTTCTAAAGTTAAAACACAAGCAAATAGTTTTCAAAGTGCTAACAAAAGACGGGTTACAAATAACTAATTAACTCAGAGATTTTATTAAAATCGTAACATCATTTTCAAATGTCATGTTTATGAATTTCCTCGATTTCAGTTTTTGTAAAACAAAGTTGTTACAACCTGTTTGATCAATTTAATATAAAGGCGGTACGAAACCTTCAAACAAAAGTTTTAAATTGTTATAATCGAAGACACTCAACGAAATGTTTTTGGGGAATTCGATGTTTCGTTAAAATTTTCAAAAAAACCTATTTTCCTGTAACATACCAGATTTGATCGTAACGTATTAACCGGGTTTGGGGTGTTACAATTATGGTATCGGAGCCTTGGTTACAAAACTCGGCTGTGGGTTATGGAGTTTAAGAATATTTTCAAAAGTCAGTTTAGAAAATGGTTTTGAAAATACATATTTTCTAGAAGCATGGCACCCGAGTGTCCGGCACCAAACCGCACGGTAAGTTCCCTGATTATTGCTTGAATTTTTATGAAATGTTGTGATGGATAGTTTTAAGAAATACCACTCTAAGAATAGAGACCCTTAGAATTTCTTACGAAAATCCATTTCTAATGCTAATTTCATAAGACTGTTCGATAATAAATAGTGGAAGAAGTACTAATTCATAAAACTTCTAATCAGATTAAGTTGAATCGGTAGTCATGAGTGCTAGAGGACGTGGACGTGGTATGCATGGCCGTGGTGGAGGCCGGGGTGTTGAGGCTGAACCCTCAGAATCAGGGCATGGGCCAGAAGGTGAAGTGTCGGCATCTCCAATTGCGAAGCGGGATTTTAGGACCAAACTAGTGGAGACGATGCTGTGTCTCAAGCTATGTTACGTGTGCTAGAGTGGGTTGCTGGAGCAAGCACGGGGTCAGTGGCTCGAAAATCTATTTTGAGTGACTCCGAGCTAATGGAGCTGAGATGTTTAGGGGCATTTTGGTGTAGCTCCTAACGTAGCCGAGTATTGGCTGGAAGCGATCGAATGAATCATGGATGATCTGGACTGTACCGCGGAAGAGAAGTTGTAAGGAGTAGTGTCCCTTCTTCGAGATAAGGCGTACCAGTGGTGGCTCACGGTAAGGGATGGTGCAGCAGCTGACCGCATTATCTGAGACTTCTTTAGGTCAGCATTTCAGGGAAAGTACATTGGAACAAGTTATGTGGACGCTCAGAGGAGGGCATTTCTCAATTTGGTCTAGGGGAATAAGAGAGTGGCTGAATATGAGGCAGAATTCGTACGACTAAGTTGATATGCCCGGTATTGTTGCGACAGATCATGAACGTTGTGTTCGATTTGAGGATGGTCTGAAGGACGAGTTGCGAGTATTAATAGCTCTGCAATGAGAAAGAGAATTCGCAATTCTAGTTGAGAAGGAAAAGATAGCCAAGAGGTGAAACGATTTGAAAGACAGAATCAGGACAGGGATAGGGGTAAGAATAAAAGGAATTTTGGGTCATCAAGATCTACTGGGAGTTTTCAGAAGAAGCTTAGGTTGGATGGGTCGAGTCGAGTTGCGAGGCCTCATTCATCGCTGTTCGGACTCAAAGAAGGTGCTAGATGTGGTAGATTCCATTCAGGGGAGTGCTGGGCAAGAAGTAAAGAATACTTTAGGTGTGGATCTATAGGTCATTTGGTAAGGGACTGTCCACAGGAGCCAAACAGGGCACGACCAGTTGGTCAAGGTTATGTGCAGCCTGGAAGAGGTTGGCAGCAACCACCGAGAGGTGGTGGTCCGGCCAGAGGAGGAAATGGTTATGGTCGAGGGCGTAGAGCATCGGGGAGAGGTGCTGGGAATATAGATGTGAGACAGCCTGGGTTAGTCTATGCAGCTAGACGACGAGAGGATGGAGATGCACCGGACGTCATAACCGGTACGTTCTTTATTTTTGGTTTGCCCTTTATAGCACTGATAGATATTGGGTCTACACACTCGTATGTTGCTAGTACTGTGTCTGAAAGTTTGAACATAGAATCTGAAATTACTCCTAGGGAAATGACTGTGATTAGCCCTTTAGAATAATCGATAGTAGTGAGCAAACTCTTTAAGAATATGCCTTTATAAGTTCAAGGGATAGTTTTCCTGGCTGATTTGATGGAGATGCCATTTGGCGAGTTCGATTTGATTTTAGGCATGGACTGGTTGGTAAGTATTGAGCAAACTTGGACTGTGCTGCTAAGCACATGATACTGAAGACTCTTGAGGATAAGGAGGTGTTGGTGATAGGTGAGAGAAGGAATTACTTGTCCAATGTGTGTCTGCTTTAAAGGCCGATAGGATGGTATGAAAAGGGTGTGAGGCGTTTTTAGCTTTCATCAGTGCATTGGAAGCCAATGAGTTGACCGTAAGAGATGTTAGGACGGTGAAGGAATTCTTTGATTTTTTCCAGAAGAGCTTCCAAGGTTACCTCCGGATCGTGAGGTAGAGTTCGGTATTGATCTTCTTTTGGGAACAGTTCTAGTGTCCATTGCCCCATATAGAATGGCGCCGAAAGAGCTGGTGGAACTTAAAGCTCAGATTCAGGAATTGTTGGACCATGGTTTTATCTGACCAAGTATGTCTCCATGGGGAGCATCGGTGTTATTCGTCAAGAAAAAGACGGGTCCATGAGGATGTATATTGATTACAGGCAATTGAACAAGTTGACGATTAAGAACAAGTACCTGTTGCCAAGGATTGACGACTTGTTCGATGAACTACAAGGCGCTTCAGTCTTCTCGAAGATAGACTTGAGGTCAGGTTATCATCAGCTTAAAGTCAAGGAGGCGGATATTCATAAGATATCTTTTTGAACTCGTTACGGTCACTATGAATTTTTAGTGATGCTGTTTGGGTTGACGAATGCACCAGCTGCGTTTATGGATATGATGAATTGGGTATTCCAACCCTATCTGGATCGGTTTGTCGTAGTGTTCATAGACAATATCTTGGTTTATTCAAGGATAGAAGAGGAGCATGATTCGCATCATCGGGTAGTTCTGCAGATTTTGAGAGAGAAGCAACTGTATGCCAAGTTCAGCAAGTGTGAGTTTTGGTTGGGAGAAGTTACTTTTCTGGGGCATGTTGTGTCTGCTGAGGGGATTAGGGTGGATCCCCGAAATATTGAAGTTGTTTTAGATTGGAAACCCCCGAAGTTAGTAGTAGAGATTTGAAGTTTCTTTGGGTTAGCTGGGTACTACAGAAGGTTTATTGAGGGTTTCTCATTGATAGCTGCATATCTAACCAAATTGTTACGGAAAAGGGTACTGTTTCTTTGGTCAGATAGGCAGTAAGAAAGCTTTGAGAAATTGAAGAGGATTTTGACGGAGGCACCAGTGTTGATTTAGCCTGAGGCCAAGAAAGAGTTTGTCGTCTACTTGATGCATCGTATACAGGGTTGGGATGTGTGTTGATACAAGAGAGGAAAGTAGTAGCGTACGCGGCTCGGCAATTGAGACCACATGAAGTGAACTATCCCACGCATGATTTGGAGTTAGCTGCGGTATTGTTCGCTCTGAAGATTTGTAGACATTACCTGTATGGGGAGAAGTCTATTATCTACATAGATCACAAGAGCCTGAAATATCTCTTTACCCAGAAGGAGCTGAATTTAAGGCAGCGAAGGTGGATTGAATTATTGAAAGATTATGACTGCTCAATCGAGTATCACCCGTAAAGCTAATGTAGTGGCAGACGCGTTGAGCCGTAAGGTAATATCAAACTTGAGGGCAATGCTTGCTCATCTCAGTTTATATGAAGATGGGAGCTTGTTAGCTGAACTTCAAGTGAAGCCTTCATGGGTAAGTCAGATTAAAGAAAAGTAGTTGTCAGATGAATCGTTAAGTTCTAAATTCCAGCTAGTGGAAGATGGTGAGACAAGAGATTTTAGTTTGAACAGTGATGGGGTATTATGCTTTCGTGGAAAGGCTTGTATTCCAAAGGATTCCAAATTAAGGCAGAAAATTCTGCAGGAAGCGCATAGCAGCCCATATGCTATGCATCCTATTGGGAGTAAGATGTATCGGGATTTGCATGAACTATTCTGGTGGTCAGGTTTAAAGCAAGAAGTTACTGAGTTTGTGAGTAGGTGCTTAACGTGTCAGCAGGTGAAGGCAGAACATCAGTTGCCTTCGGGATTGTTACAGCCAGTGAAAATTCCACTTTGGAAGTGGGAGAGGATAACTATGGACTTTGTTAGTGGGCTTCCTCTTACGCCTACTAAGAAAGAATCAATATGGGTAATTGTCGATCGATTGACAAATTCTGCTCATTTCATACCGGTTCGAGTGGATTATTCACTTTAAAAGTTAGTTAAGCTATATGTAGCAGAGATTGTGAGGTTCCATGGGGTACCAGTGTCTATCATATCAGACAGAGACCCCATGTTTACATCGCGGTTCTGGAAAGTGTTGCATCAAGCATTGGGTACAAGACTAGATTTTAGCACGGTGTTTCATCTGCATCGATGGTCACCGAGAGGTAATTCAGATTTTGGAAGATATGTTGAGAGGCTGTGTTATCGACTTCAGGGGTAGTTGGGAGGATTTTCTACCATTGGTAGAATTTGCATACAACAATAGTTATCAATCCAATATTCAGATGGCACCTTATGAAGCGTTGTATGGTCGTAAGTGCCGTACCCCTACCTGCTGGATAGAGTTAGGTGAGCGACAGTTGTTGGGTCCGGAATTGGTTTCTGAAATAGATGAAAAGGTTAAGTTGATTCGGCTCGATTAAAGGAAGCTTCTGACAGGCAAAAATCATATGCAAATCTAAAATGTAAGGATATAGAGTTCTCGGCAGGTGATCGAGTTTTTTTGAAAGTTTCACCTTGGAAGAAGGTTATGAGGTTTGGACGTAAGGGCAAGTTGAGCCCTAGATTTATCGGGCCTTATCAGGTGTTGAAACGTGTGGGACCGGTAGCTTATCAGCTTGAGTTATCTCCGAATTGAGGTAGATACATGATGTATTCCATATCCCATGTAGTGCCGGTGGAAAAAATCGAAGTAAGCCGAGGTGGAATTCGAGGTGGCTATGCAATGTTTCTCGTAAACTCGTTTCTTTTATTTAAACTTATTTTGAGTTTGGGATTTTATTATGTAATAAGGCGCTATAACTTAAATTTGAGTTTTGATTTAATGCTGATATTATATCTTCTATAAACTATCGAACATGGGGTTTTTCTAAAGTTAAAACATAAGCAAATAGTTTTCAAAGTGCTAGCAAAAGACGGGTTACGAGTTACTAATTAACTCAGAGATTTTATTAAAACTGCAACATCATTTTCAAATGTCACGTTTATGAATTTCCTCGATTTCGGTTTTTGTAAAACAAAGTTGTTTCAACCTGTTTGATCAATTTAATATAAAGACGGTACGAAACCTTCAAACAAAAGTTTTAAATTGTTATAATTTGAAGACACTTAACGAAATGTTTTTGGGGTGTAACAGTCTGGGTTATACCCTAGTCAGAACAGTGGTTTTGGGACCACAAATCCAAGTCCGTAAAATATTTTAATATTATATTCCGTGTCGTTGATATGTGGCTAAGCATGTGGTAAATTTTCGTAAGTTAATTCGTTTGTCTGTGTGCTTAATTTGATAAAAAGACTAAATCGCATAAGGATTAAAAGTGACTTTTCAATTGATTAATGGTCAGATTGAGATGGATTTATTATAGTGAAGGCCTTAAAGGGAAAATAGCCCATTTTTATTTATTGTGGACGGCAACATGGTTTTATAACATGCTTTTATATGTTATTTATTAAGTTAAAAGTTATATTATAATTATTATATAAGTTATATGTATATTATAATAAAAGAAACATGAAAGTGGAGTTCATTTTATACATTCTCCACCGAATTTTCAAAGGAAAAAGAAAAGTTATAAGCTCTCATACATTCGGCAATTTAAAGCCAAAATTAAGGTGAGTTTTGTCTTCGATTTTCGATAATTTCTATGTTTTTGCAATTGTTGCTTTGAGAGCTATCAAACCCATGTTTCAATTTGATGAATTGATGATGTTTATGAGTTATGCCATTGATGCAATGTTGAGCTTTGTGATGTTTTAAGGTGTTAAATGAAATATTTGAACTAGATGAACATGTTTGTTCTTGAAGTTTAGGCGAATTTAGCTAAGTAGGGCTAAATTGTGAAAATGGCAAATTGAGGGACTAAATTGCTAATTTGATGAAAAATATGGGCTTGTATGATATGTGTGAATATTCGGCTAAGCTTAGTTGTGTATTGATTTTGTGAATTTGATGTTTTGAAAAAAATGGACTAAATTGATAAAATGTGCAAATGTGAGGTCTAATTTGTAAATTGCCCTAAAAATATGTGTTTGGATTGAATTGAATGAATTAGTGAATAAATGGGTTAATTATGAATATGTTTAGATCAAGAACCAAGGAAAAAGGACTTAGATCGCAGGAAAGCGAAAGTGACAAAGTAACCATTTTCATACCGATAAACCGAATCCGAGGTAAGTCACTATGCAAATAAACGTACTTGCATGAAATTGTAATTGTTTATATGACTAGTTTTGATAATGGATGCTTATGAGAGGATTATGTATATAAATTCCGTGATAAATTTAATATAGTAAGTAAGTTCGAATATAATACAAGTTGTTAGTTTATATCTATGTGATGGGAATTGAATTATAGTTATTGAATTAGAAATGCTACATGTATGATGTTGAGAAATGAGGCACTAAGTGTGCGTATTTGAAATTATGAGGGAGCTAAATAGCACTGTGTGTGCGAAGTAATGGAAGCTTCAGCTTTTATGATTGGCACTGTGTGTGCGATACCGAATTAAGTTCGATTTTGTATTAATGCACTAAATGTGCGATGTCATTTAGGTCTTGACAACGAATCACGGCACTAAGTGTGCGATTTTAAGAAGTGAATAGCACTGTGTGTGCGATGATATGAAAGCTTCGGCTTATTGAATTGGCACTGTGTGTGCGATATCGAGACAAGTCGATTAAAAGAATAAGCACTAAGTGTGCGATTATAAGAAGTGAATAGCACTATGTATGCGATGATATGAAAGCTTCGGCTTATTAAATTGGCATTGTGTGTGCGATATCAAGACAAGTCGATTAAAAGAATAGGCACTAAGTGTGCGATTATAAGAAGTGAATAGCACTGTGTGTGCGATGATATGAAAGCTTTGGCTTATTGAATTGGCACTGTGTGTGCGATATTGAGACAAGTCAATTAAAAGAATAAGCACTAAGTGTGCGATTATAAGAAGTGAATAGCACTGTGTGTGCGATGATATGAAAGCTTCGGCTTATTGAATTGGCACTGTGTGTGCGATATCGAGACAAGTCTATTAAAAGAATAGAAACTAAGTGTGCGAGGATTAATATGCTTCGATTATGTATATAGCACTGAATGTGCGATTAGGTTGAATAAATACTAAAGGGCGATCAACATGTATTATCGAGCATTGAATAGCTTTGAAGTTGAATAATTATGTGTTAGATAATGTATGTATTGAACCTTTGTGGTTGATGAGTTATAAGCAAGCTATGAATGAGTATTTTAGCTATGTCTAGGACGTTGGTATTGTACAATTGTTCTGAGTTTCCGAGTATCCTATTTGATTCCTATTGGTTCAACGAACAAGTCTACAGTACGAATAGCAAATCCAAGCTTTGATAAGTTAAGTGAATGAATATCTGTTACAAGTATGTTGCTTAAATACTAATGGTGTATATGAGGTAAGTATCCATGTGAGCATATTATGATAAGTACATCAAATTGATAATATGATGTGTAAATTCTTGCCTAGATGAAACAGATGTAAATATGTATGTGATTTGAAAATATGCTAAGTTAGGGCCAAGCTTATGAGTTCAAGAAAGAATTAGGTGATTTTGTCATGAGAACTATATTGGTCATTTTATTATTTTGGTTATGTGCAATTCATGTTAAGTTTGTTTGTATATTGACTTACTAAGCTTTGTAAAGCTTACTCTGTGTGTATGTTTTCTCTGTTTATAGGTCGTTAAAGCTACCGAAGGCTCGGGACCGTCAAGGATCATCATCACACTACTAAAATTATTTTGGTACATTTTGAATATGTATATGGCTAGATATGGCATGTATAGGCTAGTCCTTGATATGATATGTAAAATGAACTTAGCCATGTGATTTGGCTAGTTATGTTTTGGTAATATGCTTAAAGGAATATGATATGTAAAGTGTTTTGGTATGATTAGTTGATATATGAAATGGTTGTGAAATGGTATGTATATAGATGATTGGTGCTTGGGCATAATTGAATTTTGGTCATGCAAATTGGTATGTTTAGATTGGTTAGTCATTTGGGTATGTTTTAGTGTTATATATATAAACATGTTATGTGTTGGTAAGTGATACTTGTAGGTGAACCCAAATGGGTGGTTGTTGGTCTTGCAAGTGACCTATTATGTCACACTGTCATGGCACACGGGCGTGCCTAGCAACCGTGGGATAAAAGTCAGTAGCTAGCTTAAGGAGTACACGGTCATGACACGGGCATGCTTGGAGGTCGTGTGAGAAATGGCAGTATATGACTTAAAGGGACATGGCCATAGCACACGGGTGTGCTTGGCAGCTGTGTTGGTTTTCGCAGTATATAACCACGGGAAGGACATACGGGTGTGTCTAGTAGCCGTGGGTGAGGCACGGCCTACCCCCACGGGAGTGTGTGCCCTGGATTTAGAAAAGTTTTTAATTTTCCATGAAATTTTGTATGTGTTTTGATTTAGTCCTGACTCGGTTATAAACATGTTTTAGGTCTCGATGACCTATTTATGGGACATTATGATTGATATTGATGAATGACTATATGATGAATTTCGTAAATGTTTCTAATCTGGCTGGTAATGCCTCTAACCCTAGCCTAGCGTCGGATACGGGTTAGGGGTGTTACACGGGGAATTAGATGTTTCGTTAAAATTTTCAAAAAAACCTCTTTTCTTGTAACATACCAGATTTGGTCGTAACGTATTGACCAGGTTTGGGGTGTTACATGCTCCGATGCTGTGAGTTAAAATTTGAAGGTAGTTGGGAAAGGTACCTACCTCTGGTTGAGTTTGCCTACAACAGCAGTTATCAGTCGAGTATACGGATGGCACCATACGAGGCTTTATATGGTCGCAAGTTCCAGACTCCTTTGTATTGGACCGAGCTTAGTGAGAAGCAAATTCATGGGGTTGATCTAGTTAAAGAAACTGAGGAGAAAGTAAAAGTGATCCGTGATAGTCTGAAAGCTACTTCGGATCAAAAAAATTCATACACGGATTTAAAAAGGAAAGAAATTGAGTTTCAAGTGGGCGATAAAGTATTTCTGAAGGTATCTCCGTGGAAGAAAATATTGAGGTTTTGTTGAAAGGGCAAATTGAGTCCATGATTCATAAGGTCGTATGAGATTATTGAAAGGATTGGGCCAGTGGCATACCGGTTGGCTTTGCCGATAGAGCTAGAGAGAATACACAATGTGTTTCATGTGTCGATGTTGCGATGATATCGTTCCAACCCTTCGCATGTGATCCCTCCAACGAAAATTGAGATGCGACCGGACATGACTCACGAGGAGGAATCAATTAAGATTTTGGCTCGGGAAGTTAAAAAATTGAGGAATAAGAGCATAGCCATAGTAAAAGTGTTATGGAAAAAACACGGTGTAGAAGAGGCTACGTGGGAACCAGAAAAGCCATGAGAGAACAGTATCCAAACCTTTTTGCCGGTAAGATTTACGAGGACGAAAATCTCTAAAGAAGGGGAGAGTTGTAACAGCCAGATTTTGGGGCTAGTTAGAATTGTGGTTCGAGACCGCTAATCTGAGGTTAAAGAAAATTATTTGGTATTATTTTATGTGTCATGACATTAATATATGGCTATATGAAAATTTTGGTGCTTTAATTTTGACCATTGAATGCTTAATTGTGAAAAAGGACAAAATCGCATAAAGTGTGAAAGTTCTATTATGCAAGATAGAGCTGTCTAATAGCCATAGAATATTAAATTGGAGGTCCTTAAAGTAAAATTAGGCCATTAAGAAGGTGTGGCCCACCATATAAACTAGGGAGACAAGGGCATTAAATTTTAGTCAAATTTGGTGATATTAGGTAACTAAAATGAATAAAATAAGATGAATAAAAGAGATGTCATCTTTTACTATTCACCTTTCTTCTTCCACCAAAAATTGAAGGGGAAATAGATATTTTTGGAGCTTAAACTTTCAGCCAAGCTATCTTCTTGCAAGTAAATGATCCTAGGGGTCTTCCTTGATAATTTTTGTACTTTTAGAATACCCAAAGCTTAAGCTAGCTAATGAGGGGACTAATTTGTAATATGGTTGCAAGTTTAAGGACTTACCATTTGAGTGTTCATGTTGTTATCTGAGTTTTTATGCAAGAAAATGAATGTTAGTGAGATGAGAAACAACTTTTGTGAAAGGTGTTATCATGAAAACACCTAAATAGGACTTAGTTGTAAAGATAGAAATTGTGTAATAAATGCATGAAATAGTTGGAATTATGAGTAGTTGTAAGAGTAATAAATGTTCAACTAGGATTGTTTAAAGAGAAAATATGATGAAAAATGATTTACGAGCCTAGGGGCAAAATCATAATTTTGCCATAGTACAAGGGCAAAATGGTCATTTTTGCCTAAGTAGAAATTATGATGTATTATGGTTATAAAATGATTGAATGAGTGAATTTTTGTTATTATATACCAAGAAGAGCACGGAATCAATGTTAACCGGGGAAAAGGCAAGGTTTCAAATTAAACCGCAAATTAAAACATTTTGTGCCGAGGTAAGTTTATGTGTAAACAATACATCTTTAATATATAAATATTGTAAATTATTGGTGTATTGTATGAATGGGATCATTGTAATAGAGAATGATTGAGTTTGATAGTTGATGAATAATTCCCGTATGAATTTCGAAATAAATATGTTGGTGTAGAAATAATATTCGTAACCATTCTTTTGGTGGGCTGTGTTGTAACATCCTGAAAAGGGCCTATGCATTTTTGGCTTAATTGTACGAAATGACATGTTTGATGTGTTATGAATAAATTTTGAATATTTTTGGAAACACAGGAATGTATGGAAATGTTACGTTAAAAGAGGAAAGTTAACATTTTGGAAACCTAAGTAAAATAGGAAAGTGACCATTTTGGAAACCTAAATAAAATAGGAAAGTGACCTTTTTGGAAACCTAAGTTTAAAGAGCCGAACGAAAATTTTTGGAAACTTAGAAATGACCTAGAAATGTCGAGTTTTAAAGTTTAAAAGAGAAAATTAAGGCAAGGTGGCCTTAAGAGAAAAAGTATGTGAAATTTGACACACAAACGGGCTTGGAAAAGTGGCTTGAAGATGCCACTTAGGGCCTCAGGAAATGGCACCACATGCAAGTGTAATTGGGCCAGGGATTGAGTCACTTAGGAAGCAAATAAAAGAAATTTTATTTTGCTACAAGAGCAGAGAGGTGAACGGCATGTGGGCTCTAAAAGGAGGAGTCTTATTTCCTTTAGAATTTCGGCTAATTAGGAGATAATTGTTGGATTAAATCTTTTGATAAAAGTGATAATTATCACATAGGAAGAGTGGTGGCCAAGTAGGGACTCTAGCCTAGGAATTTCGACAATAGGGGAAAATAAGGGCCATTCTCCATTCATTCTTTTCTCTTCAAGGAAACCTCTCAAATTCTCTAGCAAATAGCACCATTCTTTTCTTCTCTCCTTGTCAATTCTTCTCGCCATAATTCTCTTCTTTTCTTTTCTTCTTCTTACAAACACAATAAAAAAAAAAATCAAAAGTAAGCAAAGCCTTAGCCGATTCCTTTATTGTTACAAAAGTCAAACCTTGTGTTACACATAAGGGCCATAGCCAATACTACTAAGGGATTCAAGCAAGAGTTCCATCAATTCTTCAAGAAGGGTAAGATTAGGTTTGATTCTCATTCTATTTCTTTTAAGTCCATCAAAATTAAGATCCTAATATCCTCTATATATTGTTGCCAAACCTTGAAGAGATCTTTCTGAATTACTAAGTGTCGACTACAAGGAAGGAGAAGTTCTTTTCCGAAGGTACACCATAGGCAGCGTATTCCTAGTTATTCGGTGAAATTCGGATTTAAAATCCACAAGGTAAGCACCTAAAAGTATTCGCCAAGGCTTGTATGAATACTTAGATCTGTTCTTTAATTATTAAAAGCGAAAACTAACCTATGTTGAGATTTAGGGTTGGCGAATACTGGTGAAGAAAAACAAAGTTTTGGGATTTGAGTGTTAAGCAAATCGGCATTAAGGTGAGTTTAGGCACCAAATCCAACTAGGATTTGGTTTTGTGGCTGAATGAGTTTCTCATTAAACTTTTAATGTTGGTAGAATATAGGAAGCAAGATCTACAACAAGAGATCAAGATTCTTCGGGATTTCAGTGAATTTGCTAAGTGAATCAGGTGTGTACCCCACACTAATCTTAATAGATTTATGGCTTAAATTTGATATATATGTTAATATGAAAGTGTAAGAATGTGGCTAAAGTACCATGTTATGGTACAAAGTACTCAGGTACGTTTTCCTACTCCTACTAGGATTACGAAATATGTTATACTTAACATGTGAAAAGTGACATGAATGTGAAATTAAGTATGATATGCATGATATGAATAATATGGGGCATTCGGGTTATTTGAGAAAGGGGAAGTGAATGTGATGACTTCGGTCTCACTAAGTGAATGTGATGACTTCGGTCTCACTAAGTGAATGTGATGACTTCGGTCTCACTAAGTGAATGTGGTGACTTGGTCACATTATCCAATGTGGTAACTTTGTTACATTATCTGAATGTGGTGTCTCATGGCACAATTATCCGTGGCTATGCCACGAATTTTATGTGGGCGATGAGCACGCCGATTGCAATGATCGCCTTCGATGGTGTGTAGCGGATGGAGGATTGACTTAGTAGTCCTCACGGTGTGCAGGTTGGTACGGGTGGAGTGTAGCGGATGGCATATAGGTTTGGGTTCGGGTTTGCATCATTATCTTGAATTATTATTTGAACATGATGTGTATGGTATGCTTAATTCTATTATATTTTGGTGTTGGTTACACATTGAGTCTATCGACTCACCCCTTTGTGGGCACATGTTTCAGGTGATGAACAGTGATGGACCGGGACGGCAGAACTTGTGGTGGCCATGCTCAGCTTGAAGAATTATTTAATATGGACATTTTATTTTATTTAAGTATCAGATAATTTTATTTTGGGTTTTGTTTTATGTAATAAGGCCATAGTGATGATTTTATTTTTGTTTTAATTACTAAGTTATGATTTTAGGGTATTTAAAGAACAAGTCCATTTAATTTAAAATAAGCTTAAATATTTTGTCACCTAAAATAAATGGGTTTTCGATATAAAAATAAACTTGTTTTCAACTCGAGCCCAACCTACAAATAAACTATCTTCAAAACACACAGTTTTCAAAGTAACAAAAGAATTTTTGAACCGAGTTACATCGAGGAACATACCAGATCCGGTCAGGCTCGTGGGCTAGGTATGGGGTGTTTCAGTTTGGTATCAGAGCCCAATTTTAAACTCTCGGCCTGTGGCCTAAGGCCCAAAACATTTTCAAAACGAGCCCAAATGAGTTTTATGGAAGTATTTCTAAAAATGGGCAGGTTTGATGGCATGGCTCCTGAGTCTCCGACCCCCAGTCCACCAGGTAAGTACCCCTAACTATCTGTGTGATTATGTGAATTATAGAAGGGTAGAAAAGGAACGAAACGTAGAATAGCATGATAGGAACTTGAACCCTAGGATTAGTCTACTCAAACACAAATATATAAGACTTAATGCACTAAACAAACCTATGGCTAAGTCAATCGAGTTAGGGTGTGGCAACCATGGTACGCATGTTCAGGATTGGATCCGAAGAGCTTGGTATTTAAGCAGCCCTAGTGACTCACCTCCTCTTCGCAGAATCCTACCGGTGCGTAGCTTCTGGTTCACCCTAACCTGCAGGACTTAGTGGATGTGACAACCCCACGCATGCCTAGGAATGGTTTCAGTGGGAGCTTGGTACTTAAGCAATCTGTGTGACTCACCTCCTCTCCACTCGAATCCCGCCTCAGTGCGTAGCTTTGTTCACCCACCAAGGAGGCTCGGTCATAAAGCTAAACTCAATAACTAAAACTCGAAAGGAACTAGCCACTTTTTAGAACCCTAATATTAAAATTCTTAAAATCATTTTCTTTAATTCACGAAAATTATTTCTTTTTACACAAATTTTCAAAAATTTTCCGATTTATAAAATTACAAAATACCCCTAGTGGTAAAATTACAAAAATGCCCTTGGTTTATAAAATGTCCAACAACTCAATAGTTTTGCCAAAATTTCATTATTTCATAAATGTTCAAAACCCTAATTTGCAAACTATCAAAAAAATACCTTGATTTTTGGAAAATTACAAAATTGCCCCAACTTACCAAAATTACCAAAATGACCCGATTTCCAAAATTTTGCAACTTTATCGCTTTTGGAAAATAAATCTCTCAAAAGAACCCTCAAAGTTTTGCAACTTCAAATATCCCGATTTATTAAAATTTTACAATTTACCGGTTTGTGGAAAAATTACCAAAATACCCCCAAGGTCCAAAAAATTTTGAAATACCCTCGGATTTTAAAAATTTTCCAAAATACCCTGGGAATTTAAAAATACCAAAATACTTTGTGACAAAATCATCAAGGAACCTTATTTTGATAAATTACGAAAATACCTCAGAGGACAAATTACGAAAAACCCCGGGTAGTGGAAAACAACAACAAATGAAAACTACAACGTTTCTCTGAATGAACTAAGGTTCATAATTGTTTGATGGATGTGTGAATGAATGAAAAGACTGTGTACATGTATGAATACGAAAGAACCACTCCTAAAGTCCTTTTCATAAAATTTCTCCACAGGTAATCAAGTGAAACAAAAGTACTAATTCATAAAAACTTCTTAATCAGATCTCGACATTAGAGATGAGTTCTAGAGGACGCGGTCGTCAAGGATGCGAAAGAGGAAGAATAACTGTGTCAGAACCCGTTAGATCGGGTCAAGGGTCTGGCAATGAGTTACCATCGCCACCACCACCCCAGCTGTTAATGTCGAGCAGCAAGCTCAGATGGGGGATGATGCTGTGTCACAGGCTATGCTGCGAGTTTTGGAAATGGTGGCTGGCGTGGGTGGAAATACGGGAGCTCGAAAATCTGTACCCAAGTGATTCCGAGCCAACGGAGCTGAGGTGTTTCGTGGAGTATCCAGTGTGGCACCCAAGACAACTGAATCTTGGTTGGAAGCAATCGAGTGCATTATGGATGAGCTCGATCCGACCCAAGTAGAAGTTGAAAGGAATGGTGGCACTACTACGCGAGGAAGCGATCAATGGTGGTTAATAGTGAGGATGGAGCCACCGCCGAGGATCTAACACAGGAGTATGCTAAGGAGGCATATCGGAAAAAGTATGTCGGCACACGTTATATTGATGAGCGAGAGAAAGCTTTTTAGGACTAGTTCAAGGAAGAAGTCGGTAGCGAGATATGAGGCTGAATTTCGAGGTTGCCGATATGCTCGAGGAGTAGTCGAATCGAACATGAATGCCGTTGTCCGCTTTGAGGACGGATTAAGGGATAACCTAAGGTTATTGATAGCTCCACATCGAGCGGAGTTTTTCGCGTTGGTTGAAAAGGCCGAGGTAGCCGAGGGAATCAATGACTCAACTAAGCGTAACTCGATAGGAATAGACCCAAGAGGGTTGTGGATCATCGGAAATGTGCAAAAAGGCCCGTAACTCGATGGACCAAGGGTCGCAAGTTGGTACCAGAGGCGATGATCGTCCTTGTGAGCATTGTGGGAAGAAGCATTTAGGGAGGCCGGAAAAGACAGGAGGATGTTTTAAGTGTGGGTCCAAGGACCATATGCTCAAGGACCGCCCAAAGATATCGATGAAAAGTAGCCAAGAACTCGTAATGTTAATCAGGCTGGCAGGGGAGGACAACAGCCTCAACGAGGTCGAGGTTCGAATAACAGAGGTAATGGTGCTGGCAGAGGACATGGAACACAAGGCAGAGGTGTTGCTAATACTGAGGCAAGACAGTCGGGTTTGGTTTATGCAATTCACCGTAGGGAGGATGGAGATGCGCCAGATGTCATAACCGGTACGTTCCTCATTCATGGTAAACCCTATTATGCTTTAATTGATGTGGGTTCGACCCATTCTTATGTTGCCTGTAGTGTAGTTGAAACACTAGGCTTAGACTCTGAACTTTCTGATAGGGAGATGACGGTAGTAAGCCCATTTGGCCAAACTATAGTAGTAAATAAGATCTTTCAGAATGTATCCCTAGAAATTCAGGGAGTGAGCTTTCGAGCTGACTTAATGGAGTTACCCTTCGGAGAATTTGACCTCATACTTGGTATGGATTGGTTAGTAGAACACCGAGCCATGTTGGATTGTGCGGCTAAACAATGGAACTAAGGACCCCTGAGGATGAGGTGGTCATTATGATAGGAGAAAGAAGGAACTCCTTGTCTAATGTAGTTTCGTGCTTAAAATTTGAAAAGATGGTTCAGAAGGGTGTGAGGCATTTTAGCCTTTGTAAGTCGTTGGATGGAAATGAGGAATGTGTCAATAGAGTTAGAATGGTAAGGGACTTTGAGGATGTGTTCCCAGAGGAATTACCAAGAATACCCCCAGATAGGGAAGTTGAATTTGGAATAGACTTGCTACCAGGAACAACTCCTGTGTCAATCGCTCCATACCGAATGACACCAAAAGAGTTGGTTGAGCTCAAGGCTCAAATCTAAGAATTGTTGGATCGTGGGTTTATTCGACCCAGTGTGTCTCCGTGGGGAGCATCGATCCTGTTTGTGAAGAAGAAGGATGGAACTATGTGTATGTGCATAGACTATCGTCAATTGACTAAGCTGACTATCAAGAACAAGTATCCCTTGCCTAGGATTGATGACTTGTTCGATCGACAAGGGAGCGGCAAAGTGTTCTCAAAGATCGACTTAAGGTCGGGATATCACCAGTTAAAAGTGAAGGAGGTGGATATCCATAAGATAGCTTTTAGGACAAGATACGACCATTTTGAGTTTGTGGTAATGCCGTTCGGGTTGACAAACACCCCAGCCGCATTCATGGATATGATGAACCGGGTGTTTCAACCCTACTTAGATAGGTTCGTCGTAGTGTTCATCGACGATATTTTGGTATACTCTAAGTCTGAAGAGGAGCATGATGAGCATCTCCGAATTGGGTTGCAAGTATTGAGGGAGAAGAAGCTTTATGCCAAATTCAGCAAGTGTGAATTTTGGCTTAGGGAAGTTGCTTTCTTAGGACACGTGGTGTCCGCCGAGGGAATAAGGGTGGATCCTAAGAAAATCGGTTGTGTTGGATTGGAAACCACCTAAGTCGATGGCGGAGATTCAAAGTTTCTTAGGATTGGCGGGCTATTCTGTAAGGTTCGTGGAAGGATTTTCATCAATAGCCGCCATTAACAAAGTTGTTGAGAAAGGAAGTACCTTTGTATGGACGGATAAGCAACAGAGAGTTTTGAAAACTTAAGAAAGTATTGACGGAAGCTCCAAGTGTTGAATCACCCGAGGCGGAAAGGATTTTGTGGTGTCTTGTGACGCTTCACATACGGGATTAGGATGTGTTCTAATGCAAGATGGAAAAGTAGTCGCCACGCTGCCTCGGCGATTAAGGCCGCATGAGGTGAACTACCCAACCCATGACTTGGAATTGGCAGCAGTGGTCTTCGCTCTTAAGGTGTGGAGACACTACCTTTATGGCGAAAAGTCGATGATTTACACAGACCACAAGAGTCTTAAGTACCTGTTGATTCAGAAGGAGTTAAACTTGAGGCAACGAAGGTGGGTGGAATTACTGAAGGACTATGACTGTTCGATAGAATATCACCCGGGCAAGGTGAATGTTGTAGTAGATGCCCTAAGTCAGAAGGTTGTGTCGGACCTAAGGGCAATGTTCTCCCATTTAAGTTTGTATAAGGATGGAAGCCTATTGGCTGAATTGCAAGTCAAGCAAACGTGGTTGAATTAGGTGAAAGAGGGATAGTTGGTTGATGAAGATTTAAGTGTTAAGTTACAAAAAGCACAGAACGAAGAGTTAGAGGACTATGAGGTTAATGATGAAGGAGTATTGTGCTACAAAGGAAAAGTATGTATGCCGAGGGACAAGGAATTAAGACAGAGGATTCTTCGGGAAGCGCATAGTAGCCCTTATGCTATGCATCCCGAGGCATTAAGTTGTACAGAGATTTAAGAAAACAATTTTGGTGGCCTGATCTTAAATGGGAAGTTACAGATTTGTGGGAAAATGCCTGACGTGTCAGCAAGTTAAGGCTGAACACCAAGTTCCATCCGGATTGCTTCAGCCAATCCAGATTCCACAGTGGAAGTGGGAAAGAATTACCATGGACTTCGTTAGTGGGCTTCCCCTTACGCCTACTAAGAAGGACTCGGTATAGGTAATAGTGGACCGTTTGACTAAGTCCACATTTCATCCCCAGTAAGAGTGGATTATTCCCTTGAAGTTAGCCAAGTTATATGTGGCGTAAATCGTGAGACTACACGGAGTGCTGTGTCAATTATTTCCAGATAGAGACCCAAGGTTCACGTCTCGATTTTGGAGGGCACTTCATCAAGCTTTAGGCACTAAGTTGGACTTCACTACGACTTTTCATCCACAGTCAATGACAGGCGGTCTGAATGAGTAATATAAGTGTTGGAGGATATGTTGAGAGGATGTGTAACGGATTTCAGAGGAAGTTGGGAAGAGTATTTGCCTCTAGCCGAGTTTATGCGTACAACAACACTATCGTGCAAGTATTTGAATGGCACCATATGAAGCATTGTACGGTCGTAAGTGTCATACTCCTACTTGTTGGATCGAGTTAGGAGAACGCCGAGTTTTGGGACCGAGATGGTGGCGTAAACCAAGAGAAGGTTGAGATAATCCGAGCACGGTTAAAGGAAGCCTCTGATAGGCAGAAGTCTTACGCTGACCTCAAGTGGAAGGAAATAGAGTTTGAAGTGGGAGACCAAGTGTTTCTGAAAGTCTCGCCATGGAAGAAGGTGAAGAGGTTTGGTCGGAAAGGAAAGTTAAGCCCAAGGTTTATAGGGCCCTATCAAGTACTAAAGCGAGTGGGACTAGTGGCATACCAGCTAGAGTTGCCACCAGAGTTACAGCAGATGCACGACGTATTCCATGTATCCATGCTACGTCGCTACCGATCGGATCCCTCTCACGTGGTACCAATTGAAGAAGTGGAGCTAAGGCCAGACTTAACCTACGAGGAAGAGCCGATCTAGATTTTGGAACGTGACGTGAAAGTGCTACGGAGGAAGTCGGTTCCTCTAGTCAAAGTGTTATGGCGCAACCATGGATCGGAGGAAGCTTCGTGGGAACCAGATGAGGCAATGCGACAATAATACCCTCAATTATTTTAGCTAGGAAATTTCGGGGACGAAATTATTTTAAGGGGGTAGAACTGTAATATCCTGAAAAGGGCCTATGCATTTTTGGCTTAATTGTACGAAATGACATGTTTGATGTGCTATGAATAAATTTTGAATATTTTTGGAAACCTGAGAATGTATGGAAATGTTACGTTAAAAAGAGGAAAGTTAACATTTTGGAAACCTAAGTAAAATAAGAAAGTGACCATTTTGGAAACCTAAGTGGAAAATGACCATTTTGGAAACCTAAGTAAAATAGGAAAGTGACCATTTTGGAAACCTAAGTTTAAAGAGCCGAACGAAAATTTTGGAAACTTAAAATGACCTAGAAATGTTGAGTTTTAAAGTTTAAAAGAGGAAATTAAGGCAATGTGGCATTAAGAGAAAATGTATGTGAAATTTGACACACAACGAGCTTGGAAAAGTGGCTGAAGATGCCACTTAGGGACTCGAGAAATGGCGCCACATGCAAGTGTAATTGGGCGAGGATCGAGTCACTTAGGAAGCAAATAAAAGAAATTTTATTTTGCTACAAGAGCGAGAGAGGTGGACTGCATGTGGGCTCTAAAAGGAGGAGTCTTATTTCCTTTAGAATTTCTGCTAATTAGGAGATAATTGTTGGATTAAATCTTTTGATAAAAGTGATAATTATCACATAGGAAGAGTGGTGGCCAAGTAGGGGACTCTAGCCTAGGAATTTCGACAATAGAGGGAAAATAAGGGCCATTCTCCATTCATTCTTTTCTCTTCAAGGAAACCTCTGCCGAAATTCTCTAGCAAATAGCACCATTCTTTTCTTCTCTCCTTAGCCGAATTCTCTCTGCCATAATTCTCTTCTTTTCTTTTCTTCTTCTATTACAAACACAATAAAAAAAATCGAAAGTAAGCAAAGCCCTAGCCGATTCCTTTATTGTTACTAAAGTCGAAACCTTGTGTTACACATAAGGGCCATAGCCGAATACTACTAAGGGATTCAAGCAAGGGTTCCATCGAATTCTTCAGTAAGGGTAAGATTAGGTTCGATTCTCATTCTATTTCTTTTAAGTCTATCAAAATTAAGATCCTAATATCCTCTATATATTGTTGCCGAAACCTTGAAGAGATCTTTCGGGAATTACTAAGTGTCGACTACAAGGAAGGAGAAGTTCTTTTCCTAAAGGTACACCATAGGCCGCGTATTCCCTAGTTATTCGTTGAAATTCGGGATTTAAAATCCACAAGGTAAACACCTAAAAGCATTCGGCCAAGGCTTGTATGAATACTTAGATCTGTTCTTTAATTATTAAAAAGTCGAAAACTAACCTATGTTGAGATTTAGGGCTGGCCGAATACCAGGTGAAGAAAAACAAAGTTTTCGGGATTTGAGTGTTAAGCAAATTGGCATTAAGGTGAGTTTTAGGGCATCAAATCCAACTAGGATTTGGTTTTGTGGCTGAATGAGTTTCTCATTAAACCTTTAATGTTGGCCGAATATAGGAAGCAAGATCTAGAAAGAGATCGAGATTCTTCGGGATTTTAGTGAATTTGCTAAGTGAATCAGGTGTGTACCCACACTAATCTTAATAGATTTATGGCTTAAATTTGATATATATGTTAATATGAAAGTGTAAGAATGTGGCTAAAGTACCATGTTATGGTACAAAGTACTCAGAACGTTTTCTACTCCTACTAGGATTACGAAATATGTTATACTTAACATGTGAAAAGTGACATGAATGTGAAATTAAGTATGATATGCATGATATGAATAATATGGGGCATTCGGGTTATTTGAGAAAGGGAAGTGAATGTGATGACTTGGTCTCACTAAGTGAATGTGATGACTTTGGTCTCACTAATTGAATGTGATGACTTCGGTCTCATTAAGTGAATATGGTGACTTGGTCATATTATCCGAATGTGGTAACCCGGTTACATTATCTCAATGTGGTGTCTCATGACACAATTATCCGGTGGCTATGCCACTAATTTTATGTGGGCGATGAGCACGCCGATTGCAATGACGCCTTCGATGGTGTGTAGCGGATGGAGGTTGACTTAGTAGTCCCACGGTGCAAAGCGAGTTGGTACGCAGGTGGAGTGTAGCGGATGGCATATAGGTTTGGGTTCGGGTTTGCATCATTATCTTGAATTATTATTTGAACATGATGTGTATGGTATGCCTAATTGTATTATATTTTGGTGTTGGTTACACATTGAGTCTATCGACTCACCCGTTAGGGCACATGTTTGGTGATGAACAAGTGATGGACCGGACTGGCGAACTTGTGGTGGCCATGCTCAACTTGAAGAATTATTTAATATGGACATTTTATTTTATTTAAGTCTTGTATAATTTTATTTTGGGTTTTGTTTTATGTAATAAGGCCATAGTGATGATTTTATTTTGTTTTAATTACTAAGTTACGATTTTAGGGTATTTAAAGAACAAGTCCATTTAATTTAAAATAAGCTTAAATATTTTGTCACCAAATAAATGGGTTTTCGATATAAAAATAAACTTGTTTTCAACTCGAGCCCAACCCACAAACAAACTATCTTCAAAACACACGCTTTCAAAGTAACAAAAGAATTTTTGAACCGGTTACATCGAGGAACATACCAGATCCGGTCCAGGCTCGTGGGCCAGATGTGGGGTGTTTCAGGTGTGCAATACCACCTTACTACACTTTCACGATGGGCTATGTGTGATACCATCATGTATATTATCATTTGGTGGGCTATGTGCGATACCACCAAATATTCTTGTTGGTGGGCTATGTGCGATACCACCAATTTGTAAAATAATGGTGGGCTATATGCAAAACCACCAAGTGTTTAGTATTAATTCAAACGGTTTATAAATAAATTTTTTTATGTGTTGTATCATGTGACCTTGTGGTAATAAGTGCAGGGATGTATGTTAATGAATGTGAGCATTATGCTTGTGATGTGGTTGGAATAGGGTAGGAGATGAAATGAGTAAGCATGATTATGGAATTTGGATTGTTCTTGCTTAGTATGAAATGCTATTTATTGATTATCATATGTTATGATTTTTATTGCTTACATGTAAACTTACTAAGCGTAAAGCTTACTTCCTTTCTTTTTCCTTGATTTATAGTGTCAAAGAGCCGGGTCGGGATACGAAGATAATTAGAAGATCACCCACACTATCAGCTCATCTCGGTATATTTAGACTTAGTATTTTGAGTATGGCATGTATAGTGGCTAGACTAGGTGAATTATTTTGTTATTTTGGCCAAGTATGTATTGGATCTTTTAAAGGTGAACTCTGTTGTATATTGCCATAGTTAATGGCTCATTATTTCTAATTTATGAAAAGATGAAGTTATCTATGGAAGTGTATGTTGCAAATTTGAGTTGCTTAGTGATTTGTTGAATTGGAATTATATTGTGTGAGCTAGGGTGATGAAAAGAACTTGGCAAATAGCCTTGTTCTTGTCCACACGGGTAGGCACATGAGCGTATGTCTAGGCCATGTGAGGTACACGGGTAGTCCTATGGGTGTGTGACGAGGTCGTATGTCCCCTGCATGTTAAAATTTCAAGTCAGTATGCTTGGTAGTAAACACATGGGTAGAGACACGGCCATGTGTCTCAGCTATGGGAGAGGCACGGCCATGGACATAGGCGTGTTCCCAGGCCCTGTGAAGTCTGCACCTGATGTTAGGAATTTAATTCGACACACGGTCTTAGGACACGGGCTTGTGCCTTGGCCGTGTGATCGTAGTGAAGTGATGATGTAATAGACAGAATGCCAAGGTTTTGGCACACGAGCGGAGACACGGAGTGTTGAGGCCGTGTAAGGGACAAGGATCAGGGACACGTGTGTGTCCGACCGTGTGAAATAAGTCAGTGTCGACCACGGGTGATGAACAAGAGCATGTGTCAGGGGCACACGGGCATGTCCCTTGAGCAACACGAGCGTGTGACCCCTATTTAGGCAAAATTTTTCTAAGTGCATAAAAGTTCCCGTTTTATTTCTATAAACTTCCAAGAGTATGTATAAGGCCTCGTAGGCCCAGGATAAGCAGGTTATGAGTTTGAATGGAAATTTTTAAGCTGAACCGAAATTTTATAGCCCGATGTGTTATGTTTATCCAAGTTAAGTTAGGTAATACCGGGTATCCGTTTCCGGCTTCGAACACGAGTAGGGGGTGTTACATTCGAGGTGAAAGATCCATGGGATTGTGAAACCACACCATTCTATCTCTTTAATCTTCATTCCCAATAGGAATATTACATATTCTATCCCCCCAATCTTTACCATCAGCCTATGCACCTTTTCGACATTCCAGCATCTTGCATGCTCCATCCAAAGATCTTTAACACTTACATCACTTGTGGAAAGCATATTTGGGATCGTTGTACTTCCATTAAGATGTTCCAAACCCCAATTATCCTTTCTAATATTAATGATCTCACCATTTCCTATCTGCCAACCGAAACGATTCTTCACAAATTCCGTAGTAGCAGCAATACTCGACCATATAAAAGAGGCTCTATTCACTTTTTTAGCGTTGAAAATATTTCCATCAGGAAAATATTTTGAGGACAGAAATTTAAAGCAGAGGGACTCCTTGTTGTTGATGAGTCTCCAAACTTGACAACCTAGGAGACCTATATTAAACAGTCTCATGTTGCGTAAACTAATACCACCCATTCGCTTTGGTTGACAAGGAGTTCTCCAGGAGAGCATAAACCAAAATTTTCCGCTTTCCTTTCTAGACCACCAACTTCTGCTGAGCTTCATTTGAATCTCCTTTAACACCCCTTTAGGGGCAAGAAAAATGGACATCGCATAAGTAGAAATGGACTGGAGTACTGCTTTAATCATGATCTCTTTACCACCATATGATAAGAGACTTTTGCCGGCTATTTATTCTGCAAGAAAGTCTATTAATAATATCAGTAAAAGCCTCTCTTCTTCTTTTACCAATAGGGAGGGGCATCCCTAAATATTTATCTAACTTCTCCATAACCTTCATACTGAAAATATTATTACAAATTCTTTTCATTTCACTGGGGGTATTAGGACTAAACAGAATCATAGACTTTTCAAAGTTTATTTCTTGACCAGAACATGTGTGAAATTCCTAAGGATATTCATGAAGCACTCTAATTCTCTTTTCTTATTCCTAACAATTAAAAGAGCATCATCTGCAAAGAATAAGTGATTAATCCTAGGACCATGCACAATAGCTCGAATGCCTCTTAACAAATCATTATTCTAAGCCTAAATTGGCATTCTTGAGAAGGTTTCCATACAGAATAAGAACAAATACAGCGATAGAGGTGATTAAGCTAATTAATTGTTGTTTTGGGTGAAATGTTGATTAATATTTGTGTTATATATAGCTTAAAATGATTGTTATGTGATAATTAGTGATTTGGATTAAATTATAATGTTAGTTAAATTGAAGGTTATGATTGAAAATAGGAAATTAGATGGATAAGTACTTGTGATGAAATAATGTGTAAACAATTATATGATTTGGATATGAAACGACCCGTTTGAACCTTGTGAGTGCTTAGGATACAATTAGGGTTATTACAATTTCAGGTGCTAGTCTTGGATGTCCTACTGATGGCTGAGGTCCTGCATTTGTTGTGGATTCTCCACAACTCATGTGAGCAGCATCGTGTAGCTTAACGTCCTGACTCACAGCTCATGTAAGCAGGCCTATTTCACAGCTCGTGTGAGCATTTACAGTTACAACTCGTGTGATCAATTATCGTCATAGCTCGTGTGAGCATTTTCCCTCGTATCCAATGTTATTTCACTGTGGTTCATCGAGTATAAAATGAAATATGAATGAGTTATATGGAAATAGATTTATGAAATGTATTTTTGAATTGAAAATGTGAGATGTTGAAAGAAAGTGAGCTGATTGAGTTATATATGCTATTTATGAATGTTATATGGTATGATATGGTATAAGCTTCACATTTGTGAATTCACTAACCCTGTGAGGTTTGTGGTGTGCATAGGAAACAAATGTGTTTATGAGTTGTTTAATGAGTTTTATGTATGAACTGTTTAGTTGAATCCTATTTGGTAAGTTTGATTTTACGTTATATACAAGCTCACTAAGCATTGATTGCTTATTTCCGTTGTATTTCATTCTCTATAGGTCATCGGAAGTCAAGGTCGATTTGAAATTCAAGTCAGAGCTCACACTATCTATTCTTTGACTCGGTAAAAGTTTAATCATTTTGTTTTGGTTATAAATGGCATGTACTAGGAGCCTTTAAGTTCTTTTGCTTATGATGAAGTTATTTATAACTTTGGTTTAAGTAAGACTTATGGTTGTGTATATATATTTGGTATTTTAGCTCATGTATGTCTATATAAGTGCTTTTGGTCATTTGATTTATATTTCATGAAATCGGTTTGAGGTACGAAAAATGGATGTGAATGAAATGGTTGAATTGGTATGTTTGACATGTTTATAAGGTAAGAACTTGTGATTATTGAATGTGAATTTAAATTGGTGTTTGTTTTGTGGTGCCAACAAGGGCATTTGGTTAGACACTTAAGGTTGAATTTTTTGGTATGTTTTAGGCATATTTGAATGTGTGAAAATGGTTGGAAAAGGTTTGGCTTGGTACCTAAGAAATGTTTGATGATTTGGCTTATTTTAGAAGTTATTTTAGGTGCATACGGCCTAGGACACGAGCTGTCACACAGTCGTGTGCCACATACGGTCACTCCACACAGCCATATGGCCTATTTGATTTTGGTGTAGGATTTTCCACACGGCATCAGGTTGTTACACAGTTTGGCCACACGACTATATCTTTGAGCCACAGAGTTTGGGCTTTGTCACACGACCGTGTGACCCTTATTTTTAGTTTTTTCCACATTTTTCTATTTTGTTTCAAATTTGTCCCTAATTGTTTTCAAACTAATTTTATGGCTATGTAAGCTCGATTTAAAGGCCGTATTTGTATATATGCTATGGATAATAATTGGTTATGAATATTTTATATTTAAATTGAAATTTGAATTAATTTAGTTTGTTTTTTTAATTCATTAACTATTGATAAACCGAAATAGTAACATATTTTAATCCCACATTTAGCATACTTCTGGATGATTTTTCCCTTTAATTATGGAAATAGGTGCTCCTAATCCTTTGTCTTCATGTTTTATACTCAGTAGAGCACCGGAGGATGAAAAAAATGAATAACGGGCCAAAATGGAGAAAATTGGCCAAAGTACAAAATTCACACGGCTTGGGCACAAGACCACACGGCCGTGCCTTGTGAGAAAAGTCAACCACGGCTTGGACCCCGAAATACATGGTCGTGCCTCATCAATAGGATTGACCACGGCCTGGCCATGATTTACATGGGCGTGTGCCATGGGCGTGTCTTTGTCGCAGGAAATAAAAATTCTATTCGGATTAGGGTACTTAGAGGCAAAGAAACATATTCCAAAAGCCTATATACAGACCCTAGAGGCCAACCTTTAAGGAGGCGTTCAGCTAGGCCAAGGAGCAAATCTAGAGTAGTTAAATTTAGGGATTTATTGAAGAAAGACAGTTGATTCATCTCAAGAAGCTAAAATCATACTCAAGACGGAGAATCTCTCCTTCAATTCCTTTAGGGGGTTTTAGGGATTTCTTATGTTTTGCTTTATCTTTTCTTCTGAGATGTTTTCTTTTACAATTATGAACTAAACCCTCAAAAACTTGAGGGAGATGAAACCTAAGATGGATCTTTTTATTGTTATCTGAACTGAATGATAAATATTTGATTTGTTCTTAACTATGTGTTCTTAATTATTATTTTGGTATTTTCGGGATATTGATTCAAGTGTGATGTGCTTAGGTAGAGGAGGAAGAGACCTTGTCTAAGAGTAGATCTAGCATAGTTAAGCGGAGTTGCACGTGTGCCTAGAGATAGGGTGACGAAAATCTGCCAGATTAGGGTCAAACCTAATGTGGGAGTCCATAGATCGAATTAATGCAATTCTAGGATTTTTAATTAGAAAGAGATTTCAATTAATCAACCTAGGGTTAGATGTTAGTCGCCTTGAATAGAAGGATTAATATAAATTAAGGAATCCTACGGATCAAGTCAAATGAATAAATTGTCTGGTTCAGAGTTAGATAAGAAGTGAAGTCTAGGCGATTCTTCCTCGGTATTGTTTAAATCAATCGGTTTTCCTCTCAAGTCCTTCCCCAAAATTCTTCTTTGTCTTAGCATATTTAGTTTATTTAATTAGTTAATTTTAGATTAGAAAAAATCCACTTACTTCATAGGCTAAATAATAGAAATATAGTTAATATTGTACTTTCGGTTCCTTTGGGTTCGACAATTCGATCTTGCCGCTAGCTATACTACTGTTCGATGGGGGCACTTGCCTCCATCGTTGTCTTAGTTAGTTTCAGTTTCGATCATTATTTTTATAAATTTTTAAGACTCTGACAGACGATCAACTATCTTAATACTCTGTAACCCTAATCTAGCGGCGGAGACGAGTTAGGGGAGTTACAATAAACATTATGTCTAAATCCCCACAATGTTTCCACCCATCGAAAAGGAAATGCACATCTGTGACTACTTAAAAAAAAGAATTAGAGGTGTCATGACATGATCTAGACACCTTCAATGTAAGTTTGTGAAAAGGCTCAAGTACTTTTGTAACTCTTCGAACATTTTCCCAATCATCACATGTGGCGACTCCATCTCTAGCACTAAGGTTTAGAAAAAAAAATTATGATCATCATGAACATAAGCTTTAAACACACATTCATATTTTCAACTACATTTAATATCATATAAGTTGAATTCCATCTAGTACGCACATCTAGACATAAACGAGCCTTAGCACCAACCATTTCTTCTTCTGTACGATGGTTGAATTTAGACAACCTTGATGGTGATGCTCTAATATATCTCATAGCTCCTATAACTCGACCCATCCTTTTCTTGAACAATGAGATTAATAATGTGTGTCGCTTATCTCATATGTATATATTTAGCATTTGCAACAAAAGCTTTTCGATGGACCAACTTCTTTCTCAAATAATCAATAGCAACATTGTTAAAAGATGCATTATCAACAGTAATACGAAAGAAATTTTCAATCCCCTAATCTCGAAGACATTTCTCAAGGGCTTGACCAATGCTCTCACCTTTATGAGCAAAAATTGGGCAAAATTTTATAATTCTATTTTGTAATCTCCACTCGTCATCTATCCGGTGAGCTGTTAGAACCATGTAGGATATGCTTTGCAATGAACCATGTATTCTTTATGGAATTAAAAAAACCAAGATATCTCTTTCTAATTGTCCAACGAGATGGAAGATGAAACCTTGGGCATGCTATAGAAATAAAAAACTTAAAACCCTCCCCTTCCATAATTTTAAAAAGGAAATTCATCCACCATAATCAAATGAATCAATGCATTTTTAATATCATCTTGATTAAACACCCAAGTTGACAAATATACATTTTCTTGGCTAGATTTTGCAAATGCAAGTTCTGCTTGCTTAAGATTAGAGGTATTACCTTGGGGTTTTCTTGAGCAAGTCTTCAAATGGTTATTTAGATTGATGGTAGAAGCCCCACTTTCCATTGTGTAAGTGGCATCGCAATAATTGCACTTTGCCCTATTCTCCCCATATTCTGTTGAGTATTTGCTGAAATTTTGTCTACAATGTACCTTTAGTTTGGTCTTTCTTCAAGTATTTCCCTTCTTTTTTGTGCGAATAAATTTAGTAGGAGAAGTAGGTGCAGCTTCTTGTAATGATTTTTTGCTTTAAGACTTTTGCGATAACATTGAGTCATTCATCTACAATAATAAATATAACCAATTAAAATGGAAAATATAAAATACATAGTCTATATTAATTTTATAAGAATATAATTTGTTTTGTAAGAATTTCATTCCGTAAATCTATAAGTCTGCACCCACTATAACCATGTAATAATTTATTTTCAGTGATGTCAAAAATAGTGGTTTTGGGACCACAATTTTGATGAGTGAGTTATTATTTTATTATTTATTTAGTGTCAACAAGATATTATTAGGGTCATATTAAAGTTTCATTAAGAAATTTTGACATTTGAATGGTTAATTAAGTAAAAAGACTAACTCGTAAAATGATAAAAATTTAAGTTCTATTAGCTAAAGGGTTAAATGAATTTGGAATGAAATTTAATGGAATTGAATGGTAATTATACCATATATGTTGATAGTGGATGTACATGGATAGGTTTTAATGTAATTATGATAGTTTTAAAAGGTTAAAATGATAATTAAACAAATTAAACTTAAAATAAATGAAACAAAAATTGCTTCATCTTTCTCATTTAACTTCACCACCGAAATTTGAAGAAGGAAACACCATTTTTAAGGTTTTAAGCATTCGGTTGTTGCTTGCATGGTATGTGATTTCAACCCCGTTTTTAATAATTTTTATGTTTTTGAGTCCGTTTTAGCTTAATATAGCTAGCCAAAGGGGCAATTTACAAAATTGTTAAAGGTTAAGGGTTATGCCATGAATGCTTTTGAATTATTTTTTTATGTTAATTGATAGAGTATGAATCCTTGTTGAAAAATAAACAAGTTTTGTTAAGTGATTTTTGATGAATTTTGGAATTTGGGATTAAATTTTTAAAGGTGTAAATCTACAGGTTTTATTGTGAAATGATGGTAAATATGGATTGTATCAAGGTCCCTTTCATCTATGGTTAACATGGATTTAGGTTAAAATGGTTAGATTTTAAGTTATAAGCTTAAGGACTAAATTATGAAAAGTCAAAATGTTAGGGGCAAATTGGTAATTTTACATAAATATGAAATATGGATTAAATTGAATACTAGAAGTATTTAATTGATTGAAATTACCTATTTAGATCAAAATAAACCACGCTCGGACTTAGATCGAGGAAAAGCTAAAGCTTCGACTAGTTCGATTAAACTACTACACCCTAATTGTCAAGGTAAGTTCGTACAAATAGTTATCGCTTAAATGTTGTTTTAAATCGAATGATTATTATGTTATTTTGATGTAAACAAATCAATATACAAATGTATCAATGATATGATGAATTGACAAAAATCGAGTCCCATTTGAACCTTAGGAATTCTTAGGACATAAATGACATGTCATTAGGGATTTCATGTTTCGGGAGTTGGTCTTGAATGTCCTACTGATGGCTGAGGTCCTGTATTTTTTGTGGATTCTCTACATCTTGTGTGAGCAGCATCGTGTAGCTTACATTTCGACCCACAGCTTATGTGAGCAAGCCCCTTTCACAGCTCATGTGAGCACTGATGTAAAGGAAATGTTACGGTTATTTGTAAAGGCACATTTTGTGTGAGTTTTCCTGACTATCTGTAACATCCTGAAAATGGGCCTATGTATTTTTGATTTAATTATACGAAATGGCATGACTTATGTATTATGAATGTATGATGAACATTTTTTTGGAAACTTGGAAATGTTAAGTTTAAAAGAGGAAAGTGAACATTTTGGAAACTTGGAAATGTTAAGTTAAAATAGGAAAGTGAACATTTTGGAAACTTGGAAATGTTAAGTTAAAATAGGAAAGTGAACATTTTGGAAACTTGGAAATGTTAAGCTTAAAAGAGGAAAGTGAACATTTTGAAAACTTGGAAATGTTAAGTTAAAAGAGGAAAGTGAACATTTTTGGAAACCTAGAAATGTAAGGAAATGATTTAGGAATGTTAAGTAAAAGAGGAAACTAAAACAAAGTGGCTTTAAGAAAATTTATAGAAGAAATTTGACACAAACATAGACTTGTTTAAGTGGCTTGGAGGCACCACTTAAGGCCCAGGTAAGTGACGCCACAAGCTATGCAAATGGGCCTAGGTTCGAGCCACATGGTAAACAAAAGGGGTTTTTATTTTTTCAACATGAAGAGGGAGAAGTGGACGGCATTAAGGCACTAGGAGGGAGGAGTTTAATTCCCTCTAAAATTCGGCAAAGCTAGGTGATAAACAATGGATTTTTTATTTTTGATAAGGTGATAAGAGGAGAAAAATTCGGGATTTGATGAGGAGGAGAAGAGTTGGCCGGCCAAGGGGGTCTTAGGTGACAAATTCGGCTAGGTGTGTATAGGAGGGGCAGCTGAATTTCATTTAGCCAACTTGCCTCTCTTTTGCTAACTCTTTTCTCTCCAAGCTATCATCTTTTTCTTCTTTCTTTTCTAATTGTTCTAGCCGAATTTTCCCCCCTCTTCTTAGTTCACTTTTGCCGATTTCTCAAGGGACTCTTTCCCCTCTCTTTTCTTTTGCTAAACCGACAATACAGACATCTTCATAAGCCGATTTCTTGTTAAGTTCCAAAAGTCAAAAATAAGTCCCTCTAGCTTTAGCCGAATCTTTGAAGGACTTAAAGCAAAGGGTTGTCGATTTCTTCAAGTAAGGTAAGATCTCATTCGGTTCATCCTTTTCTTTTAAGATTAACCAAAACCAGGAAATCTAACCCCATTATTGTGTTAGTTGAAACTTGGAAAGAAGGCTTCGGGATCTATCCATAAGTCGACCATAAGGAAGAAATCTTCCAAGATCTAAGGTAAGGAATATTCAGCCAAGGCCTATTTTGGTGTTTTAGATCTAGTTTATAATCATTCAAAATAGCCAAAACTAACAAGTTAATAGATCTAAGGATCAGCCGATTACGAGGAAGGAGAAGTTCTTTTCCAAAGGTACACCATAGGCCACGTATTCCCTAGTTATTCGGTGAGTTTGGGATTTAAAATCCACAAGGTAAGTACCTATAGCATTCAGCCAAGGCCTGTATTGATACTAAGATCTATTTCTTACATGTTAAAAAGTCAAACTAACCTATGTAGAGATCCAGTGTTTGGCCGAATACAAGGAGGAGTATAGCAAAGTTTTCGGGATTTGAGTGATAAGCAAATTGGCATCAAGGTAAGTTTTAGTGTACAAATCCTACTAGGATTTGGTTTTGTGGCTGAATGGGTTTTTATTAAATCTTTAATATGGGCCGAATGTAGGGAGATCTAAGGCGAGAGATCGATTTTGGGATTTCAAGTGAAATTATTAAGTTTAATCGTGTGTACTCCACACTACTTTTTAATAAGATTTATGGCATTAATTAATATGTGCATGTTTATAAGAATGTGAATATGGGTAAGGTACCATACTATGGTACAAAAGTACTTAGGTACATTTCCTACTCCTACTAGGACTATGGATATATGTTATTTTTAACATGTGAAAAGTGATAAGAATGTGAATTAAGGCATGATTTTGCATATTGTGTATGAAATATAGGGGCATATGGGTTATGTGAAAAGGGGAAGTAAATGTGGTGACCTAAGACCACGAAATCTGAATGTGGTGACCTAAGACCATGATGACTGAATGTGGTGACCTAAGACCACGAATTCTAAATGTGGTGACCTAAGACCACGAATTTTTATAAGGGCGATGAGCACGTCGACTCGCAGCTGATCGCCTTTGATGGTGTGTAGCGGATGGAGGGTTGACTTAGTAGTCCCCATGGTGTGCGAGTTTGAGTGCGGGGACGGTAGTGGATGGCATATAGGTTTGGGTTCGGTTGCATCATTATTTCCTATCATTATATGAATATGCATGTAATATGTGAACATATGCCTAAACTGCTAAATTTTAGTGTTGGTTACACATTGAGTCTGCTTGACTCACCCTTGTGGGATTATTTTCACCGACGATCGGTGATGGACCGGCCAGAGATGCTTAGTGGAGGCCATGTGAAGTTCAGATTTCTTTTATTTGGACTATTTTACTTTAAGTATTTTGAATTTAAATTTTGGGAATTATTTGATGTAATAAGGCTTTAGTAGAACTATTTTATTCTGTTTTATTTATTAAGCTTACAAACTTTTATTTATTAAAAGATTAAGTAAATCTATTTTTAAAACAAAGCCCAAACATTTTGTCACCTAAAGTAAAGGATTTTAATAATGAAATAAACTTGTTTTCATCTCAAGCCCAACCCAAAACGATCTTTCTTCCAAATCACACAAGTTTTTCCTAAGTAACAAAAGAATTTGAAACGGTTTACACCGGGGAACATACCAGATCCGGTCAAGGCTCGTGGGCTGGGTTTGGGGTGTTTCAATTTGGTATCAGAGCCTAGTTTTAAACCCTCAGCCTTGGGTTTAAGGCCCAAAACGTTTTCAAAGTGAAGCCCAAAAGGAATTTTTGTGAATTAAGCAGGTTTTTTCTGGCATGGCCCACTAAGTCTCCGACCCGAAGTCCACCAGGTAAGTACTTCTATCCATTGTGTGATTTATAGTATGACTTGTAGAGGGGTAGAAATGGAATGGAACGTAGGATAGAGATTAAGTACATTGAACCCTAGGACTAGTGTACCCCAACAAAAACATAAGACTTAAATGCCTAACTAAACAAACACGTGGTTAAGTCACGAGTTAGGGTGTGGCAACCATGGTGCATGTCTAGGATTGGTTTGGTGGGAGCTTGGTATTTAAGCACCGCGTGACTCACCTCCTCTCCACTGAATCCTACTTGGTGCGTAGCCTCGGTTCACCCTAACCAAGAGGACTTACACACTGCTAAACCCCAACTAAAACCCGAAAGGGACTAGCCAGTATTTTATGGAAACCCTAGTTTTAAAATTTCTAAATTACCCTCTTGATTTGAAAAGATTATTGTTATAAATTTTCCTGAAATATTTCTGATTTACAAATTTACAAAAATGCCCTAGTGGTAAGATTACAAAAATGCCCTTGGATTATGAAAATTTTAAATACCCACAATTCTTATCAAAATTTCATTACTTTATAAAATGTTCAAAAACCCTAATTTGCAAAATGACAAAATACCCTGATTTTAGAAAAAAAAATTATTACGAAATTACCCCTACCCTACAAATTACCGAAATACCCCCAAGTTACAAAATTACCAGAACGACCCCTAATTTTTAAAATTTTTGCAACAGCACCGATTTGGAAAACAAATTCTCAAAAAGAACCCTCAAGTTTTGCAAATTTTGAAATACCCTTGATTTAGTCAGACTTATAAATTTACCCTGGTTTATTACTAAAACACCCCTGTAATTTTAAAATTTTGAAATACCCCCGAGATTTCAAAAAAATTACCAAAATACCCTTATTGACAACATCACCAAGGAACCTTATTTTGACAAATTACAAAAATACCCCTGTAGGGCAAATTACGAAAATACCCCTGGGTAGTAGAAAAACAACAACAATGAAAACTACAACATTTCTCTGAATGAACAAGAGTTCATAATTGATTGATGGATGTATGAATGTAAAGACTGTGTGCATGTATGAATACGAAAGAACCACTCCTAAAATTCTTTTCATAAAACTTCTTCGCGGTTAATCAGTGGAATAAAGGCTAATTCATAAAATTTCTTAATCAGATTAAAGCGCGTCGTTAGATATGAGTTTTAGAGGACGCGGTCGTCATGGACGCGGTAGAGGAAGAATAACTGTGTCAGAACCCGTTAGATCGGGTCAAGGGTCTGACAATGAGTTACCACCACCACCACCACCCCCAGCTGTTGGTGTCGAGTAGCAAGCTCAGACGGGGGATGATGTTGTATCGCAAGCTATGCTGCGAGTTCTTGAAATGGTGGCTAGTCTTTGGAGGAAATATGGGAGCTCAAAATCAGACTGAGCGACTCGAGCCAACGAGTCGAAGTGTTCCGTGGAGTATCGGTGTGGCACCCAAGATCAATTGAATCTCGGTTGGAAGCAATCGAGCGCATTATGGATGAGCTCGATCTGACCCCTGAGGAGAAGTTGAAAGGAATGGTGGTGCTGCTACGCGATGAAGCGTATCAATGGTGGTTAATGGTTCGAGATGGTGCCACAGCTGAGGATCTAGCCTGGGAATATGTTAAGGCCGCATATCAGAAGAAGTATGTCGGCATACGTTATATTGATGAGTAGAGGAAGGCGTTATTGGGGCTGGATCAAGGGAACAAGTCTATAGCAGCATATGAAGTTGAATTTCTGAGGTTAAGCCGTTATGCTCGAGGAGTAGTGGCTACGGAGCATGAGCGGTGTGTGCGGTTCGAAGACGGTTTAAGGGATGACCTAAGGTTACTGATAGCTCCACATCAGGAGCAGGAATTTTTTGCGTTGGTAGAAAAGGCTAAGGTAGCCGAGGGAATCAAGGACTCGGTCAAGCAGAGCTCTGATAGGAATAGACCTAAGAGGGGTAATGGGCCATTAGAATCATCGAGAAACGTACAGAAAAGGCCCAGAGCTGATGGGCCGCGGGGTCAGCAAGTGGGTGCAGGAGGGCAGTATCGTCCATGTGATCAGTGTGGAAAGAAGCACTTAGGAGAATGCTGGAAGAAGATAGGTGGATGTTTCAGATGTGGGTCAAAGGACCATATGATCAAGGACTGCCCGAAGAAATCAGATGAGAATCACCCAGCAGCTCAGAATGCTAATCAGGCTAGTAGAGGGAGACAGCAGCCTCAACGAGGTCGTGGTCCAAATAATCAAGGAAATGGTAGAGGACGTGGAACACCAGGCCGAGGTGCTACTAATACTGAGGCAAGGCAGCCGGGGTTGGTTTATGCGGTTCACCGTAGGGAGGATGAAGATGCACCGGACGTCATAATCCGGTATGTTCTTCATTCATGGCAAGCCCTATTTTGCTCTTATTGATGTGGGCTCGACCCATTCTTATGTTGCCTGTAGTGTAGTGGAAACACTAGTCCTAGACTCTAAACTTTCTAATAGGGAGATGACTGTAGTAAGCCCATTAGGCCAAACTATAGTGGTGGATAAGATCTTTCGGAGTGTATCCCTAGAAATTCAGGGAGTAAACTTTCGGGCTGATTTAATGGAACTACCCTTTGAGGAGTTTGACCTCATACTTGGTATGGATTGGTTAATAGAACACCGAGCCGTGTTGGATTGTGCGGCTAAATGAATGGAACTAAGGACCCCGGAAGATGAAGTGGTAGTAATGATAAGAGAAAGAAGAAACTACTTGACTAATGTAGTTTCGGCGCTAAAGGCTGAAAAGATGGTTCGTAAAGGGTGTAGGGCGTTCTTAGCCTTTGTAAATGCGTTAGATGGAAAGAAAGGAGGTGTCAGTGGAGTTAGAACTGTAAGGGACTTTAAGGATGTGTTCCCAGAGGAATTACCAGGAATACCTCCAAATAGGGAGGTGGAGTTTGGAATTGATTTGCTACCGGGAACAGCTCCTGTGTCAATCGCTCCGTACAGAATGGCACCAAAGGAGTTGGTAGAGCTTAAGGCTTAAATTTAAGAACTGCTGGATCGTGGGTTTATTCGACCCAGTGTGTCTCCATGGGGAGCACCAGTCTTGTTTTTGAAGAAGAAAGATGGAACTATGCGTATGTGCATAGACTATCGTCAGTTGAATAAACTGACCATCAAGAAAAAGTATCCTTTGCCAAGGATTGATGACTTGTTCGATCAGCTAAAGTGAATGGCAGTGTTCTCAAAGATCGACTTAAGGTCAGGATATCACCAGTTGAAGGTAAAGGAGGCGGATATCCATAAGACAGCCTTTAGGACAAGATATGGCCATTTTGAGTTTGTAGTAATGCCGTTTGGGTTGACCAACGCCCCAGCCGCGTTCATGGATATGATGAACCGGGTGTTTCAACCTTACTTGGATAGGTTTGTCGTAGTGTTCATCGACGACATCCTCATATATTACAAGACTGAAGAGGAGCATGATGAGCATCTCTGGATTGTGTTGCAAGTATTGAGGGAGAAGAAGCTTTACGCCAAATTCAGCAAGTGTGAATTTTGGCTTAGGGAAGTTGCTTTCTTAGGACACGTAGTGTCTGCTAAAGGAATAAGGGTGGATCCTAGAAAGATTGAAGCAGTGTTGGATTGGAAACCACCTAAGTCGATGGTGGAGATTCGTAGTTTCTTGGGATTGGCAAGCTATTACAGAAGGTTCGTGGAAGGATTTTCGTCAATAGCCGCGCCTTTGACAAAGTTATTAAGGAAGGAAGTACCCTTTGTATGGACGGATAAGCAGCAGGAGAGCTTTGAAAAGCTCAAGAAGGTTTTGACTGAAGCTCCAGTGTTGATTCAGCCGGAGGCAGGAAAGGATTTTGTAGTTTATTGTGATGCTTCCCATACAGGATTGGGAGGTGTCCTTATGCAAGATGGAAAAGTAGTCGCTTATGCGTCTCGGCAACTGAGGCCACACGAGGTTAATTACCCGACGCACGACTTGGAATTAGCAGCAGTGGTCTTCGCTCTTAAGGTATGGAGGCACTACCTTTATGGCGAAAAGTCGACAATCTACACAGACCACAAGAGTCTCAAGTATTTGCTGACTCAGAAAAAGTTAAACTTGAGGCAGCGAAGGTGGGTTAAATTACTGAAGGATTATGACTGTTCGATAGAATATCACCTGGCAAGGCGAATGTGGTAGCGGATGCGCTAAGTCAGAAGGTGGTGTCGGATCTGAGGGCGTTATTCGCACACTTGAGTTTGTATGATGATGGGAGCCTGTTGGCAGAATTGCAAGTCAAGCCGACGTGGTTAAATGAGGTGAAAGAAGGACAGTTGGCTGATGAGGACCTAAGTGCTAAGCTACAGCAAGTACAAAATGGAGAGTTAGAGGACTATGGTGTTAGTGATGAGGGAGTATTGTGCTTCAAAGGAAAGGTCTGTATGCCGAGGGACGAGGAGTTAAGACAGAGGATTCTTCGGGAAGCGCATGGTAGCCCTTATGCTATGCATCCCGAGGCATCAAGTCGCATCTGAGGATCTAAGGAATAGTTTTGGTGGTAGGACTTAAAAAGGAAGTTACTGAACTTGTTGGCAAATGTCTGACGTGTCATCAAGTTAAGGCTGAACACCAAGTTCCATCGGGATTGCTTCAGCCAATCGAGATTCCGCAGTGGAAGTGGGAAAGAATTACCATGGACTTCGTTAGTGGGCTTCCCCTTACGCCTACTAAGAAGGACTCGGTATGGGTAATAGTGGATCATCTAACCAAGTCCGCGCATTTTATCCCAGTAAGAGTTGATTATTCTCTTCAGAAATTGGCTAAGTTATATGTGGCAGAAATTGTGAGGCTACATGGAGTGCCGGTGTCTATCATTTCGGATAGAGACCCAAGATTTATGTCTCGATTTTGGAGGGCACTTCATCAAGCTTTAGGCACTAAGTTGGATTTCACTACGGCCTTTCATCCACAGTCGGACGAGCAATCTGAACGGGTAATCCAAGTTTTAGAGGACATGTTGAGGGGCTGTGTGATGGATTTCAGAGGAAGTTGGGAAGAGTATTTACCCATAGCGGAATTTCCCTACAACAACAGCTATCAGGCAAGTATTTGAATGGCACCTTATGAAGTGCTGTATGGTCGGAAGTGTCGAACTCCTACATGTTGGACGAAATTGAGAGAATGTCGAGTTTTGGGTCCAGAGTTAGTGGCAGAATTCGAAGAAAAGGTTGAGATAATTCAAGCACGGTTAAAGGAAGCATCCGATAGAAAAAAGTCGTACGCAGATCTCAAACGAAAAGAGATTGAATTTGATGTGGGAGACCAAGTATTTCTTAAGGTTTCGCCTTGGAAGAAGGTGATGAGATTTGGTCGGAAAGGGAAGCTAAGCCCAAGGTTTATAGGACTCTATCAAGTGTTGAAGCGAGTTGGACCAGTGGCGTACCAGCTAGAGTTGCCACTAGAGTTACAGTAGATGCACGACATATTCCATGTGTCCATGCTACGTCGTTACCGATCGGATCCCTCTCATGTGGTACCAGTTGAAGAAGTGGAGCTAAGGCCAGATTTATCCTATGAGGAAGAGCCGATTCAGATCATGGAACGAGAAGTGAAAATATTACGGAGGAAGTCAGTTCCCCTAGTCAAAGTGTTGTGGCGCAATCATGGATCGGAGGAAGCTTTGTGGGAGCCAGAAGAGGCAATGCGACAGCAATACCCTCATTTATTTTAGCCAAGCAATTTCGGGAATGAAATTATTTTAAGGGGGTAGAACTGTAACATCCTGAAAATGGGCCTATGTATTTTTGATTTAATTATACGAAATGGCATGACTTATGTATTATGAATGTATGATGAACATTTTTTTGGAAACTTGGAAATGTTAAGTTTAAAAGAGGAAAGTGAACATTTTGGAAACTTGGAAATGTTAAGCTTAAAAGAGGAAAGTGAACATTTTGGAAACTTGGAAATGTTAAGTTAAAAGAGGAAAGTGAACATTTTTGGAAACCTGGAAATGTAAGGAAATGATTTAGGAATGTTAAGTAAAAGAGGAAACTAAAACAATGTGGCTTTAAGAAAATTTATAGAAGAAAATTGACACAAACATAGGCTTGTTTAAGTGGCTTGGAGGCACCACTTAAGGCCTAGGTAAGTGACGCCACAAGCTATGCAAATGGGCCTAGGTTTGAACCACATGGTAAACAAAAGGGGTTTTTATTTTTTTCAACATGAAGAGGGAGAAGTGGACGGCATTAAGGCACTAGGAGGGAGGAGTTTAATTCCCTCTAAAATTCGGCAAAGCTAGGTGATAAACAATGGATTTTTTTTATTTTTGATAAGGTGATAAGAGGAGAAAAATTTGAGATTTGATGAGGAGGAGAAGAGTTGGTCAGCCAAGGGGGTCTTAGGTGACAAATTCGGCTAGGTGTGTATAGGAGGGGCAGCCAAATTTCATTTAGCCAACTTGCCTCTCTTTTGCTAACTCTTTTCTCTCCAAGCTATCATCTTTTTCTTCTTTCTTTTCTAATTGTTCTAGCCGAATTTTCCCCCTCTTCTTAGTTCACTTTTTTCGATTTCTCAAGGGACTCTTTCCCCTCTCTTTTCTTTTGCTAAACCGACAATACAGACATCTTCATAAGCCGATTTCTTGTTAAGTTCCAAAAGCCGAAAATAAGTCCCCTCTAGTCTTAGCCGAATCTTTGAAGGACTTAAAGCAAAGGGGTTGTCGATTTCTTCAAGTAAGGGTAAGATCTCATTCAGTTCATCCTTTTCTTTTAAGATTAACCAAACCGAAATCTAACCCCATTATTGTGTTAGTTGAAACTTGGAAAGAAGGCTTCAGGATCTGTCCATAAGTCGACCATAAGGAAGAAATCTTCCAAGATCTAAGGTAAGGAATATTCAGCCAAGGCCTATTTTGGTGTTTTAGATCTAGTTCATAATCATTCAAAATAGTCGAAACTAACAAGTTAATAGATCTAAGGATCAGCCGATTACGAGGAAGGAGAAGTTCTTTTCCCGAAGGTACACCATAGGCCACGTATTCCCTAGTTATTCGGTGAGTTTCGGGATTTAAAATCCACAAGCTAAGTACCTATAGAATTCGGCCAAGGCCTGTATTGATACTAAGATCTATTTCTTACATGTTAAAAAGCCGAAACTAACCTATGTAGAGATCCAGTGTTTGGCCGAATACAAGGAGGAGTATAGCAAAGTTTTCGAGATTTGAGTGATAAGCAAATCGGCATCAAGGTAAGTTTTAGTGTACAAATCCTACTAGGATTTGGTTTTGTGGCCGAATGGGTTTTTATTAAATCTTTAATATGGGCCGAATGTAGGGAGATCTAAGGCAGTAGATCGATTTTGGGATTTCAAGTGAAATTGTTAAGCGAATCAGGTGTGTACCCCACACTACTTTTTAATAAGATTTATGGCATTAATTAATATGTGCATGTTTATAAGAATGTGAATATGGCTAGGGTACCATACTATGGTACAAAAGTACTCAGGTACATTTCCTACTCCTACTAGAACTATGAATATATGTTATTTTTAACATGTGAAAAGTGATAAGAATGTGAATTAAGGCATGATTTTGCATATTGTGTATGAAATATGGGGGCATATGGGTTATGTGAAAAGGGGAAGTAAATGTGGTGACCTAAGACCACAGAATCTGAATGTGGTGACCTAAGACCACGATAACTGAATGTGGTGACCTAAGACCACGAATTCTAAATGTGGTGACCTAAGACCACGAATTTTTATAAGGGCAATGAGCACGCCGACCGCAACGATCGCCTTCGATGGTGTGTAGCGGATGGAGGGTTGACTTAGTAGTCCCCACGGTGTCTGTGTTGGTACGGGGACGGTAGCGGATGGCATATAGGTTTGGGTTCGGGTTGCATCATTATTTCCTATCATTATATGAATATGCATGTAATATGTGAACATATGCCTAAACTGCTAAATTTTAGTGTTAGTTACACATTGAGTCTGTTTGACTCACCCCTTGTGGGATTATTTTCAAGTGACAATCGGTGATGGACCAAATTTGGCAGATGCTTAGTGGAGGCCATGTGAAGTTCGATTTCTTTTATTTGGACTATTTTACTTTAAGTATTTTGAATTTAAATTTTGGGAATTATTTGATGTAATAAGGCCTTAGTAGAACTATTTTATTCTGTTTTATTTATTAAGCTTACAAACTTTTATTTATTAAAAGATTAAGTAAATCTATTTTTAAAACAAAGCCCAAACATTTTGTCACCTAAAGTAAAGGATTTTAATAATGAAATAAACTTGTTTTCATCTCAAGCCCAACCCAAAACGATCTTTCTTCCAAATCACACAAGTTTTTCCTAAGTAACAAAAGAATTTGAAACGGTTTACACCGGGGAACATACCATATCCGGTCAAGGCTCGTGGGCTTGGTTTGGGGTGTTTCAGTATCCGATGTAATTCTAGATGGTTCAACGGGAAAGAAAAGGGAATGAAATGGTAAGTATGAGAATGGATTGAATCATGAATTAGTGAAAGGATTTATGAACTAAATGATGTTGTACATATGGAAATTTACATATCTTATGGTTGATTTCTATTATGTTATGGATAGATATACTAACTTGTGAGTTGGTGATGTTGATTAGGATTTGCTAAGCTTATGACATTAGAGTTGAATTATGTTTAATCTATGTATTGTATTATTGAAATGGTAAGTTATGTTTAAGTTTTATACGAGCTTACTGAGCACTTGTTGCTTATGTAGTTTCTTTCATTTGTTTTATAGATCATTGGAAGCTTGATTTTTTAGAAGCTCATCGGAGATCTATCACATTATCCAACAGTTAATTCGGTAATTTTTTAGCATTTTTTCAAGGTTTTTAATGGCATGTATAGGGTGTTTTGTAATGGTATTTTGATGAATGTGTTAATGTTGTTTTGGCATGTATAAGTTTGAAAGTTATGTTGGTTTGGTATCATTTGATGCCTTGTCAAATTATGTCATTTTGGTTACTTTATTGTGCATGTTTATAAGGCTCTTTATGGTATGTTTTGCATGGTTTGGAAATGATTATAAGTAGTATGTTTTGGTAACTAGTTGGAGTAGGTTATCATGTGTGAAATGTGACAATATTGACATATTTTGATAGTTGTTGTTTTGGTATAATATGGTGCCTTTGAATGACATGTTGGTTAGTTGAAATAGGATCTTGAAATGACATTTTTATGTGTGTTTTGGTGATGTTTAGGCCCTTTTAAAGTGTGCATAAATGGGTTGTAAAGTTATGCATGGAATGGTTTTGAGGTGGCTTGATTTTAGGAAATTTTGGGTTCACACGGCCTGAGACAAGGGCGTGTGACTCAGCCATGTGAGGCACATGGCCTGGAGACATGGCCGTATGCCATCTGGGGATTTCTTAGGGTTCAAGTCAGTGAGTTACACAACCTGACACACGGGTATGTAGGGAAACTTAGAAAGTTACACGGCCTGGCACACAAGCGTGTGACATGGTATGACCCTACTTAGAGAGTTACACGGGTTGGGACACAACTGTGTGTCCCTAGTTTGAAAGTTACATGGCCTGGGGCTATGTCACAGGGCCATGTGACCCCTATTTTGTAATTTTTTGCAAATTTTTCTTAAACTTTCCAATTTTTTTGAAATTAGCCCCGAATTGCTTCTAAGCTATTGCTAGGGCCTCAAAGGCTCGATTTAGGGGCAAAGTGCATATGATTGGATGGATTACGATATGTTAAATTTATTTGAATATTATAATATTAAAAGTTTTTTATTGTATAGTAATGCTCTGTAACCCTAATTCGGCGACAGAGACGGGGTAAGGGTGTTGCAAACCCCTCGCCTGTTGAAGCCTTAATGTCCGGATACTGATTAAGGAAATACGAAAGATAAGATATGTTTTAATCTTGTATGGTATTAGGAGTTTACGTAGAATTAGAATTTCTTGAGCACACTTGCGACGCCTCAAAGTTGTAGAACATAATGACTGGTACATAGATAAAAACAAAATGTTTGATGAAGTAGTATTCGCCTAAAAGCCCTCTTGGCCTACAGAACGAGCGAACTTTAGTATGGACATAAGAGGATAAAGGTTCTATATCAGGTTTCTAGGATAAAATAAGTAGGACTTATGGTTAAGTGAATTGAATTCTAAGGTTCAAGCTTACGACAGCGGTAAAGTGTAACCTGTAACAATGGCTTTGTGTTGGAAAAGCTATAAGGTAAGCTGGTTAGGTTTTAACTAGATGTAAACCATATTTTTATGAAGAAAGGGAAAACACTCAATTAAGTTTCTCGGGAATTGAAGACCTTGATAAGATAATTTAGCAAAATGGTGACATTTGTTAGGTTAATATAAATAGATATTCTGGATAGGATAAGGAAAGCCTTTCTTCACTCTTCTAACATTATTGTTTGGAGGGGTAGGAAGGGGGATTTCTTCATGCTAGGACTGAGATCATGGACATCACTAATGATTTCTCCATGACAAGGTAAGTTTTATAAACCTCCCTGTTAAAAAAACATAGATCTATAAGAGTACTTGGAGGAGATAAGACCTATACGGGTTTATAAGTTGAAGAAATGATAGATGTTAACAGATAAGTCTTAATGACATTCCTTTTTTCCATTAAGTAGTGGTTGCTGCAGTACCAAGTCGATTGATGGAACTAGAGGTTAACACTTACATGTATGTTTGTATTCTAGACACTATTATGTCATGTGACCAGAGAGTGAAACTTAAACTAACAAAGCATGATATTATGCATTTGATAAGAAAAGAAGTATATGCATGTATAATATGTCTGAAAGCATGATTGTGTCTGTGGAAACACGAAAATTTATGTGTTTTTATATATCCTTTTTAACTTAAAATCATGCTATTTCGGTTAAATTCTTGTCAAAAAATAATTAAATATTATAAAATAATTAAATTGTGTTAAATATATGAACATGATGAATTTTAATTACTTTTATAGTTAATTTTGATTTATTTTGACTATTTTCGACAAATTCGCACAAAGGGAGAAAATTGGCTCGGCAGACACTGCTCGAAGAATAAAACTGAGAAGCAATTTGAAGTATCGAGGCAATTTTATTTTCAGCCTAAGACAGTCCAATTATGAATATTAAATCATAATATAATTAATTTTCATTTATTCCCAATTTAATTTGGGCTAAATAAATTATTATTAATTAATTATGGAAAAAGAGTCCAGTTAAACCGCACTGGTTGAACCGAATTGAGTGAACCAAACCAGCCACCAATTGGGCTGCCCAAAACCATCCATATGCTGACCCAAATCAGCTTATTAGCTGATTAATTAAGCTTACGAAGAGGCCCTTCAAGACTTGTCAAATTTGCATTCAACCCCCTCCACAATTAGTGGCTTTGTAGATTTGGCAAAAGCCATATTTAGCAAAGTTGAAGCCATCAACTTTACCACATAGGTGGCCGGCCAAGGGATGGTTCTTTGGCTGCTATTTTTAACAAATTTCATCTGCCACATTCAGCTATAAAAACCCCCCTTGGCTGATCATTCAAGGCATCCCTCATTCACAACTCTTTTCTCCTCTCTCACTTTTTCTCTCATTTTCCCATTCAAAGTTCCTTGCTCTTCTGCCGATTTATCCTCTTGGGAAAGGGGTCTTCTTCAGACATTTTGGAGCAGCAATTGAATATTAATAGCATCCTTGATCGTCAAGGACAACAAAGAAGGAAGAACGGAGCAACCTAGTCAAGCCACGGAAAACCATCGGATTTCATTCTTGTTCCCTATCTCTTTAATTTTTGTTATTTTTATGATGAACATATATATGAATATTTATGTTGTTGGAATGGTTAATTTAATCAGCTTAGCATGAACTTAATTCTTGTTGGGTTGATTGCATTTCGTCCTCTTGATTTGTTAAATTTATGTTTATACTGTTATAGGCCTCGGTAAAATGCTTGATTAAGTAAAATCATGCCTAAGTTATTCTGGCATTATAATTATTTAGATAACTAAAGAATTAATTATTTAAACGCATTGAAATTGTAATTAATGGACACAGTACTTAATCAGTGCATGTTTAATTCTTCTAAGGTAGATAAAGATTAGATTAGCATTGTATTTGGCGATACATATGCCTTGCATAACTTGCAAGATTGTTGTGATTAAACTGTTTTAAGGTAAGGATACTTTGTTACCTCACATAGTACTTTATATGCTTATTAGGTTGAGTTAATCGTTTGAATCGACATAGGAATATGCGAGAGATTATTTAATTTAATCAGTATGTATGTGTAATAACATGTTTACTTTTATAAATCTGTTTTATCGGTCAAATTGACATAGGAATATGTACAAGAGATGAATGGATTTTTTTATTTGTAAATATGTTCATAAGTTAGCAAATTACCGAGTTTCCATGATTTATTCGTAATAAGTATAAGCATAAGTTTAATAATTCTAAGGTAAGGAAATATAATTAATCCAACATAATTATATCATCTTGATTAAAATCACTTTTTGATATCGTGCATTAGAACTTTATTTTATTTTAATTTGTTTTCTAGTTTTAGTCAAATCTCAAATCTTCATAAGTTAGCAAATTACAGTTTCCATGATTTATTCGTAACAAGTATAAGCATAAGTTTAATAATTCTAAGGTAAGGAAATATAATTAATCCAACATAATTATATCATCTTGATTAAAATCAGCTTTTGATATCGTGCATTAGAACTTTATTTTATTTTAATTTGTTTTCTAGTTTTTAGTCAAATCTCAAATCCAAATATTTTACCTTCACCAAATTGTTTAAAATTACTTTCATAAATAATTCTTTTACAGTCCCTGTGGGTACGATAACTCGACATTTACTTCTCACTTTATTACTTGTTGCGATTGTGTACACTTGAACATTTCCATCGTTCCAAGTTTTTGGCACCGTTGCCGGGGACTGCTTTTCAAAAGCCATTATTTTTGAATTTGTTAGTCTTACATTTTGGTTTAATTTTTCGTTTAATTTTTAACTTAATTAATTTTTCTGTGAATATTTTAGGTGTTTATGAGTATTGACCAAATTATCAATTTACTCCCTATAGACCCTAAGATAGAACGAACCTTTCGACAGCGAAGAGGACAAGCGAACCAGAGAAGGATTGAAGAGAAGAACTTCGAGAATATGAATCAAGGAAATGGAGCAAACCTTGCTCAGAATCCTATCCATATTGCTGATGATAGGGATAGAGCTTTATGACAGTATGTTATGCTAGTATTTAACGATCTTAATCCGGTATTAGGAGACCCAAAATTGAAGGACAACAATTCGAGCTAAAGCCAGTCATGTTCAGATGCTTCAGATAGTGGGCCAATTCTGTGGAATGCCTACCAAAGACCCTCATTTGTACTTGAGACTATGCATGGAGGTGAGTGATTCTTTCAAGTTAGCCGGAGTACCCGAAGATGCGTTATGACTGAAGTTGTTCCCATATTCACTCAGGGACATAGCTCGTGCCTGGTTGAACTCATTGCCACCAAACTCCATTTCTACATGGCAAGAATTAGCGAGATTCGTCATGAATTATTTCCCGCCGAGCAAGAATGCCAAGTTGAGGAATGAGATCACTGCCTTCCAACAAATGGATGATGAGTCCTTGTATGAGGCATGGGAAAGATTTAAAGAGTTATTACAAAAGTGCTCTCATCATGGAATCCCACATTGCATTCAACTTGAGACATTCTATAATGGTCTCAACGCTTACACTAGGATGGTAATGGACACCTCTGCTAATGGTGTTCTCCTTTCTAAGTCTTATAATGAGGCTTACGAAATTATTGAGAGGATTGCGAGCAATAATTATCAATGGCCAACCAATCGAGCAGCGTCAGGAAAACGAGTCGCTGGAATACATGAAGTGGACGCTCTCACTTCACTCGCATCTCAGGTATCTTCAATATCCTCAATGCTTAAGAATCTTACCACTAATGGGTCTAACAGTTTTGTAGCCCAGCCACCTAACCAATTTAAGAATATAGCCTGTGTGTATTGTGGGGGAGGATATTTGTTTGAAAAATTTCCACCGAACCCCGAATCTGTATATTACATGGGTAACCAGAACCAAAATCGTGGGAGGCAAGGACTGCAATCCAACTTTTATAACTCATCGTGGCGAAATCACCTTAATTTTTCCTAAAGTACCCAAGAGGCTGGAACCAGTAACACTTATGCCAAACCCAGACCAACTCAACCGCCTAGCTTCCCCCAATAAGTTCAAAACGAACCCAAGCAGAACCATCCAATAGCTTAGTGAATCTATTGAAGGCATACATTACGAAAAATGACGCCACTCTAAGGAATTTGGAGAATCAAGTGGGCCAGCTTGCTACTGAACTCAGGAATCGACCACAAGGTGCTCTACCTAGTGACACAGAGAATTTGAGAAATTCGGGGAAGGAACATTGTAAAGCGCTGACATTGAGGAGCGAAAAGATAGTAGAGCCCAACACTGTCAAAGTTGAAAAGGAGCTAGTTGATGCTCAAGATTTAGAAGAAGTGCAACCAAGTGTTGAAATCCCAGTTTCACCAGAACCAGAATCTGTGAAACCCGACAAAGTAACCTCAGGAACAACTAATTCTAATCAACTAACAACTTTGTTAGTTACAAAATTTCTGCCAAAGATGAATCAACTAGAATCAGTTCCAATAATGAAACCACCACCACCCTACCCTCAAAGACTTCAGAAGCAGAAGCAGGAGATTCAATTCAAGAAGTTCCTTGACATACTTAAGCAACTTCACATCAACATCCCATTGGTTGAAGCACTTGAGCAAATGCCAAACTACGTCAAGTTCATGAAAGATATCTTGTCTAAGAAATGAAAACTTAGAGAATTTGAGACGGTAACTCTGACGAAGGAATGCAGTGCAAATCTTCAAGACAAACTACCCTAAAATTGAAGGATCCTGGATGTTTTACCATGCCGTACAACATTGGAGAAACATATTGTGGTAAGGCATTATGTGACTTAAGTGCAAGTATCAACTTGATGCCTATGTCAATATTTAGGAAGTTGGGGATAGGTGAAGTTAGACCTACTACTGTTACACTTTAACTAGCAGATCGATCCTTAGCGCATCCAGAAGGAAAAATTGAAGATGTATTGGTATGTGTAGATACATTTATCTTTCCTGTTGACTTTGTAATTTTAGACTTTGAAGCAGACAAAGATGTACCAATCATCCTAGGAATGCCGTTCCTAGCAATTGGAAGGACCCTTATTGATGCGCAGAAGGGCGAGCTCACTATGCGTGTTCAGGATGATCATGTAACATTTAACGTCTTTAAGTCTATGCGATTTCTTGACACAATTGATGATTGCTCTGCAGTGTCTGATTTAGAGGATTTAATAGTGGAGAAGGAACTCAACTGTGTTGAGGACCCACTGGAAAGAATTTTGACATCGGATCCCCCAAATGATTAAGAGGAGGATGAATACTTAGCTTTGCTTGAAGCTAATCAAAGGGGATTTAATCTGCAATCCCATTTTGAATCTTTAAAGTTAGAAAATAGGGACTATTCCCAACCAAAAGCGTCGATCGAGGAGCCACCTAAATTAGAACTCAAGGTACTACTTTCTCATTTAAAATACGTTTATTTTGGTAACGCTTCTACTCTACCTTTGATTGTTTCAGTAGAATTGACCACTAAGCAAGAAGAGAAGCTTATCTTAGTTTTGAAACAATTCAATAAGGCCATCGGATGGACCATAGTCGATATTCATTATATTATTCCATCTATATGCATGCACAAGATTATCTTGGAAGATGGCTAAAAGGGACTATTGCTGGACAACGGTGACTGAACCCCATCATGAAGGATGTAGTAAAAAGGGACATCATCAAGTGGTTAGATACGGGTATTATCTATCCCATCTCCGACAGTTCATAGGTAAGTCCGATCCAGTGTGTGCCAAAAAAGGAGGTCTCACGGTCGTAGAGAATGAGAACAACAAGTTGATACAGACTAGAACGGCTACAGGATGGAGAATCTGCATAAATTATCAGAAGCTGAACAAGGCAACTAGGAAATATGACTTTCCTTTGTCATTCTTAGGCCAGATTCTATGTAGACTCGTAGGACGAGATTACTACTATTTTCTCGATGGATACTCAAGGTATAATCAGATTACAGTAGCACCAGAAGATCAACACAAAACGATATTCACCTGCTCGTACGGTACGTTTGCATTTATATGCATGCCATTTGGTTTATGTAATGCACCTGCTACATTTCAAAGATGTATGATGTCTATTTTTACTGACATGTTTGAGAAGTATTTGGAAGTTTTTATGGATGATTTTTCAGTATTCAGAGATACTTACGATGATTGCTTAGCCAATCTAGCTAAGGTACTAAGGCGATGCGAAGAAACGAATCTCGTAATCAACTGGGAAAAGTGCCATTTTATGGTACGAGAAATAATTGTTCTAGGCCATCAGATAAAAAGACATGGGATCGAGGTAGACAAAGCAAAGGTAGACATTATTGAGAAACTCCCACCTCCAACATTTGTAAAAGGTGTTAGGAGCTTTTTGTGCCACACCGGTCTTTATCGAAGATTTATCAAGGACTTCTCCAAAGTTGCTAAACCCTTATACAAACTACTGGAGAAGGACTCGATATTCAAGTTTGATGAGGAATGCTTAAAAGCCTTCAACGATATGAAGAGTCGATTAGTCACAGCACCCATAATTGTCACACCAGACTGGGATTTGCCATTCGTATTGATGTGTGACGCAAGTGACTTCGCAATTGGAGCTGTCTTGGGCCAGCAAAGGAACAAAGTTTTTCATCCCATCTACTATGCAAGTCGAACTCTAACCGAGCTCAACTAAATTATACGGTAATAGAAAAAGAGTTACTTGCTATTGTGTTTGCTTTCGACAAGTTTCTATCGTATCTTGTAGGTACCAAAGTGATTGTCTATACTGACCACTCAACAATTAAGTATTTACTGGCCAAGAAAGATGCTAAACCGAGATTGATCCGATAGGTACTTCTACTTTAAGATTTTGATCTAGAAATTCAAGATCGAAAGGGAGTAGAAAACCAAGTAGTAGATCACTTGTCCAGATTAGAGCCGCAAGAGGAAAATTCTCCACTTGTACCGATTTAGGAGACATTTCCAAATGAATACATACTGAAGGTAAATCATGTCCATAATATTCCTTGGTTTGCTGATATTGCTAACTATTTAGCTTGTGGTTTGATGCCGATTGATAAAACGTATAAACAAAGGAAAAAGTGTCTTCACGATGCAAAGTACTATTTTTGGGAAGAGCCATATTTTTTTAAAAAGTGTGCAGATTATATGATTACGAGATGTGTGGCAGAAGATAAAATACCGAAGATTTTATACCATTGTCACTCAGCTCCCAGTAGGGGACACTTCGGAGGTACACGTACAGTGGCCAAATTATTAGAAGTCGGATTCTTTTGGTCAACACTATTCAAGGATGCATACACTTACGTAAAGAGTTGTGATCAATGTCAGAGGGTTGGAAATGTCACCAACAGAAATGAGATGCCTCGAACAAATATCATTGAGGTAGAATTGTTTGATGTTTGGGGTATTGACTTTCTTGGTCCCTTCTCTCTGTCTTTTGGTCACAAGTACATATTGGTAGCAGTAGATTATATGTCCAAATGGGTCGAGGCTGAAGCTTATCCGACGAACGATGCTAAAGTTGTGATGAAGATCTTGTAGAAACACGTGTTCACAAGGTTTGGAACCCCAAGAGCTATTATCAGCGATGAAGTAACCCATTTTGTAAATAAGTAGTTAACATGGTTGGTAGATAAACATGGAGTGAAACATAAGGTTGCTACAGCTTACCATCTACAGACAAATGGGCAAGCTGAGCTGGCGAATAAGGAGATCAAAAGCATACTTGAGAAGGTAGTTTGCCCGAACCGGCGAAATTGGTCCAAGAGACTAGATGATGCTTTATGGGCTTACAAAATAGCATACAAGACATCTTTAGGAATGTCACCCTACAAGTTGGTCTTTGGGAATGCCTGTCATCTACCTTTGGAGTTAGAGAACAAAGCTTACTAGGCTCTTCGACGACTCAACTTGGATCTCAAGCTTGCTAGGGAGAAACGGATGCTCCAACTCAATGAGCTAGAGGAATTCTGAATGTTCTCATACGAAAATGCCAAATTACTCAAAGAAAGACTCAAGAAATGGCATGACAAGCACATTCGAGTTAGAGAATTTGAAGTAGGACAGCAAGTCTTGTTATTTAATTCAAGATTGAAGTTCTTTCCAGGTAAGTTAAAATCACATTTGTCCGTTCCATTCACGATTCATCGCATCTATCCATATGGAGTTGTTGAACTCCAAGGTAAGGGAGGTAATTTGCAAGTCAATGCTCAGCGTTTGAAACACTACTACGGAGAAAAACTTAAACGGGATCAAATCTTGTTCAGTTTATCAGATATTTAAATTTTCTTGTTTTTAATAAATTATTTAGGGTATATTTTCAGGTTTATTATGTTTAAATAAATTCTGTCAAGGAGATTGGAACTTAATCGAGACCGCTTGTGACCCCTCCAATTTTTCCTGAGAATTGATTTTTACATAATTTTCTGAGAAATTAGTCCCTAAATGACAAAATAAATTTTTGGTTTTTCAAATAAAAAGGTCAATTTTGAGCCAAGTTTTAAATTGCAACTCAATTTCAAATTTTCATTAAGTCTAGAGACTTAATTGAATTATTTTAAAAATTTGGTTGCTATTATCGTAAATAATAAAAACTAGGTGACTTTTTTGTAAATATTTCCAAAAGGCGTCTAAAATAAATATTTTACTTAATATATATATATATATTATATACTAATAATATGATAAACTTTAATATACAATTATATCTATTATAATTTATATATTAATTTTGTCAACTTAGCATAGAATTAGGATTAGTTTAATTTTTAATCATATTTTTTCTTGTTTTAATAAATTAATAGAAATGTTTATTTAATATTGAGTAGAATTAGAATTAGAATATTTTAATTATTAAATTGCTCTAAGAGCTCTACTCTAATTCCTACTGCTCTCACTATAAATTCCACCCATACCTCTCCCCATTCATTCATCACTCATAACCCTAAACCCTTAAGTGTCGAAACCTCCTAGCTGAGCACTTAGCCGCACGCCTAAGCCTAACACTCTCTACTTTGCAGGCACACCAATGGCCTCCCAGCCACTATAATTGTTGCTCCACCCAGTTGCCTGTGCCATGTCACCGCCTCATGCGCCACACCTATGCACGTCCTAACAGCCCAGGCCTGCTTGCCAAAAGGTCTTGCCTGGTGTTGTTCGCCCCCGCACGCCCCACTGCATGTTGCTACCTGCTCCTGCGCTCATCCACCTGCGCACCTAGCAGCATCCGTGCAGCACACCAATTCTGCACCAAGCCCTTTAGCCAAACCCTCCAACCTTTTCTAATTTTCTATCTTTTGCTTCATAAGTATTTTTTATTTTAGGAGTTTTTAATTTTTACAAGGAAGGTGGTAAGAACAAATTTTTTTCTTAAGTTTTAATTTTATTCAATTATTTAATTTTTCATTTTATTGAAATATTAGTAATTTTTATTAATTAAATTTTTGAGAAAATAATTTTTCCCATCTCATGTTCAGGTCAATCATGCCTCGCAAGAGAACTCGTGCTTCCGCCCAAATCGATGAAACGCAAAATAAGTTCCATTGTGAACAAGCCAAAGTAAGATATGAAAATATCTTCAAAAATCAATAGATGCATCCAGAGAAAGGCTTCACATTGAAGGAAAGCAACTATAGAGACTTTATGGCACGTATTCGTCAAGTTGCTGAAGCCCTCAATTGGGAATTATTTTGTGAAAATAGACCAAGTGTGGATGAGGAACTAGTTCGTGGATTCTATGCAAACTTAACCTCAAGAGAATTGATCGAAGTTCCAGTTCACGGAATCAAGGTACCAATAAATTCAAATGCTATTAATGAGTTCTTTGAATTACTTGATTTCGAAAATGATGAATATTCTTCTTTTTTTAGCAACATTAAGCCTGAAAATTTGCAAGAAATTCTCGAGGAACTTACAGTTCCAGGTTCTAAGTGGACTGTGTCAAAATAAGGAATCCACACGTGTTGAAGAGAGTATTTGACACCACTTGCGAAGGTATGTTTCTATTTCATCCGTTTCAGCCTTATGCCTAGTTCGCATGGGACTACAATCTCATTAGAGTGAATGGTCCTAATATACTCGATTCTAACTAGAAAGACCATTGATGTGGGCAAAATCATCCTAAGAGGAATGTGAAATTGTGCCGTTAGACATTCTGGCCCAGCCTATTTCCCCAGTACGATAAAAATTCTGTGCTTAAAAGCAAAAATTCTTGTGAATGTGAAGAAGACAGGGTATAGTCAAGGCTCAATCACCGATTGGGACCTCTACCCGAGTAGCTGTAGATTATGTTCTAGAGCAAAGAGTTAAAGAGAGTGAGGATCCTAAAGAAGCAGAAGATGACCCCACAGAGATCCCGCCAGAGTAATCAATTGAAGTCCCTAATGAGGCAGAACCAATGGAACTAAAAGCTGAACCTGATATCAAAACCTCAATGTTTGGAGCTCCACCGCCTAGCCTAGATCTTTGAGATGAGCTGTCAAAGCTGATGGACTTAATGCAACACATGCAATGGCAACAACAAGCCTACTAGAGATACTCAAAAATAAGCCTTAGGAAAATTTATAATGACCCATTTATTTTTGTGCCTGAGTTTCCAGATTTCATATTTGAACCATGGAGTTCATCATCAAAGAGGGAGCAAAGCGATTCATACAAAGGCAATAATGATGGAGCAAAAGATGAGTCGAATTCGGAAGGATCAGCAAACAAATAAAAAAAGGGAGGACCTAAACTTTATTTTATTTTTAGTCAAGTTATTTTAGGATTAGGTTAATTAGGAATTTTTATTTTTGCACAATAAAACAAGAGACAGGAATCATGAATAAAATCTGAACAAGTTACAAAGGCTAAAGTGTGGCAATAGGTATATACATGTCTAGGATTGGACTTAGAGAGAGCTTGGTACTTAAGCAGTCAATTTGAATCACCTCCTCTTTTGTAAAATCCTACTTGGTGTATAGTATCTATTCACTTTAAACAATGAGGATATTGTTTACTTTAAGTAGGGGGACCGAAAATTTGAATTAATTCCACTCAGAATAAAATGTTCTTTTAATTATGATTAGGATATATTTTGTTCAATAATTTGAAATTTTGTTAAGTATGCTAAACTTCAGTATTAATAAAGTTCTATTATTTCAATATGTTATTATGTTAGCTTAATAATGATATGAATGTATTTTTAATAAAGCATGCAAATTCGTACCATAATTTTTTTTTTTTAGTTCCCTACGAAAAAAATTAGGCATGCATGAAAATTTAAGTCTTTAGAATTGACTTAGTGATTTCTTGAGGAGAAATCCTAGGAAGCATGGACTATTGAAAATGATTTAGGCAATTATTGTTTGGACCGTTTGAGCCTTTCAAGTCGACCATGATAAAATTATCCTTTGAAACCCAACTTTGAGACTATATGGCCTAGATCTATTTGGACCTTTGCAATATTTAGCCATCACTTTTCTCTTCATTATCTTTAAAATTGTCCCAAACACTAGACTCAGTACTATTCAGAATATCATTTGAAAATAAATATTGGGGAATTAAAAAGAAGTATCAATTGCTCGAAAATTTTAGTACATGAAACAAGTGCTCGAATTTAAAAAAAAAAGCACATTCACTCAAAATAAAATAGATGTACAAAAGAGCATAAGTTGGTGTATCGAGGGTAAAAATTTCAAAGGTTCGATTTTACGCTGAGTCTAGGGTTTTAAACCTAAAATTATCTATCTTTTACCTACCCCTAAGCCCAGCCACGTTACAACCTTGTTAAAGACCTATTGATTCAAAGTTCCAATGTTACCTACATTAGTGGAGAGAAATTGCTCTGTTCAACATATGAATACATAAGTTAAACTTAATGATTGTAGTTTAATTTTGAATAAGGGATTAAAATCAAACTAGTAGGGATTAACATGTCTTTATTAAGAAACATTTAGTCTAATTTTTCTATTGTAGTAATTGTTGAGATTAATTTGAATGATATATATACTTGAGTAGCATCATTATCAAATTTCTTGTTTTTGAGCATAAGTATTTTGATTTCATGATTTGGGGAAGAATGTTGTTTTGAAGGAGTTTTTCAAAAGTGTTTTCGAGAAAAATCTTTTCAAAGTTGTTCATTACTTGGAACGAGAAATGAATTAAGTTTGGGGGTGTGGAAACACGAAAATTTATGTGTTTTTATATGCTCTTTTTAACTTAAAATCATGTTATTTCGGTTAAATTCTTGTCAAAAATAATTAAATATTATAAAATAATTAGATTGTGTTAAAAATATGAACATGATGAATTTTAATTACTTTTATAGTTAATTTTGATTTATTTTGACTATTTTCGACAGATTCGCACAAAGGGTGAAAATTGGCTCGGCAGACACTGCTCGAAAAATAAAACCGAGAAGCAATTTCTATCGAGGCAATTTTATTTTCAGCCTAAGACGGTCCAATTGTGACTATTAAATCATAATATAATTAATTTTAATTTATTCCCAATTTAATTTGGGCTAAATAAATTATTATTAATTAATTATGAAAAAAGAGTCTAGTTAAACCCACTGGTTGAACCGAATTGAGTGAACCGAACCAGCCACCAATTGGGCTGCCCAAAACCGTCCATATGCTGACCAAAATCAGCTTATTATCTTATTAATTAAGCTTGCAAAGAGGCCCTACAAGACTTTTCAAAGTTGCATTCAACCCCTCCACAATTAGTGGCTTTGTAGATTTGCCCCAAGCCATATTTAGCAAAGTTGAATCCATCAACTTTGCCACATAGGTGGCCGGCCAAGGGGTGGCTCTTTGGCTGCTATTTTTAGCAAATTTTAGCTGCCACATTCAGCTATAAAAACCCCCCTTGGCTGATCATTCAAGGCATCCCTCATTCACAACTCTTCTCTCCTCTCTCACTTTTTCTCTCATTTTCCCATTCAAAGTTCCTTACTCTTGTGCCTATTTCTCCTCTTGAGAAAGGGGTCTTCTTCAGCCATTTTGGAGCAGCAATTGAGTATTCATCGTAGCCTTGATCGGCGAGGACAACAAAGAAGGAAGAACAGAGCAACCTAGTCAAGCCACGAAAAACCACGGATTTGATTCTTGTTCCCTATCTCTTTAATTTTTGTTGTTTTGATGATAAACATATCTATGAATATTTATGTTGTTGGAATGGTTAATTTAATCAGCTTAGCATGAATTTAATTCTTGTTGGGTTGATTGCATTTCGTCCTCTTGATTTGTTAAATTTATGTTTATACTGTTATAGGCCTCGGTAAAATGCTTGATTAAGTAAGATCATGCCTAATTTATTCTAGCATTATAATTGTTTAGATAACTAAAGAATTAATTATTTAAACGCATTGAAATTGTAATTAATGGACACAGTACTTAATCAGTGCACGTTTAATTCTTCTAAGGTAGCTGAAGATTAGATTAGCCTTGTATTTGGCCATACATATGCCTTGCATAACTTGTAAGATTGTTGTGATTAAACTATTTCAAGGTAAGGATACTTTGTTACCTCACATAGTCTTTTATATGCTTATTAGGTTGAGTTAATCGTTTGAATCGACATAGGAATATGCGAGAGATTATTTAATTTAATAAGTATGTATGTGCAATAACATGTTTACTTTTATAAATCTATTTTATCGACCGAATTGACATAGGAATATGTACAAGAGATGAATGGATTTTTTATTTGTAAATATGTTCATAAGTTAGCAAATTACCGAGTTGCCGTGATTTATTCGTAACAAGTATAAGCATAAGTTTAATAATTCTAAAGTAAGGAAATATAATTAATCCAACACAATTATATCATCTTGATTAAAATCAACTTTTGAAATCGTGCATTAGAACTTTATTTTATTTTATTTATTTTACTTTGTTTTCTAGTTTTTAATCATTTCTCAAATCTAAATATTTTTCCTTCACCAAAGCGTTTAAAATTAATTTCATAAATAATTCTTTTACAATCCTTGTGGGTACGATAACTCGACATTTACTTATCATTTTATTACTTGTTGCGATTGTGTACACTTGCACATTTTTGTCGTTCCAGTCTGTCATGAGTAGGTCACTGCATGAAAGGTTTATGGATGAAGTTTAAGCGGTTATGTTACATGCCTGGAAGCATGAATGCATCTGTCATGAAGAAGTCTAAAAGGAATAAGTCTGTCAAGTATGAGTTTGCATGATTAACATGTGTCTATCTCATGAGTCATCTAAAGGGGTCTGTCGGGACTAAAAACACAAAACTGAGGCTAAAAGGGTCCATTGATACTAAAAACACAAAATTTTGATAAGGACATGTCCATGACCATGACACTCTAAAGACTATATAGTGTAAGACCATGGTTAGGCTATGACATCATATGGAATATGTAAAGGACGATTGGGTGAGTACCAGTGATGAAGGGCAAACCTCATGATCATGAGTATAGGCGAATCCTTATCATTAAAAACACCAATTTCCATAGAAGTGATCCTTTGTGACTATCTCTATTAAAAGGAATGCCTTTGTGGCAATATTCTGAAGGGAAAGCCTTTCTAGCGAGTACTTGTAACACCCCTAACCCGTATCCGTCGCCAGAGTAGGGTTACAAGGTATTGCCGATCAATTCACAACATATGGCATACATTTATCAAACATAAAGCATTCATTCTCATAAATCATTCAACATAATTACATTGTCCCTTATAATGGCCTACGATGCCTTAAACATGCTTTAGAAGTGGTTCGGGACTAAACTGATAACATACGAAAATTTTTGGAAACTTAGAAAAATTTCAACCATACAGGGATCACATGCCCGTGTGAACAGACCGTGTGCCTTACATGGCTCCAGACACACGCGTGTCTCACGCCATGTGGAAACAGGGCATACATACTGACGTGGGTCACACGGCCAACCACACACCCGTGTGTCTAGCCCTTGTGCCCTTCGAAGTGACAACACACGTCCGTCTGCCAGGCCGTGTGCTAGGCCATGCCAAACCTGTAGGGTATACTAAATTATACAATACGGCCAAGTCACACGCCCGTGTGCTAGGCCGTGTGCCAATTAGGGGGTATACTTACTTGTACCACATGGCCAGTCACACGCCCGTGTGTGAGATCGTGTGGAGCATACTGATTCCATTCAATTTCAACACCAGGGAACACACGGCCGTGTAACATGATCGTGTGTCACACACGGCTAAGACACACGCCCGTGTCTCTACCCGTGTGGACAAAAATATGCCATTTGCAAGGCCAATTTTCCACCCCAAATTCAATGTACCTACACAAGGCAAAATGGTACCGTTTCATCATACAATTAGGCAACCAAAATCATCAATCAAATGCACAATTCATAGCATTATAATTTCATCTATTCCAATTCTCAAATCACTACCATTTACTTAGCCAAATACATGCCAAAACAATATCAAACAATATGGTTCATTTACCATAATTCACATATACGTTACTTACCCTATAAATAACCAACAGAACATCTAAAATCATACCTCATCAAGGAATTTATCAAGCATTTATTCTCCACAAATCAATTAACCATTTGAGCAACTATAAAACCATAACCACATTCATACCAAACATACCAAAATAAGCCATCACTCATGGCTATATATACAAACCAAAACATATACTTTTACAAGCCATATCTCATGGCTATAATCACAACCAAAATACCACATCTAACTTATACATGCCATATACCATAAATGTATAATTCAAAAGTACCAACTTAGATGTTTGATAGTGCGATGATGTTCCTCACGACTCCTAGATCCGAGCTAGCCTTGATTCACTATAAAATATAGAAAAATAACACAAAGTAATCTTCATAGCTTAGAAAGCTCGTATGTGAATAACTTATTTCATCGAATAAATACAAATTATGTAACACCCCAAACCTTGCCCATACATCATTACCGGATCTGGTATGCCACAGTTTGAAACTTGAAAACTTAGCTCTGTAGGGTTTTGAAAATCTTAGTTTATTATGGCCATTTAATCAAATAATTGTGAACTTTTTGAAACAACTTTAAGCATTTGTGTTGATTGTGTTTGAAAAGCCCATTTATCATGTCATTTTATAATTAAGACTTTGAAAGAGAAAAACATAAGTTTATAAAGACTTAACATAAAAAAATAACTAAATCGAAAACCTAGGTTATGGAAGCCTTATTACAAAAATATTTCCAAAAATTAAAACTCAAATGAAAATCCGAAAATAGTCTATGTAGATAATAATCTTGATGGCCCCTCGAGTCTGCCTCGGCTCCCATGTCCATGATCTACTGCTCATCTGTAAAGTGGGGAAAATAAAAGGGTGAGGCACCAAGACTCAGTGTGCAAATCGTAAAAACACATAAAGCCTTGGGCCCACAAACACATTATGGGCCTTGGCCCACACACAAAGGCAACAGAATATTTCATGCAACATGGCCCATCCCAAACTTAAGTGTCCATCCTCTACACACCCCCGTACCAACCTTCACACCGTGGGGATTTCTACAATCAACCCTCCATCCACTACAGGCCATATCGATCACTATGTGACCTTTGTGGCAAAGCCACCGATCGCTATGCGACCTCAGTAATACATTATAGTATTCGATGGCTATCTTTTGTCATATAGACTGATCACTATGTGACCTATGTGGCAAAGCCACCGATCGCCTCGCGACCTACTCCCCTTCCGTAAATCAATCAATCCCATCCCATGCATACATACATACATACAATAAGCGAAACATTAAACTATCTAAACAGAACGCAGACTTTCACATATTTCGATACACATAGAGGAGTTTCTATGATTACGTACCTGGCATCCCTTGCCTACCCTTTTTGGGCATACGACTGCTCATACAGCCTTTCTTTCTGGCTTTTAGCCCACAACATACATATAATACAAACTAATGAGTGTGATAGAGATCTACACACCCTGTTACCGTTAAGACGACAATCTCTATGTCGACACTATCAAAAGCCGATACAACTGCTATCTGCCTAAGATGCTACTCAGAAGCCAGTCCATAACCCGGTGGCCAATCTTGAACAGCAGACACCGCTCATTTCTTATACTTAGGGATTGGGTTTACAGAATCGATCCTCTCCTTTTCCTGATCCATATTTGATTCCATCAAAAGTCCTTGTCAGAACTACTATAACGAATTTGGGTTGTTAAACCATATCATATGATTAAGATCTTAAGTACGATAACGAATCTAGCGGAAATCTAAAGAAAACCTCTTACCTTGAAATCTTGAAATAGATAGGATACTTAGAGACTAACGGATTCTGGCTTTTGGAATCTAGATAATTCAATCTACTCTGATTTCCTGAGGTGTCGCCCCATGATGTGGACACAAGAACAAACCAAACGTTATTCAAAAGATAACCTTACCACGCCTATAAGCCTTTTGGCTTTGGCCTCCAAAAATCGAAAGTAAAGAAAAGAATAGAAGAGATCGGTGCCTACCTTAACAGAGAATTCGGTAACTCCCAAAAAATTTTTGGCTTTTGAGAAGATCAAAAAGAGAGAAATGATAGGAAGAAATCTATGTGAATTCGGCTTTTAGTGGAGAAATCGACAAAAGAGAATATAAGGTATTCGGCTATGGAGATGAAAAGAAAGTTCAGAGTTTCAGCTTTTAAATGAAAGTAAAGATGAGAGAATATGCTTAGAGATTTTGACTTTATGGAGAAATCGGCACAAGAGGAAAAGAATGGAAAAAGAAAGTGAAGTGAGAGGTTTCAGCTTTTGAAGAAATCAAAAGAAAAGAAATTACAGAGAATGACTGAGAGTTTCAGCACAGAGAATGAGGAAACGAATAAGGTTCAAATGCCGAAATTGAAGAGATACCACCCCTATTTATAGTGAATTTCGACACTTACTTATCAAAACTCGAAAGTGCCCTTCCTGATAACTAACAATTGATCAAATAATAGGGGAAATTTCGGTACCCCTTTTCCCATAAAGAAACCGATTTCTTTCCCCCTCTAGGAGATGGAATTTTGGCCAACATTGCTCTCAGCAGATAGCTCCTATCTTTTCTCCTTTATCTTAATCTATTCATACCTTTAGAAGAGGCCTAAATAACACCACCTCTCCCTACTATTATCAATACAATATCCACATTATCCCAAACATTAAATCCCTCCTAAAATTAAGCCTAATTGTTGTCCCCCTTCTTGCTCTTTTTAAGTGCCAAAATGGCCCAAAGACATGGGCTCCTTGCGGCTAAAACTTGGGCCTCACCTCTTGCTATTGGCGCCAACCTATAACTCCTCTGCAACACCACATACTACTGGGCCACAAGCCCATTTTGCAACCTAAAGCACCGATACCATCTTTTAAACCCCATGGTACCCAAACAGGAATTTTAACCAAGGCTTCGACCCAATCCTAGGCCCATTAAACATATCCACCCACTAAACGCATAGGCCCATTAATTCAGGATGTTACAGTTCTACCCTCTTAAATAAATTTCAGCCTCGAAATTACCTGGTCAGAACAGATAGGGGTACTACTGTCACATTGCTTCCTCTAGTTCCCACGTAGCCTCCTCAGAGCCGTGATTCTGCCACAGAACCTTAACCAACGGAATCGTTTTTCTCCACAACATTTTGACATCACGATCCAAGATCTCCACTTGTTCTTCTTCAAAGGATAGGTCAAGTCTTACTTTGATTTCTTCCACAGGCACTATATGAGATGGATCCGAACGATAACGTCTTAACATAGAGGCGTGAAACACATTGTGGATCTGATTCAACTCAGCAGGTAGCTCCAACTAATAGGCTATCGGTCCCACTCATTTCAACACCCGATAAGGTCCGATGAATCTGGGACTTAATATACCTTTTCGTCCAAATCTTAACACATTTTTCCACGATGACAGCTTTAGAAATACCTTGTCTCCCACTGCAAACTCTATATCCTTACGCTTTAAATCAGCATAGGACTTCTGTCTGTCTGATGCCTCCTTTAGTCGAGTCTAAATTATCTCAACCTTCTCCTCTGTCTTGGTGACCAAGTCTGGACCCAAAATCTGACGTTCCCCTAGTTCCGTCTAACAAGTAGGAGTATGACACTTCCACCCGTACAATGCTTCATAGGGCACCATCTGAATACTAGACTGGTGACTGTTGTTGTATGCAAACTCCGCCAATGGTAAAAACTCCTCCCAACTACCCCTGAAATCAATGACACAGCCCCTTAACATGTCCTCCAAGATCTGAATCACCCGCTCAGACTGTCCATCGGTTTGAGGATGGAACGTCGTACTAAAATCCAACTTCGTACCTAACGCTTGATGCAATGCCTTCCAAAATTACGACGTGAACCTAAGGTCCCTGTTCGATATAATTGATATTGGTACTCCATGCAACCTTACTACCTTCGCTATGTATAGCTTAGCCAATTTCTGTAAAGAGTAATCGACTCGTACTGTTATGAGCAGACTTCGTCAAGCGATCTACAATCACCAGTCAAATCTTTCTTAGTAGGCGTGAGAGGTAGCCCACTAACAAAGTCCATTGTGATCCTTTCCCAATTCAACTGTGGAACCTTCACTGGCTGTAACAACCTTGATGGTAACTGAAGTTCTGCCTTGACCTGCTGGCAGGTCAAACACCTACTCATGAACCCAGTTACCTCATACTTCAAGCCCGACCACCAAAACTGGTCCTGCAAATCCCGATACATCTTGCTCCCTCCGGGGTGCATAGCGTATGGACTACCATGCGCTTCTTGCAGAATCCTATGCCTCAATTTAGGATCTTTCGGCATGCACACTCTCTTTGAAAACATAATAGCCCTTCCTCATTCACACTAAATTTCGTTGATGCATCACTTGCTCCTACCAGAAACTTCTCCTTTAGCAACTCATCAGTCTGCTGCTTCTCCTTAACTTGACTGACCCAAGAGGGTTTCACTTGAAGTTTAGCCAATAAACTCCCATCATCATATAAGCTAAGGTGAGCAAACATTGCTCTCAAGTCAGTGATCACCTTACAACTTAAGGTATTTGCCACCATATCAGCCTTACTCGAATGATACTCAATCGAGCAGTCATAATCCTTTAACAACTCTATCCACCTCCTCTGCCTTAGATTCAACTCCTTCTGAGTCAAAAGGTACTTTAAACTCTTATGATCCGTGTAAATGATAGATTTTCCCCGTACAAATAATGCCACCAAATTTTCAAGGCAAACACTATCGCCGCCAATTCCAAGTCATGGGTGGGAAAATTTGACTCGTGCGGTCTTAACTACCGAGATGCATATGCAACAACATTTCCATCTTGCATCAACGCACATCATAATCCCTTGTGTGAAGCATCACAGTAAATTACGAACTCATTCTCAGCCTCCGGCTGAATCAACATCGGAGCCTCCGTCAAAATCCTCTTTAACTTCTCAAAACTCCCCTACTGCTTATCAAACCAAACGAACAGAACTCCTTTCCATAGCAACTTTGTCAACAGTGCTACAATTAGAGAAAATCGTTCAACAAATCTTCTGTAGTACTCGGCCAAACCAAGAAAGCTCCAAATTTTTGCCACAGATCTAGGTGGCTTCCAATCCAACACCACTTCTATTTTTCAGGGTCCACCCTAATCCCCTCTGCTGACACAACATGACCTAGAAAAGTAACTTCCTTAAGCCAGAATTTGCACTTGCTAAATTTGGCATAAAGCTGCTTCTCCCTCAGAATCTGCAGAACCACTCGCAGATGTGAATCATGCTCCTCTTCCGATCTTGAGTAAACCAACATGTCATCAATAAATACCACGACAAATCGATCCAAGTAGGGTTGGAACACTCAGTTCATCATATCCATAAATGCTGCTGGTGCATTAGTAAACCCAAATGGCATCACCATGAACTCGTAATGTCCATAGCGAGTTCTAAAAGCCTTCTTATGAATATCCGCTTCCTTGACCTTGAGCTGATGATACCCTGACCTTAGATCTATCTTCAAAAAGACTGAGGCCCCCTTCAACTGATCGAACAAGTCATCGATCCTTGGAAATGGATACTTGTTCTTGATAGTCAACTTGTTCAGCTGACGGTAGTCAATGCACATACGCATTGAACCATCTATCTTCTTAACAAATAACACTGGTGCTCCCCAAGGCGACACACTTGGTCGAATAAACCCTCTATCCAATAACTCTTGGATTTGTGCTTTCAATTCCACCAACTCTTTTGGCACCATTCTATAAGGAGCAATAGATACCGACACTGTTCCCGAAGAAGATCGATTCCAAACTCCACTTCTCGATCCGGAGGTAATCCCGAAAGCTCTTCTGGAAAAACATCAGGAAATTCCTTCACCGTCCTAACGTCTTCAACAATTAGGTCCTTGGCTTCCAAAGCCCGTACAAACATTAAAACGCTCTGCATCCTTTTCTCACCATCCTTTTTGCTCTTAGGGCAGTCACCACATTCGACAGACAATTCTCCCTTTCTCCTACCACCAACACTTCACCACCCTAGGGGGTTCTTAACACCATACGCTTGGCTGCACAATCTAAGTTAGCTTGGTACTTCATCAGCTAGTCCATGCCTAATATTAAGTCGAACTCCCCGAATGATAATTCCATCAGATCCGTCAAGAAAACTATTCCCTGCACTTCTAAAGGTACCTCTCAAAAAAGTTTATCTACTACCACAGATTGTCTTAATGGGCTAATTACTGTCATCGCCTCAGAGGTAATTTCAGAATCTAAACTTAAAGTTCCAGACACACTACTAGCAACATATGAGTGTGTCGATCCAATATCAATCAATGCAGTATAAGGCAATCCAAAAATTAAAAATGTACCGGTTATAACATCCGGTGCATCAGCCTCCTCGCGATGTCTGGCAGCATAGACCAACCCCGGCAGCCTCGCCTCAGTGTTTCCTGCCCCTCGGCCTGGTGCCCCTAGGCCTCGACCGAAACTGTTACCACCTCTGGCTGGACCACGATCCTCTGCGGCTGCTGACCTCCTCTACTCTACCGAGCATTTCCACCTTCTCTGGTCCTACCTCATCCCGTGGCTGAGGATAGTCTCTTTTTTAATGATTTGTAGATCCACACCTAAAGCACTTCCCACTGCCTACCCAACACTCACCTACATGAAATTTGTCACATCGGGCACACCTCCGTGTTTGATTAGCAATAGGTCTTTCCACTCGGTTCAGCCCATCTGACCTGGGTCTTTTCTGAGTACGCATGAATGTCCCTGATGATCCAAAATTTCTCTTACCTCTACCCCTATCTCTATCCCGGTCTAGCTTTTTCGTCCGTTTTACCTCCTCAGCTATCTTAGCTTTCTCCACAAGCACAACAAATTCCCTCTCTCGTTGTGGAGCTATCAACACACGTAGATCATCCTTCAGGCCATCCTCAAAATGAACACATTACTCATGCTCTGTAGCCACTATCCCTCGAGCATAACAACTAAGGCGTAAGAATTTCGCTTCATACGCCGCCATCGACCTACTTCCCTGAACCAGATTCAGGAATGCTCTATGCTGCGTATCCACATATCTTGTTCTAATGTATTTACTCTGGAACACCATTCTGAAGTAATCCCAGGTGATACGGTCAGCTATGGTACCATCCTTAACCGTAAGCCACCATTGATACACTTTGTCCCAGAGGAGAGACACTACTCTCTTCAACTTCTCCTCTTCCATGAAGTTAAGATCATCCATTATACGCTCCATTGCTTCCAACCAATACTCCGATGTGCTAGGAGCTACACCAAAATTCCTTAAACACCTCTGCCCCATTGGCTCTAAGTCGCTCCGACACAGACTTCCGGGCTCCTATGCCCATACCTGCCCCAGCTACTCTCTCCAAAACCCTTAACATAGCCTAAGATACAGCATCATCTCCGGCCATCTGATCTTGAAATTCTGACTCCACAACTAGTGGCACTGGTACGTCATTTCCTGACTCGTGACTAGACCTTACGGGTTCTGACACAGTAATCCCACCTCTACCTCGGTCCACGCACACCACGTCCTCTCGTGCTCATTCTACCATTCGCGATTTATCTGATTAAAAGCTTTATGAATTAATACTTTCTTTCACTGATTAATAACGGACAATCTTATGGAAAGTAGTTTTAATAGTAGTTCTTTCGAATTCAAATTCTATCTACAAAGTTCAGTTCTCAAGTCTATATTTCCTAGTTTTAGAATACACATACATACAACATCCATCACACACCAACATACAAGCAGCATCCATGAACTTACATTCATCGCCTAGGGGTATTTTATAGGGGTATTTTTGTAATTTTCCAAAATAGGGTATCTTGGCAATTTTACAAAACAGAGGTATTTTTGTAATTTTTCAACTTGGGGGTATTTTGATAATTTTGTCAACCGGGGGTATTTCGATAATTCTTTCAACTGGGGGTATTTTAGTAATTTTACAAATTTTGGTAATTTTTACAAATCCAGGGTATTTTAGAAAGTTTTCACAAATCAAGGGGATTTCTAAAATTTTACAAAACTGGGGACATAAGTAATTTTTACAAAAATAGGGTGGCTGGTCCCTTTCGGGTTTTAGTTATAAGTTTTGGCCCGTCAACAAGCCCTCTCGATTAGAGTGAACAAACACTACGCACCAGGTAGGATTCCAGAAAAGAGGAGGTGAGCCGCTAGGGCCGCTTAAATACCAAGCTCTTCCTAGATCCAATCCTAGACATTCGTATGCCTGTTACCACACCCAAACCCTGTGACTCGTTCACAGACATGTTTTATTAGAAATTAAGTCTTATGAAATTTGAAGAATGGTTTATATTAAACCTAAAGTCCATCAGTTCTAACATACTAGCCTATGTCCCTTTAAAGCCCAACAATACAAACCACATCAAGAGTTAGAATACTTACCTGTGTGGATCGGGTGCCGGTAGACTCAAAGGCCATATCTCAACTGTATTTTTCTCAAACTTACATCATTTTTATAAATCACCACTAGACCCATTTCACAGCTCGAGTTTTGAACTGGGCTCTGATACCAAAAATGTAACACCCCAAACCTAGCCCATACGTCATTACCGGATCTGGTATGCCACGGTTTGAAATTTGAAAACTTAGCTCTATAGGGTTTTGAAAATCTTAGTTTATTATGGTCGTTTAATCAAATAATTGTGAACTTTTTGAACAACTTTAAGCATTTGCGTTGATTGTGTTTGAAAAGCCCATTTATCATGTCATTTTATAATTAAGACTTTAAAAGAGAAAAACATAAGTTTATAAAGACTTAACATAAAAAATAACTAAATCGAAAACCTAGGTTATGGAAGCCTTATTACAAAAATATTTCCAAAAATTAAAACTCAAATAAAAATCTGAAAATAGTCTATGTAGATAATAATCTTGATGGCCCATCGAGTCCACCTCGGCTCCCATGTCCACGATCTCTCGCTCATCCAAAGTGGGGAAAATAAAAGGTGAGTCACCAAGACTCGATGTGCAAATCATAAAAACACATAAAGCCTTGGGCCCATAAACACATTATGGGCCTTGGCCCACACACAAAGGCAACAGAATATTTCATGCAACATGGACCATCCCAAACCTAAGTGTCCATCCTCTACACACCCCTGTACCAACCTTCACATCGTGGGGATTTCTACAATCAACCCTCCATCCGCTACACACCATATCGATCACTATGTGACCTTTGTGGCAAAGCCACCGATCGCTATGCGACCTCAGTAATACATTATAGTATTTGACAGCATGCTGCCTATCATATAGACCGATCACTATATGACCTATGTGGCAAAGCCACCAATCGCCTTGCGACCTGCTCCCCTTTCGTAAATCAATCAATCCCATCCCATGCATGCATACATATAATAAGTGAAACATTAAACTATCTAAACAGATCGCAGACTTTCACATATTTCAATACACATAGAGGAGTTTCTATGATTACGTACCTGGCATCCCTTGCCTACCCTTTCTGGGCATACGACTGCTCATACAACCTCTCTTTCTGGCTTTTAGCCCACAACATACATATAATACAAACTAATGAGTGTGATAGAGATCTACACACCTGGTTACCGTTAAGACGACACTCTCTATGTCGACACTATCGGTCGATCGATCGCTATCGCCTAAGATACTATTCAGAAGCCGGTCCACAACCCAGTGGCCAATCTTGAACAGCAAACACCACTCATTTCTTAAACTTATGGATTGGGTTTATGGACCCGATCCTCTCCTTTGCCTAATCCATATTTGATTCCATCAAAAGTCCTTGTCAGAACTACTATAACGAAATGGGGTTGTTAAACCATATCATATGATTAAGATCTTAAGTATGATAATGAATCTAGCAGAAATCTAATGAAAACCCCTTACCTTGAAATCCCGAAATAGATAGGATACTTAGAGCCTAACGGATTCCAGCTTTTGGAATCTAGATAATTCGATCTACTCTAATTTCCCGAGGTGTCACCCTATGATGTGAACACAAGAACAAACCAAACCTTATTCAAAAATAACCTTACCACGCCTATAAGCCTTTCGGCTTTGGCCTCCAAAAATCGAAAGTAAAGAAAAGAACAGAAGAGATCGGTACCTATCGTAACAGAGAATTCGGCAACTCCCAAAGAATTTCTGGCTTTTGAGAAGATCAAAAAGAGAGAAGATGATAGGAAGAAATCTATGCGGATTCAGCTTTTAGTAGAGAAATCGACAAAAGAGAATAAGAGGTATTCGACTATGGAGATGAAAAGAAAGTTTAGAGTTTTGACTTTTGAATGAAAGTGAAGATGAGAGAATAGGCTTAGAGATTTAGGTTTTATGGAGAAATCAGCACAAGAGGAAAAGAATGGAAAAAGAAAGTGAAGTGAGAGGTTTCGGCTTTTGAAGAAATCAAAAGAAAAGAAATTGCAGAGAATGACTAATAGTTTTGGCACAGAGAATGAGGAAAAGAATAGGGTTCAAATGCCAGAATTGAAGAGATACCACCCCTATTTATAGAGAATTTTGGCACTTACTTATCAAAACCCAAAAGTGCCCTTCCTGATAACTAACAATTAATCAAATAATAGGGGAAATTTCGGCACCCCTTTTGCCATAAAGAAACCGATTTCTTTTCGCCTCTAGGAGGTAGAATTTCGGCCAATACTGCTCTTAGCAGATAGCTCCTATCTTTTCTCCTTTATCTTAATCCATTCATACCTTTAGAAGAGGCCTAAATAACACCACCTCTCCCTACTATTATCAGCATAATATCCACATTATCCCAAACATTAAATCCCTCCTAAAATTAAGCCTCATTTTTGTCCCCCTTCTTGCTCCTTTTAAATGCCAAAAATGGCCCAAAGACATGGGCTCCTTGCGGCTAAAACTTGGGCCTCACCTCCTGCTATTGGCGCCAACCTATAACTCCTCTGCAACACCACATACTACTGGTCCACAAGCCCATTTTGCAACCTAAAGCATCGATACCATCTTTTAAACCCCATGGTACCCAAACAAAAATTTTAACCAGGGCTTCGGCCCAATCCTGGGCCCAATTTAAACCTCTAACACTCAAATTAACACATTAAACATATCCACCCACTAAACGCATAAGCCCATTAATTCAGGATGTTACAAATCAACCAATTACGCATGACAAAACCATATACACATTAACTACAAACCTTTCTCATGTCTCAAAACATGATCAAATACAAACTCATCTAACTTTCACTATTTAATACTCAAATAGGTTCTGTACGTATCTGTATCGCCTCGTACTAACCTCTTTCTCAACCACATCATTCGTTTACCCGTTGAACCATTCAGAATAGAAATTAGATACTCAGAAGTCTCGTACGATAAGTATCTATACCATGGCCCGTAGCCAAATCAAGGTAACTTATCCGAAGAACTATTATCATGGCCCGAAGCCAAATCATCCAATATTCATGGCCCGAAGTCAAATCGATAAAATACGCACCCGAAGTGCTAATATCATGGCCCGAAGCCAACTCAACGTATCACTTACTGACGTGTAAATAGTATCCAAAACTATTCTTAAGGTTCAACCGGGCTTTCACACTTTTTGTTTATATCATCAAATGCATCCGTAAAGTCATTTTCACAATTCATTCATTATTCATAATCCCGTTTTAACAATTTATGTAATACTAAAGCATTTTAACATACATTTATAATGTAATCATCACATACGAACTTACCTTGTATTCAGAATTGACGAATCGGGTCGATTACTCGATAACCTTGCTTTTCCCCGATCTAAATCTGAATTCTTTCTTTCTTGATCTATATGAATTCAAAATTAACTTATTTATTCATCTACTCATTCAATTAATCCAAAAATACACATTATGGCTATTTTACACATTTGCCCCTAAACTTTCACATTTTTACAACTTAGTCCTTATCACATAAAATCACAAATTCATGCAATCTAACCACAAACCATGCTATCCAAATTTCTCTAGTATTCATATTAGCCCATATTTCTCATTTATTCACACTTATAACCACCACATTTCATATTTTCTCAATTTAATCCCTTTTTGACATTTTTGTCAAAAATCACTTTACAAAACTTATTTAACTATTAACAAACTTTCATAATCTATCAAGAAACTTAAAAACTCATACATATTCATCAATGGAAACATCTAAAATATATATTATTTTTTGCAAATTAGTCCCTGGGCTAGCTAGAATAAGCTGCAGGATCTCAAAAACGTAAAAATCATTAAAAAATGGGATAAAAATCGTACCTTAATGAGAAAAATAACTATGGTAACTATGAATGAAAACCTAGAAATTTTGGCTTTTCCTCCTTCTAAATCAGTTTGGAGAAGATGATAATGAATAAAATTGATTTTTTTATTGATTTAACCTTTAATAACTAAATTACAATAATAACATTTTTGAACATTAATTACCAAGCCACTATCATCCACTATCATAGTCTAATTACCACTTAAGGACCTTATCCTTAAGGTTCTATAGCTATTAAACGCCTTTAGCTAATAGAATAGCACTTTTGCATTTTACGCCGATTTAGTCCTTTTTATCAAATTAACCAACCAATCGATAAAATTAGCTCATTAAATTTTCACAAAAATCAAATAACATGCTGTAAATATCAAAATAATATTAAAATAATTTTCTAAAATCAAATTTTTGTTCCAAAACCACTTTTCCAATTTAGCTAAAATCGGTTGTTATAGTACTGAATGTTAACAGAATGCCTTTGTGGCAATTTCTATAAATGGATGCCTTTGTGGCTATCTCTGTTAAAAGGATGCCTTTATAACTATCTTAGTTAAAGAAATGCATTTGTGGCTATCTCTGTTTAATAGAAGCCTTTGTGAAAATCTTTATCAAAGGGCGCCTTTGTAGTAATACTCTGAAAGGGAAGGAATGCCTTCATGGCATAATCTAAAGAATGATTCTCATGATGACCATTTGAAGAAAAAACTATGAGCGAACTTGAATGAATGGAGAGCACGGTATTTAGAGAATTGGCAAGTGCAAATTAGCTCTAAAACTAATGCTAGTATGGAAGGTTATGGCGAATTCTATACAATCGATGGGTCAAAGTTACAAACGAGAAAAAAATGATGAAATCCTTGAATAAGGGCTTAGGTAAAAGAAGGTTTCCTTACTAAGTTCTATCGAACTTACCCCTCTGTGTTTTATGTCTTAGGTAAATGAGGCGCTAAGAGGGACGACACCAGGGCTGCACCAAAGGAGTAGTGAAGTGGGCACTTATGCATATAGAGTGGAGGTTACACGGATGTGTTCAAGTATGATAGAAACGTTGCGAAAAAGTCTAGAAAATTTTGTTTATAAACCATACAGATCATGTAGGTAAATAAATGAAGTTAGCAATATTATTATTTAGAGGTTGAATAAGAGGGATAGTATAAGCCAATGTGATGTGTAATTATATTTGTAATTTCTATACACATTGTACGCCCAAATGAAACTTTGACTAGTAGCTTTACTAGATAAGATGTATTTCTTTGAAAATTTGTATGTCTTAAGCATTTATAAGTTTTAATAGTAAGGTAACACCTAATATCCAGATCTGGTAAATCGGGTCGGGTTTAAGGTGTTACATCCACGAAGTACAAAGTTTCAAACTTGGAAGTTGAGACCAAAAAGAAAAGAAACATAAAAATAAATAAATTAATAAATGAGGGTTGTTATCTATTTAGCCAAGCCGTGGGCTATTTGAAGATTTTTAAAAGCTTTAATTTTAAAATATAAAATACAAGGACCCCATTAATAATGTTGGGGAGAATAGAGGATTTTTTTTCCCATTAGCACATGGTAGAAAGTGGTGGACAATACTCCCAACATTATTGCCAAAATTTGAATATTAAGTCCTACAATTAAAATTGGGTTCAGAGTCTTTAACGGGTAAATTTAACTTTACAATCTAATTATCTTGAAATGAAAGCAAGACCAGACAATTAGAATTAGAAATGTAAATTTTATTATTTTTGTATACGTTGCTACTATTATTATTTGGTTGCTGAGAAAACACAAGAATAAAACCACTTTAAATTATTAGAATAAAAACACCATATTATCACTGACTTATGGACTGATAGTCTAATAAGAAAATCTACAAGTTGAACGGTTGAAATCACCGTCTTATACAAAGCCATAAAACAATATCGATGGTGGTTATGGGACTATGGTTGTGGGATCAAACAAGAAGGCAAAGAGAAAGTGAGGGGTGTGGGGGAAGGAATCAAAGTTAAAATCAAAGCTTTTAGGTTACTTTTGAGTAAAATAAAAATGGAAAGTTAGGGGTATTCAGGAAGGAAAGGAAGTGTACAGGCACAGTAAGGCCGATGGGTTAATGGTTTTGACTTTTAACTTTAGAAAAGGTAAAAATTTATCAAAACGATGTGGTTTTGTGTTTTCTTATTCAGATTTTCGGATAACTCAAATTGTGTAATTCATATTTGAGATAAATAAAAAATGATTTTTTTATTCGATTGGGTCCGAGTAACTCGATTAGCTCGAATAACTCAAACTATTGAATTCAAAATTTGAATATTTTATCGAGTTTTTCGTATGGAATCGATTTTCTTACCTCTAACTCTAATTTTTCTAGAGATATTTCAGCTAGATTAGAACTCTAGTCTTAGCCTATAAAAAATCTTGGTAACCCTAGAATAGATATCTTCATAACATCAAGATTAAGAAAGAAGATTAAGTGAAAACTTTGAGGGAATTTTGTGTTTTAACCAAAGAGCTTTGTATTTTGGGTTAGGGTTTCTTTTGATTATCTCCATCTTGTACTCCTCAATTATTTGCTCATTTAGTAAAGTATCATTTGCTCGTGGTTTTTTATCCTCTTTATTTGGAAGAGCTTTTTCACGTAAATATTTGTGTGTTTGATCTTCTTTACTTTTATTATTCATCATTTATTTAGGTTTATCCCCATCAAAATGATATCAGAGCTTGGTTAGGATTCCGCAATCAACCCGTTCAAAGATGGCCACAATGAGATTTGATATCTAAAAGTTCGATGGGATCACAAATTTCATTTTATGGCAAGTTCGAATAATTGCAATACTGGTTGATGTGAAGGCTCTGTCTATAATTTAGTTTTGCCTCACGAACAATGTTTTGCAAGAGGTGCTTATGGAGAAAACATCTGGCGTATGGATAAAGTTAGAAAGACTTTACATGAAAAAGTCTCTGGCTAATCGATTAGTGTTGAAACAACACCTATACACATTTCGTATGGCCAAAGGTGCGTACCTTAGGGCTCACATCAATGAATTAGTTACTCTCTTTAATGATCTAAAGAATGTCGAGGTTAATATAGATGATGAAGACTTGGTTATGATATTATTGTGCTCTTTACCTCCTTTATATAAGTCTTTCAGAGAGACCCAGATTTTTGGTAGACAATTTATCTCTACAATGAGTTAGGTTCAAATAGAAAGTCAGATGGGCAAACCATAGTTTTGGTTGTGAGAAGCAGGACTGGATCGAAGTCGAGGAATCGAGACAAGACATGTGGCTACTGTAAGAAGTTAGGTCACATTAAAGCTGAGTGTTATAGGCTACAAAATAAGAATAGGAGGGCTGCTGAGAGCAATGATAAAGGAAAACAAAAGGCTAAGGTAGTCGATGCTAGTGTGGCTGATGACAAGGGTGATGATTGGTTGCCAGTGTCTATGGCCAAAATTTTTAAGTTTACTTTCGAATGGATCTTGGATTTGGGGTGCTCTTACCATATGTCCCAACAAGGACTGGTTCTCCACATATTTTTAGTAAAAGGTGGAGCTGTGCACATAAGGAATAATTCACCTTATAAGATAATCAGTATTGGTACCATTCAAATCAAGATGCATGATGGGATTATCAGGACACTATCAGGTGTCAGACATGTGCCTGATTTCTAAAAAAACCTCATCCCCCTAGGTATGTTAGACTCGAATGATTGTGGAATGGTCATCAAATCAAGCAACATTAAGGTGTCTCGTGAAACTGTAACACCCCTAACCCGTATTTGTTGTCGAAACAGTGTTACGGAGCGTTACCAAAGTTTCTATAACATTTACAGATAATTCATGTCGAATTCTTTTCATTCATCAAAATTATTTTTAACGTCCCTTAAATGGACCCTCGAGGCCCAAAACGAGTATTAGAATAGAATCGGGACTAAATTGGGAACTTAGAGAATTTTTCGCAAAATTTTAAAATTTTCCAACATGCAGGGCTCATACGCCCATGTAGTCCAAGGGACAAGCCCGTGTGACCCTAGGACACACCAGTACTGCAGGCCGTGCTCGACCCAGTGTAACTCTCTGACTTGTGCCACACGACTGGCCACATGCCCATGTGCTAGGCCATGTAGCACACACGACTGAGACATACGCTCGTGTCTCTGCCCATGTGCTCAATTCTTAGCATTCTGTTTCTCAAATTTAAGGTGCAGGGGATACACGGCCTAACCACACGCCCATGTACCAGGCCATGTGTCACACATGGTCAAGACACACGACCTTGTGTGGACACAATAAAGTCATTTCTAGCTTCATTTCTCACCCACAATCATACTAATGACCTACATCAAAACTTTCATTCATATGCCATGAAACACCCCAAACCCGGCCCACAAGCCTTGACCGGACCAGGCATGCTTCTAGAGAAAAACCATTCGAATCTTATTTGGGCTTCGCCAAAAACTTGTGTGTTTTTGAAAATAGTTGATTTGGGTTGGGTTCAAAATTTAAAACCCGTGTTGATTAGGTGTCAAAACAATTAATATTTATATTTAAGAAAAATTAACTTTAACTTCAAATCGATAGATGTCGTATCATACTAAATAGTTTAAATGCATGCATAGACAATTTAATACTTATGGCCTTATTACATCAAATAAACCCGAAATAATTCAAACTTAAATAAATAAAAAAACTACTAAAAATAAGCAGGTCTACAGGTTATGCATGGCCACCATCGAGCTCCCGCCGACCGGTCCATCTACATGTGTCACCAAAAATAATCCCACAAGGGTGAGTCAAATAGACTCAATGTGTACAACCAATACAAGTCTCAATTAAATTAAGGCATATCAAATCATACATAATAAACACATATAAACCATGATGCAAACCATAACCCAAGCCTAGATAACCATCCGCTACACATCACCCGTACCAACCATCACACCGTGGGGACTACTAAGTCGACCCTCCATCCGCTACACACCATCGAAGGCAATCGCTGCAGTCGACGTGCTCATCGCCCTTATAAAATTCGTGGCATAGCCACCAGATAATTATTTTGTGACATAAGTCACCACATTCAGATTTCGTGACATAAGTCACCACATTCAAATTACGTGACATAAGTCACCACATTCAGATATTGGGGTATAAAACCACCAATTCACTTCCCCTTTACATATCAGCCATATGCCCCATGTTAAACAAATCATGCAATATCATGCCTTATTTCACATTCTTATCACTATTGACATATATGCCATCATAGATCATATCATACTCATAGTAGGAATGGGTAAACGTACCTGAGTACTTTGTACCATTGCAAGATACCCTTAGCCACATCTTAACATATTCTTAGTAACATATTTATCAAAACATAGCCATAAATTAATTAAGGCTTAGTGTGGGGTACACACCTGGTTTACTTAGCGGTTTTACTGAAATCCCGAAGAATCCCGATCTAATCCTCTAGATCTCAAGTTCCTACATTCGACCAACACTCAAAATTTAATAAAACCCATTCGGCCATAAAACCAAATCCCAAAGGATTAATGAAATCAACTTCTTACCTTGCCGCCGATTTGGTTCCTAACCAAATCCCAAAATTTTATGATACTCCCTCCTAGCAATCGGCCACACACTAGATCACCTAAATGATTAGTTTTCAGCTTTTGAATATATAAGAAATAGATCCTAGTCACTGAATATGGCCTTGGCCGATTGGTATATTTACTTACCTTTACGAATCTAAAATCCCGAAAATATCACTTGTCCTTGATATCCGTCAAATCCTACAAACACTATGTCGATCTGATTTCAATGCCTAATGAACGCCATTAATGGCCTTCGGCCTAAGATGACTCTGGCTTACCTTAGATCTTGAGATCCCGAAAGATCTCCTCCTAGTAGTCGACAACTACCAAATCCCGAGAGACCCTTCAAGTTTTGGCCATAGAGAATTATTGGGATTAGATACCTATTTTTCGGCTAAAAGAAAAGAAATAATAGTATGACATCAATTGAATCCTTACCCTTAATGTTGTAGGCGACGGCACCCTTACCAAAACTCACAGAGATATTCGGCTAGGACTACTTTGAGTATTCGGCTATGGCCTAGAAGGAACTTGCTTTTGGCTTTTGGAAGTTTGCGAAAGAAGAAGAAAAGGTGAAGAAATCGGCTAGACTTTGCTTGAGTTTTCGGCTTTGGCAAACTAAAGAGAAGAGGAGATGCACTAGAGAATTGACAAGACTAGGGAATCCTATTTTCGCTTTTGGAGAATTGAAAAGAAAAGAGAATGATTGCAGAGAGATTCGGCTATGCCAATGAGTAGCAAAAGAAAGAAGAGAAGAAGAATACAAGTTGCTTCTCTCTTTGGGAATTTCGCACAAATGAAACAAAGATGAGATGAGGAGCGCTTTGACACCTATCTTACTAACACTAAACCGAAAATGCCATCAAAGCAATCCTTTGGCCGGCCACTCTTACCCCTATCTAATCCCTTATTTTTCTCTTTATCACTTCACTTAAAATTAATAAAAGTAAGCCACCATTTATCTCTTATCTTACCCATACAAAATAAGTTAATAAAATCTACCATTATCTTCCATCTTAGCCGAATATTAAAAGGAATTTAATCATAACTAAAACTCATCCCTTAGTGCCCCATTGTCGTCCACCTCTCCTATTCCTTGCAGTGAGAATAAAACTCCTTTATTTGCTTCCCTTACAAATTCGAACTCCACCCTTCCTCACGACTTATGGTGTCACTTACTAGGCCTTAAGTGGCGCTTTGCAACCACTTTAACAAGCCCAATTTCATGTTGAATTTCCCTTACAAATTTTCTTAAGGCCTTATCAGACTTAGCTTCCTCTTTTAACTTTAAAATCAAATAATTTCTAAGGCACTCTCCTATTTTCTAAAGTTCACAAAATTCACACAACACATTCTTAACACACAAAGGCATGCTATTTCATATAATTACGCAAAAATGCATAAGCCCTAATCTGGGATATTACAGTTCTACCCCCTTAAAATAATTTCGACCTCAAAATTACCTGGCTAAAATAGGTGAGGGTATTGCTGTCGCATTGCTTCTTCCGGCTCCAATGAAGCTTCCTCCGATCCATGGTTACGCCACAACACTTTAACCAGAGGGACCGACTTCCTTCGAAGCACCTTCACATCTCATTCCAGAATCTGAATTGGTTCTTTCTCATAAGATAGATCTATTCTTAGCTCCACCTCTTCAACCGAAACTACATGAAATGGATCTGATCGATATCGACGTAGCATAGAGACATGGAATACGTCGTGCATCTGTTGTAACTCTAAAGGCAACTCCAACTGGTACGCCACCGATCCAATTCGCTTCAATACCCGATAAGGTCCTATAAATCTAGGACTTAACTTCCCTTTACGACCAAATCTCATCACCTTCTTCCAAGGCGAAACTTTGAGAAACACTTGATCTCCCATAGCAAATTCGATCTCCTTTTGTTTGAGATCTGTATATGACTTTTACCTGTCAGATGCCTCCTTCAACCGTGCCTGGATTACCTCCACTTTCTCTTCGGATTGTGCCACAATCTCTGGACCCAAAACCTGACGTTCCCCTAATTCCGTCCAACACATATGAGTGCGGTACTTCCGTCCATACAACGCCTCGTACGATGCCTTTTTAATACTGGCCTGATAGCTGTTGTTGTAAGCAAATTCCGCTAGAGGCAAATATTCTTCCCAACTTCCTCTGAAGTCTATCACACAACCTCTTAACATATCCTCTAACACTTGGATCACCCGTTCCGACTGGCCGTCCGACTGTGGATGAAAAGCCATACTGAAATCCAATCTAGAGCCTAAAGCTTGATGTAGAGCTTTCCAAAATCGAGACATGAACCTCGGATCCCTATCCGAGATAATCGACACCGCACTCTATGCAACCTCACAATTTCTACCACATATAACTTTGCCAGCTTCTGCAAAGAATAGTCAACCCACACGGGAGTGAAATACGCAGACTTTGTCAGCTGATCCACTATCACCCATACCGAGTCCTTCTTAGTAGGCGTAAGGGGAAGCCCACTAACGAAGTCCATGGTAATTCTCTCCCACTTCCACTACGGAATCTTAATCGGCTGAAGCAATCCTGACGGAACTTGGTGTTCAGCCTTAACTTGCTGACACGTTAAGCACTTGCCAACAAATTCAGTCATTTCCCACTTAAGACCAGGCCACCAAAACTGTTCCCTTAGATCCTTATACATCTTACTGCCTCCAGGATGCATAGCATAAGGGCTACTATGTGATTCCCAAAGAATTCTCTACTTAAGTTCTTCATTCTTCGGCATACAGACCTTACCCTTGAAGCACAATACTCCCTCGTCATTAATACCATAATCTTCCAACTCCCCATTCTGCACTTGTTGCAACTTAACACTTAGATCTTCATCCATTAACTGACTTTCCTTCACCTCATTCAACCATGTCGGTTTGACTTGCAACTCTGCCAGCAGACTTCCATCATCATACAAGCTTAGATATGCGAACATCGCCCTCAGATCCGATACAACTTTTCGACTTAGGGCATCTGCCACCACATTTACCTTGCCCGGGTGATACTTTATGAAACAATCGTAGTCTTTCAATAATTCCACCCACCTTCGCTGTCTCAGATTCAACTCCTTCTGAGTCAGCAGATACTTAAGACTCTTGTGGTCTGTGTAGATTATGGACTTCTCTCCATATAAGTAATGCCTCTATACTTTAAGAGCAAAGACCACTGCCGCTAATTCCAATTCATGCGTCGGGTAGTTAACCTCGTGTGGCCTTAGTTGTCGAGACGCATAGGCAACTACCTTCCCATCTTGCATAAGGACACCTCCTAATCCTGTATGGGAAGCATCACAATACACCACAAAATCTTTTGCTGCCTCCGGTTGAATTAAAACTGGAGCTTCGGTCAAGACTCTCTTAAGCTTTTCAAAGCTCTCCTGTTGCTTATTAGTCCATATGAAAGGTACCTCCTTCCTTAATAACTTTGTCAAAGGTGCGACTATTGATGAGAACCCTTCCACGAACCTTCTATAATAGCCTTCCAATCCCAAAAAACTCCGTACTTCCTCCACAGACTTAGGGTGGTTTCCAATCCAAAACTGCCTCAATCTTTCGAGGGTCCACCCTTATCCCTTCAGCAGATACCACATGTCCTAGAAACGTAACCTCCTTAAGCCAAAATTCACACTTGCTGAATTTAGCGTAGAGCTTCTTCTCCCTTAACACTTGCAACACAACTCGGAGGTGCTCATCATGTTCTTCCTCTGACTTTGAATACACCAAAATATCGTCTATGAACACAATAACAAACCGGTCCAGATAGGGTTGGAAAACCCAGTTCATCATGTCCATAAACGCGGCTGAGGCATTTGTCAATCCGAACGGCATTACCAAGAACTCATAATGCCCGTACCTTGTGCGGAAAGCCGTCTTATGGATATCAGCCTCCTTCACCTTAAGCTGATGATATCCAGACCTTAGATCTATCTTTGAGAATACTACGGCTCCCTTAAGCTGATCGAACAAGTCGTCTATCCTTGGCAACGGATACTTGTTCTTGATGGTCAGCTTATTCAACTGACGATAATCTATGCACATGCGCATAGTTCCATCCTTCTTCTTCACAAACAAGATCGGTGCTCCCCATGGAGACATACTGGGTCGAATAAACCCACGGTCTAGTAATTCTTGGATCTGAGTCTTGAGCTCAACCAACTCCTTTGGTGTTATTCTGTACGGGGCAATTGACACAGGAGCTGTACCCGGTGGCAAGTCAATTCTGAACTCTACTTCCTTATCCGGGGGTATTCCAGGTAACTCTTTCAGAAAAACATCCACAAACTCCCTTACGGTTCTAACTCCACTAACTCCCTCTTCTTTCGCATCCAACGCACTAATGAAGGCCAAAAATGCCTTGCACCCTTTCCGTACCATCTTATCAGCCTTCAAAGCAAAAACTACGTTAGACAAGTAGTTCCTTCTTTCTCCTATCATAACTATAACCTCATCCTCTGGGTTTTTAACTCCATTCGTTTGCCTGCATAATCCAATACAGCCCGATGCTCCACTAGCCAGTCCATACCAAGTATAAGATCAAATTCCCAAAGGGTAATTCCATTAAGTCGACAAGAAATACCGCTCCCTGAAGCTCCAAAGGCACACTCCGAAATATCTTATTCGCTACTACGGTTTGACCTAGTGGGCTTACTATAGTCATCTCCCTTCTAGATAGTTCAGAGGCTATTCCTAGAGTTTCAACTACTCTACATGCAACATAAGAATGGGTTGAGCCCACATTAATCAAAGCAACATAAGGCTTGCCAAAAATAAGGAACGTACTGATTATGACGTCCAGTGCGTCTCCATCCTCTCTCCGATGAACTGCATACACTAAACTCGGCTTCTTGGCCTCCGTGTTACCAACACCTCGGCCCGGTGTTCCCGTTCTCTACCAGTACCGTTTCCTCTACCATTTGAACCACGGCCCCGCTGAGGCTACTGTCCACCTCCTCCAGCCTGATTAGGACCTTGACTTACTGGTCGTCCCCCTTCGGTTCTCACAGGACAATCCTTAATCATGTGGTCCTTAGACCCACACTTGAAGTATCCTCCCGTCTTCTTCCAACACTCTCCTAAATGCTTCTTCCCATATTGGGCACAAGTATGATACTGCCCTCCAGTAGTAACCTGTCGACCTCGCGGCCCATCAACTCTAGGCCTCTTTTGCTCATTCCTAGAAGACCTTGAAGATCCAAAGCCTCTCTTCTGCCTATTCCGATCGATGTTTTGCCTTACAAACTCCTTGATACCCTCGGCTACCTTAGCCTTCTCCACCAACACAGCAAACTCTCGCTCTTGCTGTGGAGCTATCAACAGTCTCAAATCATCCCTCAGTCCGTCCTTAAATCGGACACACCGCTCATGCTTAGTTGACACTATGCCTTGAGCATAACGGCTCAGCCTTAAGAATTCAACAGATTCGCCACGGACTTGTTCCTTGAACCAAATTTCTAAAATGCCTTCCTCTGTGCATCAATGTAATGAGTACCAACATACTTCTTCTGGTATGTCGCCTTAGCATAATCCCAAGTGAGTTCTTCAGCTGTAATACCATCCCTAATCGTGAGCCACCATTAATATGACTCATCGCGGAGAAGCGACACCAACCCTTTTAGTTTTTCCTCGACAGTTAAATCGAGCTCATTCATAATCTGCTCAGTCACCTCCAACCAATACTCACGCAGACTTGGTGCCACACCGATACACCACGGAACACCTCGGCTCCGTTGGCTCGAGTCACTCAGTCTTCGACTTTCGAGCTCCCATGCCTCCACTCGCTCCACCACCCTTTCAAAACCCGCAGATCGCTTTGTGACACACGCATCATCCCGTCGATCCTCGATATTCCACATCACGTACCGGTGGTGGTGGTGGCATTTCATTTTAGATCCTTGACCCGATCTAACGTGTTCGACACGATCATTCGGCCTCTACCATGGCCTCGCACGCTTCTGACCACGTCTCCTTGAATTCATACTTCCAATTTGCGTTTATCTGATTAAAGAATTTTATAGATTAGTTTTGTTCCACTGATTTATCATGTACAGTCTTATGTTCCATAGTTTTTAAGGGGTATTTCTTTCGAATTCATTCACATACAGTCTCAGATCATTCATTCAATCACATACATGAACTTGTGTTCATTACAGAGAAACGTTGTAGTTGTCGTTGTTTGTTGTTTTCCACTACCCAGGGGTATTTCCGTAATTTTATCTTATAGGGGTATTTTGGTAATTTTTTTTCCAAATTAAGGTATTTGAAAATGTTGCAAAATAGAGATTGTTGATATTTTAAAAAATTAAAATACTTGCTGGAAAAATTTCAAGGGTGAAATAGTAATTTTATACACTAGGGGTATTTTTGTAATTTTACAAGCCAGGATCATTTCGGTAATTTTTTCGCGAAATATGGTTCTTGGTGACTGTTCAAAACAAGGGTATTTTTAAAGGTTTCTAATTTGAGGGTACTTTGGTAATTTTCTTTACTGAGGGTATTTTGGTCATTGATTCAGGTTAGGGGTAATTTGGTCATTTTGCAAACCAGGGTAAATTTCGTAAATTTTTCCAAATCAAGGTATCTTAATATTTTTAAAAATAAAGTTTTTGGTTATTTTTATAAGGTAAGAAAAATTCTTTAATAAAAACTGTGGGTAGTATGGAAATTTTATGAACCAAGGGCATTTTAGTAAAAAAAATTTTCAACCAGGGGTATTTAGGTCATTTTAGTAAATCGAGAATATTTGGATTTTTTTTTTTTCAAAATAGTTTTCGTACACATCAAAGGGGTCATTTGGTGATGTTAAGACTAGTGTTTTTATAAAAATATGGCTAGTCCCTTTCGGGTTTTAGTTATTGGATTTAGCCTGTGGCTGAGTCCTCTTGGTTAGGGTGAACCGTCACTACGCACCAGGTAGGATTCGAGTGGAGAGGAGGTGAGTCACTAGGACTGCTTAAATGCCAAGCTCCCACCGAAACCAATCCTAGACATGCGCACGATGGTTGCCACACCCTAACTCGACGACTTAGACACAGGTTTGTTTAATTAGGCTTTAAAGCTTTATGCAATTTTGTGTTGGAGTAAGCTAATCCTAGGGTTTAATAACTTAATATACTAATTTACGTCCCTATAAATCCCACATACAATCACAAAAGAGTTGGGAGTACTTACCGGAGGACTTCGGGCCGGAGACTCAGGTGCCATGCTAGAAAACCTGCTTATTTCTTAGAAAAATCCATTTTCAAAAGAGAGAAAACGTTTTGGGCCCTAAAAGCCCTCAAGGCTGAGTTTTGAATCGGGCTCTGATACCAAAATGAAACACCCCAAACCCGCCCACAAGCCCTGACCGGATCTAGCATGCTTCTAGAGAAAAACCATTCAATCATATTTGGGCATCGCCAAAAACTTGTGTGTTTTTGAAAACAGTTGATTTGGGTTAGGTTCAAAATTTAAAACCCATGTTGATTAGGTGTCAAAACAATTAATATTTATATTTAAGAAAAATTAACTTTAACTTCAAATCGATAGATGTCGTATCATACTAAATAGTTTAAATGCATGCATAGACAATTTAATACTTATGGCCTTATTACATCAAATAAACCCGAAATAATTCAAACTTAAATAAATAAAAAAATAAACTAATAAAAATAAACAGTCTCTGAGTTATGCATGGCCACCACTGAGCTCCTGCCGACCCGGTCCATCTACCGTGTGTCACCTGAAAAATAATCCCACAAGGGGTGAGTCAAACAGACTCAATGTGTACAACCAATACAAGTCTCAATTAAATTCAGGCATATCAAATCATACATAATAAACACATATAAACCATGATGCAAACCCGAACCCAAGCCTAGATAACCATCCGCTACACATCACCCGTACCAACCATCACATCGTGGGGACTACTAAGTCGACCCTCCATCCGCTACACACCATCAAAGGCAGTCGCTGCAGTCGACGTGCTCATCGCCCTTATAAAATTCGTGGCATAGCCACTAGATAATTATTTTGTGACATAAGTCACCACATTCAGATTTCGTGACATAAGTCACCACATTCAAATTACGTGACATAAGTCACCACATTCAAATATTGGGGTATAAAACCACCAATTCACTTCCCCTTTACATATCACCCATATGCTCCATGTCAAACAAATCATGCAATATCATGCCTTATTTCACATTCTTATCACTATTGACATATGTGCCATCATAGATCATATCATACTCATAGTAGGAGTGGGTAAACGTACCTGAGTACTTTGTACCATTGCAAGATACTCTTAGCCACATCTTAACATATTCTTAGTAACATATTTATCAAAACATAGCCGTAAATTAATTAAGGGTTAGTGTGGGGTACACACCTGGTTTACTTAGCGATTTTACTGAAATCCCGAAGAATCCCGATCTAATCCTCTAGATCTCAAGTTCCTACATTCGACCAACACTCAAAATTTAATAAAACCCATTCGGCCATAAAACCAAATCCCGAAGGATTAACGAAATCAACTTCTTACCTTGCCGCCGATTTGGTTACTAACCAAATCCCAAAATTTTGTGATATTCCCTCCTAGCAATCGGCCACACACTAGATCACCTAAATGATTAGTTTTCGGCTTTTGAATATATAAGAAATAGATCCTAGTCACTGAATATGGCCTTGGCCGATTGGTATATTTACTTACCTTTGCGAATCTAAAATCCCGAAAATATCACTTGTCCTTGATATCTGTCGAAATCCCTACAAACACTATGTCAGATCTGATTTCAATGCCTAATGAACACCATTAATGGCCTTCGGCCTAAGATGACTCTGGCTTACCTTAGATCTTGAGATCCCGAAAGATCTCCTCCTTGTAGTCGACAACTACCAAATCCCGAAAGACCCTTCAAGTTTCGGCCATAGAGAATTATTGGGATTAGATACCTATTTTTCGGCTAAAAGAAAAGAAATAATAGTATGACATCAATTGAATCCTTACCCTTAATGTTGTAGGCGACGGCACCCTTACCAAAACTCACAGAGATATTCGGCTAGGACTACTTTGAGTATTCGGCTATGGCCTAGAAGGAACTTACTTTCGGCTTTTGGAAGTTTGCAAAAAGAAGAAGAAAAAGGTGAAGAAATCGGCTAGACTTTGCTTGAGTTTTCGGCTTTGGCAAACTAAAAGAGAAGAGGAGATGCACTAGAGAATTCGGCAAGACTAGGGAATCCTATTTTTGGCTTTTGGAGAATTGAAAAGAAAAGAGAATGATTGCAGAGAGATTCGGCTATGCCAATGAGTAGCAAAAAGAAAGAAGAGAAGAAGAACACAAGTTGCTTCTCTCTTTGGGAATTTCGGCACAAATGAAGCAAAGATGAGATGAGGAGCAATTTCGGCACACCTATCTTACTAACACCAAACCGAAAATGCCATCAAAGCAATCCCTTGGCCGGCCACTCTTACCCCTATCTAATCCCTTATTTTTCTCTTTATCACTTCACTTAAAATTAATAAAAATAAGCCACCATTTATCTCTTATCTTACCCATACAAAATAAGTTAATAAAATCTACCATTATCTTCCATCTTAGCTGAATATTAAAAGGAATTTAATCATAACCAAAACTCATCCCTTAGTGCCCCATTGCCGTCCATCTCTCCTATTCCTTGCAGCAAAATACAACTCCTTTATTTGCTTCCCTTGCAGCTCAAACTCCAGCCCTTCCTCACAGCTTATGGCGTCACTTACTAGGCCTTAAGTGGCGCCTTGCAACCACTTTAACAAGCCCAATTTCATGTCAAATTTCCCTTACAAATTTTCTTAAGGCCTTATTAGACTTAGCTTCCTCTTTTAACTTTAAAATCAAATAATTTCTAAGGCACTCTCCTATTTTCTAAAGTTCACAAAATTCATACAACACATTCTTAACACACAAAGGCATGTTATTTCATATAATTACGCAAAAATGCATAAGCCCTAATCTGGGATATTACATGCCAACCAATTCAAGCATCATAATCAACTTAATTTTAACATCTAACATGGTACATCATTACATGCATTCATGTTTATAATCTTACCCTTTTGTGAACATACATGTTAACATAATTTAATCAACCACACTAAATATATGGATATTCATCATGGTATACTTTATAATTTTTGCCAAAATAAATCTTTACTAGCCATTCCAATGGCTAGATTACAATCAACCATTTACATTTCAATGTGTTCAATTAACCTATACATGCCATTATAACCATGACTAATTTACCATATGTACCAAATGAGTTGATGGATAGTTTGAGTGATCTCTGCCAAGCTTCCAATCCAACGAGCTTCTGATTTACTATAAAATAGGGAAATAAAACTAAGTAAGCATATAATGCTTAATAAGTTCGTATAACATGGTACTTAACTAACCATTTATTCTATTTCAAGATAAACATGTAAGGTATATTCAATCAATTTGATCTCAAGCCCTACACATATCCTCATTGCCTTTTTTAGTAATATATTCCATAATAAAACCAAGAAACATATATGGGCTCAACAATAATCAAGTTTCCAGGCACATATGCTTTCCACATCATGTATTCATTTAACACGTATAAATCATATCTTTATATTATAAGTATATTTTCATAATAATTCATCTCGAGTTTAGATTATTTCATGTCAAAATTTTACTCATATAATTCAAATATCGATGACACACAAGTAGTACACTCAAGGTGTAAAATCTATAATCAAGGATGTACATATTTATCAAATAAATTTCATGTACAAATATCATCATCTCATATTTCCATGTATCAATTATCATATATCATCATTTTCATGTATTTCATTAGATACGTGTAATGACTCATTTCTTATTCATATCTTCTCATATTAGGATTTTTACCTGTTGAATTTATTCGAAATATCAATGGATACATAAGTAGTACACTCGAGGTGTACAAATTAGGATCCGTCAATTCATATTCAAGGGTACCCGTTAGGGAACTTAATTAAAAAGCACACTCTTGAGCCACATATCATAAAACAGGATTACCAGTCCAGGCTAAATCCTAATTGTAACATATGCTCAAGAGGGATTTTATCAGGATTACTCGTCCGGGCTAAATCTTATCTGTAATGAGGTCAATAGTGTAACAGACGAATTTTGGTGAAATTGGAATAGTGGTTTCGAGACCACAAATCCAAGCTAAAAATAAAATTTATTTTTATTTTATTATATGGTCCGTAATATAATAGACTTGACATGTGAAAATTTTGACATGAAAATTTTATCGATTTGTTGCCTAATTACAAGAATGACTAAATTGCATAAAATGTGAAAGTTGAATTCTAGTAGCTATAATGATCAAATAACTATGGAATTCAAAACTAGAGGTCCTTATATGGTAATTATATCATTAAGAAAAGTATGTAGATTTTTCTTGGTGACTCATTCATGGAAATATAGAAAAAAGGATAATGACTAAATTGGAAAGTGAAAATTTTAATAAATTACAAGATGATAAAATAGATATCATCTTATTTTCTCATCATCTTCCAAAAAATGAGACATGGAAGCCCTAGGAGAGAGAGAGAATAAACTTTCATGGCCTAATTGGGTAAGTTTCATTATCCCGTTTTTAGTAATTTTGATATTTTTGGAATCAGGATAGCTTAATCTCTCTATTTGGGGGGATTAATTTGAAAAGTTATCAAAGTATGAAAATGGGTCATGGATGTATATGATGTAAATTAGAAATTTATGGTAGAAAATGAAAGATTATTGATAGATAAACAACTTTTACAAAGTGATTTGTGATGAAAACATGATTTAGAGAAAAAATGTAAACTTGTGGAATTGAAGGAAAAATTCTGAGATTTTATGAATACATGTGCTGTAAAATTTTTAATGGGGCTTTGTTTAGGCTTGGAATAGGGATTAATTTGCACAAGTTTCATTTTCCGAGCCTAGGGACGAAAATGGAATTTATGAAAAAGTTAGGGGCAAAATAATAATTTTGCCTAGGATGAAACTTTAATCCACTTGAATGTAAAATATGATAAATTGATGTTAAATCTACTCGTATAGATACAGATAGACCAAATTCAGAGTTAGAACGAGGAAAGAGGAAAATGTCGGATTAGTAGATGTTTGTACACGAACCTTTGTCGAGGTAAGTTTGTGTAACTAAATTGTATATGTTTTTATGCCTGATTTAAATGTTGTGTTTGTGAATTTTATCAATGTCATAAATATGTGAAATGATCACCTACTCGATATAGCCCGATAAATGAAAATGCCCGATAAAATGGTAAATGAATAAAATGTTACTTGTATGCTTGACATGAATGTGGAATGTGTTTTACTTGAATTACATAAATGTTACGGAGGTATGAAATAATCAAATACCCGATAATGTTTGAAAAAATTTTTAATCCCATTTGAATAAATGAATATCGATGGATAAATGTAATTGCCGAAATGAATGAGGTCCTGCATTTGTTGCAGAATGGATTAGGCTCAAACGAGCAATCCTAATGACTTCATTATAGAAAGGATTTAGCCCGGACGGGTAATCCTGATGTGAGTCCTCTAGAGCATATATTATGAATTGGATTTAGCCTAACGGGTAATCCAGATTAGACTCTATAGGGAATTCTTTGTCATATAAAGGATTTAGCCTGGACTAGTAATCCTAGAAAACCCTTAGAGTATATGTTACAACTAGAATTTAGCTTGGACTGGTAAATCTGTTGTATGATACGTGGCTCGAGAGTATACCTACAAGGTACTACTGAGTATGAATTGACGGAATATAGAATTGTACACCTCAAGTGTACTAGTTAGGTATCCATCGATATTTCGAATAAATTCAACGGGTAAAGTTCTGACAAGAGCAAAGATGAATCTAAGACAAATTGACATGGAATGGTGTATATGATATGGAAATATGACATGAAATAATATTACATGAAATGCAAGAAAATGATGATACATAACAAATGATATATGAAATGTGAGATGAGGATATTTGTACATGGAAACTATTTGATGAGATTGTTCATTCTTGATTATAGTCTTGTACACCTAGAGTGTACTAATCATGACTTTGATATTCCGAGTAATATGTGTAAAGTTCTGATGTGAAATGATCTGAACTCAAAATGAACTATTATGAAATTATACTGGAAATAATGAGATGAATTATGTATGTTGAAAGAATACATGATTTGGAAAGCATATGCGCTTGGAAACTTGATTATCGTTGAGCCCATACATGTCTTGATATTATTATAGAATATATGACTAACAAGGGCAATGAGGATGTGTGTAGGGCTTGAGATCAAAGTGGTTGAATATTCCTTACTTAGTTACCTCAAATAGGATGTATGGTAAGTTAAGTACCATGTTATACGAACTTACTAAGCATTTTATACTTACCCCGTTTTATTTTCCCCTATTTTAGTGTAAATCGGAAGCTCGTTGGATTGGAAGCTTGGCGGAGATCACTCACACTATCCATCAACCCATGTTGGTATAGTATGGTAATTTAGTTGCAGTTTAATGGCATGTATAGGATATGTTGGCCATATTGGCATGTAAACATAAATGATGCTTATAATCTAGCCATTGGAATGGCTAGTAATGATTGTTTTGATATACTTGTAATGTCATATTATGTTAGCCACATATATGTTAAGTACTTGATCAAATTATGTCTAACATGAGGACATAATCAAGGTAAGATTGTAAACATGTATGCATGAAATGATATGCCATGATGATGGATGGAACATGCTTGATTAGAATGCTTGAAATGGTTAGTGATTGTATGTGATGATATATCATGTTAAATGATAGAATTAACTTGAATAAAATGCTTGGATTTGTTGGGTCATGAATGCAAGATTTGGTGTAGGATTATGACAAAGATTGGGGTGAGAAATGAATCTAGGAATGGCTTTATTTTGTCCATACGGGCATGTTTCTAGACCGTGTGTGACACATGGCCTGGTAACATGGGTATGTGGTCAGGCCATGTGTCCCTTGCACCTTAATTTTGAGAAACAGAATGCTCAGAACTGAGCACACGGCAGAGACACGGGTGTGTGTCTCAGCCATGTGGAAGACACGACCTTGAACACGGGCATGTGTCTTGGCCATGTGAAACTTGCACCTAATTCGAATTGAATTAATTATCCACACGACCTAGCACACTGGTATGTGGCATTGCCGTGTTGTGCAAGTCAGAGAGCTACCTAGTTTTGAACACAGCCTACAAGACGAGTGTGTCCTAAGGATCACACAGGCGTGTCCCTTGGACCACACAGGCGTGTGAGCCTTGCACCTTGGAAAATTTTGGAATTTAGCAAAAAATTCCATGAGTTCCCGATTTAGTCCCGACTTGATTCTAATGTTCGTATTGGGCCTCGAGGGTCCATTTAAAGGACCTTATGAATGACCTCGGTGAATAAATAGTAACTTGCTTGAATAAATTGATAAATGTTCTGAATGTTTCGATAACGTTCTGAAACCCTATTTCGATGACAGATACAGGTTAGGGGTGTTACAAATAAGATTACTCGTCCGAGCTAAATCCCATTAGCAACAAATGCAGGACCTCATTCAATAAGGGAAATCACATTTATCCATCGATTTTCATTTATTCAAATGAGATTTAACAGTTTTCAAGCCTTATCAGGCATGTGATTATTTCATACATCTATAACATTCATATAATTTAAATAAACACATTCCACATTCATTTCAAGCATAAAAGTAACATTTTTATCATTTATCATTTATTAGGCATTATCATTGATCGGGCTTTGTTAGATATGTTTTCAATGTCATATATATATATATATATATATAAATATATTTATGATATTTATATAATTCACATAAAAAATCAAATTCAAGCATTTAAATATAAAATTTAATTACACAAACTTACCTCGACAAATGTTCGTGTATGTAAAATCTACTAATCCGAAATTCTTCTCTTTTCCTCGTTCTAGCTCGAATTTGGTCTATCCGGATCTAGAGTTAATTTAACATCTATTTAATACAATTTAAACTCAATTCAGTCCAATTTACATCTTAGGAAAAATTACCATTTTGCCCCTAAATTTTTAATTAATGACGATTTCGTCCCTAAGCTCGAAAATGAAATTCATGAAATTTACTTCTTATTCCAAGCCTAACAAAATTTCAATATAAAATTTACAGCACATGTATTCTATAAAATTCATAATTTTTCTTCAATTTACACAACTTTACAATTTAAACCCTAAATCATGTTTTCATCAACAATCACTTTATAAAAGTTATTTATCTATCATCAACCTTTCATATTCTACCATAAATTTCAAATTTTCAAGCATATTCATCCATTACATAATTTCTATAATTTGATAATTTTTCAAATTAATCCCTCAAATAGATAGATTAGATTATTTCGGTTTCAAAAATATAAAAATTACTAAAAACGGGGCTTGAATACTTACCTAATTTGGCCAAGAAAGCTTGCTTTCTCTTTCCTAGGGTTTCCATGGAATATTTGGGGAAGAAGGTGATATAAAATGATTTTTATTTCTATTTAATTATTTATCATCTTTTAATTTTATCACTTTCCAATTTAGTCTTTAGCCTTTTTTTAATTTCCATGGATGAATCATCCAAAAATATCTACTAACTTTTCATTAATGGTCTAGTTACCATATAAGGACCTCCAATTTAAATTTATATAGCTATTCAATCCCTTTAGCTATTAGAACGTAACTTTTGCACTTTACACGATTTAGTCCTTTATCAAATTAAACATGTAATTCATAAAATTTCTTTACGAAATTTTCACACAATATTATTATCATACTTTAGATCATAAAATAGTATTAAAATAATTTTTATTTTAGGGCTCGGATCTGTGATCCCCAAACCACTGTTCTGATTTATCAAAAATTGTGTTGTTACAAAAATTCTCGTTTTGATGGAAGGTCAAAAAATTGATAGTCTATACATTCTACAGGGATCAACAGTGACTGGCATAATAGCAATTTCCTCGTCTACTACAGAGTTGGAGTCAACTCGATTGTGGCATATGCGACTTGGTCATATGAGCGAGAAAGGTATGACCATTTTGAATAAGAGTCGTACAGTTCCTAATTTCAAGCACAGCTTGGATTTGAAGTATCCTGCAAAAATCAAATTAGGCCTATGACAGGGCCCTACAAAGAAAGCATATCAAAATACGAGTTAAGGTCGATATTTGTAGAGTGTGTGTCACTTCTTTTTTTGTCAAACCAGAGTTAAAAGAAAGGGCGATGTCGTGACGAGAAATCATGTACGATGCGACAACGTCTGTGTACAAACCCATTTTGCCCGAGCCAAACATTACAAACCCAACCCAATATTAAAACCACAATCCATCAAAACCCAAAACCCTACCCAGCAGCCCACTAAACTTAACCCAACAGATTAACCCAAAGACCCAAAACCTAACAACCCAAAAACAGCCCAAAAATAAAAAACACACAAATCAAAATGGCAAACCCTAGGTGCACTGCACCTAGGGTATTTGACTCTTCGACTCCACTTGCCCTGACACTATGACGCCGCCTGCAGCCACCAGCCACCGCCTCGTCACATCTCCACCGCCCATGACCTGCAAGTAATAAAATGGAAGTGACAAAAGGCTTAAAAAATGGCTATATAAGCCAATCCGAACTATTGTAACAAGAATCTTTTTTTTAGAAGAAGAAAAATATTTTCGAACAAAAAAAATGATTCAAACCAAAACAAAAATCAGAGAATAGTAAGTATAGATCGAACGAGAAAGCCCGATTAAATGCAAAAGAAACCACTAAAAATCAAAAGATAGATGCGAACAACATTTGTACCTATGTCTTCGTGAAGTTTTCACTTCCGCATGGCCATAGGAAAATGTATTCCCTTAACCAAACTCGGTCCGTATGAGCCTATAATGGGTGAGGATCGAAGAATCTACTGGTTCTGGTACCTGAACTTTAAAGTTAAACCACACGTAGAAAACATAAGAACCCACACTAAGTAAAACTATGTCAAACCTTAGTAGTTACCCAGATGGGTGTTTGTTTATTTTACTTGCTTTATATTTTATTCTGCGGTACTAACTTGTTATGTTTTATTTTTGTGCATGTCATTTTATATTTTAAGAGGTATCAATTCACGGTCAGTTTCTAAGTTAGAAAGCTGGTTATGGAGAACGAATTCCTTGATAAAGTGGAAGACAATGCAGTCGTCCACATATGGTCAGAACAAAGGCAATTAGAGAAAGGGGACAGCTTAGTTGAGGGGTATGTGTCGGAATCATGGGATTTTACTCGTATTAGCATCACGCAAAATAAGTTTTGTGAGTTGAAAGAAATATGGAACCAGTGGGACGATGAAGCAAAGCAGTTGTTTTATTGTAGTTATGGCGATTTACCCTACTTGCTCGACATCAAGGTAGATAAGCATCTATTCTGGGCTATCACTCAGTTTTGGAACTCTGCTTATAGATGTTTCACTTTGGAAAAGTAGATTTAGTGCCCACGGTGGAGGAATATACAACCTTGCTTCGTTGTTCAAGGGTCCAAGCAGATAAAGCTTATTTTAGAGCTGCCAACATCCCAACTTTTGTGAAGAAGCTAATGAGCATCACAGGGATGAGTGAACAGTGGGTTTCAGCCAAAATTCAAGAGAAAGGTGGGGAAAAATGCATACCTTGGTTGAGTTTGAGGGACCTGATCCTAACACATACAGATGTAAAAAAAAAAGATTGATGTCTTTGCCTTGTGCATTTACGGTTTGGTAATCTTCCCTAAAGCTCTAAGACATGTAGATGAAGCAGTTACTGATTTATTCAACCGACTTAACAAAGGTGTCACACCTGTACCTGTGATCTTAGCTGAGACGTTCAGATTTTTGAACGCATGTTGGAGAACTGGTGAAGGTAGATTCATTGGATACGCATAGTTATTGTTAGTTTGGTTTCACAGTGATTTTTAGAAGGTTAACAAGGTTCTTTACCGAGTGTTCTCTGAAATTTATTCCCATTTAAAGGAGGCCACAGTTACGATAAGGAGGGACGATATATCGGAGCAAAGGTGGATGGAAATTCTTCAAAACCTCCGAGAGGAAGACGTTGAGTGGAAAGCCCCTTGGATGGTGCCCGACGAAGTCCTTTATCGGTGTGGAAATTTTGATTGGGTGCCTCTACCTGAAATTTGGAGAGCTGTTAGATATGCACCGTTGCATGTACTGAGGCAATACAAACCAAGACAGTTCATACTGACGACATATGGGTTAGATCAAAGTGGATTCTCATATAAGGGGGATAATTATAAGAAGAAGATTCGGGAGATTTCTGAGGCTTGAAGTGAGCTCGCTGTATGAAGATATTGACTGGAGGACCGATGGCAACCCTAGAATAAAGGGAATGGTTGAGCAAAAGGATCAATGATAACATCCCTGGGCCAAGCTTGGAGGACGCTCGATCGATGAAAGAGTATCTACAAGTGGTCCCATCGAAGTTAGGGATTATAAAGCAAGACTTCGAGAGGAAAAGTTTAGAGCTCGGAAAGAGGATAGAGAAGTTGGAGGAAGAAAAGATGCACCTAAGTTTAGATGCGGATGTTCAGAAAATGGAAGCTGAGAAATTAAGAAAAGAAAAGAAGAAGATATAGAAAGATCGAGATAGCTTGAAGATAGAATATAAGAGGATACGTCTGACGATGAAAAACGCTGGATTAGGAAAGACTTCGAAACAATGGTGACAGGAGATTCAAGAGGAAAAAGCCAAAGCTAACTATTGGAAGAGAAAGTTCCAAAAAATGCAAGTACAAAATGAGGCCTTAGAGAAGAATTTGGCAGATAGCCAAAAAGAGAAAAGTGGATTAAAAGCTAAAGTGGCTGAACTTGAGCGGTCACTTCATCATCATCGAAGTCGTAATTCTGAAATCAAACTAAAATCAAGTCTAAACAAGATCGAGGAAATGAAGGTAAGATTGAAGAGTTAGAATTAGCATTGTACAGTTGTGAACTTCAGATTGAGCTTCTTGAAACAAGAGAAGGGCGTTGAAAGGAAGAGCTTCACCATTCTCATGATCAAGTTAGAAATCGGGATTACCTCATGGGTGAAGCAATAGTTTAGATTCGAGAGGTAGCTAATCACCTATAGACTTTGGCAGCATAGGCTGATATATTGAGCATAAATTATGAGCTATAGTTAGATCGTAATCAAGAGCTAACCTCTTTGTTAGGGAAAATCAAAACTTTAGGCCTTAGGGTGAAAACATATTTGTAGTCTGCTTTATGTAAAGGATTTTGTTTTCTAATAAAGTCTTCTAAAATGAAGTTGAATCTGAATTGATGCCTCATTGCATTCATGCATTTGCATTACATCACATTATATGCATTTAAGTCCATGGAGATAGCCTAATTAGTTGAAATTAATACAGAAAAAGAGAGAGAGAAAAAAGGAAAATCTAGAAACTGGGATTGTTACGGTACACGACGCAAGACTAAAGCAATGGATAAAAGGCTAGAAAGGTTGGAACAAATACAGAAAGAGATGCAAGATCAGATGCTAGCACAAATGTAGGAGCAACTGGTCAAGATCCAGCAGGACATGACGGACAAAATGATGGAATATCAGAGAAATATGATGTCTCAGATGATGCAGCTATTGAATGGGCTTATGGATAAAGGAAAGAGCCCTATGGTTAATACAGAGGGGAATACTGAGTATCCTCAACACCCCCCGGGTTTTACCCCACCATACACAAGCACAATCCAAGATAAATCCACAAACACCATTTGTCACTATCAGGCCACAACAATCCCAGGCCGAAGCCTCAATACCGATAAAATTTCAAGTTGGCTCAGGCTCAAACCCAAGCAATGATTCCAATAATCCAATTTTTCCCGATTTGGATGAAGTGATAGAGGAGGAAAGAACGAAGATGGAAACACAAAAACAATTAGAGGAACGGTGTAAGTGGTTGGAGGAAAATTTTAAAGCAATGAAAACCATTAATTATCGTTGCGGGATCGATGCAAAGGAATTAAGCTTGGTTCTAGATCTGGTCCTCCCGCTAAAGTTTAAAACTCTAATTTTGAAAAGTACAATGGGACTAGTTGTCCCAAAGCGCACATCACGATGTTCTGTCAACGGATGGCGGGACACGTTAATAATGACCAATTGCTGATTCACTGTTTTTAGGACAGTCTGGCCGGGTCTGCGGCCAAATGGTACAATCAGCTTAGTCGTGACCAGATTAAGACATGGAAGGACCTGGCACAGGCCTTTATGAAACACTATGGCCACGTGGCAGACATAGCTCCGGACAGGATCACGCTGCAAAATATGGAGAAAAAGCCAAGCGAGAGCTTCAGACAATACGCCCAGCGATGGAGATAGATAGCAACACAAGTTCAGCCACCTCTCCTGGAGAAGGAAACAACCATGCTTTTCGTCAATACTTTGAAGGCTCCTTTTAGTAATCACATACTGGAAAGTGTTACTAAAAGCTTTTCCGACATCATGATGTCAGGAGAAATGATAGAAAATGCAATCAGATGCGGCAGGAAAGAGGCGAAGAAAAGTGCTAGAAAGACGATCCCAAAGAAAAGAGAGAATGATGTAAATAACATAAATGCCCGTAACAAAAGCTATTCGAAGCCAATCGCTGTGAGCCAGCCCAGAATCATAATTACCAATTATCAAAGCCCATCTAGACAGGAAACCAATGCAAAGTAGAATGTGGAGAAACTCCAATTTACGCCGATCTCCATGACATACAGAGAATTGTACCAGAACTTATTCGATGCACATGTTGTTTCCCCTCATTACTTAAAGCCCTTGTAGCCTCTATACCCTAAATGGTATGACGCAAATGCACAATGCGAGTACCATGTAGGGATTGTGGGGCATTCAATAGAGCATTGTCTCGCCTACAAAAAGTTGGTAGAAAAACTCATCCAAATGGGCGTTGTGAAATTTGACGATGCCCCTAGCGCAGAGCACCCGCTACCTAATCATGGGATAAATATGATATATGAGAATGTGGGAAAAAGAGTTAAAATGGAGATTGCGGAGGTGAAAACCCCGATGAGATGGGTTTGGAAGGAAATGATGAAGAGAGGATTAGTTGTATCCGATCTGGCGGAAGAATATGAAGAAATGAGAAATAGCTGTAAGTTTCATAACATAGAAGGGAACGAGATCCAAAACTGTATTAAGTTCAGAATTCTAGTGCAAAGGCTGATGGACGATAAAGAGATGGAATTTTATGAAAGTGATAAAAGCCAAGAAGGAGAAAACATCTGCGCATTGGAAGAGGAATCGATAGCAAAAGTCTTAAAAATTAGCTATCCATTGGTCATCATCTCGCGACCGAAGAACAATGAAGTTGGGACAAAGATAACACTAAAGGTTGTGATTTAGAAACCTGCGGTCTTTTCTTACAAAGATAATAAAAAGGTTCCCTAGAACTATAACTGCAATGTGACGATTCCTGAGAAGGGACTCATCCAGCACTGCAAAGGGAAATCAGGAGGTAGGCTCCTATACGCGCAGTAGAAAGCGCTATGACACAACAAACACACGAATAGAGCCCACAAAAGAGAAAGCCTCGATGGGCGAACAAAAGAAGGAAAAGGCGATCAAACAGGAATCACCTATAAATGAACCAGTAAAAGAAGAAGAGGCTAAAGAATTCTTAAAATTCTTAAAGCATAGTGAGTACAGTGTTGTGGAGCAGCTGCATAAACAACCAGCTCGCATATCTGTGCTAGACTAACTGTTAAGCTCGGAGGCACACCACAACGCATTGATGAAAGTACTGAATGAAACTTATGTTGCTAACGATATCTCTGTTAACAAGCTGGATTGTCTAATTAGCAATATAACTGTTGATAATTTCATTTTCTTTAATGATGACGAGATCCTGCGGGAGGTATGGGTTCCATTAAATCTCTCTACATTACCACACGTTGCAAAGGGTACACATTACCAGGAGTGCTGATCGACAATGGATCAGCGCTCAATGTCTTGCCGCTGTCAATGTTGAATCGATTACCCGTAGATAGTTCTCACATGAAGGCTTGCCACAATGTAGTGAGGGCATTCGTTGGAACTGAAAGGAAGGTAATAAAGAGGATAGAAGTACCTCTGTTAATTGGTCCAGGTACATATGAAGTGGATTTCATAGTAATGGATATCAGGCCATCCTATAATTGTTTACTGGGGAGACCTTAGATACACTCAGCGGGAGCAGTACCCTCGTCGTTGAACCAAAAGTTGAAGTTAGTTATAGAAGGTCGTCTGAGACCTCTTCGACTTAGGATTCAAGCCGGGCACAAAGCAAAGAAGGAAAGAGTTAGAGAAGAAACAAGAAAGAAGGAAAGCACGTTTGAATAGGGATGAGATTAAATGGGAACCGATGACAATTCCCCATATTTGTAAGACTTTTATATCAGGAGGGTTTATCCATCCAGAACGAGGAACGCAAAATGAGGAAACCACAGAAGAGACATGGGGAAATATGTACGTCAATGCTATATCCAAAGGAAAAATTAAAGAAAAAAACGAAATGGCATCCGCCCCTATGAGCCTGGCAGCGTTCTAAACAACTGGACTGCGTAGGAGATTCCCGTAGCTTTTAGAAATTATTTAGCGTAATATTTGGAACACACTTGTTGCTTTAAGTCTAGAAGCAATAAGATTCCCTTTTGTGAAGCATGTCTTATGTCTAAGATATCGTTATTTTCAATGAAATGCATCTCCGCTACCTTTGAGCAAATTTTCTTCTATTCTTTTCACTTCATTCATCATCATGATTATTCTTTTATTCTTTAGATATTCTTTTAAGTATTTCCATTCTTCCATTCATAATCATACCATACCAATAAATATGCTTAGATTCCTTTTTTCTATGGACCTTTATTCATCTCCATAATAGGTCCCCAAATATCAATGATTTGAGTAACGCTACCAATGACTCAGAATGTCCTTTTGAGCAAGATATGGGTATAGAATATTTTCAGGATTTTGAAGATGACCAAGGTTGTGACCTATCTCCTGAACTGTTAAAGATGGTAGAACAAGAAGAGAAATAAATCCTACCTCACAAAGAGTCAGTAGAAATAGTGAACCTGGAAGACGGACAAGAAAATAAAGAAGTGAAGATCGGAGCTTGTATTACCACAGAGACAAAGCGAGACCTCATTGAGTTACTCTAAGAATTCAAAGATGTCTTCGCGTGGTCGTATCAAGACATACCCGGGCTAAGTACTGATATCGTGGTACATCGGCTGCCCATAAAAGAGGAGTACAAGCCAGTCCAACAGAAAATTTGAAGGATGAGGCCAGATGTTCTGCTAAAAATAAAAGAAGAGGTCAAGAAGCAATTTGACGCAGGTTTCTTGCAAGTGGTTAAATACTCAGAATGGGTAGCCAATATTGTCCCCGTCCCTAAGAAATATGGGAAAGTACGGATGTGTGTAGACTATAGGGATCTAAACAAGGCTAGCATAAAAGATAATTTCTCGTTACCTCATATCGACACCTTAGTGGACAATACGGCGGGTTATTCGTTGTTCTCCTTCATGGACAGCTTCTCCGGATACAACCAAATAAAGATGTATCCTAAAGACATGGATACGACCACGTTCATAACCATGTGGGGAACTTTTTGCTATAAGGTGATGCCATTTGGGCTGAAAAATGTGGGAGCGACATATCAGAGAGCCATGGTAACCCTATTCCATGATATGATGCACAAAGAAATTGAAGTCTATGTCGACGATATGATCGCCAAATCTCGGATTAAAAATGAGCAGTGCAAGTCTTGAAGAAATTATTCTTGAGGTTGAGAAAATTCCAGCTAAAGCTTAATCCAGCAAAATGTACCTTCGAAGCCAGGTCAGGGAAACTGCTAGGATTTATAGTCAGTGAAAAGAGGATTGAGGTTGACATAGATAAGGTCAAAGCTATACAAGAACTACCTTCGCCGCGCACTCAAAAAGAAGTTCAAGGTTTCTTAGGAAGATTAAATTACATTGCTCGGTTCATTTCACAACTAACTGAGAAATGTGACCCCCATATTTCGTCTTCTTAAAAAACACAACCCAAGTGCATGGGATGAGGAATGCCAGAAAACCTTTGACAAAATGAAGCAATAAATGTCCAATGCCCCAGTGTTGACGCTGCCTAATCCAGATAAGCCATTAATCGTATATTTGACAGTGCTTGATAATTCAATGGGATGTGTGCTTGGCCAACACGATGAGTCAAGAAAAAAAGAAAAGGCAATATACTACCTTAGTAAAAAGTTCACTGAATGTGAAACAAGGTACTCACCAATTGAGAAACTGTGTTGTGCCTTGATCTGGACAACTCGGAGATTAAAGTAGTATATGTTGTATCATACGACTTGGCTCATCTCGAAGCTAGACCCTCTGAAATATATGATGGAGTCGACTGCTTTAGATGGAAGGATGGCTAGATGGCAAATTTTTCTTTCTGAGCTTGACATAGTTTATGTGAACCAAAAAGCGGTGAAGGGGAGTGCAATAGCAGATTTTCTAGCCAGTAGAGCTCTGGAAGATTATGAGCCTTTGGACTTTGATTTCCCTAACGAAGATTTAATGTACGTGGCAACCACCGAAGAAGGTACCCCAGAAGATCGTCCTTAGAAACTAAACTTTGACGGAGCATCAAATGCTATGGGCAATAGAATTGGGGCAGTTCTGGTATCCCCAAACGGAAATCATTATCCATTTACTTGTAAATTGGATTTTGATTGCACAAATAATATGGCAGAATACAAATCCTGTATCATGGGCATTCGTGCCGCTATAGAACGCAAAATTAGGGTACTAAAAGTATATGGAGATTCTGCATTGGTAATTTGTCAACTCAAAGGGGAATGGGAAACAAGAGATCCCAAGCTGGTCAACTACAAAAGATTGGTCCAAGAATTGATCAAGGAGTTCGATGACATCACTTTTAGTTATCTGCCAAGAAACGAAAATTAGATGGCTGATGCTTTGGCCACCTTGGCTTACATGGTTCGAGTAAACAAAAATGAGGATATGAAACCTATCCAAATGAGTATTTATGAGGCCCCGGCCCATTACCACAACGTCAAAGAAGAAGATAAAGATGATCACCCATGGTTCCACTATATATTACAGTACGTGAAAATCATGAATACCCTAAGCAAGCAACTGAGAACGACAAAAGGACGTTGAGAAGACTAGCTTGCGACTATGTCTTAGATGGAGAGATCCTGTATAAAAGAAGAAAGGATCAAGTACTACTGAGGTGTGTGGACACCACCGAAGCTAAGAAAATCCTAGAAGAAGTCCATGAGGGTGTCTGTTGAACACATGCCAATGGTTTCAAAATAACTAGGCAAATCATGAGATTCGGGTATTATTGGTCTACCATAGAAAGAGATTGCATTGATTATGCCAAGAAATGTCATAAGTGCCTAATTTATGGGGACAAGATTTATGTACCACCTTCACCTCTACATGTTATGACCTCCCCATGGCCTTTCTCTATATGGGGATGGATGTCATTAGACCAATATCGCTAAAAGCTTCCAATGGACATCAGTTCATCTTTGTGGTAATCAACTACTTCACTAAGTGGGTAGAGGCCGCTTCATATGCTAATGTGACAAAATCGGCAATCAGCAAGTTCTTAAAAAAGGAAATCTTATGTCCATATGGAATGCCTAAGAGGATCATATGATAATGCGTTAAACTTGAACGACATCATGATCACGGAACTCTACAGGCAATTCATGATCAGACACCACAATTCGTCATCATATCGTCCAAAAATGAATGGTGCAATGGAAGCAGCTAATAAGAACATTGATCGTTGTTTTATCAAGTCTTAAATTTTATATAAATAATGATTGAACCTGAAAACTAACTAAGACAATGATGCACCTATCGAACAGTAGTATAGTTTAGGCAAGACCGGAATGTCGAATACCGAAAGTACTAATACTAACTCTCTTTTTATTATCTAGCCTAAGAATTAAGGGAATTTGTTGTTTAATCTAAATTAACTAACTACTAAAATAAAGACTTCTAAGAAAAGAAGAATGAAATTTGGAAAATAACTTGAGGAAAAACCAATTGATTAAGACGACACCCAAGGAAGAATCCACCTAGACTTCACTCGTTATCTAACACCGAACTGCATTTATTTATTCACTTGACTTGTTCCGTAAGATTCCCGAACGTATATTAATCCCTCTCTCGAGGCGACTAACGTCTAACCCTAGGTTGATTAATTGAAATCTCTTTCTAATTAAACCCCTTAGAATTGCATTAACTCAATCTATGGACTCCCATATTAGGTTTCACCCTAATCCGGCAAAATCTTGTCACCCTATCTCTAGGCGCGTGATCAACTGCGCTTAATTATGCTAGATCTACTCTTAGGCAGGGACTTTTGCTCCTCCACCTAAGCACATCATACTTGAATTAATATCCTGAAAATATCAACATAAGAATTGAGGACACATAATTAAGAACAAGTCAAATATTTATCATATAGTTCAGCCAACGATAACAAGATTCATCTTAAGTTTCATCCCCCTCAGGTATCTGAGGGTTTAGTTCATAATTGTAAAAGGAAACATCTCAAAAGAAAAGATAAAACAAAACATAAGAAATCCCTAAAATCCCTTGAAGGAATTGAAGGAGAGATCCTCCGTCTTGAGTATAATCCCGGCTTCTTGAGATGAATCAACTGGCTATCTTCGAGTAAATCTCCACAAATCTACCTTCCTTGGCCTAGCTAGACGCCCCCTGACTAAAGCCTTGTGTTTCCCCCAACAAAAGCCATGGCAATAGGCTTCTACTGAACTCCCCCTTTAAGTTGCCCCCTAGGGTGTTTATATAGACTTTGAGACGCCTTACTTGGCCCCTACATATCCTAATTCAATTAGAATTCCTACTAGGGTGTTTGAATAGGCTTTGGAATGTGTTTCTTTGCCTCCAAGTATCCTATTCCGAGTAAAACTCCTCTTGGCCGCAACAGGGACACGCCCGTGTGAATCGTGGCCAGGCCATGTTCGAGTCTGTTGAAGAGACATGTCTGTGTGTTTGGGGGTCCACGCTGTGTTAGAGTAAATTAGAGAGGCACAGCTGTGTGGTCTTGGGCCCAGGCCGTGTCGATTTCCATTTTGACCCAATTTGGTCAGTTTTAGGCTCGTTTCTCATTCTTTTCATCCTCTGGTGCTCTCTTGAGTATAAAACATGAAAACAACGGATTAAGAGCACCAAATTACATAATTCAAGGGATAAATCATCCAAAAGTATGCTAAATGTGGGTCTAAAATATTTTACTTTTATGGTTTATCAAACATCAAGAAGATAGTGGGGAAAATGACTGAGACTTACAAAGATTGTTGGCATGAGAAGTTACCATTTGCCCTTTTCGTCTACCGAACGACGATCAGAACCTCCACCGGGGCAACTCCTTTCTTATTAGTCTACCGAATACAGGCAGTTTTACCCATAGAAGTTGAAATTTTGTCCCTTCGAGTCTTGTCTGAATTGAAGTTAGACGAAGTAGAATGGATCCAGGCTCGATATGATCAGTTAAATTTTATTGAAGAGAGGAGACTAAAAGCTATCCGTTATGGTCAAATGTACCAAAAGTGAATGATACGAGCGTACAACAAAAAGGTGCGCCCTAGAGAATTCCACGAGAGAGACTTAGTTTTGAAAAAAATCCTCCCCATATAAAAGGATTTCAGAGGAAAATGGATGCCAAATTGGGAATGACCTTATGTGGTGAAAAAGGCTTTTTCTAGAGGAGCACTGATCTTGGCCAAGATGGATGGGAAAAACTTATCCAGTCCTATAAATTCGGATTCAGTCAAGAAGTATTATGCCTGAAGAGGAAAAAGGCTAAAGTGAAAACCCGCATAGGGCATTTTAAGACCTTTTTAAAAAAAATCGAAGAGGCCAAAGTGAAAACCCGCAAAGGACGTTTTGAGACCAAAGGGGTTTTGAGTCGAAAACCCGAAAAGGGTGGCTCAAATTTTGACAAAAGAAAGGGTATATGACAATTTTGTCCTCTCTAAATTAGCAAGAAAATGAGGAATGTTACACCTCAGGACATCTACAAAGCACTGCAGATCTCTCGACATCCATTCAGCTCAAAATGATCTTCAGAAAGATTGGATGGTGAAGCTCAGACTGCGATATCTAGGGCACCTACTTTTTCTTTTAGCCCATTTTTGTATTCCAATAATGTTCGGTTTTTTTGAATAATTCAATTCTATTTTTCATAAATTCCAATGTTATTCGTCATTTAAATCTTTTAAGCAGTTTGCAATTGAAATAACGGTTAATGGACCCATAATGCTTCCATAAAAGGAGTTCTGCCTATTACTCTGGGAGTCTCTAAACAGCGCAGAAACCTGAAACAGGACTGTTGTCTAGAACCACTACGCTTAGGGGTTGGAAACATCCGAGAAAGATGAGTTTAAAATCATGACTATCTCCCCAGATTCTCTGTCAAAGATATCAGAAGACGAGATATTGCGTTTGTAACGTAACCTAGACGAATGAATGAGCAATTACAACCCTAATCATTTACGAGGGATCCTTCTCATGACATTCTGTATTCATGCAAATGTCATCCATAATATCATTTAGTTAGGAGCATTTGATTCATTCCGATCATTGCATTCTAATCATTATACGAGGGATCATTTTCATGACATTCTGTATCCATGCAAATAATGTTCATATTACATTTAGTTAAGAGTGTTAGATTCATTCCGATCATAGCATCCTAATCATTTGGCATAAACATTAGCATATGAAATTGATTATATAGGACAGGTTCTCTAGAGGACAATGTAGCAACATCGGTGAATTCACCACCCTATTTCCCTGACCAACAGTGGAATAGGTTGAAGTTTGTAGATCTTGTCGCCCTAAATAGTAGTGGGGCAAGGTCGAAGGCGAATCGTGGCTCCCTAAATAGTAGGGAAACATGATTTAAGCCACCGTCCTATTGCCCTGACCAGTAGTGGAATAGATTGAAGATTGTAGATCTTGTTGCCTTAAATAATAGTGGGACGAGATCGAAGGTAAATCTTGTCTCTCTAAACAGTAGGGAAACATGATTTAAGCCACCGTCCTATTGCCCTGACCAGCAGTGGAATAGGTTGAAGATTGTAGATCTTATCGCCCTAAACAGTAGTGGGGCAAGATCAAAGGCAAATCTTGTCTCTCTAAACAGTAGGGAAACATGATTTAAACCATTGTCCTATTGCCCTGACCAGCAGTGGAATAGGTTGAAGATTGTAGATCTTGTCGCCCTAAACAGGAGTGGGGCAAGGTCGAAGGCAAATCTTGTTTCTCTAAATAGTAGTGGAACCTGATTTAAGCCATAGTTCTATCTCCTAGACCAGCAATAGGATAGGCTAAAGACTGCAAATATGGTTTTCCTGAAGATACAGCAGAGCAGGTTAAAATTACCAAATCTCACCTTTTGAAGTCACAGTGGAGCAAGTTAAAATAAACAAATTTCATCCCCTCAAAGTTGTAGCAGGAGCAAATTGAAGCTACAGGTCCTATCTCGCTGAAGTAGCGATGGAGTGGATCAAAGCAACAAGATGCAATAGGCTAAAACGAGGCTACCTAAAGGAAAAGAGCACAAAGAAGTTAAGACTTAGCAAGACCGGGCAAAATTGGCTTTTCTTAAAAGTCTTTGCTCTGTTCTTGTTACACAATAACGAGCAAAGAGGGGCAGCTGTACAAACCCATTTTTTCGGGCCAAATATTACAAACCCAACCCAATATTAAAACCATAACCCATCAAAATCCAAAACCCTACCCAGCAGCCCACTAAACTTAACCCAACAGATTAACCCAAAACCCAAAACCCAACAACCCAAAAACAGCCCAAAACAAAAAAAACATACAAATCAAAATGGTAAACCTTAGATGCGCCGCACCTAGGGTATCTGACTCTTTTGACTCCACTTGCCCTGACACTCTGACACCGCCTGCAGGCACCGGCCACCGCCTCGTCACATCTCCATCTCCCATGACCTACAAGCAATAAAATGGAAGTGACAGAAGGCTTAAAAAAAATGGCTATATAAGCCAATTCGAACTATTGTAACAAGGATTTTTTTTTTTAGAAGAAGAACAATATTTTCGAACAAAAAACAAAAAGATTCAAACAAAAACAAAAATTAGAGAATAGCAAGCATAGATCGAACGAGAAAGCCCGATTAAATGCAAAAGAAACCACTAAAAATCAAAAGACAGAGGCAAACAAAGAGGTGAATATTTTTCTTTTTTTCAAAAGTTTTAGCACATGTACATACCTATATTATTTTTTAAAATAAAAGAATAATAAAAATAATAAAAATTTTACCTTTTTTGAGGCTTCGGCTGCCGTACATGGCGGCGCCGACGACGGAGACCGTGGTGGATGCCGGCCGGAATCTCGCCAGCAACCTTGGACTTACAAAAAAAAAAGGGGTTAGAAAAAAATTTTAAAAAGTAGCTGAAAAATGATTTTTTTTTTTTTTTGAAGGATAGGTGCCTTAAATAGGCATCCAAAACGACGTCGCTTTGGGCAGGCTTCCCAAGCACCAAAACGACATCGTTTTGACATGACCCGATTCGACCCGACCCACTTCGACCTGAGATCTGCGTGTTTTTCAACGAAAGGGCTAATTGCACTTTTAGCCCTTCCGCTTTTTTTTTACTTTGCAATCAAGTTTTTTTTGGTTTTCAACTCGTGCCCTATAATTTGTTGTGCGTTTCAATTTGGTCCTCATGGTAACGACGTCGTTTTGGAACGCAGGAGTATTTTCCCTTTTGCCCCCTCTAGTTTTTTCGCGCGTGTAAATAGGTCCCCCGATTATTTTTTTTATTTTGAATCAGCCCCAAATTTTCGTTTTAAATTCAAATTGATCCCTCTTTTAGTTATTTTGTAATTTTTATCATTATTGCTATTATTATATCATTATTTTTATATATACCTATTTTTTTACTATTTATTATTATTATTATTATCATTATCACTATCACTGTTGTATTTATTTATTTACTTATTTTATTTTTTTTTTTTGTTTTTACTATTGTTTTGCTTATTATTATCTTTATTATATTTATTATTATCATTTCTATTATTGTTTTTTAACCATATTATTATTATTATTATTATTATTATTATTATTATTATTATTATTATTATTATTATTATTATTATTATAATAATTTTTATTTGATTATTATCACTACTACTATTTTATTTTCATCATTATTATTATTAGTGTTATTATTACTATATTTCATCTAAAGGTTTTTTAAAATAAGGCAATGTTTTGTATTTAAAAATTCGGAGAATAGTGCCCGAACGTGCTGGGTTTTGATTTTCCATTTGACTAAATAACTAAACATCCTTTTAATAAATTTCGTAAATCATGAGATGATTTTGATTACGAGGGTTTAAAATATCGTGTCCTAACGTGTTGGATTTGATGTTTGTATCTCAAATTTTAACTCAAATTGTTCACATTTTAAAGAAATCATGTTTTCAAATTTTTTCGAATTTTTGACATTAAGACATGAAATTATCAATTAGGTACCAATTTGGGCGTTACGAGGATGCTAATCCTTCCTCGTACGTAACCGACTCCCAAACCGGTTTTCTCAAATTTCGTAGACCAAAAATATTGTTTTAGTAAACCAAAACGTTTTATTAAAACAAAGGTGATCCGATCACACCTAATAAAGATCGGTGGCGACTCTCGTTTTTATTTTCACTTTTAAAATTAAAGTCGACCTCCGTTTTTCCAAAAAATGGTTACGACAGTCCTGAAATAAAGCAAAACAAAGGTGATGTCGCGATGAATTCTATCTCAAAGAAAATGCGTAATTAGACTTTCAACAGGGTTACTTTTCCCAGGTAACCTCTAATTATTCTAGAGATATTTTAGTCAAATTAGAACCCTAATCTTATCCTATAAAAAAGACCTTAGTAACCCTAGAATAGATATATTCATAACATCAAGATTAAGAGAAAAGATTAAGAGAGAGCTTTGAGGGAATTTTGTGTTTTAGCCAAAGAGTTTTGTATTTTGGGTTAGGGTTTGTTTTGATTATATTCATCTTGTACTCTTCGATTATTTCTCATTTAGTGAAGTCTCCCTTACCCACAGTTTTTTATTCTCTTTATTTGGAGGATTTTTTCCATGTAAATATTTGGTTGTTTGATATTCTCTACTTTTTTTTGCTCGTCATTTATTCAAGTTTATCCCTAACACTATACTATATAATGACAAGTCGTAACCAAATATAAGCTCTCTTAATGACAGTAGTGTTGTCAAAATTTTCGAGTTTGTGATCCAACAAAATTTTAATTATTATTTTAATTAGACTTTGAACGTATAATTTTATTAAAAAAATTTAACCATTCATTTATTCACTTCTTTTACTTCTTGAATTTGTCTGATCACTTTAAAATGAATGAAAAAGTTAATATTTGTTAACTTTGTTGACTTGACATCCACTTATGTGGCAGCCCACATATATGCCGCTATTAGGAATTAATTATTTTTTAAAAATTTAAAAAATTAAAAAGTATTTTATAATTTTAAAATTTTAAAAATTAATTAATTAATGACATGACTACAATCATGTGTATGCCGTAAAGTTAACTTTTTTATTCATTTGAGATGATTTGACAAATAAAATTAAATGCTAAAAGAGACAGATTAAATGGAAGGTTAAAATAAATTTTTTTTATAAAATTAAAGGGCTAAAGAAGTAATTTTACCTTTTAATTATAATTGGACATCATCCACCTTACCAGTTCTCCACGACGGAGTGAAATGATAAAAAACTTCCATAAACAATACACGACGTAAATTGATTTAAAATTACAATACCATTATTGAAGAAACACAGTACTCATATAGAATCATCATCACCCATCATTTCACACATTATTAATACATTATTAATAAGGATTATAATACAGACATATCATACTGCGCTTTAAATAGCTTTGATTCAGCGCCCTTGATCTCTCACTCAGCTTCATCCACATCCAAACTATGGAAAAGATTCAGCACAACCACGTCCAAGCTGAAGGACTGAAGCTTCATGTGACCCAGATTGGAACTAGTTAGAAATTTTTCTACGTAAATTTGGCTAACTAATAATACTAGTGGCTAGATAGTTTTTAACGATGATGGGGGGGTGTGGGCGTGCAGGTCCTAAGGTGGTGGTATTCTTGCATGGATTCCCGGAAATTTGGTATTCTTGGAGGCAGCAGATGATTGCTGTGGCTAATGCTGGCTACCGAGCTATTTCCATTGATTTTAGGGGATATGGACTCTCATAGTCATAGCATCCATCAGAACCAGAGAAGGCAACCTTTAATGACTTTGTTGATGATGTCGTTGCCCTTCTCGACTCCTGGGTATCCCAAGGCTGGAAGACTATATCAGGACTGGCAAAGTAAAGGAGTTTGCGCCCAATTTGGATGTCACATTTTTGGCACAAGGTAACCATTTCGTCCAAGAACAACTTCCTGAGGAGGTGAATCATCCCATTATCTCCTTCCTTAACAAACACTGCAAATAGAGCAAATCCATGGCTTAGCTTCTGCTTCGTCTCCTTCCTTCTTTACCACTGAATAAAAGGACCTTGTGCCCTTTAAATAAAGAATAATATTACCTCAAAATGGTCAAATACGAATGCATTGGAAGTTGGAGAGTCTCTTGATTTCAGTTCATCAAATGTACTAGCATTCACTCTCTTACACCAAGATTAGCATTATCATTTAACAACCAAATCAAAAAGGCTTGAGTGGCAAATTGGAAGCTTACAAGTATGCTGCCAGCTTCATTAATTAAACAAAACTAGAGAAAATACACTTGTAAAAAAAAGCCTTAAAAGAAAAAAAAAGGCACCAACTTTGGGAGGAAGATAAGAACTGCCACATATTCTTATTTTGAGTTAATCAAAGTATTTGGGTGGAGAAATAGTACATTAGTGTCAGGTTCATATCATTGACTACAAATTGGTGCACATATAAAGAGAGCAAATAATCCGAAACTCATAGATGCATGCTTCAACCATTTCAGAATTGCAAACAATTCATTACAAGTGTTATCCAACGGCATGACTTCCAGGAAAGCAGACAGGCAAAACCTATTGCATTAGCCTAGAAACTAGAGCTCATATGCAGGGAATCTGGAACCCAAGGGCTCAATCATGTCTAGGAAAAGATATGCCATACTCCCAATCCCTTCAAACAAGGAATAGGGCCTATCGCCCCCATGCATCTCTCCCTTGGATATAAGCTTGTGAGCCTGATCAAGCAAAAAGCAAGCAAATGCTTTTGCCCTATACAAGAACTTTACGTTGCCTGTTTTTCGGTAAAGTGAAAGGAAAACATAAGCATTCCCACTAATGCCATGACAAATTCCTACCCGCTTCAGCAACCCACGGTTCCACACCACCTCTGCTGCATCCACAGCTGCTTCCAGAAATTCATCATCTCCAAAGACCTAAAGAACACAGAGATTCTAATGAATTCTAATTCTGCAAGTACACAGATTGTTGCTGGTTGCTAATTTTATTTCTTTTAGTAGCAAAACCTTCAAGAAAGAATTACTTTGTATTGAACTTATGCTACCTTTGGTTGAGTATTATTTTATTCCACATGTTATTGGTTAGCTATAAACTAATAACAATTGGTAGCCACTCGCATGACTTGTTTGTGGCAAAAAGAAGGAAAACTTTTGCTTATTTTGAAGAGGTCTTATTTTTTACAAGAGTTTTTACTTATCTTTCTAATTATATGTTCAAATTTATACTAATTATTCTTTATTTTATGTCTAACAATTTTAGAACTAAATAAATTTTTTCTTATGTTATTACACTAATAATCAAATGTAGCATTAATGAATTCCATTCAAGCAAATACCAAATCAGAGTGAATCCATTAATGCTTAATATTTAATGATGGAAGTTATTCAAACAATTCTAGCAATTCTAGGGGTATGCCTTAGTTCTTTCTCTAGCGGCTACAACATAAATAAAAAACCTAATTTAGTACATGCTTTTGCAAATACATAAACCTCATTGCAGGAATAATCTCACTATCAAACACACGAATAATTGATAAACAAGTGTCCAATCAATGCCATTACCCAATAAACTAGGAGAACCTAGTGATTTCAATAAAATGTCCCTCGGAGAAGGACAAAAAAAATGTAAATTCTTTTAAATATAGTTTACACAAGAACTTAGAACTTGATAAATTTTAATCTTACCTCAGCAGTCTTGACAAGAGTGAGGGCGATCCCAGGGGCTCCATGGCACCAATGGACAAGAACATCCGACTTCCTATCTTGTTCACTAGCAGGGTAGTTCCCACCCGGAAATCGATTCCTAATCATGTATCTAAGAGTGCTTTTTACATCCTCAGCCTCATCCGGTTTCAACTCCGTGTCCATTAACACAGAGATAATACCTGCCAATCCATGCGCAGCACCCCAATACTTTTCTCCATACCATTCAAACATCAAAGGACTTCCTCCTCCTTTCTTCCCTAACGCCCTGCCATTCTTGATAATTTCATCAACAACTGCACGCTGCACAATAAAACACCCAAAAATTTTACGTTTAATCCAACCTCATTTAGAGATGATATATCACGAACATATACTTACTGTAGTTGTCGAAGGGATAGTCCCTTCACCAAGATGCTTGTTCAAGAACAAACAAGCCCATAGAAACCCAGCTCTTCCAGACAATAATTCATCAGGGAGATCCCTTGAGAGCTTAATCTGATTCATTTAATCATAGAAATTACAGTCTATTTTTTTAGGAAAAAAAAAAAAGCGGCCATAAAGTTGAAAAACCATCAGCAGAGTACCTCTCTAAACGGGGTTAAGTAGTGATTAAGCGACTCTTGATTTCCAGCATACTTTGCGGCCACAGCACCAAGAGCACAAACACCCGCTCGACCACATAAAAAGGTTGCATCCCTATTTTTACATTTTATATATATATATATATAAGCTGGATTTGGCCCAATTTAAGTACTGAAGCAAATAACGAAATTGATTGTACGGGTAAACTGGATATGATCCAATTTAAGTAAAAAAGCGAAGGAAGAAGTGATAGATGTACCGAGAAGATAAGGAAGCGGAGTTGCAAGCATCAACAATGGCTAAGCAGAGGGAGAGGTCGTTGGTGTTGTTGGTAAGTTGATAGGATTTGAAGAGCAAGAAAGCAGTACCGAGAGTGCCACAATAGAGAGTAAAGTCGGAGACTTTTTGCGAAGTTATCCCCCACGTTTCCAGCGTTACCTGGGTCAATAACGCAAATATGTGGTGTTAGTAATATATATTAAGTCAGTTAGTTAGTAGCTGTTAGCAGTCTGTTAGTTAGCAGTCTGTTAGTTAGTTAGCCTCTTCCTTTCTTACGTTGTATGCAGTATATAAACTCATGTATATGCATGGCCATTAATGAGAAAATAAATGCAGTTCATATGGATTCTTTTTACATGGTATCAGATGTATAGCAATTGTTTTCTTGCTTCCCAATTACTTTGTTTCCTTTTTCTTTTGCAATTGTTTCTTTCTTCTTTATGGCTTTTCATGATTTTGCCCTCCCTTCCAGTCCTTACTACCTTCACCCAAATGAAAATCCAGCTTTGGTCTTAGTTTCTCCTGCATTATGGGATGAATTGTTGAACTTTCGCCCTATTCCTACTTGTTCCTGTCTTTCTCCATGTTCTTGTGGTGTTTTTTCTACTCTCCAGCGGTATCATGATAATGATTACGTCATTCGATTCCTTAAGGGTCTTCACAATCGGTTTGATGGTGTCCGTTCTCAGATCATGCTCATTGATCCATTACCTACGATCAATAAAGCCTTTTCTATGGTCATTCAACAGGAGCGCCATCTTCATACAGGATCTTCCCAAGTTTTTGTTAGTAATACAATGCGTCACCAACTTTCTTCCAGGAAATCTCAGGCCAAATCTTCTGTTGATTCACGCCAATGCACCTTTTGTGGCAAATCCAGGCATACAATTGACACTTGCTATGAAAAGCATGGTTATCCACCTAGTTACAAGTCCCGTAGTCAGACTTCTCGTGCGAACAATGTTATTGATGATAGTATCGCACAATCTTTAAACCTTTCACAGTCTGTTGCTCCCTTGTCAAATGATCCGTGTGTTACTTTGTCTCAAGAACAGTTACAACAGTTACTTGCATTGCTGCCATCTTCACATTCTACTTCCCCACCTCCTGTCACCAATACTGCTTCTTCTTCACAACAACTACCTTCCCCCTCTGCAGGTAATTCATTTTCTTTTCAATCTCATCATTGGATTATCGACACAGGTGCCACTGATCATATTACCCATTCTTTGTCTTTGTTTGCTTCTTTTCTGCCCATTTCTCCTGTCCATATTACTCTTCCTAATGGCACCAAGGTTTGTGCTCATTTTTCTGGTACTATCATTTTTAGTGACAATTTTTATCTTACAAATGTTCTTTATGTTCCCCATTTTGCCTACAACCTTTTGTCTGTTACTAAGCTTACTGCCACCTTAGCTTGCTCATTTACTTTTTACAAAACTTATTGTTCTTTGCAGGCCCTTCCCTCCTTGAAGATGATTGGTACAGCTAATGTTGTTCATGGCCTTTACATCTTGGATACACCAGCTCAAACTTTCTCCATTCCTGTTCCGACTGCTTTAACCACTACTACTACTTCATCTCATCTTTGGCACAATCGTCTTGGTCATCTTTCCGATTCCAGACTCCAATTGCTTTCTTCTTATATTCCTTCTTTGTCCATAGCAAATATTTCAAATTGTACAGCTTGTCATTTGGCTAAACAAAAGAAACTTTCTTTTCCTATACGAACTTCCATTTCCAATAACAATTTTGATCTTGTTCATGTTGATATTTGGGGTCCAACTGATGTTGTTTCCATCACTGGTCATCATTATTTTCTAACCATTGTTGATGACTTTAGTCGTTTTACTTGGATTATTCTTTTGAAAACAAAATCTGAAGCTCGTACTCATATTCAGAATTTTTGTACACTTGTTGAAACTCAATTTTCCTCCAAAATTAAAGTTTTTCGAACTGATAATGGCCATGATTTCGACATTCCTATTTTCTATGCTTCTAAGGGCATCATTCATCAAACTTCTTGTGTTGAAACCCCACAGCAGAATGGTCTTGTTGAACGCAAGCATCAGCATATTCTTAATGTCTCTCGTGCTCTTTTATTTCATTCTCACTTACCTCGGCATTTTTGGGGCCATGCTGTTCTCCATGCTGTTTTTCTTATTAATCGTAGCCCCATACCTCTATTGAACAACCTTACTCCATATGACAAGCTTTATCAAGCAAAACCTGACTTTCAATCTTTGCGTGTCTTTGGTTGCCTTTGTTATGCTACCACTCTTACTGCCCATCGTCATAAATTTGATCCTCGAGCTCGGGCTTGTATCTTCCTTGGGTTCCAACCTCATGTCAAAGGTTATATTCTTTTTGATTCGTTGACCCATGACATATTTATTTCTAGGAATGTTCTTTTCATGAGTCTATTTTCCTTTTTCCCATCAATGCCTTTTTTCCCCACCCCTAAACCGAAGTTTTGACCTATCACCCACTTATGATTTACCTTCTCAACAACCCATTCCATCATCTTCCCCACACCAAGTCCTCCCCAACCTATCGTTCCACCTTCTCCTTCTATCCCCTCCTCTCGACCATTCCGTACTCGAAAACCACCTTCCTACTTGGACCAATACCATTGTCCTTTCAACAAAGCTGTTACCAATCATTTTCGCTGTTCTCCATCTTATTCTAACATTTCCCCTTCCCATTTGCATTTCACTTTTGCTCTTGCTGCTTCTTCTGTTCCCACAACTTATTTACAGGTAAGTAAGCACTCCCATTGGAGAGAAGCAATGCAAGCTGAAATCTCAGCTCTTGAACAAAATAACACTTGGATCATTATGGATCTCCTCCGTGAAAGACCGCAATCGGGTGTAAATGGGTTTATCGAATTAAACATAGGCGAGATGGTTCCATTGAATGTTACAAGGCTCGTTTGGTTGCAAAGGGTTTACACAAACCGAGGGTGTTGATTATTTTGATACTTTTTCTCCTGTGGCCAAGATCACCACTGTTCCTTTGTTGCTTGCTGTTGCTGCATCCAAGAATTGGTATTTGCATCAACTTGATGTTAACAATGCATTCTTGCATGGTGATCTCCTTGAAGAAGTTTACATGGTTTTACCTCCTGGATTCTCTTCATCATCACCTCCTAAGGTTTGCAAGTTACAGAAGTCACTATATGGTCTCAAACAAGCCAGTCGTCAATGGTTTTCTAAACTTACCTCTGCTCTTCTTTCTCTAGGATATGTTCAGTCCAGTTCTGACTTCTCGTTGTTTGTTAAAAAGAATGCTATTTCTTTTACTGTCTTACTTGTCTATGTTGATGATGTTATCTTGGTGGTGACAACATGGATGAGATCGCATGGTTAAAGCTTTTTGGACTCTACCTTTCGCATAAAAGACTTAGGCGTCTTGAAATACTTCCTTGGTCTTGAGGTTACTCATGACTCTGCTGAATTCACCTTTGTCAACTCAAATATGCTCTCCACATCTTGTCGATTTTGGATTTTCCGATTGCAAGTCTGTTCCAACTCCATGGTTACCAAACTTCCTCGCGATGCTTCACCGCTTTACTTCCGATAATACTCTCTTGAGAAGCTCATTGGCGACTTTTGTATTTGGTGTCTATCGGCGGATATTGCTTTCGCATCCAACAATTGAGTCGGTTCTTGGATCGACCTTCTATTATTCACCTTCAAGTCGCTTCATCATATTCTTCGTTACTTGAAAGGTCGCCTCGATTACGGTCGTTCTTTTCTGCTTCTTCCTCGTCTATTTTAAAGGCTTTTAGTGATGCTGATTGGGCTGGCTGCCCCTTGACTCGTCGCTCAGTGACCGGCTACTGTATGTTCTATGGTGATTCTCTCATCAGTTGGAAGGCCAAAAAGCAAACTACTGTGTCTCGTTCTTCCTCAGAGGCCGAATATCGCGCACTTGCTTCTACCGCTTGTGAAGTTCAATGGCTTCGCTTCCTTTTGCGTGATCTTCACATCCCTCTTTCTACTCCTACTGCTTTATTTTGTGATAATAATTCTGCTCTTCAACTTGCTGCCAATCCCACATTTCATGAACGTACTAAACACATCGAAATTGATTGCCACCTCGTGCGTGAAAAGGTTCAATCAGATGTTATCAAATTGCTCCTTTGTTCTTCCACGAACCAGCTCGCTGACATTTTTACTAAGCCTCTTGCTACTGTTCCTTTTCGGCTTTTGTTGTCCAAGCTGGGTCTGCTTTCCATCCATTCTCCAGCTTGAGGGGGGCTGTTAGTAATATATATTAAGTCAGTTAGTTAGTAGCTGTTAGCAGTCTGTTAGTTAGCAGTCTGTTAGTTAGTTAGCCTCTTCCTTTCTTACGTTGTATGCAGTATATAAACTCATGTATATGCATGGCCATTAATGAGAAAATAAATGCAGTTCATATGGATTCTTTCTACATGTGGTGAGGTTGAAGCAAAAAAAAAAAAAGAAAAATTAGGAAGAAAGAGAGATAGAGAGGGAGAGGCAACGGTTTCTTTGAGGTCCAAAGCGGTGCATTTGAAATGTTGAGATAGAGAAGAGTAAGGCATGGATAGAAGTTTGATCAGAGTATCTCCAATTTCTTATTGTTCGTGTTGTGTTGTTTCGGGTACGAAGTCCGGCAATACGTTGGGAAAGAAACGATCCGCCATTATTTTTCAGTCTTTTGGGTTTCTTTAAGAATCGCAAAGCTTTAGCCTTTAGATGATCCTGAGAGTGTTTAACTTTTTTAAGGGATTAAGCATTTTTACGACTGATCTGGAGCTGCCACAAGCTAACACCTGTCTCCACGCTGCTATGGTTTTTAGTGAAAGTGTCAGAAACATGCCATGAAGAGCAGGAAGGAATGCAGAAGTGGCAAGGAATAGGTTGCCTTGGCTCAATTTCAATATATATTGACTTTTTTACATATATAATATAAAAAAAATTAAAATTTTTGAAAATGGAATATTAATTGGATTAATTATAAAACTGATATAGTTGGGGTGATGGAGAGTGTGAAATAGGCGACACCACCTCTATTTTTTTACACATATCAGTAATTGTTAAATAGTAATAATATAATAATTTTATATTAAGGGTAGGTTTGGATGTGCGATAGAGTGCGGTGCAGTGCGTTTAGTTTACTTTTTATCTCACGTTACAGTATCGCTACAATATCTAATCTCATCGCCACTATTGTTTTTATACTAACCGCAAGTAAACGCACCGCCTATTTAAACCCAAAGTGAATATGGATTTTTTTAGGATTTAAATACTAGTTGGTAGTTGTACTTGTAAGACCCATAATTTGCCCGGGCCCGCTAAAGCCCAACAAGATGAAATCAGGGCCCATTTTACAACCCAATTCTCAAAATCAGATAACCCAATGACCAAACCCAATTTCAAATGCCCAAACCCAATTACAAAAAGAAAACTACACTCCCCAAAGCATTAAAACCCATTTTACAAATCAAATACCAAGCCCAATAAAAATCCATCCAATCCAACAACCCAATTAGCCCATTACAAACCTTAAGTCAGAAAAAAGAAAAAACCACCAAAACCCTAGCTAATGCCGCCGCCTCTGCCATTGGTCAGTCTGATAGCCACTTGCCCTGCGCCGTGGTCTTGTCCACCGCACTTGCACCGCCCAAGCACCTGCAAGCAATAAACGAGACAAGAGAGAAAGCAAAATGAATGTAAATTTTAGGCTATAAAAGCCGATTGTACCACTTTTCGAGGAGGAGATTTTTTATCAATAATAAAAAAGGAGAGATTTCATATAAAAAAAACAAAAACAAATCAAAAGCAGAGACTAAACAAGAGAGAATAAATCGAAAAATCAAAGTGAAACAAAAAAAGAAGTCAAAAGTGGTGATTTGTTTTCTTTATATTTTCGAAGCCTCTTCTTTTCTTTTCTTCTTTTTTCAACATAAATATATACACATATATTATTGTTTTTCTAAATTTTTTAAAAAAATTATAATTTTTACCTTTTTCGGTCACCGTGTACTGTGGCCGGCGCGGCGGCGCCGGTGATAGAGAATGGCGGTTTGGTGGCCGAAAGTCGCTGACTTCAGGCCCTGCAGAGAAGAACAAAGAAAGAATCAGTGTTTTTTTTTTTAAAGCAGGTGAAAATGATTTTTTTTGAAGGATTTGTGCCTTAAATAGGCCTCCAAAAAGACGTCGTTTTGAGCAGGCCTCTCAGGCACCAAAACGGCGTCGTTTTGAGAAGGCCTCTCAGGCACCAAAACAGCATCGTTTTGATATGGCCCAACTGATCCGACCCGCCTACTCGAAGATTCGCGTGTTTTTCGAAAAAGGGATATTTATGCGCGCAGTCCCTCCGCTTTTTCACCATTTTTCAAGTAATACTATTCATTTCTTTTGGCTTTGTAATTTTGCCCCATAACTTTCGTGTTTGTTTCATTTTGGTCCACATCAGATTTGCATGTTTCGCAAGGTAGGGAATTTTTCTTATTTGGCCCCTCCTTGTAAGTGTGCGATACGATTTAGCCCTTCCTTGCTATTTTATTTTATTTCAAATTTGCCCCAATACCCTGTTCTTGGTCCAACTTTCGTCCTTTTTTTTTTTTTTGCTATTTTCACTTATTGATTATTAAATTAATTTTTTATATTATTATCACTTTATATTTAGCATTATATTTAATACTATATTTATTATATGTATTATTATTTATGCCATTATTATTATTATTATTATTATTATTATTATTATTATTATTATTATTATTATTATTACCACTTGTATTTTATTATTGTTTATTTTATTTATTCTTTTTATACTTTCTATTATAGTTTTCATTATTTTCTTAATAATATGTTGTTATTTTCTATTTAAGTTATTATTATTATCATTATTAATATCTATACTAACATATTGATATTATTTTCATTATTATCATTATTTTATTTCTATTACTATTATTATTATAATCATTGTCATTACTTTATGTTCATCATTATTTTGTTATTGTTATTATTTTTAATATCTTTTTATTATCTTTATTTTATTATTACTACACTACTACTATTTTATTTTCATTATCATTGTTATTGTTACTATTATTATTACCATTATTTTATTATCCCTATCACTATTGTTTATTTATTTATTTACTTATTTTATATTTTTTTGTCTTTACTATTATATTGCTTATTATTATCTTTAATATATTGTATTATTATCATTTCTATCATTGTTTTGATATTATTATTATTATTATTATTATTATTATTATTGTTGTTGTTGTTGTTGTTGTTGTTGTTGTTGTTGTTGTTGTTGTTGTTATCATTATCGTTACTATTATATTATTAACATATTATTATTATTTGCTTTTATTATCATCCTTATTAACACATTTTACTTTTATTACTATTATTATTATTATATTTATTATATTTACATCTATATTTATTTTCTTAGTTTAATACTATATTATTAAATAAAAATACATTTTGTAAAATTACTATACTTCATCTAAAAGTTTTAAAATAAGGCAATGTTTTGTATCTAGAAATTCGAGGAATAGTGCCCTAACGTGTTGGGTTTCGATTTTTCGTTTGACTAAATAGCTAAACATCCTTTTAATAAATTTCGTAAATCATGAGATGACTTTGATTACGAAGGTTTAAAATATCGTGTCCTAACGTGCTGGATGTGATGTTTATATCCTTTCGGAACAAAGAAATCTCATTTTTTAACTCAAACATCTATATTTATTTTCTTAGTTTAACACTATTAAACATAAATACATTTTGAAAAATTATTATATTTCATCCAAAGGTTTTTTAAATAAAGTAATGTTTGTGTTTAGAAATTCGGAGAATAGTACCCTAACGTGTTGGGTTTCGATTTCCCGTTTGACTAAATAACTAAATATCCTTTTAAAAAAAAATTTCGTAAATCACGAGATAACTTTGATTACGAAGGTTTAAAATATCGTGTCCTAACATGCTGGATGTGATGTTTGTATCCTCTCGGAACAAAGAAATCTCAAATTTCAGCCTAAATTATCCAAACATTCTCTAAAGGATCCGTATTTTAAAATCTTTTCAAATTTCCGACATTAAGACACTAATTAATCAATTTGGTACCAATTTTGGGCGTGACGAGAGTGCTAACCCTTCCTCGCATGTAACCGACTCCCGGACCCGTTTCTCTAATTTTCGTAGACTAAAATTTTTGTTTTGATAAATCAATTTGATTATTAAAAACAACCACTTTTCGAGGTGACCCGATCACACCTCATCAAAAAATGATTGGTGGCGATTCCTATTTTTATTTTCGTTTTTAAAATTTAAGTCGATTTTCGTTTTCCAAAAATAATTACGATAGTACTCATATACGACACCTTTGAGCAAATTTCTCAGCTTTAGTTGGAGCATCAACTGCGATAGTATCGCTCTCAGCTCTCTTTCTACAATAAATTGTAATTATGAGCAAAATTGTACAGAAAAAATTATCCTTTGAGTTTACCATTATCTCCTAATGAACAGCAAAACAATTCAATTAGAATTTAGAAAGAAAACGTAAAAATCATCAAACAATAGTACATAACAAAAATGAACAATCATTACAACCAAAGAACTTAATGGAAGGATCTCAAATTACCCAATTTTCCAGGAAACTTAAAAAAATAAAAATCATAAATAATAGCATACAAACATAAAAGAACCATCTTTAGAACTGCTGAACTTATAACCTCAAATTACCCAATTTTTTAAGTAAAGAAAGAACATAAATTGGGTAATTTGAAAAATTGAAGAACAATGTTCTTTTTGGTTCTAATGATTGTTAATTTCTGTTATGTACTATTATTTGATGATTTTTACGTTTTCTTTTTAAATTCTAATTGAATTGCTTTGTTGTTCATTAGGCGACAATGGTAAACTAAAAGGATAATTTTTTCTGTACCATTTTGTTAAGAATTACAATTTATTGCGGAAAGAGAGCTGACAACCATACTACCGTGGTTGATGCTCCAACTAAAGCTAAGAAATTTGCTCAAAGGTACTGCCTATGGGATTGGCACCATGGGTGCCGTCTATTACATGAGCACAACTACCAACCTGTATTTAAACAGTATAAAATTCAATCTTAACCTAATATAAAATTATTATTATTATTTTTCATTTAACGGTCACTGACATGTGTTAGAAAAGAAGAGTGGTGCCGCTAATTTGACACCCTCCACCACCCTAACCATACCAGTTTTGTAATTAATCCAATTGGTATCCCATTTTCGAATTTTTTTTAATTTTTTTATATTATATATGTAAAAAAAGCCATATATATTTAATTACTAAAGGAGTGTAAAATCCAAACAGAATATCAACTCCACACTTGAGTAAAATCCAAACAGAATATCAACTTCACACTTGAGGCAGTAAACACCATAGTCATGAAACCAATACACAAGATTCAAATTCAATATATTTAAGCATGCTTTTGACGAACTAATCATTTGGCTCCATTGATTGAATTTATTTAATCGATTCAATTCATCTATTATTTAAAAAAAAAAATTTTCTTATAAATACATTTAAAAAACAATGATGTTTTTTTGGGGGGTTTGGGTAGGTTGGTTAGTGGGTTTTAGGTTGGATTTTTTTCCCCTAGTTTGGACCAGGAAGTTTGGCTCAAAAACGTAAAAGTTCTACAATTAGTTTTTTACTGGTTCAACTGATTTCCGATTTGCAATTCAATCGGTCTAATCTCTCTTTTTAAAATAGTAATTGGCCAGTTTCTAGTCTAACTGGTTCATCCAGTCCGGTTTAAAGATGCTTTCATGTATTGGTTGACCCTTCTAAATACGTTCCCCACCGAGGACAGACCAACTACATGGGCATGGTAGTGGAGGAGGGTTGTCCCTCATGCAAACAGGAAAAAGAGACGTTAGATTCTGGAGCAACGTCGAGTAAGAAGATGGGTGACAGGTTTAGTGCAAGAATTGAAATGGGCAACAAATCATCTAAAGGGCAAAGCACTAGTAACCAATTATTATAAGATCCCTTGGAATGCATTGATTTACCTGGTGTGGAGAGAAAGAAATAACAGGATTTAATCTTAAAAGGTAATCCTGTTATTTCAACACCTTTTGATACAACACAGTCCCCAGCTTCCTCTGTCTTGGGAAACCCCTGTCTCACCAACCACCACAACCATGCCAAATTCTACTTGTCGTTTGGAATGCAATGTGACATCTTCATCGTTTAGGTCGTCCAGTTTGCCACACACACAGACAAAGCAAAATCTGGTAGCCTTTCATAACCAAATATAGCAGCAGTTACAAGGTACCACCAGTAGAGAGACCTTTCTACACCACCAGAATCTAAAGTTGCCTTTTCCAGACGATGACAAATTCTTCTTGTTCCTTTTCAGTAAGTGACAGCTTCTCCGGACTATGGGAGGGCAAAACGCTGCAACTCCTTCCCAATTATAATCACCTCCATCTGCCACAAAGAACCAACCTAAAAGAACTAGATCTATGGTAGTACACAACTAAAAGCTCATCTCTACCAGCACAAAAGATAAAACAGAACATAATTCTCACAAGGATACCCTACTGAATGACTCTAACATTTGCTTTGGAGTCTCACATCTTTACATAATACTCTCCTACAAGATTACCAACCAAAAACGCATCCTCAATTATATATATTATGCATGCATTTGCTTCATCGATCTTGCATATCTAGAGATTGCTATGTCGGTTGATCTATTAAGAATATAAAATTCTTAAACAAATGTACATATAATTTTATCTAAAATTGCATATACTGAAACATTAATAATAATAATAAGAATTATGTAAAAGCTATTCATATCAACATATTATATATGGATTTGTAATTAGTATAATATGATAATCAGTGAACCCTATATATGAATATGCTTACCAAAACCCTCTTATTTTACTTCCTTAGACGTCAAAGGATCAAGGAATTGCACAAGTTTATCCCTTCATCCAATTGCTCTTGTAGAGTTGTCTAAATGCATTGCTCCAAACTAATTTTCACTCAAAAGGACTAAAGAAAGCCTCAAAATCCAAAATGTCTTTTTAGAAATGAGTTTTTGTTGAAAAACAAGTTTGATCTAAAATTTTATTTTTAATTATGTTTTTTCTTTTCTTTTTTGGTTTACATTTTCAGTGTAAAGTAGCATAAGGAAGCATTTTGTTCCAACTTTCAAGACAAGTAGACAATGATACAAGATAGGTACAGTACAGGTTTACCTTAATTTACCCAAACAAGCAAGTCCAAAATGGTTGTTCTTCAATTCAATTCAAGGATGCACATTCATTGAATTCAATCCAATATAGATTACTTGAAGAAGAAAGGAAAATGTTTTGAAGCATTGTTCCACTTAGTTTGAATCAAAATCCAAGTACATCCTATTGGCATCTCTATCAGCTGAGTAGTAACACTTGATCAAGCTATCAACTTGAAAACCAAGCTTCTTGTAAAGACCCAAGGCAGGAATTCTCAAAGGATCAACGTGAAGAGCTATCCGATGGATGTTTCTGGTCCTGCATTTTTGAATTGCTGCTTTTAGTAATGCTTCCCCACGGCCTTGCCTTCTACGACTCTCCTTCACTGTTTAGGGTTTTGAGAGACAAATAAAACAAGAGTAAATAAACAAAAAAGAAGAAAACATAAAATTGACTTGGTACTTTAATCGAACATGCTATCGGCCAAGTCAATACTCAGAATGAAGTGAGGAGAAGAAGGAATAGAAACCTGCAAGCTTTGTTATGGAAGCAGAAAGTGAAGAGGGCCAAGAATACATGACATAGCCGACAACCTCTCCATGAAGATCCATCATGTAAAGCAATCCAGTGTTGTTCTTTCTCAGCTCTTGATCGAAGGACCTAGCAAGTGATTCGTGCTTGGGGAAAATCTTCTTTTCCAGCTTCACGATCTCTTCCACTATGTTTGCAAAATTTGTTGAATTTCTTTGTAGCTCCACCACCGCAGCCCCGCTCTCCATGTTGCTACCTTGTTTCCCGCACCAATCAAAATCTTCTTTGCATATCTTAGTAGTTCCTACTTCTGTCTGAAAACTTATGAGGTTAAAATATGGAAATTTGTAATTTTATTTTAGATTTCAAATTTCAGGTTAATGCTGATAAATTTATTTTATTAAATTTAAGCCTGTTAGTTAGTTTTTAGTTATATTGATATATTTTAAAATATCTTATCAATAAATTTAATAAAAAGTAATAGTGTAAATGGATCTTATTTTTTAAATTTGAAAAGTTAAAAGACACTAAAATTTTTAAAATAAAAAGTATAAATATTTTAACTTAATTATGAATATAAAAATAGAGATAATTATTTATAAGGATTTCAATACGCTCAACCCTGAATTTAATTAGAATAAGTGAAACCTTTAAATAAAAAATTTATCTAAGGTCAAAATATGTTGTTAGTAGTTGCTCTTTGATAAAATTTAAAATTTAGTTCGTGTATTTAAAAGTTAGAAATTAAGTCATTTAATATTTTTTATTTAAAATTTTAATCTAATCATTGAAATTGTAATTATTTTCTTTCAAAATTTATCAAATTAGCATGTTGACTAAGTTGTTGTTATGTGACATGTTATAATTAATAGAAAATAAACATGTTAAGTTGACAAATTTTAAAAGAAACTATCAACAATAATAAATTGACTATGATTTTTAAATTGAAACAAGAACTAAATTTCAGATTCTACATAAGTACAAGGACTACTAACATATTTTAATCTTTGTTTAATAATTTAATTGTTTAACAACTTAACCATTAATATTCCATTAATTTAAGTAAATATGCTGATTTTTTTTTAAAAAGTATGCTAAATTCAAACATATTTATTGATCTACGCTGTTTTTATTCTCTCTCCTAAAAACGCACTTTTTTTCCTACCACATCAGTGAAAACATGTCCTATAGGACACGCTTTCCTTTTAACAGTAACTTTTAAAACAGTTACAAAAACTCCAACAGCCATAAAATTTCCTACATAAAACTCTCCAAACTTTATTATTTTCAATCAAATATTCAATACTCATTCTTCTATCCTAAATTCCCAATCCTTAATTTTCAATTTTTTATTTTCAATTTTAATTTTCAATCCTCAAGTATTTTTTAATTTCTTTGTTGAATTTTATTCTCTTTGATTTTATTCTTTTCGTTATAACTTTTAAATGGAAAATCAACTTATTCGCTTAGATGACAAGTATATCTCGATGTTCAATTACAAATGATAAGAAATTTTATTAAATTATTTAATTATAAATAGTTAATTATTATGATGTTTAGATTATTAATTTTTTTATGTTTATATACTCAGCTCGAAGATCAGATTTTGGAGACGTATGTAAACAATTTAATCGAAGATGCACCGGATGTCATTCACGGACACTTGCGTGATGCAAGATTTTTATACGTGGCTCTCATGCTCGGGGACTAAATTGGATCCCCCACTTATCAGTGCTTTGGTCAAAAGATGGAGACTGAAGACACACACATTTCATCTTCCTTGCAACGAATGTACAATTACACTCGAGGACATTAGTTTACAACTCGGTCTATTGGTCGATGGGGATATCGTTACAGGCCAATTATTAGTGTCGATTGGATTGCAACATGTGAGCAACTACTAAGGAAGGTGTCGAACAAGTTTAGGGGTAGTCGGATCGACATAAGATAGTTGGATGACAACTTCCAAACTATCGAGGCTTTTGCGAGTGACGTTGAAAAGGAACAATTCGCTTAATCGGCGGTTTGTTAATGCCAGATAAACTTGCAATCTAGTACATTTAAGGTGGCTACTATTACTAGCTGACTTGAATGAATCAAGATGACTTAGTTGAGGATTGGCGGTGCTGGAGACATTGTACCAAGAAATGTGTCGAGCGTTGATATCAGATAAAGTTAAAATCGGCAGTTGCATGCTCCTTCTTCAATCATGGGCATGGTATCAACTATCATTTTTACGCCATCAAGGGGAACTCCCTTATGAATTCTCACTCGTCATATGGTAAAATTTATTTGATAATATCATTACCGTTTTTATTTTTCATTGTTGTAATTTTGAAATAACATATTATTTAAATAGGTGGAACGACCCTATGAGACACAACGGTATACTGACCAAACTTGAAGATATTCGACTAGCTTTAGTCCAAGAAACTGAAGAGGAGGTTAGTTTATGAATTTCAAAGTTATATAATATGTATTATAGCAGTTGAAATTAAATATTAGGCTCGTGCAAAAAATTATAAATTCGTACTACAGTTTGTATGGATGCCATATACGGATTTGAGGATTCAAGAATGCGTCCAAGTCAAATTTTTGGCAAATCGCAACATCTGGCACGTCAAAGTGCCATTAGACATTTTTACAATGGTCGAGATGCACAAATTTGACCAAATGATGTGACAGCTCGGGTGTATGCAATGTATTCCGTTGCCAACCTAGAAGCTCAATGACCTACACAAGATCGACTTGCAGGGGAGACTCGAGGAAGATTGATCAACATTCCAAAAAAAGTATATTGAGATGTGGCAGCGTAGGTACGATTACTTGCCAACGCATAAACCATTTCTCACAACCGGAATTGGTGACATCCCCGGATTACATAGATTGGTTCAGGCATAACGACAAGTCGTATATATTGCAGGCTTCAAAAAGGGGGCAATGTTGTCGTAGGAAGCCAAGAAGAGGGCCCATCAATCTTAGGTCGGAGAAGATGCCGTGGCGGGATCAACATCTGCTCCATCTGCACCGGAGGACTAATTGTCCTGCAACCTTCCGGGCAATATGGTTCATTTATTTTTTTCTTATAACCTAATTTTTTTGTCATAAGCATCACAACACACACACTCATTCCTCGTATCATCGCCTTCAGTTTCAGTTTATTTTACACAACACGCACAATCATTCCCTACATCAACACATTCAACACCAATTTATTTTACACAAGCATTACAACACGCACAATCATTCCCTGCATCAACACCTTCTCCAAGGATATATTTTGCATGACTACCACCCACCATCCCATATTACATGCCAATCCCACCAACAGTACTGACGCATTCGATATCACCGATAATTCCTACCTTTTATCCGTAATTGGGCATGTGACACCATATAGTGGCCTATCAATAATGTCGTAAACACCCTCAACATCATTGTTCTACCGATGTGGGTCATCCTTGCAACCGTTGACTCAAACAGGAGGGATCTATGATGGGTAGCTAAGACACAATCGCAATCAACCACGAAGGAAGGAGATGAAGTCAGAGATCAACCCTGACGTGCACATCAAGATGAAGCTTAAGTCGACGAGGAGCAACCAAACCAGATAGTGTGACGGAAACCCTAGGCATGCCCGATGCCCACCCGATTGTGGCACATATTCGAGACGTTGATGATTATGTTATTTTGTAATTTTTTATATACTTTGTTTTACATCCCAAATGTACACTTATTTACAATATACGAAACAAATTTATTAAATTGGTTTGATTTGTACACAATCATATTGTGAGTTTAAAATTTACAATTATTTATGTTACTTTTTCATTTAAGTTTTTCTCTGTCCATTTGTTAAGTACAATATTTTCATAAAACAAAGAATTGCTCAGAAAGTTAGACAAAATATTAAAATTTTGGCTTGCATATTGTATTATATCTTACTTTAATAATTTATATTAATGATAAACCATAATTTATACATATTTTTTCCCCATGCTTGGCTTATTTTTGAATGAATTTTCATTAGATTTGATGAATTCGATGCTCCTAATCCTTTAATTTCATGTTTTATACTCATGAGAGCTTAAGGAGTCGAAAAGAACAATAAACGGGCCAAAAAGGGACAAACTGGGCCCACCTCAAAAATCAGCACGGCCTGGACTATAGCACACGGGAAGATCAAACGGTCGTGTGTGACGAGCAGAATCGAGCACGGCCTAAGTTGTAGACCACACGGCCGTGTGTGGTGAGCAAATTCAAGCACAACCTAAGCTATCGAACACGGGCGTGTCACACGGGCATGTCCCGACCAATCCCAAGTCTAATTCCATTCGGAAAAGACCACTTGTGGGCCAAGAGAGGTGTTCCAAAGCCTATATAAACACCCTAGGGGAGGACCTAAAAAGGGACGCAGAGTAGGAAGCAGAAAATACTCGCAGATAGCCATCATGAGCAGCTTGGAAGAAGGATCTCCATCAAGACTGAAGATCTCCTATCAATTTCTCTTGAAGTTTTTGGGTTTTCTTGTATTTTGTAGTTTTCCTTATTTTAAGATGTTTTTCTCTATTAGTATGAACTAAATCCCTTAAATACCTAAGGGGATGAAACCTAAAACGGATCTTATTATTATTTGATTTATAATATAAATACTTGTTCTTATTCTTAATTGTGTAACACCCTTAACCCAAGTCCGTTATCGGATTAGGGTCACTCGGTATTACCAAAGATAAGTGCAGATTCAAACATTCACCTGAGTCAAAATCATATATATATATATATATAGATCGTACCTATAAATTTTGCCCGTAACCATATCGTATCTAGTCATATTATCAAGCAAATAAACATGCCACAAGTTATACAATTTATACATACTTTACAAAGAACATAATTCAAATCATATGCATATCAACTTATTAATATTCAATATAACATAGATACTCAAATACTAATATTATCCATATATAAATAAGTTATAACATTTTCATGTGATCAACCCAATCGTACCATTTTATAACCGAATGTATACCTAAGCATAGCAAATCTTCACTAATAATTAACCGAATTAAAGTAGCCACATTTCTATTTATTAGTCTATCACTTATACACATAAATAAGATCCAACCTTAAACTATTAAGTTGACCATCAATTATCGAAATATATATACATCATGACATATACCTATTATACCATTTCATATATCCAAACCTATGCTTTCACATTTTACCCGAACATGCCATATACATGATAACATTTCTATAATTTGTAACTACTTATTCTTATCATTAACAATGAATCCAACAAGTTAACTTACATGCACAAACTTTGATTATAAAATCACTATTATTACCTAACCGAATCAACTATATTAAGCAACAACAACCCAATTCAAGTTTTTCTCCAACTAAATACATAACATTCGTATCACCCATTCACATTCCAAATAATGCCTAAACCACATCCTAACACAAATGATAATTCATAGCATGAGCAAACCATTTCTTCAAAACACATGAACAAAGTTTAACCAAAATAGATAGCCATTTTCGCATCGCTAAGTATATATACACGATTAAACATATTAGTTATACTGCTTAGTCTAGCCTATACATGCCTTTTCGAATCAAAAATTAAGTTAATCAATACCAAAAGTGAGTCGATAGTGTGGTTGACTTCTTCAAAGATCCTTCGAATCCGTAGCTTGAACCAAAAATCTATAAAATAGAAGTAGACAAGAACACACAGTAAGCTTGCTAGCTTAGTAAGTCTTAAGCAAAAACATTATCATATACAATGGTAAAACATTTAAACATCCAACTCATGACCTTAAATAAACATTTCTTATCTTATACATATATATACATTATGGCCGAATATGCATATATATACAACACCAACTTGTACATTTCTTTATACCTTTACGGTTACCTTTAACTACTTATGCTTTCATTTAGCCAATTTCTTATCACTTTGATCTTCCTTTTTCTTAATAACATCACATACATACATCTATATACACATATATGCATATTCATAGATCACTTAAGTAGGAATAACACATACCTTACAACTGAATTACAAATTCACTCCCAAATGCTTAGGCATACTTAATTCATTAGCTAAAACCTACTAAACATTACCTGAATCTCACACACCAGCACTAAGCCTGCTGAACTAGGGGTCCGAAATCATAACACCGGCATTAAGTGAAACACCCCACACCCGGCCCACGAGCCTGGACCGGATCTAGTATGTTCCTCGATGTAAACCGGTTCAAAATTCTTTTGTTACTTTGAAAACTGTGTGTTTTGAAGATAGTTTGTTTGTGGGTTGGGCTCGAGTTGAAAATAAGTTTATTTTTATACCCATTTATTTCAGGTGACAAAACATTTAAAATTTATTTTAAATGAAATTGATTTAATCTTTAAATAACATAAATTGTAACATAGTAATTAAAACAACAATAAAATCATCACTATGGCCTTATTACATAAAACAAAACCCAAAATAAAATTGTAGAGTACTTAAATAAAATAAAATGTCCAAATTAAATAAAACTTTAAGTCGAGCATGGCCACCACAAGTTCTCGCCGTCCTGGCCCATCATCTTGTTCATCACCAAACATGTTCCCACAACGGGTGAGTCAATGACTCAATGTGTAACCAACACTAAAATTTAATAGCTTTAGGCATACCATACATATCATGTTCACATAATAATTCAAGATAATGATGCAACCCAACCCAAACCTAGATGCCATCCGCTACACATCCCTGTACCAACTTGCACACCGTGGGGACTACTAAGTCAACCCTCCATCTGCACAGACACCATCGAAGGCGCATATAATCGACGTGCTCATCGCCTATATAAAATTCGTGGCATAGCCACCAGATTAAATAATTATGTCATGAGACACCACATTTAGATAATGTAACCGAAGTTACCACATTCAGATAATGTGACCGAAGTCACCACATTCAGATAGTGAGACCGAAGTCACCACTTTCACTTCCCCTTTTTCATATAACCCGAATGCCCCATATTATTCATGTCATGCATATCATACTTAAATCCACATTTATGTCACTTTTCACATGTTAAATATAACATATTTCGTAATCCTAGTAGGAGTAGGAAACGTACCTGAGTACTTTGTACCGTAACATGGTACCTTAGCCATATTCACATTCTTATAAACATGCACATACTAATTATTGCCATAAAACATATTAAGAATTAGTGTGGAATACACACCTGATTTGCTTAACGAATTCCTTAAAATCCCGAAAAAAACCGATCTATGCTTTTAGATCCGTTAACTCCTATATTCGGCCAATCATTTAAACATATTAATAAACCTATTCGGCTTTAAAACTAAATCCTAAAGGAAAAACCCTTATATGCTTACCTTGCTGTCGAATTGACTATAGTCAAATCCCGAAACTTCGCAGAGTTCTCCCCTTGCAAACGGCTAGGCATTAAAATCACTTAACTAATTAGTTTCGACTTTTAAGCGAAATAAGAAATAGATCTTCATACCAAAATAAGCCTTGGCCGAATATTCATGTACACTTACCTTAGGAATCTAAATCCCGAAATTGCTAATTCCCTTTGGTATTTGTCGAAATCACCTATAGACTCATATATTAGATTCGATTCCAATCACTTAAACATAATCAATGGCCTTTGGTCAATCCATGCCTTACCTCGATAACCGAATCTCAATGCTCTCCTCTAAGTTTGACTTACTCCAAAACAAATCCAAATTCCTAAAAACCAATTTCATGATCGAATAAGAGTCAAATCAAATGTCAGATTTTGGCTTTTGTTCTACACATGTCGACAGAGGAGGAATAAATAGAAATAAAGAGATTCGGCCATAACATACTTACCTATCCAAACCGATTTGAAAAGGAATCAAAAGAGATCTCTAACCTGGTTGCTATTCGGCCTAGACTGAGAAGAGATGAGGTAGAAGAATTTCGACAATGCCTTAGGGAGTTAATGAAGATTTGGCCTTAATGAAATTAAAGGAAAATAATTTTGGGGTTCGACCTTTTAAGAATGTGGAGAGGGAGAGTGTGAAGCTTTATGAGTTTCGGCTATGGTGACTATAGGAAGAGAATGGTTTCGGCTAGCAAGGAAGATTGGGAGAGAAGTAAAAGAGGAAATTCGGCTAGGAGAAGATGAGAGACTAAACAAAAGAAGAAAAGATGGATACTTCAACTAAGAATTTCGTCTAGCACTCAAACACTAGCCCTTCCTCACTTTTCTCCTCTTATCACCTCATAAAATAAAAGAAATAATCTATCATTTAAAGAAATAATCTATCATTTATCTCTTGAAAATAATCTATTATTTATCCCCTATTTAGCCGAATTTTAAAGAGAATAAAACTCCTCTTTTAATAGCCTTAATGTCATCCACCTCTCTGCTTCTGGAAGCAAAAATAAAACTTCTTTTATTTGCTTCCCATGTAACTCGAACTTAGGCCCAATTCCCTTGTATGTGGCGCCATTTCTAGAGGCCCTAAGTGGCATCTCCAGGCCACTTTTCCAAGCCTGTTTGTGTGTCAAACTTCTTCTATTAATTTTCTTAAGGCCACCTTGTTTCACTTTCCTCTTTTAACTTAAGTTTCCAAAATGTTCACTTTCCTCTTTTAACTTAGGTTTCCAAAATGTTCACTTTTCTCTTTTAACGTAACATTTCCATACATTCCCAGGCTTCCAAAAATGTTCAAAATACATTCATAACACATAAGACATGTCATTTCGTACAATTAAACCGAAAATGCATAGGCTCTTTTCAGGATGTTACATTAAGCTCTAGGCAATAAGCCCAAAATATATCACCAAGACGAGGCACTCAGGCATAAAGCCCAAAACATATCACCATAAAGCGAGGCCATATCACCTAAGAGGCTTTAAGCCCGAGTATCAATGTAGTCAATCATTCCACACACATTTCATAATTTTATCACATATCCAATTCAACTAAGCTTATTCACATTACACAAATAGAATCATTGCGTCATTGTACAACCCACAATTCATATCGAGATACTCATTCATATCACATTATTAAATTATGCATTCAATCTAATTTACTTATATACATTCGGCTATGACATAAACATGTACTCAAATTTATCAAACATCATCATTTAACATGTTCATAAATAATTCTTTGATATATTTCAGGTTAAGGACTTACCTCAACTGTAGACGGATTGCGTAAACCGGCTATTCGATAACCTTTGTCTTTCTCCGATCCAAATCCGTTTTTCTTTGTTCTTGATCTAAACACATTAAAATTCAGCTCATTCAAGTACATTTCATCTCAATTTAGTCCCTAAACACATAAATAGGCAAATTACTATTTTTCCCCTAATGTTTCACATTTTTACCATTTAGTCCTAATTGCATAAAACACAAAATACACAAAATTTCACTAATCCACTCAAGGGCCGAATATTCATAGGGACCTTACAAGTCCATTTATTTCACTTATTTTTCAAATAAGCCCCTCTAAAATTTTATTTTTTCAATTTAGCCCAAAATACTCAAATTCACTAAAATTTCCAATACAAAACATATTAATCTTTAACATATCTTTAACTTTAAATCATCAAACATCAAAATTACATGAATATATCAATGGTCAACATCAAACATGCTTAGATTTAGAAATTTTAACATGGGTCACCATAAAGTATAAGCAACGATCTCAAAAACATAAAATCAATAAAACCGAGCTAAAATTCTTACCTAATTTAGACTAAATAGTTGCCAAAATCAAAGCTTCTTCAACCCTTTTCTATTGTTAACTTTTGGCCATGAGAGAAAATAAAGATGATAGTGGCTTGTTTTAATATATTATAACATATATATTATTATTAAACAAATTACTATACTAACCTTTAATAATAAAATACATAACATAAATTATAAGGTCATTTAAGACCATGACTGTCCACTATCATAAAAAATGGGCTAATTTCCCTTTCAATGCCTCAAATTAAGAAGCCACTATCAATTTGGCACATTTTACTATGGTTTGAAACTTTTACACTTTACGCGATTAAGTCCTTTTATTTAATTAAGCACATAAATGATTTAATTTTTCTACGAAACTTTCACACACCTTAATTCACATATAATGAACACAAAATATAATATTTAAATATCTCTCAGACTTGGATTTGTGGTCTCGAAACCACTGTTCCGATTAGGGTCAAATTTGGTCTGTTACAAATTGTGAGTTCTTATTCTTGTTTTGATAATTTAGGTTATTGATTCAAGTCGAATGTACTTATTCAGAGGAGCAAAAGTCCTTGTTTAAGAGTAGATCAACACAATTAAGCGGAGTTGATTGCAACCCTAGAATAGGGCGATATAAATCTGCCAGATTAGAGTCAAATCTAATAAAAGAATCCATAGATTGAGTTAATGCGGCAATAGGGGTTTTAATTAGAAAGAAATTTCAGTTAATCAACCTAGAGTCAATTGTTCTTAGTCTTGAAAGAGATATTAATATAATTTGTGGATTTCTACGGATTAAGTCAAGTGGATAAATCGTATGAATCAAACGTAATAAGTGAAGTCTAGGTGGATTCTTCCTTGGGTATTGCCTCTCTCATATAGTTGTCTAAAAGTATTTTCCCAATTCATTCTCTGTCGTGCTTTTAATTAATTTTAGTTTAAAAGAAATCACTCCAATTCTTAGGCTAGATAATAAGAAGATAGTAATTACTAGTACTCTTGGTCCTTGTGGATACGATATTTTCGGTCTTACCATAACTATACTATTAAACGATAGGTGCGCTTGCCTTTATTGTGATCGTAGTTAGTTAGAGACACATCAAGTTTTTTGCGCCGTTGTCGGGGACTAAGATATTAGGAACACTTAATTTTTATTACTTTAGCCATTCTTATTTTTATTTGAAATTTATTTTTATTTTAACCTGCTAATTTTTCTTTTATTTGCTTCTGGCAGGTGATTTTAGTTTATGACTAGAAAAAACCCATCAGGACCCTTGCTTTTTGACAGTGAGATAGAAAGTACCACTCACAAAAATCGTAGGGAGATAAGGCGAAGTCTACAATACATAGAAGAAGAGCAAGAGGATGAAACCCATATTACCGAGGAGATGGCTGATAATAATCCACTACCTCCTGTAGTTGCTGCAAATCTGGTGAATCAAAATCCTGCTCCTCGTACTATGTATGATTATGCTAAACCTACTTTAACAAGAACTGAATCACGTATTATTAGACCTGCTATTGCTGCTAATAATTTTGAACTAAAACCTAACACTATTCAGATGATTCAGCAGTTTTTTCAGTTTGACGGTTTACAGGATGATGACCCAAATACTCATTTAGACAACTTTTTAGAATTCTGTGATACTTTCAAGATAAATGGCATTTCTGATGATGCCATTCGCCTTCGGTTGTTTCCCTTCTCATTGAGGAACAATTCTAAACAGTGGCTGAACTCGTTACCACGAGGATCAATCACTATATGGGAATAAATGACTGAAAAATTCTTATTTAAATTTTTTTCGTCGGCTAAAACGACTAAGTTGAGGAATGATATCTCTTCTTTTGTGTAGATGGATTTAGAAACACTTTACTATGCATGGGAGAGATACAAAGATCTACTGAGAAGATGCCCTCATCATGGGCTACCATTATGGCTACAAGTTCAAACCTTTTACAATGGTGTGAATCCCTCAACTAGGCAATTAATTGATGCAGTTGTCGTTGGAACCCTAAATAACAAAACCCCTGAACCAACTTATGAGTTTATAGAGGAGATGTCACTGAATAACTATCAGTGGCAAGTTATGAGAACAAAGCCAACAAAAGTCGCCAGTGTTTTCAACCTCGACGCAGTCACCATGCTATCAAACCAGGTATAGCTTTTAAGTAAAAAGATTGATGGTTTGTGTGGTTCTTCGCAGGAACATCCAGTAATGCAATGCAATACGAATGGAGGAGGAATGAACAATACAGAATATCCACCATACAACCCTGGCATAGAAAGCGAACAGATGAACTATATGGGTAATAATTCTAGACCTCAGAATAATCCTTATAGTAACACTTCCAATCCAAGTTGGAGGAATCATCCAAACTTCTCATGGGGTGGTCAAGGAAATCAGAGGCAACAACCTCCTCCAGGCTTTCAACAACAACCCTACCTACAGGAGAAAAAGTCGAACCTTGTGGAAATGCTAACAAAATTCATATTGGTGTCAGAAACTCATTTTTAAAACACCGAAACAGCACTCAAAAATCAACAAGCGTCGATTCAAGGGCTCGAGAACCAAATAGGTCAGCTTGCCAAGTTGATCTCAGAACGACCACAAGGCAGCCTGCCAAGCAACACTGAAACTAACCCAAATGACCAACTTCATGCCATTACTGCTCACGATAGTGAAGGGTTAGATGAACCAAAATCGAGGCAAGAAAACATGATTGATAAAAGTAAGGTTGAGGTAACCCATAAACCAAAATTGGTAAGTACAGAGTACAAACCTCGTGTGCCATATCCCCATGCGACGAAGAAAGACCGCACAGATGAACAATTCGGTAAATTTCTTAAACTTCTAAAAAAATTACATATTAACTTACCGTTTATTGAAGCTCTTTCGTAGATGCCCAATTCAGTAAAATTTTTAAAAGAACTTTTGGCAAACAAACGGAAGTTAGACGATGCATCGCATGTGGAGTTAAATACAGTTTGCTCAGCAATTTTATAGAATAAACTACCCGCAAGTTAAAAGATCCAGGGAGTTTTATGATTCCTTGCCTAATTGGTGGTTTATCTGTTAATAATGTTTTAGCTGATTTAGGGGCAAGTATCAATATTATGCCTTATAAAATGTTTAAACAGATAGGTCTTGGGAAACCCAAACAAACTAGGATGAGCATTCAATTAGCTGATAAAACCATTAGATTTCCTAGGGGTATAATCGAAGATGTGCTAGTCAAAATTGATAAATTCATATTCCTAGTAGACTTTGTTGTTTTATACATGGATGAGGATAATGAAGTTCCTTTAATTTTAGGACGACCCTTTTTAGCAACTGCGAGGACCATTATTAATGTTGATATAGGGGAATTAATACTTCGTGTAAGTGATGACATGATTAAACTCTAAGCACGTAATTTTGTCAGAATATCTAGTGATCAAGATGATACAAATCCTGTTAATGTAAGTGAACTTAATGTTTAATCTTTTTTGCAGGAAGCTTCTCAGAAAAAGATGACAGAGCCATGGTTTAGCTCTCATATTGAGAACAGAACTCTTCATGAGGAAAGAAGACTACAAATTGATGAACTAGATGAATGGCAGACACACATCAAGGAGAAACCGATAAAACATGATGAACTAAAGTGACTCCATGACAAGCTTAAGGATGGGGCAAAACCAATTTAAGATGGGGATCAGGTACTGTTGGATAAAACAGACCCTCGAATTGTCACTTTAGACCTTAATACAAATGAAGTGATCCCTTTCACAGTACTTAATGTTTTCCCATACGGAACAGTCGAGGTAACTCATTCCAACTTTGGCACCTTTAAGGTAAATAGTACTCATCTAAAACCTTATCTTAACAAAATTGATAGCAGGAATGAGGAGTTTCAACTCCTCGAACCACCATGATTATATAAATGAAAGGTGAAGTCGAGCTTAGACTCTAAATAAGTGCTTCTCGGGAGGCAACCCGAGCATTAACCAAATTGATGTTTATTTTAAGCACATAACTAATAACTAACCAAATTAATAATAGTAGGTTTCTCTACCCACACGACCTTGCACACGAGCGTGGGCGTGGCCGTGGCCATGTGGATACCACGAGTAGGTACATTAGTGTGGCAGAGACCATGCGAAAATTTTCCCCAAACATGAGCTGCGATAAAATGCCACGACCGTACGATACGGCCGTAGCCGACACTGGCTAAGAACATGGCATGCGATAACCCCATACGGGCGTGCCTTAAAATCATGGGTGATACTGAATAAATGACACAAGCATGCGAACTGAGAAAGTCACACAGGCGTGCGACACGCCCGTGCTTATAGGCCTTGGTCGACACTGATTACGTAACACAGGTGTGCAAAACCTTTACACGGGCGGGGGAGAAAAGAACGAAGCATCACACGGCCGTGCAATCAGTCGTGTGACCTAACACACCCAAGGAACATGGGCGTAGGCCACGACCGTGTGCCACAATCCCTATTTAACCCCTTCTACTATTCAAGTTCTCCCCTAAATTTCCTACCAACCCTAGCCATCGCAACTTTCCTCCTTCCCACCTTCAGCCATCACTGACAAACCTCCACCCTCCTTCCTCCTTTTTCTTTCTCCCTCAACCCGAAACTCTTCCTTTTCCCTCTTCTTTCCTTCTTTCCCTCTACCTCCCCTTTCCCCTTTCTCTTATTCTTTCTTTACACCAGCCACCATCCGTGCCACCGTTGATCACTCTTTTTCTCCTTTATTTTGAATTCATAGTTATTTTCCATTATTTATTTTTATTATTTTGTTCTTATTCTTCATGCCATTTAGATTTAGCTTAGGGTACCATAAGTTCATGCCGACTGCTTCATTGATTTGGTTTCAAAAGGTTCGAGGTGCTACCGGAGGATCCTCCCTCACGTTCACCTCTGCCCAAATTTATCAGTTTTTTTTCATTGACTCCATCTAAAATTCAAGAAGTTTTACTTCTCTCCCTATCTTATGATTTTCTTACTATATCATCATTATTTATCTTTATAAATTGAGGACAATGTACATCTTAAGTGTTGGGAGGTTAATTATAGTATTATTAGAAAATCCATGAATTATGCCTTGTTCGTAAGTAGATTTTCTCATATTACTATTAAAATGAAACTTCTATTGACTTATGATTTTCATTGATTTGTTTTGGATTAATTCATAGGTAATTGTGCATTGATCATTTAAACTTTAAGACATTAGAGAATCAAGCATGATAAGGTTATTTTTAGAATTAAATAATTTTAGGTTATTTCCCTGAATTTAATATTACTTTGAAGTTTGAAATTTGCAAGGTTGACATCAAAAACCATAATTTTTATGAGATTTTGAGCCTTCTTGGGCATATATTTTTCTTACTTATTTTATTGTTGGTTATGAGTGTGTCAAATATTGATTTGTTATTCTAGAACTTGCTTCGATTATTCATGTCGAGACCACACTTTTGATTTGATATACTGAGATGATAAAGACACCTAAGATTTAACCCACTTACCCCAAAAAGCCTACCTTCATAATTAACCCCTAGTGAACCCTTTTGATCCTAATAAACCATTTCTTGATATACCCTTAATATTAACCCAAAACTCATTATTTTTTATTCATTAAGAATTTTCCCAATTGTATTGACCCCTTTTTTCGAGATTTAATTTGATCAGTTGCCTAACTATGTTCTATATTTCAGTTGTTAAATTTTTCTTATTCTTATTCTAAAAAAAAAAAGTCGAAATATTAGTTCGATACTATTTGAGCTTAAGCAGTTAATTTCACATTTTGAGAAGAAGCTCGTGTTATTATTAATAAGTTTTCAATTGATGTAATTATTCAGTATTAGTTTATTTTTCTAGTTAGGTAAATTGTCAATTCAATCTCGATTTTAACCTTCTTTTTCAGCCTTCATCCACACCTTTAACCCAAGCCCCATTACAACCCTTTAAAAGACCTTTGGATTGGTGTATCATCTCATTTTATAGTGGTAGAGATTTGATTTTCATGCAAGCTTATAGTAATAACTTTTCATGTTTGACTTTTGAGTGCTTAATCTTGAACCTTAAACACTTTGAGTGATTTGAGTGGATCTTTAGTAAGGATGTCAATTCTTGTCGGTTTTGAATTAAAGGTAATTATTTAGGTAAGGGGAAACACCTATGTTTTTGTGCTACAAAAATTTGTAACTTAAATTGTTTGAATCTTTAGGACTCTGTTAGTTAAATTATCAATGTATGAATTATCTATGAATTATGATGAAACATTATTGATGAAAATTATGAATTAAGGAAGATAATTTTAATTGTGAGTTGAGGATTTTGCTTGAGGACAAGCAAAGGTTTAAGTGTGGAGATATTTGATAAACCATAATTTATACATATTTTTACCCCATGCTTGGCTTATTTTTGAATGAATTTTCATTAGATTTGATGAATTCGATGCTCCTAATCCTTTAATTTCATGTTTTATACTCAGGAGAGCTTAGGGAGTTGAAAAGAACGATAAACGGGCCAAAAAGGGACAAAATAGGCCCACCTCGAAAATCAACACGGCCTGGACTATAGCACACGGGAAGATCACACGATCGTGTGTGACGAGAAGAATCGAGCACGGCCTAAGTTGTAGACCACACGGCCGTGTGTGTCGAGTAGATTCAAGCACTGCCTAAGCTATCAAACACGAGTGTGTCACACAGGCGTGTCTCGGCAAATCCCAAGTCTAATTCCATTCGGAAAAGACCACTTGTGGGCCAAGAGAGGTGTTCCAAAGCCTATATAAACACCCTAGGGAAGGACCTAAAAAGGGACGCAGAGTAGGAAACAGAGAATACTCGAAGATAGCCATCGGGAGCAGCTTGGAAGAAGGATCTCCATCAAGACTGAAGATATCCTATCAATTTCTCTTGAAGTTTTTGGGTTTTCTTGTGTTTTGTAGTTTTCCTTATTTTAAGATGTTTTCTTCTATTAGTATGAACTAAAAAGGGATGAAACCTAAGACGGATTTTATTATTATTTGATTTATAAGATAAATACTTGTTCTTATTCTTAATTGTGAGTTCTTATTCTTGTTTTGATAATTCAGGTTATTGATTCAAGTCGAATGTGCTTATTCAGAGGAGAAAAAGTTCCTGTTTAAGAGTAGATCAATACAATTAAGTGGAGTTGATTGCAACCCTATAAATAGGGCGACATAAATCTGCCGGATTAGAGTCAAATCTAATAAGGGAATCCATAGATCGAGTTAATGCGACAATAAGGGCTTTAATTAGAAAGAAATTTCAATTAATCAACCTAGAGTCAGCTGTTCTTAGTCTTGAAAGAGATATTAACATAATTTAGGGATTTCTACGGACTAAGTCAAGTGAATAAATCGTATGAATCAAAAGTAATAAGTGAAGTTTATGTAACAACCCAATTTTGACTCTAATCGGAATAGTAGTTTCGGGACCACAAATCCGAGTCCAAAAAATATTTAAATATTATTTTCCGTGTTAACTATGTGTGAATTATTATGTGTGAATTTTTCGTGATTTAATTTTATTATTTGGGTGCCGAATTATTAAAAAGGGCTTAATTGCGTGAATTGAAAATTTGATAGTTTAATGTGTAAGGGCTAAATTGTTGATGTCTTTTTAAATGGAAGCATTAAAGTTGTAAATTGCCCAATTTTAACAATAGTGGACGGCATGTGATGCTAAAGTGACTATATTATATGAAATTATATATTATAAATGTTATTATTATTAATTATGTATTATATTAAACTTATAATAATAAAAACATAACAGGAAAGAGAAAGATAACTCATTCTTTCATATTTAATGGCCGAATGTAAGAAATAAAAAGAAAGAAGTGAGCAAACAAGGGTTCAGGTATGTCTAAGCTAAATTAAGGTAAGTGTTTTGTTCGGTTTTTGATAATTTCTACGTTTTTAAGATCGTTGCTTAGAAATCTTTAAGACCCATGCTTTAATTTTTTAGTTTGATGAATATTTTGAGTTGAGCCTTTGATGATAGTTTGTTGTTTATGTTGTTTGAGGATGAATTATGATAAATATGTGTTAGATTAACATATGTTGTATTGGAGTTTTTGATGATTTTGAGTAATTAGGACTTAATTTCAAAAATAATAGTTTGAGGGACTAAAATGTGAAATTAATGAATTATATGGGCTTGTATAGTCATGGGTAAAATTCGACATAGCTTGGATATGAAGAAATTTGATGTACTTTGTGTTTTGTGAATTTTGGATTAAATAGCTAAAAATGTAAAATGTATGGGGTAAAAGTGCAAATTACCTATTCATGTGTTTTTGAATGAATTTAATTGAATATTGATTAAATAAGTTTAATTTATATCAAATTAGATCAAGAAAAGAGAAAGTCGGATTTGAATCGGGGAAAGACAAAAATAGCTGAATAGTTGATTTTACGTTCGCCGATATCCGAGGTAAGTCTATAAGCTAATGGTTGTTCTTAATTTTAAATAAATGTAAATTATTAATGCTGAATTGAAATGTTTACAATTATATTTGCTATTGCCGAATGTGAGGGATGGTATTAGATATGTTCAAAGAACTACTTAAGTAAATTTTTAAATAGTTGGATGAAATGTATTCAATATACTAATGTACATATGAATATAAAATGTAATCATTTTAATTTCCTTATTGCCGAATGTATCATGAAATAAATGGGTTGTGTATATAATATCCGAATATGAGTTGGTACATATGAGTAAATATGTGAAACTATCGAATATATGAATTGGCTAAATGTATGTGTTAGTGTTAAGGAATAGATATGTATATAAATGGAAATTTAAAATGAGAAGTGATGGTAATTGAAGAGTTGGATATTTGTGAATGTAAATGTTTGAACTTGCCGAATGTAATGTTAATGGAAGAGGAAATTGAGTTGTTGATAGATATATGTATGTTATGAATAGAAATATGTAAATTGAGTATGCCGAATGTGTTAGTACTTGAATGAGATAAATTGAGTATGTATGAATGGTAATAGAATTACAAGTGTATTGAAGATCAAAGAAAAGGTCTCTTAAAAAGGCACTAAGTGTGCGAACTAGAGTACCAAGCACTGTGTGTGCGAAATCGGTTAAATGGCACTATGTGTGCGGATTAAATAGTAATGGCACTATGTGTGCGATACATTACTGCAAATAGGCACTACGTGTGCGGATTAAATAGTAATGGCACTATGTATGCGATACATTATCGCAAATAGGCACTATATTAAATAGTAATGGCACTATGTTGCGATATCGTTGAATCGTACTATGTGTCCTCTTTCTCAAGTACTGCACTATGTATGCGATATATTACTGAAATTTGCAATGTGTGTGTGAGTTACTGAGACTTTGGAGACAAAAAGCTGTTGAAAGGAGAATAATGTGATAAACAAAATGAAATGATCAGGTGTGTGATTCAGGCTTACGCCTAGCAGGTTTAATACCAGTGATTTATTTCAAGTCTATGTTTAAAAGACTTCATATGGATGTGGAAATTGAACAAGTAAGTTGATTTAATTAACCTTATATGTTCGCCACAAAGGTATGTGCATATGTGATGATGAACTGAATTTGTATATAAGTGGTTATATGTGATATTATATTAAATTCAAATATATGAGTACATGTGATAATTTAATTAACTTTGGATGTTCGGTTATATATATGATAATGTATTAAACTAGTATATTCGACCATATGTGATGGTATAATGAATCATGTTTATTTGATCTAATAAGTAAGTTTTAGATGTTGAAATGAAAATTTTATATCATATGTATTTATATGTGAATTATATGAATTGAAAGGTAAGAGATAAAATTTGGTAGTTAATATGTATATACGTGAACAAATGTATATGTATTTATTTTGAGATGGAAAAGTGATTTATAGATCGATGTGAAATCTATTATTGAATGTGTGAGTGTATGGCCTTAAGGCTATGAAAGGTGAAAGTTTACGAATGATGATATAAATTATGAGTAAGTGAATTATGAGTTATAATTTATATGTATAGATTCCTTAGTGAGTCTATTTTCAATAGAAACAAGTGGGAACAACATATGAAAACTTTACAACGAGATATTTGAATTTAGGTTAAGAGAGGTCAGAATCGTTGGTCAGTGAAACAGGGGAAACTTTAATGAATAAACTGTACTAAATGGCTAAGCCAAAAATTCTGGAAAAATTATAGTAAGAATATATATGAGTCTAGTTTCAAGGAAAATTTACGGATCTAAATTTCGGGTTTCCTGACTCGAGTTATAGTCAATTTAGTCAACATGACGCAGATGGACAGTTTCAATTTTTATGGCCCAAAATAATAGTTAAGTCCGACAATACCTCGTAACCCTTTTCCGGCGACGGATAAGGGTTAGGGGTGTTACAGTCTAGGTGGATTCTTCCTTGGGTATTGCCTCTCTCATATAGTTGTCTAAAAAGTATTTTCCCAATTCATTCTCTGTCGTGTTTTTAATTAATTTTAGTTTAAAAGAAATCACTCCAATTCTTAGGCTAGATAATAAGAAGATAGTAATTACTAATACTCTTGGTCCCTGTGGATACGATATTTCCGGTCTTACCATAACTATACTATTAAACGGTAGGTGCGCTTGCCTTTATTGTGATCGTAGTTAGTTGAGACACATCAATTAACTTACACTTTACAAAAAAAATAATGAATAAATGAATAAGTTAGTGTTTTCACTGCATAAGTTAGTGTTTTAATTAGCTCTTCTACACTTCAATAATTAATATTAACTTTGGCGTGCGAGTCCTACATGTGCGATTTCTACATTTTCATCGATCAAGTTTATCCCGGGTTGCAAGGGCTCAGAAGCAATCAGTTTTGGTAGGTGAAACGCCCAGAAAGAAAATGCGGGGCAATTTCAACCAACACCAACTTGATTGCTTCTGAGCCCCACAACCCGGGATTCCCGAAATATTTTTTTCCTTTATACCCCGCCCCATCCCCTACTCACCCACATCTCAATCTCGTCTAAATTGTTTTTTCCTTTTTCTTGCGTGTTGAAATTTTTGGGTTTAAAAATTTATTTCTCTCTTGCTTTGAGGGAGATGTAGTTGTTGGAATTTTGATGCTAAGAAAGAAAGAATTGCATAGAAGGGATGAGAAATTTAGCAACAAAATTGTCTGCTAAAGTTTTTAGCTAAAGTTTTTATTATTTTCATTCATTTATTTTGAACAATGTAACAAGTAGAGGTGATCATGGGCCGTGTAACACCTCTAACCCGTTTCCGTCGTCGAAACAAGGTTACGAGGCATTACCAAATAGTACATAACACTTACAGATAATTTGAAATCATTATCTTTACACAAATAGAACACTTGAGGTGTACAGTTCTATAATTATGAATAAACACATTTATCAAACATATTCCATGTTTTTATATATCACAATCTCATATTTCCATATATCAAGTACCACCATTTTCTCGTATTTCAGACAAATACGTGTAACAATTCATAGACACACAATTCACTAACTCTTCCTGCCAATCACAATTTAAATTGACAAATCACTTATTGAGTCCAATTTCAATGTTCACTAAAATCTATCATATAAATTTGGATGTACGTATCCACCAATAGATTCCATGTACCGATATTATCATCTTAAATTTCCACATGCATTTACTTTCCACATTATGAACTCAAATAACATATACAAGATATACCAATGTATTTTAAGTACGGTTTCATAATATATCGTTTCAAATTTTAGATTATTTCATATTAAAACTTTTCTCATTAACTCATTTGGAATACAAATTCATACGGATAATACACACAAGGGTGTACAAATATATAATCACAAATGAACTCATTCATCAACCAAGTTCTATGTTCATGTCTCATCAACTCGTATTTCCTTATATCACATAATTCCATGTAACACTTACCAAACTTTGTCAGATTAGTGAACATCTTATAGAATTGGTCTGCTCACACAAGCTATCAACCATGACAAGCTACACGGTGTTACTCAGTGCCACATTTCACAACTCAGTATGGGAAATGCCATGTAATATCCTAAATTAGGGGTTATGCGTTTGGAGCATAACTCAAGTGTTAGTAGGCTTTAAGTGTGGTTGAGTATGTTTTAGGAGTTTTTAGAACCCAAGGATGAAGGGGAAAGCTTTGGGAAAATGTTGGATTTTAAGTCTAAAATGAGAAACTAGGCGAATGAGGCCTTAAAGAAAATTTTAGGAGTCTATGGACATGAAAGTGGGCCTGGTAAAGTGGCTACAAGGCGCCACTTAGGGCCTTGGTGCATGACGTCATATGCTGGGAGGAAGGGAACAGGTTCGAGTATCGTGGGAAGCATTAGAGGCTTTTATTTTTGCGTCAAAAAGGGGAACTAGACTAAGGAGGCTTTAAAGGAATTTTTGGGGAATTAATGCCATAAGAAATCACGTGGTAAAGTGGCAATGGACGCCATGTGCAGTGGGGATAAGGGCCTTGGTTCGAATCACCTTGGCAGAAGGTAGTGTGATTTTATTTTTCTTTTGGCGCTAAGACAAAGGGAACTAGGCTAAATAAGTCTTAAAAGAAATTCTGGGTGCATTATGTCACAAAAAGCGCCTTGGCAAAGTGGCCTGGGACGCTACCTAAGGTGCTAGGAGAATTGCGCCAGCAGGGGATCCAAGGGAAGGAGTTCGAGTCCTGTGGGCAGCATAAGCGTGTTTTTATTTTTCCAAGTGGCGCTAAGGGAGAAGAAGGCCTTAAAAAGAATTGTTGGGGTTTATGACACAAAGAAGCTAGCAGTAAAGTGGCTGGTAGCGTGTGATGACTCCAGCAGGTCTCAGGTTCGAATCACCTGGGCAGCATAGGAGTATGGTTTTATTTTTGATTTTTTTGGCGTCAAAAGAGTGGAAAAGAGTTGGACGGCAATTGGGATTTTGAAGGATGAGATAAGCTTTGTTATTTTGTTTAAAATTTGGCTAAGAATAGGATAATGGGATTTTATTTTATTTATTTTATTTTAATAGGTGATAAGAGAATATATAGGAGTTTGATATGGGATAATGTGATGATTTATTTTATTTTATTTGTTAAGATAATAAAGGAGAAAAAAATATGGATGTTGATAGGAAAGGATGAAGTGGCCGAATATGGGTCTCTTCGGGGTTGGTAAATTCGGCCATGAAGGGGGGTAGTAGCCGAATTCTTTATAAGGGGGAGTGATCATCTTTGACATCTCTTTTGCTTTTTTAATTTTTTTGTGCCGAAAAACCATAGGAACTCAACTTGTTTTCTCTTTTTGACAAATGCCGAAACCCCTCTACTATTAATTATCATTGTTGAATTCTCCTAGGCCTCTCCCATTCATTTATTCTTCTTTTCTTCAACTCCATACTTGTATTTTTGATAGCCAATATTTCTTCACCCTTTGTAAGGCTTAGCCAAACTCGTGGTGCCTTATTCTCTTATTTGCCGCAAGTCTTAAAAGCCAAAAATCAAGCACTTTGTCTCTTTTTGTCGACTACTCTCTCTAGCTCTTCCAAACGTAGGTGGTGGTAAGTAGATTCTTCTTTAAGCAATCGGTTTGTTTCTCTTTTCTAGTAGTGTGCCGAAATCTTGTGGTCAGACCTTAGGAGTGGCCGAATATGCTTCAAGTTTTATGATATGTTTCTGTGAAGGTAACCAACGTTAAGAAGCATCTACGGAGTCTTTCGGGATTCGTTTCCTCAAGGTAAGGTGATATGTGCTATTCGGCCATAAGCCTTATTAGTTATTAAAGTTAGCCGATTCTAACATTTGCTAGATAGGGATTTCGACCATTCAAGGATCAAGTGACAGTTTCAGGATTTCGGTAAGTAAGGTAAGTGATTCGTGGTATTCGGCCATAGGCCATAGTTGTTATTAAAGTTAGCCATTTTTAACTATGATGATTAGGGCCAAACCGACAAGAACAAAGGAAGCTTTGGTTTTGGATCCATTTTGGTAAGATTGTTAAGTTGTGATTTGGTTATTTGTTTAAGAGTTCAGATTAATCGGTTTTGATTTAAGTGTTCGTCAATGGACATGGATGCCGGTTGAGAAGGTAAAGGGATAGTCCCTATCCCAAGTTTAAGAAAAGATCGCTTTCTGTCGGGATTGGCCACCGGTGTGGGCCAAATACGTAAACAGGAGAGTAGGCAAATAGCCGTAGTGTCACTTAGTGATAGTATCAGTATCAAAAGTGTAGTTCTTCAAGTGATCAGGTGTGTAGTTAGACTACCATTTTTCGGGATATATGATTGTATGTGATATGTGTATATGTTATGAATGTGCTAACCAGTGCAATGGTAATTTGTGATATGAATACCCTCAAGGAGTATGTCAACAATTTGGTAAGTTCTAAATTTGAATGTGATGTGGTTATTAATGTGTATAAGTGTGATATGCTAAATAACATGTACATTCATTATCATCATGGCACTATTTTATGTTGCATGTGCATGGGTGGGATATGAAAGAAGGACAGGGCGTACTTCGAGTATGTGGTTTGATGAATGGCTCTATGCCTCATCGTGATCGATATAGACTATGTGCCATATCGTGGCTATTGATGGCTTTGTGCTCATCGTGGTTTTGATGTTAGCTACGGCTACATCGTGGATTGACGCTGACTAAGGTCGCATTGTGGATTATTTGCGATTAAGTTTGCGTGGACGACAATTGTTGCCTTATTGGAGTAAAAAGGAGAGGGTGATTTAATAATCCCCTGGTGTGTGGTAGGTTGGATAAGGGGGTGTGTAGAGGATGGATCCTAGGCTGGGTTGGGTTTCATAATTGCATAACATGTGGTATGAATAAATGTGGAAAATGGGTCAAGCCCAGTATATGATATGTGGATTAATGTGGAAATGGGCCAAGCCCAGAATGTGGAAACATGTGGTTAATTACCCTATTATAAGAATGTGATATGGTTATGGGCCAAGCCCAATATGTGAACTCTATTGATGTGAATGTGGGCCAAGCCCAATAAGTGAACTCATGTGAATAATGTTGCATTAATATCTGGCATGTGGGTAAATATGTGGTTTGACAAGTGGGTGGAATTCAGTGGTCTAATTACACACTGAGTCTGTATGACTCACCCAAATTTTATTAACATCGCAGGTGATGCTTGGACCGGGTTTGGAGAGGATACAAGGTGGCTCATGCAGAAGACATTTTATTCCATGCAGTTTATTATTAAGTACTTTAATTAATTATTTGTTTTTGTAATAAGGGCCACTTAAAATATTTGAATTTTTGCAATGTTTCGGTTGGATTTGTAATTAAGTTAATATTTTGTAAGTTTAATTTTAAAAGCTATTTAAATCTCAAAAGTCATAACAAAGTTTTGAATCCGGTATTTTTATAATAACTTAATTTTTACTTAGAATATTTTAAATTACGAAAATGATTTATTAAAGGTAACAAATTTTTAACGGTTTTCACTTTTAAGTAAGAATATTTCAAACGTTTTCCGCAGTGGCATTTCAAATTCGATCGTAACGAATGGGCCGGGTTTGAGGTATTACAGTTTGGTATCAGAGCCCGATTTAAAACTCGGCTTTGAGGGATTTAGGCCCAAAAATGTTTTTCCAAAATGGGCTTTTCAAAAATATAAGATTTTATGAACTATTTCAGGTTGATTCTAGCATGGCACTTGTATCTCCGACCCGAAGTCCACCAGGTAAGTACCTCTGACTATTGAAGTGATTTATATGTGAATGTTATGGGATTATTTGGGCTCGTAGATTAGAATATTAGGGCTATTAAACCCTAGGGCTAGTGCACTCAAACACATGCATGAGACTTAAGGACAATTAAACAAACATGTGTCTAAGTCGCCGAGTTAAGGTGTGGCAACCAATGTGCGCATGTCTAGGAGTGGATTCAGTAAGAGCTTGGTACTTAAGTAGTCCTAGCGACTCACGCCCTCTTTACTCGAATCCTACCAGTGCGTAATTACTGTTCACCTTAACCAAGAGGACTTATTCACTGCTAAACCCGATAATTAAAACCCGAAAGGGACTAGCCGTGCAGCTTTTATAAAATCCTTAGTTTTAAAATCCCTAAATTACCCTTTTAATTGTAGCAGAAGATTATTGTGAAAATTTTTCCAAAATATCTCGATTTACAAAATTACAAAATGCCCTGTTGTAAATTACTAAAATACCCTTAGTTTCTAAGATTTTCAAAATACCCTCGACTTATGTTAAAATATTTTTACTTTACAAAATATCGAAACCCTATTTTACAAAATACCGAGATACCTCGATTTGGGAAAATTTATGAAAATGCCCCTGACTTCCAAAATTACCGAAATAGCCCGATTTCCAAAATTTTTGCAACACCTCTAATTTGGAAAACAAATTTTCAAGATAACCCCCGAGGTTTGTAAATTTTGAAATACCTTTGATTTGTAAAATATTTTCGAATTGACCGCGATTTGTTACCAAAATACCCCTATAGGAAAAATGGCGAAATTACCCCTGGGTTGAGAATGGTCAAAAATGCCCATGGAAGAGTGATTGAATGTTAATGATGAATGAATGTGTCTCTATCGAGATGGATGAATGTGAATGTGAATGTGAATCTCTGAACTAGAATAGTAAACTTGAAACTAAGACTATGATTGATCGAAAGAACCACTATTAAACTCCTTTTCATAAAACTGTTCGCGAATAAACAGTGGAACAAAGTACTAACGCATAAAACTTTCTAGTCAGATTAAATCGCGACGTTAGTAATGAATTCTAGTGGACGTGGTCGAGGTAAAGTGACAGTGTCGAAACCAGTAAGGTCTGGCCATGGGTCAGAAAGTGATGTGCCGCCACCAAAGAAGGGCGGAGGATCAAGATCGACCGGAGGAGATGACGCAGATCGTTAGCTATTATGTCATGAAAAGCTAGAGCGAGTCATGGAGTTAATGTGGGCAATGGAACCCAAAATCGATGCTTAAAAGACTTAAGTCAAACGGAGCCGAGATTTTTAGAGGAGTGTCGTGAGTAGCTCGAACGTGGCGGAGTATTGGCTAGAAGCGATTGAAAGGATTATGGACGATTTGGATTTAATCACGAGGAAAAGCTTAAAGGTCTTTGCCTCGTTGTTCGAGATGAAGCTTATCGATGGTGGCTCACCGTCGTGCAAGGTACCCTGCGGATCGATTGGATTGGGGTATTTTAAAGTTAAGTTTGAAGGAAAGTATGTGGAGCTAGTTATTTAGACTCGCAAAGGAAGCGTTCCTGAACTTGGTACAAGGAAGTATGTCAGTAGCGGAGTATGAAGCAGAATTTGTGCGGTTAAGTCAAGATGCTAAGGGATCGTGGCTACCGATTACGAAAGGTGTGTTCGATTCAAGATGGATTGTGGGATGAGTCATGAGTGTTGATTGCTCCGCAAAGAGAAAAAGACTTTGTTGTCCTAGTGGAGAAGGCTCGGATAGCTGAAGAAGTTCAGAAGTCTGCGAGACAGAACCGAGAAAAGAATAGGAACCGAATAAGAGAAGGTTTGGATCATCGGAATTATCTGAAGGTTTTCAGAAAAGGCCAAGGATTGAGAATTCTGTACGTGCACCTGTACCAGTTGCTGAGAATCGAAGTCGATTATGTGCTCGATGTGGGAGAGCTCATGTAGGAGAATGTTGGGGAAATAGTAAGAAATGTTTTCGGTATGGATCTAAGGCTCATTTGGTTAAGAAATGTCCTCAAGTGATGGATAGGGCTCGAGGTCAAGGTCGTAGAACCCTAAGCAGAGGTGCTGAAGGTTCAGATGCAAAGCAAGCAAGGTTGGCTTAGGCAATCCGACGTAGCAAGAAGGAAGTTAAGCCAGATAGGATCGGGTATGTTCTCTAATCCTGGAATCTCTTTATTGCCTTGATTGTTACGGAGTTAGCTCATTTTTATAATGTTAGTAAAGTGTATGGAACCTTGAATGCGAATCTTGGGATAGTATCTAAGAAATGTGTTAGTTTTATTAAGATCAGGGTGCGCAGCAGAGGCGTAGAGTGATGAGTTACGATTGTTTAGTAGTAAGTAATTTCGAGGATGAAATTATTTTTAAGGAGGGTAGAACTGTAATATCCTAAATTAGGGGTTATGCGTTTGGAGCATAACTCAAGTGTTAGTAGGCTTTAAGTGTGGTTGAGTATGTTTTAGGAGTTTTTAGAACCCAAGGATGAAGGGGAAAGCTTTGGAAAAATGTTGGATTTTAAGTCTAAAATGAGAAACTAGGCGAATGAGGCTTTAAAGTTTTAGGAGTCTATGGACATGAAAGTGGGCTTGGTAAAGTGGCTACAAGGCGCCACTTAGGGCCTTGGTGCATGACGTCATAGGCTGGGAGGAAGGGAACAGGTTCGAGTATCGTGGGAAGCATTAGAGACTTTTATTTTTGCGTCAAAAAGGGAACTGGCTAAGGAGGCTTTAAAGGAATTTTGGGAATTAATGCCACAAGAAATCATGTGGTAAAGTGGCAATGGACGCCATGTGCAAGGGGGATAAGGGCCTTGGTTGAATCACCTTGGCAAGAAGTAGTGTGATTTTATTTTTCTTTTGGCGCAAAGACAAAGGAACTGGCTAAGTAAGTCTTAAAAGAAATTCGGGTGCATTATGTCACAAAAAGCGCCTTGGCAAAGTGGCCTGGGACGCTACCTAAGGTGCTAGGAGAATTACGCCAGAAGGGGATCCAAGGGAAGGAGTTCGAGTCCTGTGGGTAGCATAAGGGTGTTTTTATTTTTTCAAGTGGCGCTAAGGGAGAAGAAGGCCTTAAAAAGAACTGTTGGGGTTTATGACACAAAGAAGCTAGCAAAGAAAGTGGTCAGTAGTGTGATGACTCCAAAGAGGTCTCGTGTTCTAATTACCTAGGCAGCATAGGAGTATGGTTTTATTTTTGATTTTTTTGGCGTCAAAAGAGTGGAAAAGAGTTGGACGGCAATTGGGATTTTGAAGGATGAGATAAGCTTTGTTATTTTGTTTAAAATTCGGCTAAGAATAGGATAATGGGATTTTATTTTATTTATTTTAGTTTAATAGGTGATAAGAGAATATATAGGAGTTTGATATGGGATAATGTGATGATTTATTTTATTTTATTTGTTAAGATAATAAAGGAGAAAAAAATGTGGATGTTGATAGGAAAGGATGAAGTGGTCGAATATGGGTCTCTTCGGGGTTGGTAAATTCGACCATGAAGGGGGTAGTAGTCGAATTCTTTATAAGGGGGAGTGATCATCTTTGACATCTCTTTTGCTTCTTTAATTTTCTTTGTGCCGAAAAACCATAGGAACTCAACTTGTTTTCTCTTTTTGACAAATGCCGAAACCCCTCTACTATTAATTATCATTGCTGAATTCTCCTAGGCCTCTCCCATTCATTTATTCTTCTTTTCTTCAACTCCATACTTGTATTTTTGATAGCCGAATATTTCTTCACCCTTTGTAAGGCTTAGCCGAACCTCAGGGTGCCTTATTCTCTTATTTGCCGCAAGTCTTAAAAGCCGAAAATCAAGCACTTTGTCTCTTTTTGTCGACTACTCTCTCTAGCTCTTCCAAACGTAGGTGGTGGTAAGTAGATTCTTCTTTAAGCAATCGGTTTGTTTCTCTTTTCTAGTAGTGTGCCGAAATCTTGTGGTCAGACCTTAGGAGTGGCCAAATATGCTTCAAGTTTTATGATATGTTTCTGTGAAGGTAACCAACGTTAAGAAGCATCTACGGAGTCTTTTGGGATTCGTTTCCTCAAGGTAAGGTGATATGTGCTATTCAGCCATAAGCCTTATTGGTTATTAAAGTTAGTCGATTCTAACATTTGCTAGATAGGGATTTCGACCATTCAAGGATCAAGTGACAGTTTCGGGATTTCGGTAAGTAAGGTAAGTGATTCGTGGTATTCGGCCATAGGCCATAGTTGGTATTAAAGTTAGCCGTTTTTAACTATGATGATTAGGGCCAAACCGACAAGAACAAAGGAAGCTTTCGGGTTTTGGATCCATTTTTGGTAAGATTGTTAAGTTGTGATTTGGTTATTTGTTTAAGAGTTCGTATTAATCGGTTTTGATTTAAGTGTTCGTCGATGGACATGAATGCCAGTCGAGAAGGTAAAGGGATAGTCCCTATCCCGAAGTTTAAGAAAAGATCGATTTCTGCCATTCGGGATTGGCCATCGGGGTGTGGGCCAGCGTCAGAACAGGAGAGTAGGCAAATAGCCGTAGCATCAGTATCGAAAGCGTAGTTCTTCAAGTGATCAGGTGTGTAGTTAGACTACCGTTTTCCGGGATATATGATTGTATGTGATATGTGTATATGTTATGAATGTGCTAACCAGTGCAGTGGTAATTTGTGATATGGATACCCTCAAGGGGTATGTCAACAATCCGGTAAGTTCTAAATTTGAATGTGATGTGGTTATTAATGTGTATAAGTGTGATATGCTAAATAACATGTACATGCATTATCATCATGGCACTATTTTATGTTGCATGTGCATGGGTGGGATATGAAAGAAAGATGTATGCATTTTGAGTACGTGGTTTGATGAATGGCTCGTGCCTCATCGTGATCGATATAGGCTATGTGTCATATCGTGGTTATTGATGGCTTTGTGCTCATCGTGGTTTTGATGTTAGCTACGGCTACATCGTGGATTGACGCTGACTAAGGTCGCGTTGTGGATTATTTGCGATTAAGTTCGCGTGAACGGCAATTGTTGCCTTATTGGAGTAAAAAGGAGAGGGTGATTTAATAATCCCCTGGTGTGTGGTAGGCTAGATAAGGGGGTGTGTAGAGGATGGACCCTAGGCTGGGTTGGGTTTCATAATTGCATAACATGTGATATGAATAAATGTGGAAAATTGGCCAAGCCCAGTATATGATATGTGGATTAATGTGGAAATGGGCCAAGCCCAGAATGTGGAAACATGTGGTTAATTACCCTATTTTAAGAATGTGATATGGTTATGGGCCAAGCCCAATATGTGAACTCTATTGATGTGAATGTAGGCCAAGCCCAATAAGTGAACTCATGTGAATAATGTTGCATTAATATCGACATGTGGGTAAATATGTGGTTTGACATGTGGGTGGAATTCAAAGGGTCTAATTACACACTAAGTCCAGTATGACTCACCCAAATTTTATTAACATCGCAGTGATGCTTGGACCGGTTTGGAGAGGATACAAGGTGGCCCATGCAGTAAGACATTTTATTCCATGCGCTTTATTATTAAGTATTTTGATTAATTATTTGTTTTTGTAATAAGGGCCACTTAAAGTATTTGAATTTTTGCAATGTTTCGTTGGATTTGTAATTAAGTTAATATTTTGTAAGTTTAATTTTAAAAGCTATTTAAATCTCAAAAGTCATAACAAAGTTTTGAATCCGTATTTTATAATAACTTAATTTTTACTTAGAATATTTTAAATTACGAAAATGATTTATTAAAGGCAACAAATTTTTAACGATTTTCACTTTTAAGTAAGAATATTTCAAACGTTTTCCGCAGTGGCATTTCAAATTCGGTCATAACGAATGGGCCGGGTTTGGGGTGTTACATGCCATACATACGTTTCTTAACTCGGTATGGTTAATACCATACTTACGTTTCACACTTTGCTATGGATCACCCATGGTCTTATCCGTCAATTCATCACTTTTCACTAGAATGCCATAGCCCAAATATGGTCTTACATCTTAAACACGTATCACACCAATGCCATTTCCCAGATATGGTCTTACACGGAAATCACTTGTCACTTGTAGTCGAAGCTACTACTATTCACTGATCAGGTAGCTAGAGCTACCACTTTTCACTGATCAGGTAGCCAAAACTACCACTTTTCACTGATCAGGTAGCTAGAGCTACCACTTTTCACTGATCAGGTAGCCAGAGCTACCACTTTTCACTGATCAGGTAGTCGGAGCTACCACTTATCACTTTCACTTGTCCTTGATCAGATAAGTGTAGTCGAAGCTATCACTTATCACTTGTTGCCATGGTTCAACCATAGTATTTTCCGTCAATTCATCTTGTCACTGAACTGAAGTGATCAATTTGATCGCTTATTCAATTTTCATGATTTTACATTATTCACGATTTTATCATCATTACATATAAAATAACACATCATGAAGTTCATAAAATTAATAAATGATCACTAAAATTTAGCCGTATAAACTCACAAGTTCGCTTTTTGTATTATAACGATAATCATAATTCCATAATAAATATTCTAAATAAAACATTATATCGTTTCTAATTCAGATTTATCAATTATAATAGAGCATGTGATAAATTTATACACAAGTCGCTCATATATTATTTTCCTCCTCCTCCTCTCCATCCACATCCTTATTATAAACAATACACTTGTAAGTAACATTATCTATAATTTTCACTATTTACTTATGTGAATATTTAAGCTGTCCATCCGTGTCATAATCACTAAATTATTTTTATCTTGAGCTACAGAACTCAAAATTAAGATCCGTTAATTTTATTTGAAACTAGACTCACATATCTTCTTACTATAACTTTTTCAAAATTTTTGGTGTGGCCAATTAGTACAGTTTATTAGTTAAGTTCTCCCCATTACACAGTCCAATGGCTCTGACCTCTCTTCACTAAAAGTCAATTATCTCATAGTAAGATTTTCAAATAGTGTTTCTGATTATTTCTAATAAAAATAGGTTCACTAAGGAATACAAACAGATAAATTATAACTCATAATTATTTTTGGACAATTTTTAGTGAATTTCTAAAGTGAGAACAGGGGATCACGAAGTTATTCTAAACCAGTCTTACAAAAATTTAAATATCTCAAAATTTATACTTCCTTTTCTTTCTCTGTTTCTTTTATATGAAAATAGACTCAACAAGCTTTAATTCTATATCTCATTCAACTTCTAATTCAATTTCTACCATTTTTAGTGATTTTTCAAATTTAAACAACTGCTGCTGTCCAAAACCGCTTTAGTATAACATGTTAATTTCTATTTTGTCTCAAATTCCACATTTCATACAATTCAATCCTTGCTCAATTAACCCCTCATTTGAGCTAATTTTCTCATTTAATACTTTTATCTATCATTTTAAACTACTCCATAACCTTTGAAAATCAGAATTTTAACACTAGGCCTTAATTTCAACTCTTTCACAATTAGGTCCTAAAATCAATTTCCATCAATTTTACTTGATAAAATCATCATATAACAAAATTAAAGCTTCAATTCATTATTTATTCATCATATTATTCCAACACTAATCCACATCAACTTTAAAAAATTAGCCATAGAATAAAAAACTAATGACATAGTAAGTTGGACCCAATTGTAAAAGTCCAAAAACATAGAAATTTCAAGGAGAAAGCAAGAAAGCAAGAATTAAACTTACATGAAGCTTCAGTATGAAAACCAGCTTAAAACTCTCTCCCATGGCTGTTTTTCAGCTGAAGAAAATGAAGAGAAATGAAGAGAATTCTAGATATTCCAATTTGGTCCCATTTTTATTTAACTAATTTTGGCAAATTTTCAATTTTGCCCTTATTTCACCCATTTCCTGATTTTTTTCAGCTATTGCCGCCCAAAATATCTCCTTTGGCTTATTTTCATTTTAGGTCCTTCCTCATTTGACAATTAATCTATTTAATCCTTCTAGCAACTTTTACATATTTTTCAATTTAGTCCTTTTTATTTAATTAATCACCCAAACGTCAAAATTTTCTAACGAAATTTTAATACTACCTTATTGACATTCCGTACATATTCATAAAAATATTTATGACTCGGTTTATAATACCGAGATCTCGATACTTTTTTTCTCGATTTCTTGACCAAATAAATCTTTATAAAACACAATTTACTATTTTAAAAATATTTTAAAAGCTGCATTTGGATCGTAAATATTAAATAATATAGTCTACGAGTTCATTTGTCAGATTTGGTGGTCTCGAACCACTATTTTTGACATCACTGAAATTTGAGCTATTACAGGCCGGGCTGGGCCCAAGCAAAAATTTAGGCTCGTTTGCTAGGCTTGGGCCAGAAAAATGGACCTAAAAAATTTGTCTAAGCCAGGCCCGGATAAAAATAATAACACCCGGGCTTGACTCGGCTTGCCCATATTAAAATTTTTTATATTATATTATTTTTTACATAATTTGTAAATATATGCATAATACATCAAAAATACTAAAAACATTAAAATAAATATTTCCAAATAAATTGAAAATAAATTTTAAAAATATGTATACTTCAATAATATTAAGATAGAAGTAACTTAACAAGAAAATGTCTCTAAAATAATAACAAAATTAACAATAAAACAAGTGTTATACAATATCCAAGCAATAACAACAAAATAGTAGCAACATAATAGTGAAATGATAGCAAAATAGGGAGAAAACAACAAGAAAATGTCATTAAAATAACAAAAAAAAGTAGATTTTTTTTTTTGTCATTTAGTGAATTCGGGCTGGGCTTGGGAAAAAATGTCTTACCCAAGGCCCGACCTTTTTTTAAAACTGGCCTTATTTTTTTCCAAGCCCATTTTTCGGGCCTATATTTTTACCCAAACCCTACCACTTTTCGGTTGGACCGGGTGGCCCGACCCATGAGCAAGTCTATAATAAGGGTATTTATAACAAAAAAAACTCATAAATATGGAAAGAAATAACAAAGATTTTTATACTAATAAATGTCAAATGTAAATGCTAAATATATTATAATAATAAATACTAAATCTTTTAGAAAGAAAATATATTTTGTTTAACTTGACTTGCAAGTAATATATTTAAATCCTATTCATATTTTTTAGTTCACCAAAGTTGAAGTGTTCGCCAACTTTACATGAACGATCATCTCGCAACACTCCTTATTGACCTTCATGCTGCGAACATAATTTTATCCCTCAACTCTTCAAACCTCGACTTTCCAAATGGTTTGGTCAGGATGTCTACAAGTTGATCCCCAGTACTGTAATGGACCAGAGTCACTTCTTTTCTCTATTCGACTTCTCTCTACTTGATTTTAAATTGCTTTGTCTTTCCATGAAAGATTGGGTTCTTCGCAATTGCTATGGCAAACTAGTTGTTGAAAAAAATTTGAGTTGCTTCAACTTGCACATGATTCAAATAAAAAAAAATTTCTCAACCAAACTGCTTAATTAACTGCTGCTACAACTACATACTCAATCTCAGTTGTACCCAATAAGTTTTAAGGAGTTCACCATTATGGTGTTCGTCGTTGTAAACCAAACACTAAAATCAGTTGTTCCTTTGACGTATCTCAACACCCTCTTTGCCACTTTGAAATGAGAAGTATCACAACAGTGCATAAATCTTGACAACAAGCCAGCTGCGAACATAATATGTAGTCGTGTTGTTGTTAAGTACAACAAACAACCCAGAAGGCTTCGATAGTTCTTCTCATAAACTTCCTGAAAGTTTTCAATACTGTAGAGTTTTTCTCCAAGTGTAATAGGCGTGCTAATTGGTTTACACTTCGCCATGCAAAACCTCTTCAAAATATTCAATACGAAGCATTGTTGACTTATAAAAATTCCTTCTTGAACTTGTTAAACTTCCATCCCAAGGAAATATCTCATTTCCCCAAGATCTGACATTTTGAACATGTTCACCATTTGTTGTTTAAACTCATTTACTAAGACTTCACTACTTCCAATCACAAGTAGATCATCTACGTATAGCGAAATAATTAGCGAAGTGAGTTCGCTAGTTTTCTTCACATATAGGGTAGGCTCGCTAGGACTCTTTTCAAATCGTAAGCTCGCGAAGTGCTCATCTATCCTCGTGTACCAAGCTCTCGAACCTGTTTCAAACCGTATAAGGCTTTCTTTAGCCTATATACCTTCTCCTTTTTGTTCTTTAATTGTGAACCCAGAAGATTACTCCATATATATTTTTTCCTACAAATAGCCATTCAGAAAGGTTGATTTAACATCCAGCTGATGAATTTTCCAACCCATCTGTGTTGATAAGGCCAATAATAATCTGATCGTGTCTAGCCTTGCTAGTGCAAAAGTCTCCTAATAACCAATGCCATACTGTTAATTGAAACCTTTCACAACCAACCTCACCTTCAACTTGTTAAGCGAACCATCAATATTTAATTTGGTTTTGAACACCCACTTGATGCCAATGACCTTTTTGTGTGATGATTTGTCAATGAGCTCCCAAGTTTGGTTCTTATGAATCATGCACATTTCCTCTCGCATGGTTTCTTTCCACCTTTCTATAGTTTCAGCCTCTTTAAAGTTGTCGAAGTCTGCTTTAATTAGCTTATCGTTAGACTATGACCTTAGCTTGCCATCATCATAATGGTTTTGTGAGCCCAACATTTGCTCAGCCTTAGTAGCATCTCAGTTCCATATTTTACTTTCATCAAACACAACATCCTTATTTACCAAAATTTTCTTGGAAGAAGGATCATAAATTCTATAACCCTTCCTATTGTTGTTGTATCCAAGAAAGATACTTGATTGCGACCTCCTTTTTAACGTGCTCCTTTTCAACTATAGAACATGAACAAAATAGATGCATCCAAAAACTTTAAAGTAAGAAACAGAAGGTTTGTTTCCAAACCAAGCTTCGAATGGAGTTTTTCCTTCTACAACCTTGGTTGGTAATCTGATCAGCAAATAGACTGATGTGTTCACTGCATCAGCCCAAAATTCTTTTGGTAACTTGCTTTCAAACAATAGACACCTCGCCATGTCCATTACTGTCATGTTCTTTCTCGCACACTCCATTCTACTACCGAGTATAGATGTTTGTAAGCTGGTCATAGATTCCTGCTTCACAGTAGCTTTGGAATTTATCTGAAGTGTACTCGGTTCTATTATCAGACTTGACTTTCTTCAGTTTGCAATCATTCTGGTTTTGAACCTGTACTTTAAACTTCCAAAACACTTCGACTACATCAGATTTCTGTTTCAAAAAATGTACCCAGCAATACTTGGTATAGTAGTCAAAGAACAAGACAAAATATCTACACCCATTCAATGAGGGTGTTTTCATGGGTTCGCACATGTCAGAGCGCACCAACTGTAGCTTTTCTTAAGCTCGCCAAGCTTTGCTCATTGGGAATGGTAACCTCGCCTGCTTTCCAAGTTGGCAGACTTTGCAGAAACCACTTTGCTTCTCTACACTTATTGTTTCTTTCACTAAACCTGCTTCATACATTCGACTAATAGACTCATAGTTTGTATATTCCAGTCTTTTGTACTGATGCGAGCCGGCTCGGTGATGTGAGTTGAGTCATCTTAGTTGCCCGATCGTCGATGAGAAAGTATCGTTCCAAAACTTGAAGTTGCTTGTAGTCGACTAAATATGAAAGAATTGATGGAAATAGGTTCAAAATAGGTTAAGTATGATAAGAAGAAGTTTGATTTAATAAGAAAAATGAGATAGATAACTTGATGGATAGGTGGGATGGAAATTCAAACTTAAGCGTCAAGAACGATCCAACACTATGAAGAGTGTCGTCCCGAGACTTATATTGCTTAAGGTGGAATGGTGATAAAGGAAATGGGACCTTGACCCGTTACCTAAAGAGGTAGGAACCAAAGGTATCAAGATAGGGATGAACGCCACACCGAATGGTGATAAGTTCAAAGAGAATCAGGTTGATGCCACTGACGAGCACATAAGTCAAGATGAGACTCAAACGAAATTGGAGAGGAAGAAACCTCACAAAAGAACAATATGTTCATTCAAAATGGCCAAAAGTCTAACCTTCAAATGTTTACAAGAAAGCTATTTATAAACAAAAAGATGACTACTCAAATTCGGCATCTATGTGTTCACACAATAATGAAAATTGTTCACACTAATACATTAAAAATGGTTCATGAATTCGGCAGGTTCATGCACTAGTCGAATGGACACTTTCTTCCCCCTTGGTGTGTGCATGCAATGCTTAGCCATGAAGAATCCTTAATTCCATGAATGTCCAGCCTTTAAGATCCCTTTAATCCCCCTTGGCCGAATGCTAGGTGCGTGGGACATGCATCCCTCTTAATTGAAGCTTTAATGATGGGCTGGTTCATGAATGGTAGCATGTACCTTTGTAAATTCGTCCTCCCCTTTGTGTTGCACATTATTCATTATTCATTCAATGTGCTAAATTAATGTGTCATTTCCCCCATTGGACGTTCATGACTTCACCTATGCATGTATAGAAGCTCATTGGTCAAATTAAGGTGTGAATGGGGAAATCGGCAAGTGTGAACACCTTCAAGGCTGCCTTGGGGAGTTGTTCGGCTATCTTGGGAATTTAATGGGTAGCTACTCCTTGGTCGAATAGTTGCTTGGAGATGCCAAACATCCAGCCACCATGCAATGTAGCCAGCCGTGCATGAATCTCTCTATTCGCTGCAACCGGTCATTCATACACCAAGCATTAATTCACCTTCATGCATTTGGCTGCACCTAAAAGACAATGAACCAAATTAAAGCAAGATTAAATTCAGCTGGACAAAGTAAATTCAAACTTAAACTCATTAGTAATGTAACTAAGACAAATTAAATATGGAGTTAATCATGGCTAATAAATTCGGCTAGCTCATAATGACTTAAAAATAAGTAATAAGCTGTGATGAGCTAAAATACTGAGTAATGAGCTGAAACGGAGTAAACAAATTAAAATAAACACTTGGTTTATTCTAGCATTAAAATAGATGAGCTGGAAAGAAATAGAAACGAGCTCAAACGAGCTGAAACAAACTCAAATGAGCTGATTTGAGCTGAACAGAGCTCGGAGAGCCGGAAAAGAGCTAAAGTCGAATTGCACAAGGGTGCAAGGAATCTTTATGGAGCTAGACCGAGCTTCATCAATGTGTTCGAGCTTTGTTTGATTCCAAATTCTGGTGACTAAGGCCGAAATGGCCTATTTAAAGAGCTTAGCTCGAGCTCATGTAATAGGGCCTTGGGGCAGCTCATGTGTTCCTTGCTCAAGCTTGGTGAGCTTCGGGGCGTGCTCGCATCATGTGCCAAAGGTTTGCATCATCAATCGTACTAGTATAGGCCACTGAGTTCGCCAAATTCCAGTCTAACATAAAACTTCTATTTTTCATTGAAATTGTTACACCTTCATGTCCTAATAAATCAAATATTATGCAACCATTCTTAAAAACTACATTGTAGTTTGATTATACTAAAATGTTACTGCGTTTTTCTTCTTTATACTTATGTTTGAGTTTTATAAAGCATCCTCTTCTGATGAGAAGATCTCGTTGTTGTGCTTGCATAACCATTGTCAACTATGACTCCATTTATGCTCCATCCCTTAACAGCGTAACCTTTGTAAACTTGAAGCCCTAGTTACTTCAACCCCAAACCATATAATCACCGTCAACTTGAACCTTGAGTTGCAACACAATCCGACTTCTCGAATGATGGCTCCATACTTACATGACAGATGAAATTTGTAGGTCACAAAAAATTCTTTATCAAAGTAAAAATGTGTCCAATAGGAAGCTTTTCTTTCTCTCATAAAAACATGCCCTATAGAACACATTTTCAGGAGAGAAAAACAGCATCGATCACACCATTTTACAAAATCAGCATAATTTCTCAAATTTTTTTCAGCATATTTCATTAAATTAACCATTAATATTCTTATTTAATGAGAAAATAAAGTTAACAATCCAATAATACCCCCATGAAATTGAAGAATACAATATAAACCACATAATTCTATTAATCAGTTTTCTTTCAGTTGAGAAACCAGGCAGTTAAAATAGAGAATTTTAGAGGGGGAATACCAAAAATGATTCTTGCTTTTCCTATCCTTAACCCCAAACCTAAATTTGGCGGCCATTTCAGCAAATCGCTTGCTATATCTACCAACCCTGTCCTTCGCTGCTCCTTCTTCAGCACTAAACTCAATTCTACTCTTCTCAAGTGTCACTGCCGCACCCACAACAAAGATACAGATAAGTCCACTCAAGTAACCACTTTTACTTCAATGTCTGCAATTTTATGAACTAAATTTAACCTTTTAGATTAATTTCTGATCAAATAATGGAAAAACGGGTTTTGCATTATGGGGATGAACAGGGGTTTTCAGTGTTGACATCAGACATCCCATGGAAGACGGAGAGTTTATGGAGCACCATGGCTCTGTATATGTTCAATTTGCATATTCCTTTGGGTTTTGGTGGCCTTTCCATTGTTTCTTATCTCTTGAATCAACCTGTCCTTGATCCCCAGACTGAGGTTTTGATTTATCCTTTTTTTTATGTCATAATGTTAAAGATTGTAATCCGAGCTTGGTCTGTTTTTTTTGAATCCCTTGTTTTTGGCTTCGTTTAGAATTAGATAAATGTTGGGTGCTCCAGCCTCCGGAGATGAGTTAAGGCTAGGGACCTGTAACTTTTTTTTGAAAACCCAAATGGCTGCTAAGTGTGAATGAATTTAAGGTCTTGGATAGGTTCATTTTTCGATGGTTCATCAGATGAAGGTCCACTAAAAACTTGCATTTTTTAGTGTTAACTGTGCCTTTAATGAAGTGAGCAGGAAATCATTTGTGCTAGAGATCTTACTTGCTGGCTTATAGCCTTATACCAACTCTTTGAGTTGATCTTCCATCTTTTTTCTAAATTTTTTGCAGGCACTATCGTTGCTTGTAATTGACATTTTGGAACTGCTTGCTACTCTCTTTGTACTGAAGAGCACCATTAAGCCAAACAATAGGCTTTTGGACATTTTCAAAGTTAACCCGGTAGAAAGGAATTGGTTATTAGGATCAGCACTGGGTTTCGGAGTACTTATTTTGTTAGTTTTCCTTACATCAATTGTTGTTGATGGATTATATGGGATAAAGGTTAGTTTCTTCATCTTCATTGCTTTTACTATCTTCCTTTATCAGATGACTTTTATCATGGTATGGGTCACCTTGGGGAAGTTCCCTTGTCATGTTAAAATGGTTTTGCAATGTCTTGTTTCCTTTTATATGCCATCATCACGTTCTACCTTTGCATGGTTTCTGGTTCATTTTTGATGTTTTTTCCAATACATCATATTGTCTCTAAGATGTGTTAACAGAAAGAAGGGTGGCTGTAAAAGAAATGGAAAGTAACTCACCTTTTACCTTTTTGTTCTTTTGATTTAAAATATAGGATGTAAATAATCCGATACTGAAGGAAATGCTTGTAAGAAGTGAAATCTCAAAAAGTGCTTGTATTACCGTATACTGCATCATCACACCTATCTTAGAAGAAATGGTATACAGAGGCTTCATGTTGGCATCTCTTGCCTCGACAATGAATTGGAAGCAAGCAGTTGTGATTAGTGCCGCCATCTTTAGTGCAGCTCACCTGTCTGGTGAGAACTTTTTACAATTGTTTGTCATTGGGTGCATCCTTGGGTGCTCTTATTGTGGAACTGGAAACTTGAGTTCTTCCATTCTCATACATTCTTTGTATAATGCGTTCACATTGATTATTACTTTTTTATCATAGATATCAAGTTTGATTTCTTCTCTGGTTTCCTTGGCCATAGTATTAGTAGGAAAAAACAACTTGGAACTGATGTACAAAATATAAGCATCTGGTTGAGCTTAGCTAAGCTAAGCTACTTCGTTCCTCTCTTCCAAAGAGAGGATTCTCAAATAAAAACAGTACATGCATTTTTAGTATTTAATCCTAGAAAAACTGTCCCTTAACCTTTTCATGCATGTTTATATGCCTGTTGCATACAAATTAATGTTTGGGAACAAAAGGCATAGCCATTAGCTAGGATTAGGAGAGAAACCGTCCCGATATACGGTACGAATGGATGGTGCTACCAGAGCATTAATTTGGAAAATACCTTTAATTTATTCAAAAAAATTAAACTTGAAAACATTTTATAAAATTAAAGAAAATTTTTAAATTTTATTCAGAACGAATTTTATGCTTTCAAAATAAAATACAAAAATCTTGGCCAATTAAAACAAAAGAATGAAACAATTTGCAATATAAGAATGTTATTTAATTTGTTAAAAGTTACTCAAATTCTTAAAGAATTTATAAGAAATTAAGTTAAAAAGATATTATGTTAAGTTACCTACTTCCTGTCTGGTGGTACTGAAGTTACTAGTAATTTTTTTAAGGTGCCACCCAGGCGGTTGGTGCTACCGCCGGGGCGGTATATAGTAGATATAAATTTCGTTAAGGAGTTGCCACTTAGGCGGTATTATAATCATTCATAAGTTCATATTCCTATAAAACATTGCCATATCATCTCCATATCATGCCTATAGTTTTCAAATCATTTTAAATATATTTGAATGACTTATAAACTCTTTCAAATACGAAAACATATGCAACACTCTTACGAAAACAATTGTAGTTTATTAATGGTTTAAGGATGTGACAAGTCTTCAAATTTTTTCAAAAAAAAAGTAATTAAGTCCCTATTTTTCAAAAAAAGCAATTAAGCCATTAATTTTTATTTTTTTTACACAATTAGGTACTTAAACTGTAAAATACATCAAAAATATTTTTTGACCGTTAAATTTAACAGTTGACCGTTAAAGTTAGCTGCTCATAATTTTTTTCAATTAAAGCCACCCGTGTCACAACCACGGCGTGACATGTGGCAAAAAATTATAAAAAAAATCAATAAAAGTTATAAAAATTATTAAATTTCAATAAAAATATAAAAATATTAAAAATTAGAAAAAAATATAAAATACATCAAAAAGACTCTTTAACCATTAACTTTAACCATTGACTGTTAAAGGTAACGACCCCTAATTTTTTTCAGTTAAAGCCATCATGTGTCGCAACACAGGGTGATATGTGGCGAAAAATGATAAAAAATAAAATAAATAAAACTTATAGAAAAATTATAAAATGCTTCTTTTAATACGATAATTTTTATTTTTTATGAATTTTATATTTCTTTACATTTTTATAATTTTCATGACTTTATAAAATTTTACAATTTTTATAATTTTTACGATTTTTCTAATTTTTTCTAGTTTTAAGTATATATTTATATTTTTATTAAAATTTAATCATTTTTATAAATTTTATTGATTTTTATTTTTTATTTTTTGTCGCATATCACGTTGTGGTTGTGACACGTGATGACTGTAATTGTAAAAAATTAAGAGTGGTTCAAGTACTCAATTGAGTGTAAAAAAAATATAGGGACTTAATTGCTTTTTAAAAAAATTTGAAGACCTTTTTGATACATTTTGAAAGTTTAAATATCTGAGTGCCAAAAAAAGAGTAAGTTAATTATTATTATTTTTTTGTTTTAAAAGTTTAAAGGGTTTTTTAGGCACTTAAACCTTTATTAATCATCAAACCAAAACCAAATCATACAACTTACCCTTGAATATAAGTCAAACTATGTACATACCATGCTATAGGAGGTTAGAATCCAATTCTACTGCATACTTGTCAACCTTTCAAAGGTGATGGAGACTCCAAATGATTGTGACTTTTCAAAATCCCTGAACGAATCTATGCGCAAAAAACGACGACGCAATTAGCATAAATATTTAGTAAATAATCAAGGAAAATATTCAACCGCTTGTGAGGAGTTAATTTACTTTTATCATTAAACTCAGAAGGATCCAAATCAAATTCCTATATCATATTTCATAAATTCTCTCCACTTTTAATTTAGTTGCTTTATGAAATTCATTATTCATCACCTTTTTACCTTTAATCATATATACTTCAAATGTCATTCAAATAAGTCTTTTTATCCCTATATGTTTATTTCATAATTCATGTTTGATTCAAATTTTCATATATTATACTTCCATCCCTTATTACTCTTTTCATGCTTCATATTTAATTCATTTTTACTATATACTTTACTCTCTATCTCTTATACCTTGTGACCTTTAAGATTTATTTTTCATTTCAGAATTTGGTCATTGTTCTCATGCTTTACATTTTTATTCATTTTATAGTTAACAATTTTTAAACTTATACCCATTATAATCTCAGTAAAATAGGACACGGATGCTATAGGACTCCTCAAACACTAATAAGCGTAAAGTGAAATATCCGGAGGCAAGAGAACTCCAATATTTGACAACAGATATTCAACCAAAAGTATCATAATAGAACTCGAAAAAAAAAACACATATCACACAACTCCAAACCACATGTAACACCTGGACAAAACTCCAATGAAATCATATGCATGTGGCCCTAATTGGCATGTCATTTCTTCGCATGTATTCATATAGTCACACATGTACATATGCCATTTGACACTACTGTTTAACTATGTTAATCATTCTCCACTATTGACCAAAAAAGGTCTTTGTGCCCTGTTTAAAACTGGAAAACAAAATCTCAAGACTAAAATTAAACATAAACACTTCAAAAACTCAACATTGAATGGTTGAATTACGTTTTCAATCCCCCTATAAAAATCACTTACTCACTTAACCCTCTTTTAATATAAATTTATGGTTTTGACACCAATCAATTTATATTTTTATCTCCTCTTCGCTCTTGCCCTCAATAATGCTATTATTATTTGAGTAGTTTAACGGCTGGTAATGGCATACAATTTAACGAAATATTTTTATTTATATTTTATCTTTTTTTAATTAGGGGGTAGAATAATATTTTTCAAGCATTAACTCATGATGAATATCAAACAAAAATTTGATATCAACTTTTTATCACTTCACTTATAATTTAACTGTCAATTGTTAATCTTTTCAACATACAAAGTAATGATGAATTTTATAATATTTCAAAACTATCTTATTATATAAATAAAAGGATAGGTTCGATATAGAGAGTTATTATTATTTTAAATAATCTTATTATAGGTTCTTGATCGTATATGTTTTTTAACATAACGCTTAGAACTACATATAACCTTTCTTAACCCAAAAATAGAAAAATAATACACTTTAACACGCTTAAATTCATATTTTCTTATATTGACAATAAATAGTTAAGTACTAAGATTTGATGTTTTTTGGTTCATTTCATTTCTTTACTTTAAAGAGAAAAAACAACCTAATTAAATTATATTTAATTGAGTAAAGAAAAGCATGAGCCCAAATCTCAGTAGGTAACTTTCAGTGATTCATAAAAGAAATTTGACAAATCATGACCTCACTCACCACTCATTATTTCCTAATAATATATAGATAGATACTACAATTTCACTAAGACAATTTTTTTTTTTTTTTTTGCATAATATCAGATTTTATCTATAACATTTATATAATTTTATCAATTTGGCCTTTATTTTTTTTTTTGAGTTAAAATTTTCAATTAACCTTTCAAAAGAATCAAATCGTTTGTTTTTAATATCAATATTGAATGAAATTTTACTTTTTTAGTAACACTAACATGACAACTGTTGTGATAGTCTATATGTACTTTATGTTAACGTGACATTATTTATTTTATACGTTTTATTAACAAACAATTTAAAAATTATAAAAATATTTAAAAATTTTAAAAATAAAAATTATAAAAGTTCATTAAGAAAAGCATGAAACACATGTAGATTGTCATGCTGGCCACAAAGTTTAAAAATTTAACATTTTATTCAATATTCCCATTAAAAAAACAATGATATTTTTTTAAGGTTGATAGTCAAATTTAACATTAAAAAGAATAAAAGCTAAATTGAAAAAAAAGCATAATGAATTATTTGGCCTTTTAACTTTAGAAAAAAAGGTCCTTTTAGATCTCCATTTAATTTTTTTTTTTGCTTTTTAAACTTTAAATTTGTGTTTTATCAAATCACCCCAAAATAAATAAAAAATTAACATTTAACTTTGTCCACGTTGCGTACACGTGAATTGCCATGTGGATGACATGTCATCATTTAATTTATTTTTTAAAAATTTTAAAAATCCAAAAATTTATAAAAATTATTTTTAAAATTAAAATCATTAAATTTATCAAATATTTATTAATTTTAAAAATATTTTTAAAATTTAAAATTAATTAAATTTTGATGTGTCATCTAAGTGGCAATCCACACGTATGTCACATCATTAAAATTAATAAACTTAATTTTTTTATCTATTTTAGGTAATTTAACAAAAATGTAAATTTAAGGGCTCAAGAGGCAAAAATTTAAATGGCAGGCTAAAATATTTTTTTTTAAAGTTAGAAAACAAAAAAGTCATCATTATGCCAAATATAACATTAAAAACTAAATTTAACATTACATCTTCTTTCTATATTATACAATTTCAAATCACTCACACTACATTACTAGGTTTTTTACCTAGATAATACAAAAAGAATTACAAAATGGCGTTTATTGTAAATTATTTACGAAAATAGTATATTTTTATAGTAAAATTAGTTGTCACTAATATGTCAAGCTGCATCACATATAAAATAATAATAAAATAAATAAAATAATATTTTAATCTAAAAAGGGGTGACGTCAAAAACATCGGGCACCCTTTTTCACCATGACTTTGGCTTTTTTTTTTTTTAATTTGGGGTGATTGTGATATAATTTTGAATTTCACACCTTTATTTTATGGAAATTAGAAGTTAGTCCATTTAGTTTAATTTATTATAATTTGATGGCTTTTTTATTCTAATAATCTAAAAAAATAATTAAATACTAAAATGGGTCACCTTCAAATTATTACCAAAATGAGTTGTTTGCTACAATATTTTTTGATACCGTCTGATTGGTTGGCGACACCACATGAGTTTTTTTAAAAAATAATTTTTTATTAGTGCTACTAGACATATTGACAGCACCAAACTAAAATATAATTAGTGATTATATTTATTATGTTACAAAATAGCTATTTTAACTTAGTGGTAGAGTGTGTGATTTTTAATTATATGGTTGTGCCACATAATTAAAAACTACACACCTTACCAGTTGAAATAAAACAATTATTTTATAATATGATAAATATAATAACTAATTATATTGTAGTTTGGTGCTGCTAATATGTCAAGCGTACCAATAAAAAATTATTTTTTAAACCCATATGGTGCCGCCAACTAGTTAGGTGGCACTGAAAAATACTATAGTAAATGACCCATTTTGATAATTAATTTGTAGGGAGACCCATTTTGATATTTAATTATTATTTTTTGGATTATTGAGGTGAAAAAGCTTAATTTGATCTTTGTATGTTTTCAAATTTTAAAAGTTAATCAAATTATTTAATACTGTTAAACTCGATTGTAAAAGCCCGATTTAGGGGCTAGTCGAACAATGATCTCGGGATCACTAATCCGAGGTTACAGAAAATTGTTTTCATGTTTTTTTATGTGTTATAACATGTTTATAAATGTGCATGAAAATTTTGGTGCTTTAATTTTAGCGATTTTATGTGAAATCGCAAAAAAGGACTAAATCGCATAAAGTGCAAAAATTCTATTTTAATTGTTAGAGGTGCCAAATAGCTATAGAATATTAATTGGAGATCCCAAATGTGCAATTTGGCCTTGTTTTAAGTGAGTTGGCCGGCCATAGTATGCAAATGGGACAATAGCATTATTTTGGTCAATAGTTGGTGATATTAGTTGACAAAAATGAATAAAATAAGATGAAATAAGCCAAGGCTATCATCTTTTCATTTTGTTTTCTTCTCCAACCGAAAATATCAGCAAGCTTAAGGGTTTGAAAGCTTGAAAATTTCAGCTACATCTCATCCTTGCAAGTAAGTCCTTTTGATGATAATTTTTGATGATTTTTGTGTTTTTGGAGTGCCCAAAGATTAAGCTAGCTAATGAGGGGACTAATTTGTGATATGGTTGAAAGTCTAGGGACTTTCCATGAGAGAGAGTTTATGTTGGTTGTCGAGTTTTATGGAAGAAAATGAATGTTAGGAAGATGATAAACAACTTTTGTGAAAGATGTTGTCATGAAAATACCTAATTGGGACTAAGATGCAAATGTTGTAGTTTGTTCATTAATGCATGAAATAATTAGAATTGTGGATAGTTGTAAGAGGATTAAATGTTCAGCTAGGCTTGTTTAATAAGAAAATGTGATGAAAAGTGATTTACGAGCCTAGGGGCAAAATTATAATTTTGCCAAAGTATAAGGGCAAAATAGTCATTTTTGCTTAGTGTAGATTATGATGTATTATGATTTATAAGTGATTAAATGGGTAAATTCTATTGTTCTAGATCAAAGAAAATGAGGTTCGGACCTAGAACGAGAGAAAAGAGACATATGGACAAATAGGTCCCTTTCTACCTTTTCGATATTGAGGTAAGTTCGTGTGCAAATGTTACAATTATGTGCGGGTTATTTAATATTCCAATGTTGTATGGAATGTATATTTACTCTATGAATGTATTAAATATGTTTTGACGAAAGGTCAAGAGAATTGAATCTAAGAATAGTGGGAAATACGAATAGCATGATATGATGATAGTTAAGGTCCCGTATAAGACCATATTGGAATATGGCCTCAGTGTGAGATATTGAATAAGACCATGTCAGGGACATGGCATCGATATGATATCTCATGTAAGACCCTATAAGGGGCATGATGTCGATGAGATGTTACGTGTATGAGACTCAAGAGTGTTATTTAACAATTTGAGTGATTCAACAGGTATGTTGAAAATGAGAAAGTACGTGGTTGTACCACGAGAGGTACAAGTATGTGTTAGAATTAAATTAAAGTGAATTCAGTAAATGAGGAATGCATAGTGGTTTAAGTGTAAACGATGCATTTTATATGCACATTGTTGTTATTGATTGGTGCATCGCATGATTGAGAACATGTATGATTCAAGTGGAATGAATTTGATAGTTATTGTATAGTTTCGTATGAATGACGAAATATTGATGTAAATGTGTAATAACAACATATGACGGTGGGCTAAATGCGATACCACCTTGTTACTTATCTACGATAGGCTAAGTGCGATACCATCATTTAGATTATTATTTGGTGGGCTATGTGCTATACCACCGTAATTATCTATTTGGTGGGCTATGTGCGATACCACCCTATTAAAGATTGATGGTGGGCTAAGTGCGAAACCACCGAGTGATTTGGCATTGAAGTTGGCTTAGTGATAAATTATAATGTGTTGTATCATGAGAAATTGTAGTGATAAGTGCAGGGAATGTATGTTAATGAATGTAAGCATTAACCTCGAGATATGGTTAGAATGTGGTAAAAGACGGAATGAGTAAGCGTTATGAGTGATTGAATAGGTAACCATGAGTTTAAGAGTAAAACTCATTATAATACCTTGTGATTGAGTATAACCAATGAATATCAATAATTGATTATTATTTGCATATGAAATTACTAAGCATTATTGCTTTCTCCTTTTATTTTTCCATCTCTTATAGGTTAGCTTAACTAGCTCGGGTTGGAGACCGCCAGAGATGTTTTCACACTATCGAGCAGACATTTGGTATGAGGTTTCAAGTCCTTATGAGTTATGGCATGTATAGGGATCTTTTTAAAGTTGATTAAGTTATAGTTGAGATAGCCAAATGTGTTGGCCTAAGAGAGTTTATGGTTCGGTTGTGTATAGCCATAGATGATGGCTTAAGTCATTTGTAATTATACCAGAAATAGTTCTCCCTCATGTATGGGATGAAGACATCATTTTATGGTTTAAATGTGATAATTCAAGAGTTATAATTGATGATATGCGAAGTTTATGTGATGGTGTATGAATGTATACAAGTGAGGGTGGCTAAATGACTTGGAAAATAGCCTTGAATTGGTCCACACGGTCAGCCCCATGGGTGTGTGACTTGGCCGTGTGCCCCCACATGTTAGTGTTGTAAGTCAGTGTCGACCACGGGCTAGCCACACGGGCGTGTGCCTAGGCCGTGTGACCCTTATGAGGCTGCTGACGTTACAAACAGAATACCCAAGTTTTTACACACGGGAGAGGACACGGGCGTGTTTAGGCCGTGTGGAGCACACGGGCCAAGCACACGGGCATGTGTCCGACTGTAAAACCCATATAGGTTCGAATGAAAATAAATCCCACACGGGGTAGGGACATGGGCGTGTGTGACCACACGACCTACCCACACGGGCGTGTCCCATTTCACACGAGCGTGTGACCCTTGTTTAGGTATTCTAAAAGTTTGAAAAGTTCGGTTTGGTTCCTCGACATCCCGAGTGGGTGTAAAAGGTCTCGTTGACCCATGATAGGGACGTTATGATGGTGAACGAAAAGTTTTAAATTGGAAAGAATTTTTATAGCCTAAAGTGGAATGATTAAGCAATTCAAGTCCGGTAATGCCTCATACCTGGTTCCGGTATAGAATCCGGGTAAGGGGTGTTACATCGATCATTAAATTACTTATTTCAAGATTAACTGTTTATCAAATTCATGTGCAAAAAATTAATAAAATCATCAATTCAACAATTTCCACGTATAAATTGTTGAATTGATGATTTTATTAATTTTTTGCACATGAATTTGATAAACAATTAATCTTGAAATAAGTAATTTAATGATCGAGTTTAACAGTATTAAATAATTTGACTAACTTTTTAACTTCGAAAACATATAAAGATCAAATTATGATAAATTAAAATAAATGGACTAACTTCAAATTTCTATAAAATAGAGGTATGAAATTCAAAATTATACAACAATCACTCCAAAGTGAAAAGTTGAGAGTCAAAGTCAACATGAAAAAGGGGTCCAACATGACATTTTAGCCACCCATTTAGATTAAAATATTACTTTTTAAATTTATTATTAATTTAATTATTTTTATTAAAATATATTAATTTTATAGGTGATGCGGATGACATGTAGAAAGCATACCATTGTCGTAATTGATATTTTATATATTATCTAAATAGAAAACCCTACATTACGTAAAAAACTGTTGGAACTCTGGTCAGGGGGTTAAAAAAGGTTGCGATGTCAAGCATCCGAAAATTAAATTCTGTCTCCCGCGGTTCCTGGCATCATTTCATTTCAATAATCTTACAACCAGAATCGCTTGCTCTACATCGCAATCCATAAATCTTGCACGTATTCATCCTACGCTTTGACGGATCTTGCTTTCCGTTCACTCGAATCTTGCTTCATCGCAAGCACAATTGAATTTCTGTTTTCTCAAACAATAATCCTCTCAAAACTCTGTTATCTCCCTCTGATTTTCTCTCGCTTTCTTTCGTAATCTTTATTTTTTTTAATTCAATCTTTCTCTTCTTTAATTGTTTTTTCCTTAGCTTTGCTGCTCTGAAAAAAATGGATATGGACATGGAGGATTCTCGCTCTAGCAGCTCACATTCTATTCACTCCGTGGCTTTCCATGTTTACTTTGCCGCTGTTCGAACACGATGTGTCGAAACTACTTTTTAAAATGAGAATTGACTTTGGATTTTAAAAACGAAAATAAAATGGGAGTTGCCAACGATCTTTATTAGGTACGATCGAATCACTTTTGTTTTAATAAAACGTTTTAGTTTATTAAAATAATGTTTTTGGTCTACGAAATTTGAAAAAATAGGTTCGGGATTCGGTTACGTGCGAGGAAGGGTTAGCACCCTCGTCACGCCCAAAATTAGTACCAAATTCATTAATTAATGTCTCGATGCCTAAAGTTAAAAATTTGAAAAAGATTTTTAAAAAATACGATCTCTTTTAAAAATATTTAAATTTACTCGAATTGGATATTAAGATTCTCTCGCTTCGGAGGAACAAAATATCACATCCAGTACGTTAGGACACGATAATTTAAATCCTCGAATCTAAGATCATCTCATAATTCCCGAGACTCATGCATTAAAAAATATCAAAAGGATATTCGATTGTGTGACCAAGCGAAAAACCGAAACTCAGCACGTAGGGCACGATCTCTCGGATTTTGGAACATAGAATATTGCCTTAGTTTGAAAACTTTTGTTTTTGCATAATCACGAGTGTAACACTCAAAGGCGTACCTTAATTTTGTTTGAAATAGAATGAAGCGATTTAAATAGGATAAATGTTGAGATTTAATACACAATGTGATGGCATAATATGAAAATAGTAACGATCATGGAACAAAAATATATAAATAAAATACTATACTAATAAATAACAATGATATAAAAATATGAATAAGTAAATTAAAATACATACAAGAACGATAGTCACATAACTTGTACTATTTAAAATCAACATTAATAGTCAAAGAATGAAATAAATAACATAAATCAATTTAAAATGAATAATAAGACAATTTCAAATAAATAAAACAACATAAAAAGTAGAATTGATACTATAAAAGCAATTTAAAGTAAGTGGTATATAAAATTTAAAATAATTAATATACAAATCAATTTAAAATAAAGTAAAACAACTTAGAATAAATAATATATATATATATATATATATATATATAACAACTTAAAATAACGTATATAAAAAAACTAAAATAAGTAATATATGAAAGCAATTTAAAACTATAGCATATATAAAATATAAAAAGTAGTTTGATAAAAAATAAAGATAATGCATGTAGAAAGAATTTTAGAATAAATAGTATATAAAAATTTTGGAAATAGATAATGTATGTAAAAGTCTTGAAGAAAAGTATATATATATATAAATTTAAAATAACAAAACCATTCAAAAATAAAATATAAAAAGTTTTAGAATAAACAATATATAATGTTTAATAAAAGTAGTATACAAAACTCAAAATAATAATAATACAACTTTTAAAGAAAATAAATAAATAATTAAACTCATTAAACAGGTCAAGGACTAAATTAAATGGTGGACTGACATTCAAGGTATACATTTGAAATAAGGAAAAAGAAACCCATTAAGGACCGAAGTGAGACGCGCAGGAACTAGCGGGGACTAGGTGGGAAAATATTCCCTTGATTTCCTGCGCATGTTCAGCGTGACAACCCAAGGGACTGAATTAAAAACACACGAAATTTTAGGGCCAAATCAAAATAATAAAAAAAGGGAATATGGCCTGATCAAATAGTGCCACAAAAGGGAAGGACTAATCATGGAAATCTCCCTTTTAGGGCAACACACGGTTCCCCCAAAGCCAAACGGCGTCGTTTTCTTCAAAGACTTAAAAGCCCTTTTTGTTTTGTTTCAATCTTAGGGCCCCTTTGGTTCACCGTTTGTCTCCAGTGTGGTGAGATTGGCATAAAAATTGCCGCTCACCGCATTCTTTGCGCCGCTTGGTTCACTCAAGCGAGGTTCAAGAAAATTCATCTCCACCGCACCGAGAGCTGAAAATCAACTGGAGTGTAAAGGTCGGTGAGCAATTGGTGTTTCCTCGCACAAAAATACCCATACTTCTCGTCGACTATGGTTCGGAGTTTGCTCACCAAAACTTAAATCTCACTCGTTAAATACTATTTCTTATAAAACAACTCATATATTACCCGGAAAAATTGCGTAAGGTTTTGCGATAAAGCTAAGATCCCCGTGGAGTTTGCTTTTGTAAGCGATGAAAAGAAGCGCCTTGTCGAGGTAATTTTGGGTTCAATAAATTTTCAACTTTCATAACCTCTGGTTTTACTCTTTTAATCTTTTGTTCATTTTTTTTCAAATTTATTCTTTGATTGTGATTGTTATCAATTTAAATTGGGAAATCTCTGTCGTGGAATTACAGTTCAGGGACAATCTAATTGTATTGCTTATGGTATAAAGGTACTTATTCATCATTATCTTATTGCATGCCGCATGTTTATTTTGTGTTCTCTCGCCTAAAGCCATGGTTTGATTAAAAGCAATCTAGAAAAATTGTTGGAGGTCGTTTTTCGACAAGGGCCGATTCCTTCTCTGGGATCCTTGATTTGGGGGAAAGGAAAAGTGTGAATCCACTCGCTTTCCTTTCCTCTTATCAAACGAAGAAAGTGGTGGAAAGAAATTAAATTTTCCTTCCACCTCTTTCCTTCTATCATAGACGCATGAAATCAATTTGTTTGGGTTTTGTAGTTCTAAATATCTTGCCAATCTCACTAGTTTGAGAAAACTTAGATTTTGTGTCAAAATTGTCAAATTGGCATGCTATTTTGATTTTTATTAGATTAAAGTAAGTAGTTTTGAATTTTCGGTTATTGGATTAAAGTAAGTTGTTTTTATTTTTCTTGCTTTAATCTATTATTGCTCACGATTTATGCTTTATCACTCTTTTACTTAAAAACCTAATGTAATTACCAAACCGTAGAGTATTCAATCTAAGTCGGTTCCTTTTGGTCTCGATTTTGCATCTTAATCTTAATGCTTTGTTTTGCCTTAAATATCTAAAGTTGTTGTTTCTTCTCATTGCCTCTTGCTATTTTCCTTCATTGAGAAAGGAAAAAAAAATCTTTACTTTTCGTTGAACCAATTTGAGCAAGATTCTTTTCGCTTTACTTGAATGTTGTTCAATTTCGTGGTTATTTTAGGGATTAAGAAATGGATGAGAATATGAAGCAACTTCAAAGAAAGCTTGATTGAGCTTGAAACCTGTTGAACATTTACTATTAGCCGTGCACCGTGTAAGCCTTAGTATATAGTCGACTCTTAAGTTCCTAGAATGATAAGTTCACCGTGCCAATAAAATTATATATCTAGGTAACTGCTTAAAACTTATTTGATTCCTTCATTAAAAGTTAAAAGAAATTACCATTTGTATTATACTAATTTTAATTTTTCAAATAACTGGATGTGTTAAAAGTTATATTAATTGGAAATGCAATTGGTTGAAAATGATAAAGTGAGAAATGGGAACAGGGAAGCACTTATCTTGACCGACGAAGAGGGCTCGGACAACAAAAACTAGTGTCCCATTTCCTTTGAGTCAATGATGAAGAATATTGGGAACCTGCATCAAGACCTTTGGTAAAAGAGGTTTGTGCTACTTGTGGCAACCATGACTCAAATGAGCGGACATGGATGATGTTCCTGAGAACTGATGTTTTTGCCAAGATACCATTTCATGCTGCTCACACTATTTTGGAGACAGGTTTGTTGTACAAGTTAATTTATTTTGAAGACTTGGATGTTTACTTTGTTTAGAAGATTATGCTAGTGTTACTGTTCACTAAGAAATTCGAATGGAGCTTTGTTGAGTAGTTGAATAGATTGGGTTTTATTGCTTGACATCACCTCAATCAATTCTAGTTGTTGTTATTGTTTGCGATAACATGACTGTAAGAATCGGGGCTTAGAACATGATTTCGAGTTCTACGTGGCGATCACTAGATTTTTCCATAGTTCTCTTCATGATTCATGTGCAATGTGCATGTATTATTAATTCTTGTCCTTGCTGTTATTCGATCAAGCACTACCGACCATGAAGCTCGAAACTTCAAAGCTATGTTAAGGAGAAATCCTTTTTATATCGTAAAAGGTGTCCTCACGACAAGATCATCTGTGTGCTTAGATCCTTAGTAGCGTTAAAAGATAAACCATGGTAAGTAGAATTGAGTAGATATCGGTCTATCTCTATCCTTTGTAATAACAAACTATATTTCTCCTAATCATGCAGACTTTAGTCATAGGTTTTTCCGATTATGTCTTCATTCTTTTATGGAAAATACTTGACAATGGTTGCCTTGGAAATCATGAAGGATGGATTTGTATGGTGAAGAAGCTAGTAAATTGGCGCACAAAATTTCAATGTCTTTTGCTTTTTCACTCTGCGAAATGAAAATCATATTCTACTCTTTATTCTTGTTTCAAAGACTTACGAAGGTGCTACATGATGCATTTCTTAGCTTCATGGTTTATTTCACATTGTAATGATTTATTGTACACAAATATGCTACTTCACTAGTGCATTCATCACAAAAGTCAATTCTACATGTGCTTTTTCATCCTTTTGTTGAGTGGTGTGAGGTTGCTTTTTCACATTGTAATTCAATAGACATGTTTTCACATGGTTCTTTAACCCTTCCAGTCCTCCCACTCGCCAAATGCCACCAAAAAAACAAAGGCCATTAATAGTGGTTTAGCTCAAGCATCGCCTTGCATACTAGTCTTTTCTTTAGATTATTTATGCTATTTACAACTACCACTTGTTGTTGTGCAAGTTGAAAAGGGTGTAGCAAATAATAATCGGGCTATTGATTGAGCTGTTTTGTTTGCGATTTGTTAGATATGCTGATGTGAGGAAGCAATCAAACAAATAGGAAAGTACTTTTATCGAAGTGAACATTGCACTTTTCGTAGGGGTGGCAATGAAGTTGGTTTGAATTGTCTTTGAGCGTAAATGTCTCAGAGAAAAGGAGCGTGGAGGAAATTTACCAATCATCGCTGATTTTGTTGATGGCACTGTGAACATTGGTTTTATCAAATATGAACGTCATCTTTGAATCGACTCGAGGATAAACACCGGTTCTAGGCCATATTGTAAGGACCCTTTCACCTTACTAAATTGACTTTATATTTGAAAGCATTAAAACATTCACCTTAACAAATGGTTCATCATTCCTGCTTATTTTAAAATATTTATCCGGGACCAAGTTAGATATATATTTTTTTATGTAATTGTATTATTGTTGTTAGTCGATGAGATGAGGGAGATTTCTATGCAAGCAAAACTGTTCTTTTATCTTTAACTTAATAAAATCCAAATATTCTTTCGAGTTATTCCGAACCTAGCAAACCAAATGGTGGAACTTTACTTGTTGATGACCGTAATAAGTACAAATCAATGTGGATTAGGACATACTCTCTGCTTGGATGATTGGGGTTTTGCATTAGTTGTCTACATGGGTCATCTCTATATCACAACTATGGTGGTGGTTATCCAAATATTTATGGCAAAAGAGCTATTTAATCTACTCGAAAAGCACATGAAGATGAGCATCTTCTAGGATTTAGGCTATTAAATTGGTGAGAATACTACATTTTCCTACAATATTTGTTGTGCCATAGACATTAGTGTTCAATCTTACTAACATGTATTCATCTCTGCTTTATGGCGCATTTCTTCTTCAACGCAATGTTATTTGTATATGGCCGCTTTCTCACCAACCACTCGTCAATTCATTACTCTGCACAAATTTTTGTATCGGTTTGTTAGCGACCTTATCAAGTATCAAATGGCTATCTCACTTCTTGTACATTGCGAGTTGGTTAAGCATTTCTTTTATGTGTCAATGCCTATATCATTTTGACCAAAGTGGAACTAGTTTATTATTTCCGGAATGCCTATATTGTTTTCTTATATGCTAGATGCTTTTCTTACTTTTTTATATGGTGATTGCCCCTTGAATTTTCCTTTTATATAAAATAATACCTATGGTCATTGATATCTTTTCCTTTTGTGTTGGGTTATTGGGATCGTGTTTTATGTGGTTTATTCTTACATTGAAGAAGAACATGTACAAGTATCGGTTTACCAAGATGCATGGAAAGGTTAATGCAATAGTTTAAACCGGTTCTTTATGAAAAGGTTAATGCAGAGTAGCATTTTCAATGCGCAATACCACTATCCTTACTTGATGCTTTAAGGGCTTGTAATATTCTTTATTTGTTTTTCTTTTCTCTCGTGGTATCAACGTTAGGAGTCATAGTTGATATTTTACATTTGTGGATGAGTTTAATAGATTTATGCACTAACAAGCATCTTTCTTACCCTTCATTTGTGAAGGATTATTGAACACCTTGTAATATTTAATGTTTTTATTTTTTATTCAATCCTTGTTTTTATTTTTTAACACAATTACAAAACTTGACTTTGGTTGTTTTTATTTTATGACTTATTAATAATGTAGCTTAATAATTGAGTATTATTATATATTTAATTTAATTTATTTATTTATAAAAAATCATTGCAATATATGTAAAAACAATTTAAAATATAAAAATTTATTAATATGTATATAAAATTTATTAATATATGTAAAAACAGCTTTTACGGAAAATATTTTCAGGAAAACTGCCAAACAGCAGAAAATATTTTACACAGATTTATCCAAACACCAGAAAATATTTTTTGTAAATCATTTTTCAGAAATTATTTTCCGGAAAACATTTTACTGCTAAACAAACGGAGCCTAAGTGAAATTTTAGTGAAATTTCTAGCTGTCGAGGGAGCTGCTGAAGCATGCAGTTTGCATGCATGCTGTCTAATTTCTTACCAATTTAGGTGGTCTGATCGATGGTTGTTTATTGTTATCCAAATAATAATTAAAGAATATCATCCAAGTGATCAGGAAATTAAAATGGTTTGAACAAATTGAATAATTTTATATTTATTAAGTGTCATCCCCATTTAGATTAATCTTATTTGATGCTGCATTTTAAAATTTTGGCTTAATTCTCTCACTTTAGTAGTTAGAGACTTTTCAATTTCGTATTTAAAGTATATTTAAATTTTCAATTTAGTACTTAAAAGTATATTTTTATTATATTTTTAAATTCATTTTTTGAGAGATGTTGAAAAAATTTCTTATAGCCAATTATGATTTGCCATGTGTTTTTATGTAAAATTAATATTTTTATTAAATATATTTATACATTAAAAAGTACTAAAATAGAAATAGATATATACAAATTCGTAAAAGTATATAAAAATTTAGCATAAAACATATAAATTATAAGAATATAATAATTGAAGGAAATTAGTTGAAATTAATAATATTATAACAAAAAATTAAAAACAAATTTTTATAAAATTTTAAAATAAATAAATTAGAAATGTCAAGAAGATAGATTTCATGAAAAGGAGAAGAAATTTCTTGCAAGACAAAGCTAGAAGAAAAAAAATATTCAAAAGATGAAAAATTTAAAAGTAATTAAAATTTGATTAACTTTTGGAGAAACAAACTTTGGTTTCGTATTGAAAATTCTGTTTTCTTTACAAAATGAGAGTTTTGTTACAAACCTTGAAATTTCAATGTTAAGGAAACCATTGTAAATAGTTTAATGAATCAACATTTGTAAAAATAATTTTGTATCATAACTTAATTTCTAGTAATAATGAAATTTGTTATGTCTTATGTTAATATTTTTTTATTACAAATCATTCGTTAGATACTTCAAAATTTGATCCAAGTATAATGTTACTATTTATGAAAATAATATTTATCATTGTTATAAAAAATATTTAACTATAAAAATTTAAAAATAATTTTATTTTATCTAATAAATAATTTAAATTAATTATATAATTCATTAAAATATTTATAATAAAATATTAGAAGATACATTTTAATATTTTATTAAATGAATTCATAAATTCACATATTTTAATGATTTTACATAAGTAAAATAATTTAAAACAACTATTATATATCAATTCTAATATGATATCCTTAATGGTCATTTTTATTTCTACCTCACCGCTACACAATGCGTTTGAATCCAAACACACACTCCATCATTGCTTTTAATCTCAATCGCTACAAAGTCCAATCTCACCGCTACAAGAATTAATCTCACCGCCATCATTGCTTTTTAACCTCACCTGAAGTAAACACACCGCCCATCCAAACTAGCCCTTAGTTTAGAGAAGAGAGAAAAAAAAAAAATCAGAACTTTAAAGCTTCTCCCCCCTCTCCCCCTTCTAATCGATTGGGTTCCCCTCATGTTGCGTCAAGACCACCGCTACCACCACTGATTGGTGGCCAATGATGCTCAAAGACCCGGGGTTCAGGTAAGGCTTCTTCTATTTTTCATTATCACTATTATTGATCAAAAATTTCATTAATAAATAAAAATAAAAATAAAAGAAAAGAAAAAAACGAAAACAGAGAGATATCAACCATTGAATGCTCCTTTTTTATTTTATTGCTGAAATTTCGTAAAAAACGGGGAGGGGCGACTACAATGGTTTTACTTCGGTTTTTATAACCGATTTTTACAGATTCGGATTTGTTCTTTTCTGTTTTTTTTTGTTACTTTTGTTTTTTTCATTTTGTTTTCTCTGCTATTTGCGTGTAGTCTCTGCTATTCTTTGTCGTTTTTCTCTTTGTTTGGTGTTGTTGCGTGTTGGCTTCTGTGTGCAGGTGTGTCAGCGGCGCGTGCGGCGGTAACAGAGGCGTGGAGGGATCGGCGGTGCACAGCTCTTGAGGCTAGGATTTCTTGGCTGCTGTTTCCTTTTTTCTGAAAATGGGCTGCTATGGATTGGGCTAGGTTAGGGGTAATTGGGTTGGTTTAATATGTAAATGGACTCTTAATAATGGACTGTTAAGGTTTATTTGTTTTGTTTTTTTATTGGGTTTTTAATTGTTTCTGGAGTGGGCCAAAATTGGTTATTACACGACGGTTTGCTAAGAATTTGATACCGAGTTCTCCACGAATATCTTTAGTTGGAGTCTGTTAAATTTTCTTTTTCTTTTTTATTTTTAGTGTTACTTTTTGTTTTTGGGAAATTTGTTGATTTGACATTTTAACTATTTCTTTGCTTGGAACATAGAAGTTCGAAGGACTGATTTAGAGATATTAGGGTCTGCCATGAAATTCTATGAGAATTTACAAGTTTGTTTGCTGAAGGAATTGGCGATCGAATTTTTAAGGTTCTGTGGAATTACCCCCTTCTTTTGTTAAGGTTTCATGTGGAATTGCTGAACGCTTCAGCCTTTTTAAGTGTAGAAGAAGTTGAAGGAGCTTACAAATTTGAAATTTATGGCTTTGAATGATTCTTAACCTTCAAGTCAGGTTGTTATGCAATTGGATTCTATTAGAGCTTTTACATGCGCATAAAAAGAAATTAAAAAGAAAGCCTTGAATTTGAATTTAGTTTTGGTGGAATTGTCGATTTACTGTGGTTTGAGTTTTATCATATTGTAATTCAAATGGAAGAAAGGAGGGAGGTAGGATTTCCACGGACAATTGCTTGTAGTTTAAAGGAACAGTTAGCAAGAACCACTCTTAATAATGTAAGGTCACAAGGGCATACATATATAGAGCTTCGTGAGGAAAGGAAGCGGTTCATTTTCTTCTGCACTCTGTGCCTTGCACCATGTTATAGTGATTCGGTGTTACTTGATCATCTGAAGGGGAACCTTCACACAAAGAGATTAGCTGCTGCTAAGGTTACATTACTAGGGAACTAATCCATGGCCTTTCAATGATGGTGTTTTGTTCTTTGGTAAGTCTAACGAAAAAGAGAAACAATTGGCTGTTGTAAATTTTAATGAAAATAGGTTGTTGGAATTTGAAAGCATTGACAACAACCTTGCTATTGTGAAATATGTTGGCAGTGAAGTTAGTTCCTATGAAAAGAATGTACATGGTAGAGCAGAGGATTCAGATCTGGTGATTCCATGGTTGCTAATCAAGGATGAGGTCTCTGACTTGAAAGTAAGTTTGATTGGTTTTGGGAAAATAGCAGCAAGAGTCTGTGAGAATGGAGTCTCAAATAGGTTGAGCAGAATATGGTGTGAATGGCTGGGGAAAGAAGCTCCAAGAAATGATGATAAGGTGAAGGTTCCAAAGCATGAATTTGCTGTTGTTACTTTTGTTTATAACTGTGATCTAGGAAGAAAGAGTTTGCTTGATGATGTCAAATCACTTTTAACATCTGGTTCCCCCATGGAATTGGGTAATGTTGTCGCTGCTGGCCGGAAAAGGAAGAAGTCGTTTTCTGATCCAGAGGACATAAGTGAATCTTTGAGTAATCAGTACGATTCATCTGGGCAAGACTCTTCAGCTTCAAATAGCGCTTCTTCAAGACTTGCATTAGATCGATATGATGATCAGCTTCTGCTCACAAGATTTATATCAAGTAAGGCTATAAGGCGAGAGTTAAGGCGGCAGCGTATAGCTGCTGAAAGAATGTGTGATATCTGTCAGCAGAAAATGCTTCCTGAGAAAGATGTAGCAGCACTCTTGAACTTAAAAACTGGAAAACTTGTTTGCAGTAGTGGAAATGTTAATGGGGTATGCTTCATTAGTAAACTTGGTTCTGAATCACCTTTAAATATGGATCATCTCGGTCAATATGGCTTATTTTATAGTCTCAGCTTGAAGCACTAATTAACATGTGTATTTTTGAGGTTCCAAATTTTATTTACATCTACTTTCTTTCTAAAAATTTTGTAGGCATTCCATTTATATCACACTTCATGCCTTATACATTGGATCCTTCTTTGTGAGCTTGAGACGATTAAAAGCCATAAAGTTAATCCAATAGTAAGAAGATATAGGAGAAAAAATGGAGCCAAATACAATGAGATGGGGAAGGATTTGGAGACAACCTATGGGGTTCCTGATTTCTTCTATACTCTGCCCTGAGTGCCAAGGTACTGGAATTGAGGTTGAGGATGATAAGCTGGAAAAGCCTGATATCTCTCTGTCTCAGGTATGCATTTTGTGATCTTAAAACATCGAGCTGCCGTACGTATGAGGGAACTATATGGAGTTCGTTGTTTTCAAAATGAGTAGAACTGATTATGGTTATGTTATTCAAATCATGCAGCATAAGTCTATGTTGATTAACATCGGTTTTACTTTACTTTCAGATGTTTAGTGATGGTCGTAGAGCATGGATGAAAAGTCCTGAAATGTTGGAGAGCTGTTCAACAGGGTTTCATTTTCCTTCTCAGTTTGGAGAGATGGTTCAGGTTTTTAGACTTGTGCTCACCATTTCCATTTTGTATCAATGAAAATTAGAGACCTTTAAGCTTATATTCATTTTAAGTTTGGTGTTTCTTGGTTGCAGGAGAAAGTATTGCCTCTAAAATTGCTGCATTTCTACAGCGGACAACTGTGAATGTGGCTCAAGTTTGGTAGGATGAATTCTGTGCGGTTGACCTTATCGTCGATGTGCGTAGTGTAACCTGTTAGACGTATACAGCAGGTCATGAATACAATGAATAGTTAGCACTTTTGCAATAGGATATTCTCTTTCTAGTTTCCATCATGGGTTCCTACAATCAGGTCGTCATTGACTTTTATATTAGAAATATACAGATATAGTACTTCAACTCAACTTGTCTATTGCTCTACTGTAGTTCCTGTCATTTAATTTTAATTGATGAATGCAAACTTCAGTGTTTTAGATTTATGTAGTACGCCATTTTAACAGTAACAAGTGGGCGGCCAACCTGGAAATCAGCCGGCAGTTTCATAGTTGATCCAACTAAAGATTACCCATACAGGCTTTGCGAAATCCCAGTTGACAAGCCTGCTGGCCTCCATGGGTGCTCGAAAAAGAGGTGATATATGGGTATAGTTAGCTTTTAAAGAATCTAGTTTTCTATATTCCAGGTGAATTTAATATGATATTATGTATAAAAAATGAAATGATTAGTAACTTTAAGAAACTAGTGTCATCATATTCACCACTTACTATGCGGGTGAGTCCAAGTAGAACATCCTGTTGTAACCCGTTGGCGTCCCTCAACCTGTGTTCAGATGCTATGGAGTGGCTGGCAGAACAGCTCTGCTCTTGAGCAAAGCATTTATAGGCACATTTTTGGAGGACAAGTAAAATGATTGTTTTGGTAAGGTGAGGATATGTTACAATCTAGCAAAATGAGGTGTCATGTAGAGATGACAGAGAGGAAAATCAGAGCGAACTTTGGAAAACAAGTGCGATGGCAAGTGGTGGTGATGGCAAGTGGTGGTGATTGACGCAATAAGGGGTTGAGAAAGATAAGAGTTACGTGATTGTAGAAACAAAGTTGCAAAGAGAATTTTAGAGAACTAAGTTTGCCAAAAGATCCAAAAAGAAAAAAAAGTCCTCAAATAAGAAGCTCAAACTTTATTTATAAGCCTTGAAAAAGGAAGTTATGAAAAGAGAGTGGGCATGAACGTGCAAAAATGGTGGGTTGTGGGATTGAAAATGGTTACATGAATGTGAGAAAATGGAAGGTAACTTATACAGATTAAGAATATAATGACGGTTAATAAAAGTTGTACCCACTTGAAGTATTTTAACAAGAAAGGTTTTTAAGTGTCAATGCAGTGTTTGTTCATTAAAGAAATAAGGAGGAAGCACCATTCCCAAAGAAAGGTCAAGAAGAAATTCTTAACAGGTATCATATCCGAGCCTCCAAGTCATGCTTTTCAAGACATCCCAAAAGTGGCATAACTTAGGAATCTTGCCAACCTTTCAATGTTATTCCCCAAAAGTCATTCCCAACATGGAGTTATTCCAAAAAAGTCATTCCTAAAAGAAGTTATTTTCAAAAGTGCTCATGCAATGAACAATATTTCCCGGAACTACTATTGATTAGACAGTTAGTAACCAAAAACGAGTATCTACATTTCACTCCCTGCATGAGAATTAGCTTTGAGAAAAGTGATTCTCATGCATTAGACCAAATAATAATAAATAATCTATTACCCCTTGCAAGGTATTTATTGATAGAAAACGATAAACCCTATTGGTACGCCACAAATTCCATCCCCAAAACCATATTTTGATTGCGCCAACTATATCAACTGTATTTGAACTGTTAGATAATTATAGTCGATGATAACATCATCAAGTTTCCATCGCTAGTCCAAAACCGTATATGAGATTTTCACCTCATACGGCTCCTCGTGGGTCACAAATAAATTTTAGGACCGAATCAAGATTATTTATCTTCGTATGGTTGTATAATAGATAGAGAAAAATAGATTGGAAGGTCCAAAATTATACCAATGGAATTTGCATGCGCTATATTCAAGAATAAAAAAGTGCTTCAATTGATCTCGCCTGCTCATAATTTCAATTTTTATTTGTTGAGTAATAACTTAAGCCTTCAATAAAATACTTCTTGTAGAATATCAATAGATATTTCAACCCATTGTTTTCTATTACGAAAAAATGAAACATTCCATTAGCTCATAAATCATGACACCGATTAGATCTCTATATCTATGAAAGAATAAAAATAAATCTTTTTTTATTCTTTCTTGTTTTTTCGCTCCTATTACGCTTTGGATCCGATAAAACCAATAATGGGGCTTAAACTAAAAATAGTAAAGGATTATTTCATTCGATAGTCATTACTTTAATCGCAGATAGGAGGATACTCGACCTAATCATGGGGAGTAATCGCCTAGTCATTTCTACGAATTTAAAGCCCCAATTAGTATTCTTTTATGTTATCCGAAGTCTCTTTTATATAATTTACATAATCTCCATTACCAATCCTTTATGTATTTTGGTGTTCCTAACCATCCACTCGTTTTTTGTTCAATCGCCTGCTTGTTTAGCAATACATGTATGGGAATCCATACAAAGGATAGCGAAAACTCTATACTGGTTGATCTTTTGAGCCCGCTTCAAGCTAGATTGACTAATCAACCCGTCTTGGGGTAAAGACTTCTTCCGCTTACGCTTTCTTACACTTAACTCTTGTACATAGGAAATGAGATTCTATTTTTTGTTTAATTTATCTGCAATTTATAAGTCGCTTTCTTTCACTCATATATAACTATCTAATTTAGTTTATCAACTCAACTTATTTTCTAGAACGAAAGGAATAGGTAAAATAAAAGTTTCTATTTCAACGAATCGCACGTAGAGATATTGATAAAACACATTGTTCAAGGTATATAAGTAGTAATATGTGTGCAAGCATAATGCAAGCAAGCTATATCCGGGACAATAATAATATATAAATAATAAAAAGAAGTAGTAGAAGAAGAAAAATAATTTTTTTAAATAATGAATAAATAACAATAATAATTTTCACATATCTGACTAATAAAGGTGTTACACATGTTTGTCCCCATCACACATGTTTGTTTCTGTTACATCCACATAACCCTACACTAATAATAGGGTATCATTACTTGGGTTCCATCCCTTTATATGCACTAAAAAGGACAAAGGGATGGGGGAGGCTCTCTCTTTCCCTCTCTCTTCAACCAAGCTTTCATGAGACTCCTTTTCATTTCTTATCTTTCTCTGTTTAGACCTCTCCATCAAGATACAAACTTACAACAAGTGGCACTCCACCTTACTCAAAGGTGAACCACCATCTAAATCACTACTTCTTTCACTTGTTAATCTTACTGGTTAACAACAGGTATGAAATTTATAAAGTTTGAAGTGTTTGAATTGAATTTAACTATAATCAAACTATGAGGACTGAAGCTAGTGAGGTAAAAAGCCTGCTAGAATTGAAGCTAATGGGATGCAAAACTAGTGAGATAAAACACTAGTGGGATTGAAGCTAGAAAATACTACGCTAGCGAGACGTGAAGCTAACAAGAAGAATCTATTAAAATCAAAACTCTTATTATTAACCAAGTTATTACTCCAAAGTTAATAATGTTAATGTATATTTAAAAAATACAAAACACATTACAAATTTCAAATCTCACCATGGATTGAAACTTGTTGGGAATAAACCTGTGTAAGCAACGTAAAAGAATAATAATGAAGAAATTGAAAAGATCAAACAAACAAATTTTACGTGGAAAAAATCCTTCGAAGAGGATAAAAAACTATAGGTAAAAGGAGATTTCATTAATAAGAGAAAAGTACAATATGGAGAGAGTCACAACAAAGAAGACTCAAAACTACGAAAGAAAAAACCTCTTTAAACTAAAACACGAAATTCTCTCTTAATTTGTGTTATTTTCTATGTGTTAAACCTAGGGTAACTAATGCCTATCTATAGGCTAAAATTCGTAGCTTTTATGACTAGAATATCCCTAGGTTAATCAGGGTTTAAGTGGGGAACCAAAACAAAGTTTAATTGAGAGAAGAAAACTAAAAAACTTGAGAAACACATCACTACGTCGTGATGTGACATTCATGTCATCGTGATGAGGAGGTGTCACGTTGTCAGGAAGAAGGCTTTCTTCTTGTTGTGACATTGACTGCTCATTGCAACGTTGAGTTTTATCTCGTCGGGACGTCACTTACTATTTTTCTAAAATGCAAGGCATAGTCCACAAATCTCCACCTTGACTTGTATTTCACTTAACTCCTTTGCAAAGCCCTATAATGGGCCTAATTGGATCTTCATTGGATACTTACCAAGTCCAAGCAGTGCTTGAACTTTGAATCCGAATATAACAGCCCAAATTTCGGTGAAATCGGAACAGTGATTTTGGGACCATAAATTCGAGCCGAAAATATAATTTATTTTTATTTTATTATATAGACCTTTTATGTTAGAAAATTCATGTGACAATTTTGATACAAAAATTTTATCGATTTAGTGCTTAATTACAAGAAGGACTAAATCGCATAAAATGCGAAAGTTGAATTATAGTAGCTATAGGAATAAAATAGCTATGGAATTCAAAACTTAATGTCCTTATATGATAATTAGACCATTAATAAAAAGTATGTAGATATTTTTGGATGATTCATCCATGGGAAATGAGAAAATGGGCAAGGACTAAATTGAAAATAGTAAAATACTTATTAATTAAAAAGATGATAAAATATATCATCTTATTTTATGTCATCTTCAACCTAAAAACACATGGAAACCCTAGGAGAGAGAGAGAAGAGACTTTCATGCCAAATTGGGTAAGTTTTCTTGTCCAGTTTTTAGTAATTTTGATATTTTTGGAATCGAGATAGCTTAAACTATCTATTTGGGGGATTAAATTGAAAATTTATCAAGATATGAAAAATGGTTCATGGATGTATATGTTGGAAATTAGAAATTTATGGTAGAAAATGAAAGATTATTGAAAGATAAACAACTTTTACAACGTGATTTTTGATGAAAACATGATTTAGGGACTAAAATGAAAAGTTGTAAAATTTGATAAAATTCTAAAATTTTATGAATACATGTGCTGTAAAATTTGTAATGGGGCTTTGTTTAGGCTTGGAATAGGGATTAATTTGCACAAGTTTCATTTTCTGAGCCTAGGGACGAAAATGGAATTTATGGAAAGTTACAGGCAAAATAGTAATTTTACCTAGGATGAAAATTTAGTCCACATGAATGTAAAATATGATAAATTTATTTTAAATCTACTCGTATAGATTTGGAGAGACCAATTCGGATCTAGAATAAGGAAAGAGGAAAATGGAAAATGTCGGATTAGTAGATTTTATGTACACGAACATTGTCAATGTAACAACTCAATTTTGGGGCTAGTAGGAACAATAGTTTTAGAACCACTAATCCGAGGCCAGAGAAATTGTTTTTAATATTATTATATGTGTTATATCATGATTATATGAGTGCATGAGCATCAATTTTGGTGATTGCATGCTTAATTGCGAAAAAAGACTAAATCGCATAAAGTGCAAAAGTTTTATTTTACAAGCTATAGGTGTCTAATAGCTATAGAATATTAAAATGGGAGGTCCTTAATGTGCAATTAGGCCATTGGGGAAGTGATGGCGGCCATAGGGACAAGAAAATCAAATTGGTCAATGGTTAGGTGAGTTTTGGTGACTTAATTGAATAAAATAAGATAAAATAAAGAAGCTATCATCTTTTCCTATTTCCATTTCTTCTTCCACCGAAAATTATAGCAATAATAGGGGTTTTTGAAGGTCAAACTTTCAGCCAAGATATCCTCTTGCAAGTAAGTGATTGTGATGGTTATTTTTGACGATTTTTGTGTTTTTGGAACCCCTAAGGCTTAAGCTAGCTAAAGAAGGGACTATTTTACAAAATGGTTGAAAGCTTAGGGATTTTCCATGAGAGTGCTTATTTTTTTTGCTGATTTTTTAGGGAATAAAATGATTTATGGTTGTTAAATAAACAACTTTTGTGAAAGGTGTTTCCATGAAAATACCTAAAAGGACCTTTTTGTAAAGGCTATAAAATGGATAGTAAATGTGTGAAATAGTTGAAATTGTGAGTTTCTATAAGAGAGTAAATGAATTAGATAGGTTTGGATATGTGAAAAATGAACAAATTTCATTTTACGAGCCTAGGGGCAAAAGTGTAATTTTATGAATGTATAGGGGCAAAATGGTAATTTTACCAAAATAGAAATTTTGAAATGTTTTGAATAATGTGGTGATTTAAGAAGTTAAATATGTTATAGATATGTTAAATCAACATTGAAATTGCAATGTTACCATAAATTGCAAACTGACATATTTAGTATCGAGGTAAGTTTAAGTGTAAACGATACATCCTTATTACGTATGTTTTTACCTATTAATGCATTTGTGAATGTAAATGCTTATTGGTGAGATTTATTAAAATGATAGAGAGTGAGGAAATTTTTGCATGAACCTTCGGGATAGGAATATGGGTACGGATAGATATCCGTAAATATGTAATTATTGGTGGGCTGTGTGCAATACCACATTGTTGTTTATTAATGATGGACTGTGTGCGATACCATCGTATGTACTATCATTGGTGGGTTGTGTGCAATACCACTGTAAACGTGTAATTATTGGTGGGCTGTGTGCGATACGACCTTATTAATTATTAAATGGTGGGCTATGTGCGAAACCACCGAGTATCCAACTTTATTTCTAAGTTTTCATCAAGAAACTTGTTTAAGTGAAATTACATGTGGCTTTGTGGTGATAAGTGCATGGAATAAGTGCAAGTAAATGTGAGCAATGTTTATGATATGTGTTTGGGATGTGGTAAGGTTTGAAATGAGTAAGCATGATTATGAGGATATGAATGGTTTTTACATAGTATGTAATGTTTTTGATTAATAAGTATGTGGTATGATGCTTATTGTTTGCATATAGACTTACTAAGCTTAAATCTTACTCCCTTCTCTTTTCCTTTGTTTTATAGTGTTGAAGAGCCAGCTTGGGATGTGGAGATAATCAGAAGATCACCTACACTATCAGCACATCTTGGTATAGTTAGATTTAGCATTTTGAGTATGGCATGTATAGGGACTAGACTTAGTTGAATATCATATTATTTTGGCCAAATATGTTGGATCATTCAAAGATGAATTCTTTTGTATAAGGCATAGCTGATGGCTCTATCTTATTAATCTATGAAATGATGAGGTTATTCATGAATGTGAAAGTTGCATTGTTGAATTACTTGGTTTAATTATGCATGAATGAGTTGATGGTTTGGTGTGATTTATGTTTGTATGAGTTGGGGTGGTTGAAAGAGCTTAGCAAATAGCTTTGTTCTTGTCCCCAAGGGTAGACATAAGGGGCGTGTGTCTAAGTCGTGCGTGACACACGGTAGACACAAGGGGCGTGTGTCTAGGTCGTGTGTGACACACGGTCATCCTCATGGGCATGTGGTTAGGTCGTGTGTCCTCCTGCATGTTAGGTTGGCAAGTCAGTATGCTCAGTAGTAACCACACGAGCAGAGACAAGGCCGTGTGTCTCAACCGTGTGGAAGATACAGCCATGGTTCATGGGCGTGTGCCCAGGCCGTGTGAAGTCTGCACCTGAATTAGGAATTTAATTCACCACACGGTCGAAGGACACGGGCATGTGCCTTGGCCGTGTGACATTTATGGGGTGATGATGTCATAAACAGAATGCCAAGGTTTTTACACATAGGTTAAGACACGGGCGTGTCGTGGCCGTGTGAGGGACATGGGCCATTGACACGGGCGTGTGTCCGGTCGTGTGAAAACTCCTGTAGGTTCGAAATGAGAAATAAATCAACAAAGGTGTGGAACACGGGCATGTGAAATTCCACACGGGCGTGTCCTTTCCTCCACACGGGCTTGTGGACTGTTTGATGAAAATTTTCTAAGTCTTTCTAGAAATCTTTAAAAGAGTTCGATTTGATCTCGAACCATTCCTAATGTGTGATTTAGGCCTCGTAGGCTTGTTTAAGAGGTATTATGAAAAGTTTTAATTTTGAGTGAAAAGTCATGTCTCGGTTTTACATAATTGCTTGAGTATAGTCTAATAATGCCTTGTACCTTGTTATGGCATTAAATACGGGTAAGGGGTGTTACAGTTGAGGTAAGTTCGTGTAACTAAATTGTATATATTTATTATGCTTGAATTAAATGTTGTGCTTGTGAATTGTATAAATGCCTTAATTATGAGAAATGATCACATATTCATCAAAGCCCGATAAATGAAATGTGCCCGATCAGCAATAATGCTTGATAACTGATAAAAATGTAAATTTTATACTTGAGTTGAATGTGAACACTTGAATTGTATGAATGCATAAATTATGAGATTAAACATGTACCTGACAATTTCCTGATAAATGTTAAATACCATTTGAATAAATGGAAGTCGATGGATAAATATGATTTCTCTGATAAAACTGTATGTGTTGCAGAATGGATTAAGCCCGGACGGGTAATCCAAAATGAGTCTCTCGAGTATATGTTTCAATTAGGATTTAGTCTGGACTGGTAATCCTAATTGACTGGATTTATCTGGACCGTAATCGGATCGGACTCTATAGGAATTCTTTGTCATATAAAGGATTTAGCCCGGACTGTAATCCAAAAAGCCATTAGAGTATATGTTACAGCTAGAATTTAGCCTGGACTGGTAATTCTACTGTATGATACGTGGCTCGAGAGTGTACTTACAAGGTACTACTGAGTTTGAATTGACGGATTTTGATTTGTACACCTCGTGTGTACTACCTGTGTATCCATCAATATTCCAAATAAATTCAACGAGTAAAACTCTTGACATGAGAAGATTATGAATAAGAAATGAGTTATTACATGTATCTACCTGAAATACATGAAAATGATGATATGTGATCATTGATACATGGAAATATGAGACGATGATATTTGTACTTGGAATTTGGTTGATGAATATAAGTTCATCCTTGATTATAGACTTGTACACCTTGAATGTACTACTATTTGTGTGACCTTAATATTCACAAAATATGAGTAAAGTCCTGACATGAAATAAGCTGAACCCTAAAGTCCTGACATGAAATAAGCTGAAACCAAAACGAACTACTATGAAACTATGCTTGTAATAATAAGAGATGATTTATACATATTAAATGAATACATGTTGTGAAAAGCATAAGTGCATGGAAACTTAATTGTTGTTGATCTCATACTTGTCTTGATGTTACTATGGAATATATGACTAACAAAGGCAATGAGGAGATGTGTAGGGCTTGACGTCAAATTGATTAAATATGCCTTACATAGTTACCTCAAAATAGAATGAATGGTAAGTTAAGTACCATGTTATACAAACTTACTAAGCATACAATGCTTACCCCGTTTTATTTTCCCCTGTTTTAGAGTAACTCGAAAGCTCGTTGGATTGAAAGCTTGGCAAAGATCACTCACATTATCTATCAGCCCATGTCGGTACAATATGGTAAATCAATTACTATTGTAATGACATGTATAGGATATATTGGCCATATTGGCATGTAAATATAAATGACGTTTGCAATCTAGCCATTGGAATGGCTAGTAATGGTTGTTTTGATATACTTGTAATGATATGCTATGGTAATTATATATGTATGTTAAGTAGTTGATCAAATCATGTTTAACACATGAACTGAACCAAGGTAAGATAATAAACATGTATGCATGCAATGATAGGCCATGTTGATTGATGGAATTTGCTTATTTGAATGCTTGGAATGGTTGGATTATACTTGGTATCAAGAAAATGGTAAATTTGGGTGACAAATAAGGCTAAAAAATGACTTTATTTTGTTCATACAGGTAGAGCACACGGGCGTGTGTCTAGACCATGTGTGTCACACGGCCTAGTAACACGGGCATGTGGTTAGGCCGTGTTTCCCCTGTACCTTAATTTTAAGAAATAGAATGCTCAGAATTGAGCACACGGGCAGAGACACGGGCGTGTGTCTTATCCTTGTGTGCCACACGGCCTAGAAAACTAGTGTGTGTCTTATTCGTGTGTGCCACACGGCCTAAAACACGGGTGTGTGTCTTATCCGTGTGTGCCACACTACCTAGAACACGAGCATGTGTCTTATCCGTGTGTGCCACACGGCCTAGAACACGGGCTTGTGTCTTGGCCGTGTGAAACCTGCATCTAATTCGAATTGAATTAATTAACACATGGCCTAGCACATGGGCGTGTGGCATGGCCGTATGGCATAAGTCAGTAAACTACCTAATTTTGAACACGGCCTGTAGCACGGGTGTGTCCTAGGGTCACACAGACGTGTCCCTTGGACTACACGGACGTGTGAGCCCTACACATTGGAAAAATTTTGTAATTTTGCAAAAAATTCATAGAGGTCCCGACTTGATTCTAATGCTCGTATTGGGCCTCGAGGGTCCAACTAAGGGACGTTACACATGATCTCAACTAAATGAATAATGATTGATTTGATTTATCTGAAAATGTTCTGAATGTTCTGGTAACGCTCTGAAACCCTGTTCTAGCAATGGATATGGGTTAGGGGTATTAGACCGAAAGACTTTTTATCAACATTCTGGCCGGATTATGTTCTGTGCCAATTTTGTGAATATAAACATCTCCTAGAATGATTACCTCTTGAATAAAGTGATAATGAATGTCTATGTTCTTTGTCCTTTCGTGATGCATCTTATATTTGGTGATTGTATGACACTTTAACTATCACAATATACGAAAATTGCCCTTTCTCACTAACCAGTTCTCTAAATAGGCCTCTTAACAAAATTGCTTCCTTCACAGCTTCAGTGATTGCCATGTATTCTACTTTAATACTCGATAAGGCCACTGTGGCTTGAAATGTTGCTTTCCAACTAATGGCACAATCTTTGAAAGCAAATAGATATCATGCGAGAGACCTCATTCAATCTAAGTCTCCTAGATAATCTAAATAAACATAACCGACTAAAACCTTTTGGTTTCTTCTGAACTTTAAGCACATATTTGAACTACCCCATAAACATCTGAAAATCCACTTAACTGCATGCTAGTGTAATTTGTTGAGTTTGGCAATGTATCTACTAACAGCACTAACAATGTGTGAAATATCGGGACAAGTGCATACCATTGCATGCATTAGAGTTTTGACTACGCTTGAGTAAGGTACCTTTAACATGTACCTTTCTTTATCTTTGGTTTGAGGGGAATCTGAAATTGAAAGTTTGAAACATGCAATTAAGGGAGTACTTACCGGTTTTGAGTTTTGCATCTTAAATTGCTCAAGGATTTTCTTGGTGTACCTCTATTGTGACAAGAATAATTTTTTGGAACGTCTTCCCCTTGAAATTTCTATTGGCAAAATTTTCTTTGATGCATGTCAATCCTTCATCTCAAATTTAGAGTTAAGCATGGTTTTAAGGCGTTCAATTTCTAACGGATCCTTAGCTACTATCAACATATCATCAACATAAAGTAGCAAATATATGAACGAATCATTATTTACACATTGTAAATACATACAACTTTCATATTTACTTCGTGCAAAACCAATACTTAATATGATGGAGTCAAAATTTTTATACCATTGCTGAGGAGGCTGCTTCAAACCATATAATGGTTTTAGTTGAAGGCAAACATGATCTTCCTTACCTTCAATTCTGAAGCCTTCTGATTGATGCATGTAGATGTCTTCCTCAAAATCACCATGAAGAAAAGTAGTTTTTACATCTAAGTATTCTGACTTAAGATTTTTTTGATGCAATAAGAACTAAAAGTGCCCGAATGGACGTATGTTTTACGATTGGAGAGAATCCCTCCACTTGACTGTAGTACTTTACAACCAACCTTGCCTTATACCTAGTGTTGGTTGAACCTGAACCCTCCTTCTTCTTGAACACCTATCTACAACTAACTATTTTCTTTCCGATAAGTGATTTAATTAGTTGCCAATCTCGTTCTTTTGGAGTAATTCCATCTCTTTTTTTTATAAGAACAAGCCATTTTCTAGAATCAGAAACTTGAACTGCCATGGAATAACATGAAGGATCGGTTGAATCAATGCTCTCTACAATAAGTCACTAAGTTTCCTTCATAGTATTTCTATGCTGGTTGGATTTCATACCTTTTTCTATCACAAGCCAACTTATAATTTGTTAATTGAATGGTGAGGGTACCTGTGAGTCGGATGAATTCTCAAATTGATCCTGTCAAAACCATTTTTATTTTAGGTTTGAAAAATGGGGTCGACTTAAAAATATGATGCGGAGTCGCCACCAACCCTTTTTTGTTTAGGTGTGATTGGATCACCTTTTTTATTGGTCTGCGAAATTAAGTGACGAAAAGGGTTCAGGAGTTAGTTACGCACAAGAAAGGGTTAGCACCCTCGTACGCTCCAGAACGGGTACCAAACCAATTAATTAGTGTCCTTGCATTGAAAATTCAAAAATGTTTAAAATATAGTTCTTTTTATGGAAGGTTAATCAATGTTGAATTTGAATCTCAAGATTATCTCGTTTCGAAGGAATAAAAGTATCATACCCAGTATGTTAGGATATAACACGTTTATACTTCGACACCGATATCCTCTTTGATCTTCAAAACATGCAATTAAAAAGGGTATTTGGCTATTTAGTTGGACGAAAAATTGACACCCAGTACGTTAGGGCATAATTTTTCGACCTTCCAAACGCACAAATATTGCCTTATTTTGGAAAAAGCTTTTAAATACACAATCTTAAACTCGGCACAAAATGCATTTTTAATGAAATGGAAGTAGAGACTTAAATACATTAGAATTCGAGGTATAATACAATGATAAGATGCATAAACATTAATCATGAAATGCACACAAATTAAATATCATATTGATCAACAAGCTATAACATACAATAGTCTTACAAAATTGACAATGACAAATAAAAATAAAACTTTAGATGCTAACAATAATTGTTTTTAAGATTAATTTTATAAACTATTAAAGAAGTACTTAGTATATGGTTTAGAATTAAATATTTTTACAATAAATATATAAATATATAGATGGAAAATAAAACAAATTAGAACTTTATAGAATAGATTTCAAAAAATTTGATTAGAATAATCTAGATAATGAATAAATTTAAGATTAAAATATATGAATTATAAATAAAATTAATAATTAATTGAAATGAAGAACAAAAGCAAAATTAGAAGGCTATTACGTAAATAAACCTAATTATCTAAATGAAATCGTGGATCATATTGCATTTTCGCACAAAGAATAAAGGATTGAACTGGCAAATATTCTAATATTTAAAACGCAGCACAAGAGCAGGACTAGATTGAAGCGACGTGCACATTACATAGATCAATTAGGAAACAAATGAAATATAACATGTTTAATTGAAAAGCAGTATGATAAAGAGGGAGTAAATGCATAAATATTCCGTTACAGTAAAAAACACGCGGATTTCGGAGTTTTGGATCGGATGGTCGGGCAGCCTTATGCGGCGTCATTTTGAAGCCACTTAATCAAGCTTCAAACGACGTCGTTTCAGAGGATTTAAACCAAAGGTTAATAAAACCTTAAAAGAATCAGAAAACTTAAAGCCCCTTTTGTTTTGAAATCGAAACCCTCATATTCTTTTCTCAATCGCGCCGCATATTGAGACCCCTTCTCCCTATCACTAAAATGCCATTGAGATCGACGAGTAATGATACACGAGGGTCCGATCTGATGTCACATGCTCCCACTCACCATGCTCTCCGACCAAGATCTTCTTCTAACCCCTATCTTCCTCTAAGGTTTCCTCTGTCTCTGATTTGATTCGGGCTGGAGCTTCAGTCAGGTCTGGGTTAATTGTGGGTTTGTAATTGGGTAATGTATTGGCCGATTGGGCTCTTGTATTTGGTCTGTTAATTTTTTAATGGACTATTTTTTATTGGAATGTTATAAACATTTAGTTTTTATTATGGTTTAATTTGGTTTAAATGGGCCCGGATGAAAATGGGCTTTTACAGTTGCCCCTCTTTGCTCATTGTCGTGTAACGAGAATAGAGCAAAGACTTCAAAAAAGACCATTTTTGCCCGATCTTGGACTTCTTTCAGTGCTTTTCTTCTTCGAGTAGTTTCATTCCATCCCATTGCATCTTCAGGGGCCCGAGAATTGGCGCTTCGATCCCATTCTGATGTAATTTCAGGGAGAAGAGATTCGTAGTTTCAATCTACTTCACTGTAACTTCGAAGAAATACGGATTGATCCTCATTGTAAACTCAGGGAGGAGGGATTTGTAGCCTCAACCTACTCCGCTAGAACTTCGAGGAGATAGAAATTCTGAGAGAAGAGATTCGTAGTTTCAATTTTCTCTACTAAAACTTGAAGGAAATAAGGATAGATCCTCATTGTAAACTCAGGAAGGAGGGATTTGTAACCTCAACCTACTCCACTAGAACTTCGAGGAGATATAAATTTAGATAGAAGAGATTCATAGTTTCAATCTTCTTTGCTGAAACTTCAAAGAAATACAGATTGATCCTCATTGTAAACTCAGGGAGGAGGGATTTGTAGCCTCAACCTACTCCACTAGAACTTCGAAGAGATAGAAATTCAGAGAGAAGAGATTCGTAGTTTTAATTTTCTCTGCTGAAACTTAAAAGAAATACGGATTGATCCTCATTGTAAACTCAGGAAGGAGGGATTTGTAGCCTCAACCTACTCCACTGGAACTTTGAGGAGATAGAAATTCAGAGAGAAGAGATTCGTAGTTTCAATCTTCTCTGCTGAAACTTCAAAGAAATACAGATTGATCCTCATTGTAAACTCAGGAGGGATTTGTAGCCTCAACCTATTCCACTGGAACTTTGAGGAGATAAAAATTCAAAAAGAAGAGATTCGTAGTTTCAATCTTCTCTGCTGAAACTTCAAAGAAATAAGGATGGATCCTCGTTGTAAACTCAGGAAGGAGGGATTTATAGCCTCAACCTACTCCACTAGAACTTCGAGGAGATAGAAATTCAGAGAGAAGACATTCGTAGTTTCAATCTTCTCTGCTAAAACTTCAAAGAAATAAGGATGGATCCTCGTTGTAAATTCAGGGAGACGGGATTTGTAATTTCAACCTACTCCACTGGAACTTCGAGAAAATTAGACTTGTATGGCTTCGATCTGCTCCTGTAACTTCAAGAATGCCAGATCTACTATATTCAATCTACTCCCCTACAAACTCAGGGAGACAAGATCTGATGTCTTCGATCTGCTCCTGCAACTTCAGGATTGCCAGATTGCCATCTTTAATCTGCTCCACTGCAAACTCAGGGAGACAAGATTTAAATTCACCGATGTTACGACACCGTTCTCTGGGGGCTTATCCTTTAAAATTGGTTTTATGTGTTTATACCTATGCAAAAATGGTTAGGATGCAATGATTAGAATGAGTCTAATGCTCCTAACTAAATGTATTATGGACGACATCTGCATGGATGTAGAATGTCATGAGAATGGTCTTTTTACTATGATTAAGATGCAATGATCAAAATAAATCGAATGCTGCTAACTAAATGATTATGGATGACATTTGCATGAATGTAGAATGTTATGAGAATGATCCTTTGTTAAATTCTTAAGGTTGTCAACGCTCATCGTTTATCAAGGCTCTATTGCTGATGTATTATGCTGCCATCTTGTTCGCCTGATATTCTCGACAGAAAACCCGAGAAAACCATTATATCTTGCTCAGACAAATTTGCCCCACTGTAACTTTAGGGTTCATCTCATTGTGACTTAGGGGTATAAAATCTGAATCTTTTCCCATCCATCCCACTGCGACTTCAAAATGTAGGATTTGTTTCTTCTTCAATCCATCACATTGCTATTCAAAGATAGAAGATCTGTATCAGCTTCCATTTATCCCACTATAACTCGGGGGTATAGGGTTTGTAGCTTGTTCTGTCAATTGATCACTCCTTGGGTGGCCCAACCAGATGTGTATGCATGATATTTGCATGAATGCAGAATATCATTTTTTCTTGCGAATGATTCCCCTCTTACACCTGGGTTAACATTGCCCATTTTTCGTCAAGATTGTATTACTGAAGCAATATCTTGTCATTTGCTCAACCTCTATTTTTGACAAAAATCTGAAGAGATAGGCTCAGTTTAGACTCTTCTTTAAACTTAGTGAGTTTTAAACAAAAGTCCTGTTTCAGGTTCTTGTATTATTCATAAGCTTCTAGAGTAATATGCGAAACTCCTTTTATGAAAGTATTATTAGTCCACTAATCATTATTTTAATGCAAAATGCTTGGAAAAGATCATAACCATGGACAAGAAAGACATTGATTAGGAGTATAGCTCGAAACAAATAAGTTAAGTCAAGATAGAAAATGCAATCAAGAAGGAAATTTAGTGGTATTGTATTTTGAAATGAATGCAACAATTAAAGATAGTAAATTTAGAATGGGTAAGATGGAAACTAGGTGTCCCAGATATCACAGCCTGAGCTTCTCTTATTCAAACTTCTTGAGGACCATTTTAAGCTCAATATGTGCTTAAGGGATTTGAAGTACTTTGTTGATGCCCCAAGACGTGACATACTTCCTCATTGCTAATTCAAGCGTTGCGGAACTACTGTATGCTCCACTTTCGATCAAAATTTGAGTCACCCTTTTTGGGTTTTCAACTCAAATTCCCATTGGTCTCAAAGCACCCTTTGCAGGTTTTCGCCTTGGCCTCTCCTTTTTTCCCTTTTTATTGAAATATTTATTGATTTTTTATTGATTTTTTATATTCTTTTTTTTAAAGGTCTCAAGGCGCCCTTTGCGGGTTTTCACCTTGACCTCTCCTTTTAGACGAAATCTGAATTCACCAACTTGAGCATGTCTTTACCATCCATCTTGGTCAAAGTTAATGATATTACAAAGCAAGCCTTATTTGGCATTTGCTTTCCTCCGAAGTTCTTTTGTATGAGAAGGATTCTTTTTAATGTCAGGTCCCCATCATGAAATTCTCTTAGGCAAACCCTTTTGTCATAAGCTTGTATCATCCATTTTTGGTACATTCGACCATGAATACTTTCAATCAAACTTACTGGAGACTTTTGCTTCATCCAATTCAGTTAAAGCTTGGAGAAAAGGAATCTTAACTTTCAACAATAGCTTTCCTTTCATAAACCAATAAGAAAGATGTTGCCTCGGTGAAGGTCCTGGCCCACGTTTAAGAAAACATAGAGGGTAAATGGTAACTTCTCTATGCCAACCTTTACAAGTCTCAGTCACTTTTCAAAAAAAAATTTGAATGGTTTTTTTGGCTACTTTTGCTGCACTGATATGGTGTCTGATCTTTGAACAGACTATAAATTTTTTTACATTGTGCAATTATGTTAAACATGTTTCTTTTTGGCATTCTTTACTGCCACTCCTTTTTTGTTTTTTTATTTTTTTAATCTAAATTTGAATTTGATTTTGAATTTGAATTTGGATTTGGATTTGGATTTGGCTTTGAATTTGAATTTGGATTTGGACTTGGATTTGATTTTGATGACTGCTGACTTTGTAACTTTGGCATATAAAGCAACCTTCACCCTCTTATTAAAGTAGTTCATAACTACTAAAATGAATTGGTATCGGCTAGATGCTTTTGACAAGATCTGCCCCATAACATCTATGCCCCACCTATAGAAAGAATGGAAGAAGCACATAAATCTTGTCTTCCCCAATTTGACATTTAATACAATTTCCCTTTCTGGGTAGACCAGTAGCCTAAACCTCTTGATTAGCCTAGCCATTGTAGAACCATTAACATGTGTTCCTTAAACAGCATACCCACGTTTCAACAGCCTAGCTTGCCTTGATATGATCGTGTGAAAAAATCTAGGAATTCTTGAAAATAACTTAATGATGTCTCACCTTATTTTTGTGGTGAGTTAGGATTCGATCTTTACCCCTTTCCTAAGCTCTCAATATCCACTAACCTTTTGCAAAATGGAGTTTACTTGTTCAACCATCCTTAACAAATCAAAAGATAGGCTACCATCTCTGTCATCTTCAAAGTCTTTAGATCTCTTAAACCCATATCTCATTTAAAAAAAGAGTCTGTAACAACGTCGCTCATGTCATTGATAACTGGGTACCTAGGTACGAAGGCAAAAATTCCAAATAATAAATGATTCTAAGGATGATTATTTGTATGGTATGGTCATGAATAAAGAATGAAAGAATATTCTAAAAAAAATGTACAGTATGAAATGTAAAGAATGAAAAAATATTTGCTTAAAAGATACATTTTATTGAAACAAAAATTCTGGACACAAGCCTATTTCACAAAAGAAATCTTATTGCTTCTAGGCTTAAAGCAACAAGTGCGTTTTTGTACATTACTCTAAGTAAGCTTTAAATACTACATGAATTTCTTCCGCAGTTCGATTGTCCAAAACGCTCCAAGTTCATATTTTTGCATTTGGTGCGTCATCTAAATTCACAATGCCCATGTTGATGAACTTTTCCACCAATTTCTTGAAAGCAAGGTAATTTTCTATCGAATGCCCCGTGACTCCCGCATGGTACTCACACTGGGCATTTAGATCATACCATTTTGGGTATGGAGGTTGCATTGGTTTTGGGTAGTGAGGAGACACAACATGTGCATCGAATAAGCTTTGATACAACTCCTTATACGTCATTAGAATCAACGTAAATTGGAGTTTCTCATTGCTTTGCCTTGTGCCAGATTTTTTCCTTGATGAACCCTGATACCCAGTAGTCACTATTTTTGGTTGGTTAACATTAATTGACTTTGAGCACCCCATGCTTGTATTGTCCATGTCATTTTCTCTCTTCCTTGTGGCCATTCTCTTGTTACTTTCTCCCGCCTCGATCTTTCCACTTTTTATGGCATTCTCGATCATTTCTTCCTTCATTACGATTTCGAGAAGCTCTTTGTAGCACTTCCTAGCATATGCGTGATAAATGGGGACTTCAATGTATTGATAAAGAGCATGTTCGTCTCTTTCTCTAAGAGTGGTGGTTGGACTTGCGTCGCCACCTCTCTCCATCGCTAGGCATACTGTCTAAAGCTCTCATTTATCTTCTTCTCCATGTTCTGGAGTGTAATCCTATCGGGTGCCATATCTGTCACGTGGCTGTATTGTTTTATGAAAGCTTGAGCTAAGTTTTTCCATGAACCAATTTGGGAACAAGTCAACTGGTTATACCATTTGGCTGCTGCCCCCACTAGGCTATCCTGGAAGCAATGGATCAACAGTTGGTCATTATTAATGTACCCTGTCATTATTCTACAAAACAAAGTAATATGAGCTTCGGGCAACTTGTCCCATTATACTTCTTGAGTTCAAGCATTTTGAATTTGTATGGGAGCACCAAGTCTGGGACCAAGCTTAAATCCTTGGCGTCAATTCTATAACAACTATCAACACTTTCTAAAGCCTTAAACTTCTCTTCCAACCATTTATATCTGTCTTCTAGCTGTTTTGAAAATTCTACTTTTGTCTTCTCTCCTTCAACTATTTCATCTAAATCAGGGACATTAGTAATGATTGGATTATCTCCTGAACCTGAGCCAGTTTGGAGGTTCACTGAAGCTTTAGCTTGGAATTGTTGAGGCCTGATCGCGACAGATGGCCTTTGTAAAGCTACTTTCGATTGTGCTCGTACATGTGGTGGAGTAAAACCAGAGGGATATTGAGGATACTCAGTATTCTCCTCAACATTAACCATTGGACTCTTTCCTTTATCCATAAACCCATTCAACAGCCGCTTCATCTGAGTCATCATATTTCTCTGAGATTCCATCATTTTTTCCATCATATCCTAATGGATCTTAGCGAGCTGCTCCTGCATCTAAGCTTGCATCTGTTCTTGCATCTCTTTCTGAATTTGTTCAAACTTTTCTAGTCTTTTATCCATTGTTTGAGTTTTCTTTCTTGTGCAGTAGGGATGCGTATCTGGTAAGATTTTGTCGATTTCGAGGTTGCTGAAATAATTTTTAATAAATAGAACCTTTCTAAAAATTTTAATGCATATGTCATAATGTAATGCAAATGCATGGAATGCAATGCAAATGCATGGAATGAATGCAAATAGAAAGAGAGGTGTTGATTCTGAATTCAATTCTATTAAAAGAACTCTTCTAGAAAATAAAGTCATTGACATAAAATGGATCACATATGCGGCTTTGTCCTTATAGTCCAAGTGAAGACACTAATCTTTTTCTTCGTATCCGGATGTTATGGTTGTGTCCCATGAACTTTCTCAATAGATGCCTCTTCTAGCTCCTTGTTGCTTGATCCAGGCCGCGACTCTTCACTCACCTATCCTTTGTGATGTTCATAAGCTTCTTTAAGAAAATTGAGACGTATTGACTCTCGAATAATCTTTGTTGGCTTGAATCCCCAGAAACGAGGCAAAATCATAAAATATCAATCTTTTCTCGTTGTGCTTACTTGGACTATATTCGGACGAATACATTATAACCCACTTTATCAAGCAACCTATTTCCTTATGACAAACTCTTCTATTTAGCAATCAAATATTAATCAACACCTTCTTTCTATGATGATGCAATGCAATGCAAACACAACAAAAGAAAACACGTTAGTATCATACACAGATAGTAAAAATAAAATCAAACAGAAAATAGTCAATCACCTATCCAGGTGACTGCTAATTCGACATAACTCCACCTAGGGTGGGCTCTTAAGGTTTACTATATGTGGTTTGGTTCTAAGGAATGGGTACCTGAACCAGCAAGATTCCTCAATCCTCACCCATTATAGGCTCATATGGATTGAGTTCGGTTCAGGGGAATCCATTTTCTTATGGCCATGCGGAGATGAAAATCTCAAGAAGCACATAGGTACAGATGTATCCCGGAAGCAATCCACTAGCCCATGCAGAGGTGAAAACCTCACGAAGGCATAGCTTCTTACTCCCACTTAAAGGTGTGACCATAACGGTCATGCAATACGATGCCAATGTATTTTATGAGACTCGACATTATTCCAATCATAGCACCAATAAATGCATTAAAAGAAACATGATTTTTCAAAACAATTTTCCAAATTTTCAATCAAAAGGACAAGAATTAATCAATCTATGGCTTGACTCTCAATCAGTCCCCAATGGAGTCGCCAAGGTGTCGAAACCATTTTTATTTTAGGTTTGAAAAATGGGGTCGACTTAAAAATATGATGCGGAGTCACCACCAACCCTTTTTTTGTTTAGGTGTGATTGGATCACCTTTTTTCTTGGTCTGTGAAATTAAATGATGAAAAGGGTTCGGGAGTCGATTACGCACGAGGAAGGGTTAGCACCCTCGTACGCCCCAGAACGGGTACCAAATCAATTAATTAATGTCCTTGCATTGAAAATTTGAAAATTTTTAAATATAATTCTTTTTATGGAAGGTTAATCAATGTTGAATTTGAATCTCAAGATTATCCCGTTTCGAAGGAATAAAATATCACGTCCAGTACGTTAGGATATAACACGTTTATACCTCAACACCGAGATCCTCTTTGATCTTCAAAACATGTAATTAAAAAGGGTATTTGGCTATTTGGTTGGACGGAAAATTGACACCCAGTACGTTAGGGCATAATTTTCCGACCTTCCAAACGCACAAATATTGCCTTATTTTTGAAAAAGCTTTTAAATGCACAATCTTAAACTCAGCACAAAATGCATTTTTAATGAAATGGAACATTTAGTAGAGACCTAAATACATTAGAATTCGAGGTATAATACAATGATAAGATGCATAAACATTAATCATGAAATGCACACAAATTAAATACATTATCTTTGACTTCTACAGGTCCATGAGGGTAGACATGCACTATCTCAAGTGGGCCAGACCAACGAGACTTCAATTTTCCAGGAAACAATTTCAGCCTGGAATTGAACAACAGCACCTGTTGTCTAGGGTCAAATTGTCAAGGCAAAATCTTCTTATCATGCCATCGCTTTGTCCTTTCTTTATATAGTTTGGTATTCTCATAAGCCTGAGCTCTCAACTTCTCCATCTCATTCAGTTCCAACAGTTGATTATTGACAACATTAATCCAATCCATGTTTAGTTTCTTAATTGCCCAAAATGCCTTGTGTTCAATTTCAATAGGCAAATGACAAGGTTTTCCATATACCAGCTTGAATGGTGATATTCCCAATGGTGTCTTGAACATAGTACGATATGCCCATAAAGCTTCATCCAATTTTGATGACCAATCTTTGTAAGTTGGATCCACCACTTTCTCCAAAATTTGCTTAATTTCTCTATTAGAAACTTCAGCTTATCCATTTGTCTGAGGGTGGCATGCCGTGACAATTCTATGCTTTACCCCATATCTCATCAAGGTAGTGGCAACTAATTTGCAATCAAAATGGGAGCCTTCATCACTAATAAGTGCCCAAGGTGTACCAAACCTAGTGAAAATATTCTTATGCAAGAACTTTAGTACCGATTGGCATCGTTTGTAATGAGAGCGATAGCTTCTACCCAATTGGAAACATAATCTATAGCCACAAGTATGTACATGTTGGCCCAACAAGGTGGAAATGAACACATAAAATTGATTCCCCACACATAAAATAACTCATCCTTTAGAATATTTTGCAATGACATTTCATGCCTCCTTGAGAGGTTCTTGGTTCTTTGACAACGATCACAAGCCTAGCAAATCATGAGCATCTTTAAACATGCTTGACCAATAAAAGCCAGATTGGAGAACTTTTGCCGCAGTTTGCGTTCCCCTAAAGTGTCCTCTATACGATGCAGAATGATAGCGGTGTAAAATACTCTGAATCTCGTCATCCGGAACACATCATCGAATTATTTGATCTGTAAAATGTTTGAATAAAATTGGCTCATCCCAATAATATCACTTGCATTATGGAGAAATTTCCTCCGTTTTTGACTGTTGAGCTCGGGTGGTAGTAACCCGCTTACTAAGAAATTAATGATATTGGCATACTAAGGTAATGCCGTGGCAACCAACAGTTGCTCATCTAGGAAATCCTCTTTAATGAGTTGGATATTGCCATCTTCATTACCTGCTTTAAGCCTTGACAAGTGATTAGCCACTTGATTCTTGGTTCCCTTCTTATCTCGAATTTCAAGATCAAATTCCTGTAGAGTAAGATCCACCGAATTAACCTTTGCTTGGCATCTTTCTTGGTCACCAAATACTTAATCACAGAATGACCTGTATAAACTGTAAGGCTATTTGATCAAAATGGCCCCAAAAATAAATAATTATATAAATGACCCAAGTTTAAAAAAATAACCAAAAAAACTTTAAATGAACAGTAAATTAGAGTGGAGGGGACTTAGATGGCCGACACCACCTAGAGTATTGTGCCAATCATCACTTGATAATTTTCTTAGGTGTTAAAAAAATATTTTTGAGGCTGGGGGACCTAAATGGCCGGCACCCTCATACTTTTTTTCCACATGTATCATACTGGTATATTTTACATGAGTATTTGAAAAAAAATTGGGCTAGTGGACTTTGATGGCCGACACCAAATTTATATATTAAAAAGAAATTTTTTTTTGGATGTTGGCCAACTGATGGCCGGCACCCACTTTTTTAGAATTTTTTTTTTTGGGTTTTGGGGTACTAGATAGCCGGCTTAAGCTTTCTCGGGGATCGAAAATTTTTTTTGTTTGCTTGGACACTGATGGCTGGCATCCTTGTAGAATGTTCATGTTTTATTATATTTTTATCATAATTATCAAGTTGGCATAGTATAAAATATTAAGTCTAGCGTAGTACAAATATTAAGTAAAAAATATATAATTCCAACAAATAATATTATGCAAATAATAATATAAGAAAACACGAACATTCTACAAGGATGCCGACCATTAGTGTCCCAACAGACGAAAAAAAATTTCAGTTTCTAAGAAAGCTGAAGTCGGCCATCTAGTATCACCAACCCCAAAATTTTTTTCTGAAAAAGTGGGTGCTGGCCATCAATTGGTCAGCACCCAAAAAAATTATTTTTAATCTGTAAATTTGGTGCCGGCCATCAGGGTCCCCTAGCCCAAAATATTTTTTCAAATACTCGTGTAAAATATACCAGTAGGATACGAGTAGAAAAAAATGACTAGGGTGCCAACCATTTAGGTCCCCATGCCCCAAAAAATATTTTTTTAACACCTGAGAAAATTATCAGGTGATGATTGGCACAATAATCTAAGTGGTGCTAGCCATTTAAGTCCCCCACCCTAATTTACTATTTATTTCAGGTTATTTGGATGATTGTTTTTGAACTTGGGTTATTTATGTAATTAATTATTTTTTGGGGCCATTTTGGTCAAATAGCCAAACTGTAACTTTGGTACCAACTAAATAAGATCTGAATTTTTCAAATGCAAATACCACGGCCAATAGTTCCTTCTTAATAGTCGTGTAATTCAACTGCACATCTGTCATGGTTCTGCTAGCATAATAAATGGCATGAAATACTTTATCCTTTCTTTGCCCAAGTAATACTCCTATAGCAAAATCACTGGCATCTCACATGAGTACAGAAGGTAGTGTCCAGTTTGGTGCTATGACAATCGGTGCTTGCACTAGTTGCTTTTTAAAATTTTCAAATGCTTGTAAACAAGACTCATCAAACTTGAAAGCGTTAATAAGATCCTACATGGCCAAGGAAACTTTGAATGCCTTTAATCGTGGTAGGTGGTGGTAATTTCTCAATAACCACAATCTTTGCTTTGTCTATGGTAATCCCTTGTAGTGAAATTTTATGATCCAGAATAATTCCTTCACATACCATGAAATGACATTTCTCCCAATACAGAACAAGGTTCATTTCTTCACAACGAAAAAGAACTAGCTCTACGTTCTTCAAACCTTCAAAAGTATTGCCAAACACCAAGAAGTCATCCATGAAAACTTATAAGAATTTCTATTATATCCGAAAATATTGCCATTATACAATGCTTAAATGTTGCTAGAGAATTGCACAACCCAAATGACATTCTTCTGAAAGCAAAGGTTCTATACGGGCATGTGAAAGTGGTCTTTCTTGATCAGTAGGAGCTATGACAATCTGGTTATACCCTGAATAACCATCCAAGAAGAAACAGAAGGCTTTCCCTACTAGTCTATCTAACATTCGATCGATGAACGACAAAAGGAAATTATCTCTCCGAGTTTTTTTGTTAAACTTATGATAGTCCATGCATACTCTCCATTCTGTGGTAGTACGAGTTGGGATGAGTTCGTTGTTGTCATTGCTAACTATGGTGACACATCATTCTTTTGTACATATTGAACAGGGCTCACCCATGAACTATCTGAAATAGGGTATATTATTCCAACATCAAGCCATTTAATAATCTCCTTTTTAATCACTTCCTTCATAATAGAGTTCAATCTTCTTTGCTACTCAGTATACTTCCTATGGCAATCCTCTACTAGAATCTTATGCATGCAAATAGCAGGACTGATTCCCTTTATATCAGCAATTTTCCACCTTAGTGCCTTCTTAGATTTCTTCAAAACTTCTAATAATTTCTTCTCTTGATCAGGTGTTAATTCTTCAGATATGACTACTGACAAAGTGTTGTTGTCTCCCAAGTAGGCATACTTTAAGTGTAACGGTAAATGCTTTAACTTCAAAGTAGGAGGATCCTCCATGGAAGGTCTAAAAAGTTTGAAAGAATGAATTAATAAATTTAATGGTTCGAAACTCCTCTATTTTCGACATTCAAATTGCTTGGTCTCCATAAGTTCATCAAGTTCACTAATCAGTTCTTCTTTAGCTAGTTCAAATGGGTCTCTATCATCATCAAAATTGCTGCGACATAACTTTGCAAATTCTTCCTTTACAACTAAGTCGAGAAATCCAATGGCACGAAATTCTGCATTTTTATCTGCACACTTCATGGCATATAAAACATTAAAGGTTATTTGTTGATAATTGATCCTCATTGTTAACTCACCTTTCTGCATATTAAAAGCATTCTACCTGTTGCTAGAAAAGGTCTACCAAGAATAATTGGTACCTTTTTATCATCTTCACACTTCAGAATAATAAAATTTACTGGAAAAATAAATTTATCAACTCTTACCAGCACATAGGAGTGATCTCCTAGCTACAGCATGACAGTGGTAGGTCTTGCCTTCCCAATTTCTAACTTCCTGAAAAAAAACATAGGCATTAGATTTATACTTGCACCTAAATCACATAATGCCTTGCCAACATAATGGTTTCCAATTGAATAAGGGATAGTAAAACTCCCCGGGTCCTTCAACTTTGGAGGTAATTTGTTCATCAACATTGCTGTGCACCCTTCAGTGAGAGCAACAGTTTCAAATTCCCCTAATTATAGCTTCTTTGACAAAATATCATTCATGAACTTAACGTAATTTGGTATTTGCTCCAATACTTCCACCAATAATATGTTGATATGAAGTTGCTTCAGGACATCCAAAAATTTTTTGAATTGAAAATCTTGCTTAAACTTCTGAAATCGCTGAGGAAAAGGTGGCGATGGCCTTCCTTTAACTTGTTACGGATGTTTTACCGTGGTATTCTTATTGGCAGCACGTGCTGATTCTGCTTCAACATTATTTTGTTTGACCTTCTCAGTTGCAGACTGTTCCACGATTGGCTTTAAATTCATTCCGCTATCCTCTTCAACAACAAGATCATTAATAACTCCAGGTAGCTAAGTACCACTTTTGAGTGTAATGGCCTTGCAATGTTCCTCCCATTAAGATCTTGAATTTTTAGTATCACTCGATAATGCTCCTTGGGGTCTTGAACTTAATGCACTGGCAATCACACCTACTTGATTTTGAAAGCTCTTAATGATGTAGCTTGACTTTATATTACAACATCGATCTTGGCCATATATTCCTTCAACAGAGATTCCATCGATGAATAAGATGATGCTGAACTTTGTTGAACATTTTGCCGTGGCATGGGTTGATTATATCTAGGTGGTGCACTTATGACATTCTGTTGAGCAACATTATAGGAATTTCCTAATCCTTGATTACTCCAGCTGAAGTTGGGATGTTGTTTCCACCCTAGATTATATATATTGAATATGGATTACTGTTTCGATTGAAATTTTCCATGTAATATACTAAGCTGGGTTCGATAGGCATTCATCAAAAACATGATCTTCCCCATAATAAACACATGTTAGGTTGGCTACTTTCATTTCCTGCACTGCAGCTGGTCTCTTTAATGTTTTAATCATATTGGCTAGGGATGATACCTGAGCTGTTGATAAGGTGATTGCGTCAAGCTTCCTTGCTCCAACAACTCTTTTGCATGTACACACTCTTGTAGTCAAATATTGATAATCATTGTTAGCTATCTTTTCTAGAATTTCATATGCCTCATTCTATAATTTATCTAGCAAAGTGCCATTGGCAAATGCATGAACTACCATCCTTGTAGGTGCGTTTAATTTGTTGTAATTCATTTCCATTTGTGTCTAATGTTGGAAACCATGTATCAGGAATTTTCTAAGCAAATCTTTGAATCTCTCTCAAGCTTTATATAACATCTTATCCTCGGATTGCCGAAAAGATGTAATTTCGTTTCTTAACTTGGCATTCATGTTTGGAGGGTTGTATCGCAACAAAAACCTTTGACAAAGTTCATTCCAAGATGCTACCGTTTCTAACGGCAAAGCATTTGACCATGTTTTGGCACGATCTCGCAATGAATAAGGAAATAACTTGAGTCTCAGGGCATTTTTAGGAACACCCTATTGCCTGAATGAATTATAGACCTCCAAAAAGATTCTTAAGTGCAGCTGTGGATATTTAGAAGGTAATCCAAAATAGGCACTACATGTTCTCTAATATGTAGTAGCCCAAATTAGGGCCTAAATAGAATAGTAGTTTTGAAACCATGATTCTGAGGTCAAACTATTTATTCCGATTGAGTTTTAGTGTTTATTGAGTAATTGAATGTTTGTGTGAAATTTTGGTTGAGAAATTTTATTGTTTGAATGTTCAATTTGATAAGTTCGACTAAATTGCAATGGATGAAAAGTGTGTTTATAATCCATAAAGGTACTTGATTGAGATGGGTTTTTAAATTGAGAGTCCTTAGTTGGTAATTAGACCATTATATTATAGTTTGGACACAAAATGCCTATAGAGGGATAAAATAACTAAAGGATTAATGAAGGGCAATTTGGTTATTTTGTTAATAAAAGAAATAAAAGGGACAATAAGGCTAAAATTTTGTCCATCTTCATCCTCTATAGCCGAAAATTGCAAGGAGCCATAGCTAGGGTTTTGTGTCACTTTCAAGCTTGATTGTAAGTACCTCTTAGCTCTGTTTTTGATATTCTTCGTATTTTTGAAATCCTCGTAGCTCGATCTAGCAATTTCTACCACTATTTTGAGCTCGAGCTTGTCTTTAAAATTTTACCCGTGGATGACATACATGTATTTTGATGTCTAGAGGTAGAATATAAAAGTTTGAAATGTGATAAATAATTTTTGCTAGATGATTTTTGGTGAAATTGATAAAAAGGACTTATTTGCAAAAGATGAAATAATATGTGTATAAAATGTAAAATAGTCAAAATTATGGGCTGCTATAAGAAAGAATATGAATCGGCTAGGCTTGGGTGTGTGAAAAATAAACACATTTACTTTTACGAGCTTAGGGACTGAAGTGTAAATATTGAGAAATTTAAGGGCTAAATTTTAAATTTTGCCATAGGAAGATTTTGGACTGATTTGAATAATGAGTATATTAAATAAACTAAATGTGTCATTATAGATCAAGAAGAACGTGGAATCGACCTTGACAGAGGAAAAGGAAAGGATTCAGACTAAATTGCAAATTTACACATTTTGTATCGAGGTAAGTTTATATGTAAACGATACATCCTTTTTATTTATGTTTTTACATATTAATGTCTTATGTGAAATGTGAGTGAATATTATTGATATTTATTAAAATGATGAAAAGTGGGAAAATTCCTGGATGAACCTTCGAAATAGAAAAAGGATACGGATGGACACCGTATTTATTATTATTGGTGGGCTGTGTGCGATACCACCGTATTTACTATTATTGGTGGGATGTGTGCGATACCACTGTATTTACTATTATTGGTGGGTCGTGTGCAATACCACCGTATTTACTATTATTGATGGGCTGTGTGTGATACCACCGTGTGTATAGTATATGTATCCGATATTATTCCAAAGTGTTCTGACTATGGCACATTCAAGGTAAAAAGTTATCATTTCAAATTTTATTTTAGTGGTAATACTGATGATGAGAGAGAGGAGCTTCGGCTCCAAGATCCGCCTTAACCGTGAGTTGAAAAAGGAAGTTGAATGTAGACTCTAAATAAGCGCTTCTCGGGAGGCAACCTGAGTGTTTTTGTGTTATGTATTTATTTTAATTTATAAAAAACTTTCATTCATTATCATTTTTTAAAATTTAAAAATTAAAAAAGTATATTGATTTTTAGTTTTATTACTTAAAAAAATTTGAAAAAAGGGGTTGCACGGCCTGAGGTGATCTACACGGGCATGTGTCAGGTCGTGTGGCTACTGGGCATAATTTTTTAATTTTATTTCAACATAGTGAGTTACACGGGCTAGGGACATGACCACGTGAGACACAAGGCCTATCACACGGGCGTATGTGAGACCATGTGCCCCTACGGCCTCCCACATGGGTGTGGGAGAATCGAAGGGTGATTGCACACGGCCTGGACACATGGCCTTAACACATGGGTGTGTGTCAGACTGTGTAGCTACTTGGCATAATTTTTCCTCCTTTTCGAAGCATCACACAAGCTGGGACTATACACATGGTTGTGAGACACGACTGTGGGTCCCAACACGAGCCAATACATGATCATGTCCTCCTTTAAAATTAAAAACCCTAAATTTTTTTAGGTTCACCCCATCTCAGCACCGATTTGCCCCTAAATCCTTTCCTTTCAACTTCCCAGCCCTTCACCCCCGATTAACACCAGCCAGCACTCTCACCTCGTCAGTCATCCTTCCATCTCCCTTTCTTACATCATACTATCCTTAGTCGATCAAGCCACTATAACAGCCAAGTTCGTTTCCCCTTCTTTTTTCACCATTGTCATACCACCACCGCAGTTGGTCTACTTTGTATCTTCCCCCTTTGTTTCTTTTCATTTGTCCACCAAACAATCGTAACCCCTACCATTCCTTCTCCTTTGCACTATCTTCGCTGGTCATTCCAACCACCTTCGTCGACCACCGCCATTCGTGCCTCCATCACCACCATCGCATCCCCCACCGTTTGATTCCCCTCCCATTACTGTTTGTTTATTTTATTTTATTTTACTTTATTATTATTATTATTAGTTTTATTTTCAGTTTTATTTTTATTATCTTTGGTATATTGTGTGACTACTGTTCCAATTAAAATAATTAGGTTTAGCTATAATATTATTATTGTTGTTTTTGTTTGATTCTAATTAGTATTATTTCTAGTTGATATTAGGAGTAGACTTTTATTTTGGTTATGTGATTTGGCTTTCGTCATTGGTTGGGTTGGTTGTCGGTATGTTCTATTTTTGCATGCTGATTTGTTTATGTGTTATTTCATTTGTACTAATGTTGCATTATTCGATTGTTATATGTTCTTGCAGATACATTGTAACAGTCCAGTTTATACCCTAGTCGGAACAATGGTTTCGGGACCACAAATCTGAGTTCGTATAATATTTTAATATTATTTTTGTGCCGTTGATATGTGAATTAGCATGTGGTAAATTTCCGTAAGCGAATTTGTCTGTTTGCATATTTAATTTGACAAAAGGACTAAAATGCATTGAATGTGAAAGTTGCATGATATTTGTTAAGTATCAAGGTGTTATGGATTTTAAAAGAGTCCCCTTATAAGACAATTGTGCCAATATTTAGTTAGTGGATGCATAAAAGACATTAATGGCCTTATATTTATGTATTTTATATGTTTTTTTGTAAGGTTAATTTTGTAAATGAATAAATGGTTAATGTTTTAATAAAACAAAACATTAAAGTGGCCATTTCCATTCATCTTTCATCGAATTGTTGTAAGAAAAAAGAGAGGGATTTGCTTTGTTATATTCGGCCATATCTAAGCTCAAATTAAGGTATGTTTTTTTCGGTTCTTGATAATTTCTATGTTTTTGTAATTGTTGCTTCGAATGCTTCTAAACCCATGCTTCAATTTTGAAGATTGATGATGTTTGTGAAATGAGACTTTGATGAACTCATGTGATTTGTGATGTTTAATAGTGAAATATGAAAGATATGTGTTTGATGAACATGTTTTGTTCTTGAAGTTTTGATGACTTTAGCTAAATAGGGCTAAATTGAGAAAATGGTAAATGGAAGGACTAAATTGCAAATATGATGAAATATTTGGGCTTATATAGTCCCTAGAGAGGTTCGAACAAGCATGTGTGTGTGTGGATTTTATGAATTTAATGTTTTGTGAAAAATGGACTAAATTGTTAAAGTGTGCAAATATAAGGGTTAATTTGTAAATAGCCCTAAATGTGTGTCTATGGATTGAATTGAATGAACTAGTGAATAAAAGAGTTAATTCTGAATATGTTTAGATCAAGAACTGAGGAAAACGAACTTAGATCGCGGGAAAGCGAAAATAACCGAGTAGCCGTTTTCATTCGATAAATCAAATCCGAGGTAAGTCACTATGCAAATAAACTTATCTGTATTGAATTGAATATATGTATTCATGTGTCTATCGATGAAAATGAATGAGTATGAGATGCTAAGTGTGAATTCTGAAATAAGTTCGATATAGTGATAAAGCCGAGAAGTCCCGTACGAACCTAGGAATAGATATGATTAACCATGTCATGACATAGGTATCTGTTCTGTTTTATCATGTAAGACCACGTCCGGGATGTTGGTGTTGATTTGAAATTTCGTGTAAGACCTCTTCTGGGATGTAGGCATCAATATGAATTATATGTAAAAGACCTCGTCTAGGACGTAAGCATTGATATGAACTTTATGAGTAAGACCATGTCTGGGACATCGGCATCATATTGACTCGTGTAAGACCACATCTGGGACGTTGGCATCGTTATGATCTGTACATGTAAGACCCTGTCTGGGACAGTGGCATCGATATACAAGTGCATGTAAGACCACGTCTGGGACGTTGGCATTGTACTACAATTTTGAGCTTTCTGAGTATCCTACTAGGTTCCTAAGGGTTCAACGGGCAAGTCTACAATACAAATGGTATATCCGAGCTATGATCAATAAGTGAGTGATTAGCCGTTTCAGGTACGTTGAATGCACATTAAGTGTGTATAAAAGGTAAGTACCCATATGACTTTGATATGAAGAAGAGTATGATTGAAAAAGAGAATGTGAATCTTAAAATGTTGAATGTGGCAAATGTGGCCATAAGTTTATGAACCAAGTTATATATATGATAGTTGCTAAGTGATCGATATATATGTGCCAATGTGTTTATTTGTATATGACTTACTAAGCATTCGGAAAGCTTACTCTGTGTGTGTGTTTTCTTGTTTTATAGGTCATCGAAGTTACTGAAGTCTCGGGATTGTCAAGGATCGTCATCGCATTACTAAACTTATTTTGGTACCCTTTTGAAAATGTATATAGCTAATTATGGCATGTATAGGCTAGATAGGTGTATATGTTTATAAAGTGAGCATGGCCATATGTATTGGCAAGTTTTTGAGTTGATAAATGTTTGAATGAATGAGTTATGAAGCATATATTTAGTATGTTTTGATGCATATGGATGTTAAGTTTTGGTTAAGCAAATGGGTGATACATGTTTGAAATGATGTATGGATGAAGTAAACCATTTGATATGTTTTGGTTTCCATATATGCATATTATGTTTAGGTATATATATTGCTGGTAGGAAGACCCTGAGTGGGTGGCATATTGGTCTTGTAAAAGGGCCTATAATGTCACACGGTTGAGGCACACGGGCATGCCTAAGACCATGGGTAAATTGGCAGAATGTGGCTTAAATTGCATACGACCTTGGCACGGCCGTGCCTACAGGTCGTGCGAGAAATGGCAGTATGTGATCTAGTAGTACACGGCCTTAACACATGGGCGTGCTTGGTGATCGTGTTGATTTTAGCAGAATACTACCACGGGGAGGTAGCACATGTGTGTCATGTAGCCGTGGGTGAGGCACGGCCTACCCCCACGGCCGTGTGTCCCTTGTATGTTAGAAAAGTTTCAAATTTTTATGAAATTATGTATGTGTTTCAATTTAGTCCCGACTCGGTTTATTAGCATGCTTAAGTTCTCGATGACCTACTCAAGGGACATTATGATTGATATTGATGAATGGTTGAACGATTAATTCTGTAAATGTTTTCAATCTATCTGGTAACGCCTTTAACCCTAATTTAGTGATCGAAAATGGGATAGGGGTGTTACATACATTATGACTAATAATAGAAGTAACACTAAGGTTGCCGTCCCCACTTCAAAAAAGCGGAAGACACTAGGTGCGGCCTCATCCTTAACCCCTACTTCAGTTGCGAGACACCCGTGTCTCCAATCTTTCCCAGGTCCACATGATGACCAATATGGGCATCTAAAGGAGAGACCATTGGGTTTAGTTCATTGCATAGATTGGGAGGCATTAGAGGCGATTCACTTGGTTGACCGGGTTCAGACCCTCATTGACACAACTCTATGGGATCAGTTCTTCTCTATCGTTGAGTCGGCTTATTTAGAACTCACACAGGAGTTCTGTTTGACATTCTCCCTTCAACATGTTATGTCACGGTGCGATGAGTTGTGTACTGTATCATTTAGACTCAGGGGTGTGACACCCTATCTGAGTGTCTTAGGATTCGGAGCCACCCTTGGACCCTATTTCGAGGAGTTCATGAGTACTGAGACGTTCCCCACATTATATCGACATATCCACCTCTCAACCTCTCTTTGTTGGACTGATATTTATGTGACTATGACACCATAAAACCCAAGTTAGTCAAAGGCAACTTCTCTACCTTCGGCATTGCGCTACATCCATGCCATTTTGGCACACACATTGATCGGTTGGAGGAAGAGCACCGGGGTCATAGGTACATATGATACTTGTAACACCCCAAACTCAGCTTAGACGTTATGGCCGAATTCGAAAGTGTCACATGAAATGGGGTTGAAAACTATTGTCGTTAAGTTAAACCATACCAGTTCATCAGCCCTTATCGCTATTATCAATTTCAAAACTCTAATTCTTTTAATTGCTTAGAGATAAAACATATTTGTAGCGGAAGCTTTAAAATGAGTACGCTGTCTTTAAAAAATCGTTGAAGATTTTAGAAACCCTTACTTTCGGTAAAGTCCGAGCTATATCTCGTTTTGCAGATATAAAACCATAAAATCGCAGTCTAACCCGAATTAAAATAAAACCGTCCATAAAGTCTGAATTACATAAAATAAACCCAGAATAAACCAGAACATAAAAGTTTAATCATAACCATAACCAGTTCGAACATGTGGTCACCGATGGGCTCCACAGCACCGATCTGCTTAAGACTGTGGATTACCTGTACATAATAAGCAAACAGAGTGAATTTACGTAAACTCAGTGTGTAACCCCATAGAATTAAGCATGCAAACAACCAGAATATCAGAATCAGTTAGATACAGATTTGAGCCTAAGCCCATCCTAGATATAGATACAGATATGCGAATCAGAATCAGAAATAAGATATCCTACCTCCATCCTCTACACACCATCTCCGACCATCCTTGAACACCATGTGGGGTTTAAAACACCCACCCAGCCCTACACACCATGTTGTACCGATGCAACACATAATAGATATAACGCAACCATGCTGCCAGGTAATAGGCATACTGCCTTTCAGAGCAGTTCCTCCAATATACAAATACAAAAAGATAATTGAACATTGTTGCATGCTTATGATCGTATACAGATAGAAGATAATAGTGCGAGTAGACATGCATCAGAATTTTAATCAGATCAGAATATCAAACAGACAATTCATACGGTTTAAAGTTTAATTAGCCCTTATCGACCCTACAATAGGCCCACAGTCGTTTAGGATGACCCGTCAACCCTAGGAAAAATTATGATAAATGGGCCCACACGCCCAGATTGGCCTTGCCCATGTGGATCACACGGCCTGGCCCAGAAACCACACGCCCGTGTGGGCCCACATGCCCGTGTGGCCTATACGCCCAATTTGGCCTAGCCCGTGTGGCTCACACGGCCACACTCCGTCCATCACACGGCCGAGGGCTACGCACAACCATGTCTTCGTCGACCACACATTCGTGTTGTCGCACACATCCTACCACACGGGCGACCACACGCTCGTGTGGCGTCGATAGATTGTAATTTTGGCTTTCGCCGAATCCTATTTTTCTGCGTTTCGGGTACACACCTGGTATTAATTCAATGCAAAAACTATCCCGAGCCTTCCAAAACCTAAAAATTGATATTTCAAAGCTCGAATTTAGTAACACTAATGCGACTCAATCAAAATTATTTCACAATCAAAACCTTACAATGCTCGCGAAAACTTACCGTTATCAAACTGAAATGTAACAACCCGGTTTTAGCTAAATCGGAACAGTGGTTTTGAAACCACAAATATGGTGTCAAAAATTATTTTAATATTATTTTATGTGTTTACAGCATGTTATTTGATATGTGTGAAAATTTCGTGAGCTAATTTTATCGTTTAATTGCTCAATTTGAGAAAAATGGCTAAATCGAGTAAAATGCAAAAGTTGCATTCTATTATTTAAAGGTGTCAAATTGCTGGACATCCATTATATGTTTTTATATGTTTATAATAAAGGTTATATTAGTAAATTTATTAATTAAGTTTAATAAGTAAAACAAAATCAAAATTATTCTTTTATCATCTTCCTTGGCCGAATATTAAGAGAAGAAAAGCCAAAGCTTTAGGTTATCATTTGGCTAGGCTAATTCAAGCAATTAAGGTACAATTTTTGATTCGTTTTTGATGATTTTTATGTTTTTGAGATCATTACTTCGTATTCTAGCTAGCCCGTACCTTAGATTTCAAAACTGTTAAAGATTTTGAGAGTTTCAATTGTTTAATTTATGAGTTCTTTGATTTTTAAGGTTGAAATATGAAAGTTTGATGATAGATTTTCATGTTTTGTAAAGTGATTTTTGATAAAAATGCATAATAGGGATTAATTTGTGAAATGTGCAAATTGAGTGGTTGAGATGTGAAATAAATGAAAGTTTTGGGCTGCTAGGGGCATATATGAAATTTGGCCAAGCTTGGGTTTAAAGAAATTATGTGAATTTTGTGTATTTTTGAAAGAGGGACTAAATTGATTAAATGTGAAAGTTTAGGGGCCAAAGTGCAAATAGGCCTAAATGTATGTTTTGGACTAATTTGAATGAGTGGTTGATTAAAGAAGTTAATTTTGAATATATTTAGATTAAGAAAAGAGGAATCCGAAATTAGATCAGGGGAAAGGCAAGATTATGGAGTAATTGACTCATTTCGCTGTTTTCGTACTCGAGGTAAGTTCGTATGTGACGATTTCTTTATAAATGTATGATAAATGATTTGATATTGCCTAAATAGTGATAATGAGATTTTTATTAATGTATGAATTTTAAATATGATTCTACAGATATATTTGAAGATGGAATCGACAAGGTAAAAGTCCTGGTTGAACCTTAGGAATAGATTTTGGATATTGATGATATGTTAAAAGATGATATACCGATTTGACTTCGGGCCATGCATATCATATGTGTTGGCTTTGGGCCATGATATCGGCATTACGGGTGCGAGTGATACCTTGATTTGGCTACTGGCCATGGTATAGGTATTTCGGAAAGAAGTTACCTTGATTTGGCTTGGCCATGGTATAGGTACTCTGGGATAAGCTACCTTGATTTGGCTTCGGGCCATGGTATAGGTACTTATTGATTGAGATCCTTGAGTATACAACTTCTATTCTAAATGGTTCAATGGGTAAATGAATTATGTGGTTGAGAAAGAGGTTAGTACGAGGCGATACAAGTATGTACAGAACCTATTTGAGTATTAAATAGAGAAATTTCGATGAGATGGTATTTGATCATGTTTTGAGACATGAGAAAGGTCTGTAGTTAATGTGTATATAGTGATGTTATGTATAATTGGTTGATATGTATTTATTTCATGAATTAAGTTATTCACATACGAGCTTACTAAGCTATGAAGCTTACTCAGAGTTATTTTTCTATGTTTTATAGTGAATAAAGGCTAGCTCGGATCCGGGAGTTGTCGGGAACATCATCGCACTATCGGACGTCTATTTGGTACTTTTGAGTTATGTATATATGGTATATGGCATGTGTAACACCCATAACCCGTATCCATCACTGGACTAGGGTTACGAGGTATTACTGATCAAATCATAACATTATACCATCATAGCTCACACATCAACACATCATAATAATCAATAGCACAAAGTCCCTTTAGTAGGTTTACGAGACCTTAAACATGCTTTAAAGAAGGTTCGGGACTAAACTGATCTCATTTGGAAACTTTACAAAACTTAGAAAATTTTTCATCTTAAACAGGGCACACTCCCGTGTGGCTAGACCATGTGCCACACACGGCCATGCCTTAGACCATGTCTTACCCCATGCACAACTCTGACTATATTCACACGGCCTGTCACACGCTCGTGTGTTTGGCCCGTGTGCAACTCTGACTTGAATTACACATCCTGTCACATACCCGTGTGTCTGGACCGTGTGCAAATTTGATCTAATTCGAACAAGGACAGTGAAGGACACAGTTGAGACACACGCCCGTGTGGGAAATTATAGGCCATTTCCAAGGCCACTTTGGCACCCATTTTGGGTTATTCCTACATGCAGTAGTATAGCTTGATCGTTATTTTAGTTCCCCGACAACGACGCCAAAAACTTGATCGTTATTTTATCAAGTTTTAAAATTTATAAAGAGAATGATCGAACATGGAAACTAACTCTGACAATGATTTAAGGCAAGTGCACCTATCAAACAGTAGTATAGCTTAGGCAAGACCGGATTGTCGAACCCAAAGGAATTAAAAGTACTAATACTAACCTTTTTTCTATTATTTAGCCTAAATATTAAGTGATTGGTTGTTTGTTTAATCTAAAACTAACTAACTACTAAGCTAAAGATGCAAAGACAAAAAGAATGAATTGGGGAAATACTGTAGGGAAAACTCAGGTTGATTAAGACGATACCCTTAGGAAGAATCCACCTAGACTTCACTTGTTATCTAACACCGAACTGCATTTATTTATTCACTTGACTTGATCCGTAAGATTCCCTAATTTATATTAAACCCTCTCGAGGCGAATAACGTCTAACCACAGGTTGATTAATTGAAATCTCTTTCTAATTAAAACCCCTAGAATCGCATTAACTCGATCTATGGACTCCCATATTAGGTTTCACCCTAATCTGACAAAATCTCGTCACCCTATCTCCAAGCGCGTGATCAACTCCGCTTAATTATGCTAGATCTACTCTTAGGCAGGGACTTTTGCTCCACCACCTAAGCACATTCAACTTGAATCAATATCCCGAAAATATTAACACAAGAATTAAGCTCACATAATTAAGAACAAATCAAGTATTTATCATATAGTTCAGAAAACAATATCAATATCCGTCTTAGTTTCATGCCCTTCAGGTATCTGAAGGGCTTAGTTCATAACAATAAAAGAAAACATCTCAGAAGAAAAGATAAAACAAAACATAAGAAATCCCTAAAACCCCTTGAAGAATTGAAGGAGAGATCTGCCATATTGAGTATAATTCCATCTTCTTGAGATGAATCAACTAGCTATCTTCGAGTGATTCCCACAAATCTGGCCTTTTTGGCTCGGCTCCTTGGCCTAGCTGCGCTAGCTCCCCTTGAAGGTTATGCTTAGGGTGTTTATATAGGCTCTTGGAATGCTTTATTTGGCCCCTAAGTATCCTAATTCAAGTATAATTCCTACTCGGGTGTTTGAATAGGCTTTGGAATGTGTTTCTTTTCCTTCAAGTATCCAAATCTGAGTGAAACTCCTATTGGCCGCGGTAGGGACACGGTCATGGCACACGCCCGTGTGAATCGATTTCAGGCCGTGGTCGAGTTTGCTGATGAGGCACGGTCATGTATTTCGGGGTCCAAGTGTGTTCTAGTAATTTAATGAGACACGACCATTTGGTCTTAGGCCTAGGCTGTGTTGATTTCTTCTTTGGCCCAATTTGGTTTGTTTTGAGCCCGTTTCTCGTTCTTTTCATCCCTAGGTGCTTTCCTGAGTATAAAACATGAAAAGAAAGGATTAAGAGCACCTTTTTACACAATTCAGGGAATAAATCATCCAAAAGTATGCTAAATATGAGATTAAAATATGTTACTTTTACGGTTTATCAGTACCCGTGCAATCGCACAACTTCAGAAACATACAATTCAGCTAATTTATCAAGTGAATAATCTGTTTTCACCGAATAAAATGAGCTGATTTCTCTTAATCTGTCAAATATCACCCAAATTGCATCTTTCTTTCTTGGAGATAGGTCCCGACACAAATTCCATCGTGATTCTCTACCATTTCAACTTAGGAATCATGATCGGTTGTAATAAACCCGAAGGTACCTAATGTTCAACTTTAACTTGTTGACAAACTAAACATCTCGAAACAAACTCTGAGATATCTCGTTTCATACCAGGCCACCAATAAAACTATTTCATATCATTGTAGATTTTCATACTTCCCAGATGAATAAACAAACGACTATTATAAGCTTCACTCAAAACCAACTAAATCAACTCTGAATTTCTCAGAACACAAATTCGATTTCTGAATCTCAAACAATCATCATCAATTCAAAATTCTGAATTTGAATTTAAGCCACACTGCTCTCGTTTTGCTAGCATCTCATTGTCAACTTTTTGAGAATCACAAATCTGCTATAAAAACAACGGTATTGCTTTCAATTAAGCTAAAATCGAGCCATCATCACACAAATCTATCTTAGTATTCATTGCTTGTAAAGTGAATAAAGACTTTTGGTTCAAAGCATCAACAACAACTTTAGCTTTTCCCGGATGATAGTCAATCACAAGTTCGTAATCTTTTAACAGTTCTAACCATCTTTTCTGTCGCAGATTCAAATCTTTCTGAGTCATCAAATTTTTCAAGCTCTTGTGATTAGTATAAATGTGACATTTCTCACCAAATAAGTAGTGATGCCAAATATTCAATGCAAATACAATAGCTGCTAATTCCAGATCATGCGACGAGTAGTTCTTTTCATGCGGTTTTAACTGTCTTGAAGCATAGGCTATAACTTTTCCTTCTTGCATCAATACACAACCTAAACCATTTAACGATGCATCACTGTAAACTATGAATTCTTTACCCAAGTCAGGTTGAGCTAACACTAGTGCCTCTGTCAACTATGCTTTCAACTGTTCAAAACTCTGCTGACACTTTTCGTTCCACTCAAATTTAACATCTTTCTATAATAATTTCATTAACGGAGTTGCAATCATCGAGAAACCTTTCACAAACCGTCTATAACATCCAGCTAGTCCCAGAAAACTACGGACTTCAGTCACATTCCTCGGAGGTTTCAATCCAAAATTATTGAAGTCTTATTCGGATCAACTCGTATACCCGTAGCTGACACTATATGTCCCAGAAAACCAACCTCAAGCAACCAAAACTCACATTTACTAAATTTTGCATACAATTGCTTCTCACGTAGAGTCTGCAACATGATTCTCAAATGCTCACCATGTTGTATCTCATCACAAGAATAAATCAAAATATCATCAATAAACACAACAACAAATCGATCCAAATACGATCTGAATATTCGGTTCATCAAATCTATAAATACTGCAAGAGTATTTGTTAGTTTGAAAGGCATAACTAAAAATTCATAATGCCCGTACCTCGTTCTAAAAGCAATTTTTGGCACATCTGATTCTTTGACTCTCAACTGATAATAACCTAATTTCAAGTCTATTTTCAAAAACACTGTAGCCCCTTTTAACTGATCAAACAAATCATCAATTTGCAGTAGAGGGTACTTATTCTTTATCGTCACTTTATTCAACTGTCAGTAGTCAATACACATCCTCATAGTGCCATCTTTCTTTTCCACAAACAACACAAGAGCACCCTAGGGTGAGAAACTTGGTCGTGCGAAACCTTTGTCTGTCAATTCTTGCAACTGAGACTTCAATTCTTTCAATTCTATCGGAGCCATTCTATATGGTGCTATTGGGATTGGAGTCGTTCCCACACTAACTCAATGCCAAACTCAACTTCTCGTATTGGAGGTAATCCCGGTAATTCTTCAAGAAACACATCAGGAAACTCACAAACCACAGGTACAGATTCAACTTTCTTTTCTGTCACTTTCGTATCAATCACAAATGCAAGAAAAGCTTCACACCCCTTTTTCATATAATTCAAAGCTTTCATTGAAGATATTACAGTCGGTAGTCCATTCAAATCACTATATTAAATTCGAACTATCTCACCATTCTGACTTCTCAAATCAATACTCTTCCATTTGCAGTTCACAATAGCACTATGCAAAGTTAGCCAATCCATACCCAAAATTATATCAAATTCATCAAAGGGTAGTAACATCAGATTAGCCGGGAAACAAATGTCTCGAAACATCAATAGATAATTTTAGCACACTTTATCAACCAGAACACACTTGCCTAAGGGGTTCGATACTCTAATTACAAACTTGGTAGACTCAACAGGTAGAGTCTTACTAGATACTAGCTTCACACACACATATGAATGAGTAGATCCTGGATCTATTAATGCAATCACATCAGTATCAAAAAGAGTGAAAGTACAAGTAATGATGTCTGGAGATGACGCTTCTTCGCGAGTGCGAATAGCGTAAATTCTGGCAGGTGCTCTCGCCTCCTATCTCAAAGATGTATCCGTTGTTCCTCTCTGAATACCACTCACATTTCCTGTGTTTTTGGGTGGCCTACCCCTAGCTTCCGTGTTACTCGGCCTCACACTTTGAACATTATCTTTCTCAGCCAACTCTGGGTAATCCCGAATAAAATGATCTCGTGATCCACATTTATATTAAACTCTATGTAACATCCTGAATTAATAGGCCTATGCGTTTAGTGGGTGGATATGTTTAATGTGTTAATTTGAGTGTTAGGGGTTTAAATTGGGCCCAGGATTGGGTCGAAGCCTTGGTTAAAATTCCTATTTGGGTACCATGGGGTTTAAAAGATGGTATCGGTGCTTTAGGTTGCAAAATGAGCTTGTGGCCCAGTAGTATGTGGTGTTGCAGAGGAGTTATAGGTTGGCGCTAATAGCAGGAGGTGAGGCCCAAGTTTTAGCCGCAAGGAGCCCATGTCTTTGGGCCATTTTCGGCACTTAAAAGGAGCAAGGAGGGGATGGCAATGAGGCTTAATTTTAGGAGGGATTTAATGTTTGGGATAATGTGGATATTGTGCTGATAATAGTAGGGAGAGGTGGTGTTATTTAGGCCTCTTCTAAAGGTATGAATAGATTAAGATAAAGGAGAAAAGATATGAGCTATCTGTTGAGAGCAGTGTTGGCTGAAATTCCATCTCTTAGAGGGGGAAAGAAATCGATTTCTTTATGGCAAAAGGGGTGCTGAAATTTCCCCCATTATTTGATCAATTGTTAGTTATCAGGAAGAGCACTTTCGGGTTTTGATAAGTAAGTGCTGAAATTCTCTATAAATAGGGGTGGTATCTCTTCAATTTCGGCATTTGAACCCTATTATTTTCCTCATTCTCTGTGTCGAAACTCTCAGTCATTCTCTACAATTTCTTTTCTTTTGATTTCTTCAAAAGCCGAAACCTCTCACTTTACTTTCTTTTTCCATTCTTTTCCTCTTGTGCCGATTTCTCTATAAAGCCGAAATCTCTAAGCCTATTCTCTCATCTTCACTTTCATTCAAAAGCTGAAACTCTGAACTTTCTTTTCATCTCCATAGTCGAATACCTCCTATTCTCTTTTTTTGATTTCTCCACTAAAGCTGAATCCGCATAGATTTCTTCCTATCATCTTCTCTCTTTTTGATCTTCTCAAAAGCCAGAAATTATTTGGGAGTTGTCGAATTCTTTGTTAAGGTAGGTGCCGATCTCTTCTGTTCTTTTCTTTACTTTCAATTTTTGGAAGCCAAAGCCGAAAGGCTTATAGGCGTGGTAAGGTTATCTTTTGAATAACGTTTGGTTTGTTCTTGTGTTCACATCATGGGGCGACACCTCAGAAAATCGGAGAAGATCAAATTATCTAGATTTCGAAAGTCGAAATCTGTTAGTCTCAAAGTATCCTATCTATTTTGAGATTTCAAGGTAAGGGGTTTTCATTAGATTTTCGCTATATTCGTTATCGTACTTAAGATCTTAATCATATGATATGGTTTAACAACCCTATTTCGTTATAGTAGTTCTGACAAGGACTTTTAATGGAATCAAATATGGATCAGGCAAAGGAGAGGATCGGGTTCGTAAACCCAATCCCTAAGTTTAAGAAACAAGCGGTGTCTACTGTTCGAGATTGGCCACTGGGTTGTGGACCGCTTCAAAACAATATCTTGATGAGATAGCGATCGATCGACTTACGATAGTGTCGACATAGAGATTGTCATCTTAACAGTAACCAGGTGTGTAAATCTCTATCACACTCACTAATTTGTATTAAATGTATGCTATGGGCTAAAATTCGGAAAGAGAGGTCAGATGAACAAATGATGCCCGAAAAGGGTAGGCAAGGGATGCCAGGTACATAATCATAGAAACTCCTCTATGTGTATCGAAGTATGAGAAAGTATGCGATCTATTTAGATAATTTAATGTTTCGATTATTGTATGTATGTATGCATGGGATGGGATTGATTGATTTACGGAAGGGGAGCAGGTCGCGAGGCGATCGGTGGCTTTGCCACATAAGTCACATAGTGATCGGTCTTTATGACAGGCAACATAGCTGTCGAATACTATAATGTATTACTGAGGTAGCATAGCGATCGGTGGCTTTGTCACAAAGGTCACATAGTGATCGATATGGTGTGTAGCGGATGGAGGGTTGATTGTAGAAATCCCCATGGTGTGAAGGTTGGTACGGGGGTGTGTAGAGGATGGACACTTAGGTTTGGGATGGGCCATGTTGCATGAAATATTCTGTTTCCATTGTGTGTGGGCCAAGGCCCATAATGTGTTTGTGGGCCCAAGGCTTTTTGTGTTTTTGGGATTTGCACACTGAGTTTTGGTGACTCACCCTTTTATTTTCCCCACTTTTCAGATAAGCAGTAGATCGTGGACATGAGAGCCGAGACGGACTCGAGGGGCCATCAAGATTATTATCTACATAGATTGTTTTCGGATTTTCATTTGAATTTTAATTTTCGAGAATATTTTTTGTAATAAAGCCTCTATTACTTAGGTTCTCGATTTATTTCTTTTATGATTAAATTTTTATAAACCTATGTTTTTTTCCTTAAAGTCTTAATTATAAAAATGGAATGGTAAATGGGCTTTTCAAACACAAACAACGCGAACGCTTAAAGTTGTTTCAAAAATTTCACAATTATTTGATTGACTGGCTACAATAAACTAAGATCTTCAAAACCCTTCAAAGCAAAGTTTTCAAGTTTCAACCCGTAGTATACCAGATCCGGTCATGACGTATGGGCCGAGTTTGGGGTGTTACACTCTATTATTGTACGTGCCCCAACATTCACCAATATGACGTCTCCCACACTATCTACAATCAGGCTTATTGTGTAACACCCCAAACCCGGCCCAAACACTACAACCGGATATGGTATGTCACTAAGAAAATTTTCGTAAAACAATCGTGTCGACAGAAAGCCCAAATGAGAATTTTATAAAATGTGCCTTAATAATCAAAAGCCCAAAACTTAATTACATGTCTTAGTTTTAAAATAAATAAAAATAAATAATAAAGGCCCATAATAAAACTAAAATGTAAACTAATGGCCCATGGCCTTATTACAACGTTGTTCAAATCCATAACATAAAATACTTTTAAAAAAAACTAATGGGGAACTTTTCACCGGATCCACATTCTTTTGCATGGCCACCTTGCGCTCCACTCCGGCCCGGTCCGTTGCACTAGTTGTCACCTGAAAGGTTAGTTTAATTTGGGTGAGTCGCGAGACTCAGTGTGCAACCCTCATGCACCACTAGATTTGGGCTTCATAGAACATAACAACAATTTCATTTACATAGATAACAAGTAATATGCAAAGCCCAACCCAATTGCCTAGGTTTCCATCCGCTACATGCCCCTGTACCAACCAACACACCATTGGGGATTTCTACAATCAACCCATACCGCTACACGCCAAGATGGCAGTCATGCTACTCATCAACATATATTGGCCAAAGCCCTTATAACAGATCACGGCATTAGCCTCTACAGTAAACCACGGTAAAAACCGCTTCACATATACATATACATATAACTTCCTCCTTTCATCACCCAACCCATGCAAACATGTATAATAATTTAAAAACATGTACAATAATTTACTTGTAACATATTTAGATTATTTACTAACCTGAGGGTCCTCTGTTTATATCTGAGATTTCGGCTTTTAATGTAACATATAAAACTTATGAATACATATATATATTAATAATCGGATCTAGATGGCGGGGAAGTATTACACACCTGATTTTCGTACTAATACTTTCTCTCGCTCACGCTACTATCACCGAGAGTACCACTATCGGTCCTCGATCTAACTTTGATGTTGGCCCACACCTCGATGGCCAATCTCGCACTACCAAACAGATCGCTTCTTGTATTTGGGTGTTGGTTGTACAGATCCAACCTTTTCTGCCTGGCTGTTATTTGAGTCCATCCTTAATCACTAAATCATTTAAATGATGAGATCTATTACTCAACAACTATAACTCTTAAATCAAATTCTTACCTAATTAATTGAATCCCGATTGTCGTTGAGAACTCGTCACCTCCCTTCCTACATTCGGCCATCACCAAAAGTAATTAACCAAACCAATGATCGAAAGCCATCTAACACTTTATGCCATTTGGCCGAAAACAAAAGAATAGAAAGGTAGCCATTTGGCCGAACCTACCCTTGGCCACCTACCTTCGGCTTTTCACAATTTGGCACTATGGATCTCGACAAGAAAGGTTTGACTTTTATGGACAAAGAGGAAAATCGATAGTCATTAGTACACATGATTCGGGATAGATCTTAGGAAAAGAAAGAGTGAAATCGAATAGAACAAAATCCCAAAACTCACCGATTACAAAGGAGTATTCGGCTTACGGTGCACCTTTGGGAAACAGAGATCTCACCTAATGATTTGGCTATGGAGGAAGAAGATGTGCACTAAGAGCATTTGGATTTCAGAAGGGTTTTTGAGGAGAGGAGAAACACTTAAGGAGTTTCGGTTATGATATGTTTTTAGGAAAAAGAAAAGAAAGAAAACTTAGAGGAATGAAGTGTAGATTTCGGCAAAGAGAAAGAAAAGATGGAGAGAATGGTTAGCAGAATTTTGGCTAGCCTATACTAAACCGATTTCCCCCCTCCTGTAGTTGAGTTTCGGCCAAATCTCCCTCTTCTTTTGATAATATTTAAATCTCATGATAACTCAATCCTTATCTTACCTTTAGGAGAGCCCACACTAAAGCCAACTCCTCCCTCTTTAATTATCATCGTTTATCACTTAAATAAAAGAAAAAGACTCCTAAAAAGAAGCCTAATTGCCATCCAACCCCTTCCCTTCTTAGTGCCAAAATTTGGCCCCAACACTTGGGCCTTAAGTGGCCACCCATGGCCCAATAACCTCCCTAAGTGGTGCCACCTTAGTGCCTACTCAAAGCACTCCAAATTTTCAGGCCACAAGCCCAGCTTGCTACTAAACATAACTATTTGGATTTAATTACTACTAACACTATTTTTAATCATTCTAACCCAAGTTTTAAAGCCCAAAATATCACTTAAACTACTCAGAACATTAATTTAAACTATAATCCATATATTTAATCAAGGTCTCAACCCGAGTCTTAAATTCTTGAACCAACATGTTAAACCAACATATAAATGCACATGCCCACATTTAGATGTTACAGTTCTACCCCCTTAAAATAAATTTTGGCCTCGAAATTTACAGTCGAAAAGATCGGATATCACATGATAACATCCTCCTGCTCCCACGCTGCTTCTTCTCGCACCATGATTTCGCCACAAGACTTTAACCAACTAATGCATTTCCTTCTCAACACTTTTACATCTCGATCCAGAATTTGCACCGGTTCTTCTTCAAAAGACAAATCCAGTCTTACTTCTATCTCTTCTATCGGCACTACGTGCAATGGGTCAGATCGATAATGTCTCAGTATCGAGACATGGAACATATCATGTATCTGCTCCAACTCTGAAGGCAACTCCAACCGATAAGCCACTGGGCCCATACGTTCTAGTACCCGATAAGGCCCAATAAACTGTGGACTTAACTTCCCCTTCCGACCAAACCTCATTATTTTTTTCCACGAGGATACCTTCAAGAAGACTTGATCACCTACCGCGAATTCCACCTCTTTCCGCTTTAGATCCGCGTAAGACTTCTGTCGATCCGATGCTTCCTTTAGTCGAGCTTGTATTAACTTCACTTTCTCCTCGATTTTTGAAACTAATTCTGGACCTAACACCCTACATTCACCCAACTCCATCCAACATGTTGGAGTACGACATCTCCTTCCATATAACGCTTCATAAGGCGCCATCTGAATGCTAGCTTGATAACTATTATTATATGCAAATTATGCCAAGGGCAAATACTCTTCCCAACTGCCCCTAAAGTCGATGATGCAACCCCTTAGCATATCTTCCAGGATTTGAATGACCCTCTCGGACTGACCATCAGTCTGCAGGTGAAAGGCAGTACTAAAGTCTAACCTTGTTCCCATTTCTTGATGAAGAGCCTTCCAAAATCGTAACATGAACCTAGGGTCCCTATCTGATATGATTGACACCGGTACACCATGCAATCTTACAATCTCAGCCACATACAATTTAGCCAATTTTTGTAGAGGAAAGTCCACTAGAACCGGTATGAAGTGAGCAGACTTCGTCAATTGGTCAACAATCACCCAAATCGAATCCTTCTTAGTGGGTGTAAGGGGTAACCCACTAACAAAATCCATTGTGATTCTCTCCCATTTCCATTAAGGAATCTTCACCAGCTGCAACAATCCCAATGGCACTTGGTGTTCAGCTTTGACCTGCTGACACGTCAAACATTTTCCTACGACCTCTGTTATCTCTTTCTTCAGACCTGGCCACCAAAATTGCTCTCGTAAATCACGGTACATCTTGATTCCTCCAGGATGCATAGCATAAGGGCTACTATGCGATTTTCAAGAATCCTCTGTCTTAACTCATGATCCTTAGGCATGCAAATCTTCCCACGATAACACAGAATTCCATCCTTGTTCAAAATATAGTCCTCCATTCCACCATCCCTCACTTGTAAAAGTCGAGCACTCAGGTCTTTATCATCTAACTGTTTGTCCTTAACCTGACTTACCCATGTTGGCTTTACTTGCAACTCAGCCAGCAAACTCCTGTCATCGAATAAACTCAAATGAGCAAACATGGCTCTTAACTCCGATACTACTTTACGGCTTAGCGCATCTGCTACCACATTCGCCTTTCTAGGATGATATTCGATCGAACAATCATAATCCTTCAAGACCTCGATCCACCTACGTTGTCTCAAATTTAGCTCCTTCTGGGTAAAGAGGTACTTCAGACTTTTATGGTCAGTATAAATTACTGACTTCTCCCCATATAAGTAGTTCCTCCAAATCTTCAAGGAAAACACTACCGCCGACAACTCCAAGTCATGCGTAGGGTAGTTCAACTCATGCGGTCTCAACTGTCGAGACGCATACGCCACCACCTTTCCTTCTTGCATTAGCACACACCCTAAACCTGTGTGCGACGCATCACAGTAGACGGTAAATTCCTTTCCTACTTCTGGCTAAATTAATACTGGTGCTTCCATCAGGATTCTCTTCAACTTCTCGAAGCTCTCTTGCTGTTTATCGATCCATATAAACAATACTCCCTTCCTCAGCAACTTAGTTAGAGGAGCCGTTATTAGAGAAAACCCTTCAATGAACCTTCAGTAATACCTTGCCAAACCTAAGAAACTCCGAACCTCCGCCATAGACTTTGGTGGTTTCCAATCCAATACAGCTTCTATCTTTCGAGGGTCCACCCTGATTCCCTCTACCGGAACCACATGTCCCAAGAAAGTCACTTTCTTCACCAAACTCACACTTACTGAACTTTGCAAACAACTACTTCTCCCTCAGAGTTTGCAACACTACACGAAGATGTTCGTCATGCTCCTCCTCCGACTTAGAGTAAACTAGGATATCATCGATAAATACCATGACAAATCAGTCAAGATATGGCTGAAACACCCAGTTCATCATATCCATAAAGGCCGCTGGTGCATTCGTCAACCCGAACGGCATCACTAAGAACTCATAATGCCCGTACCGAGTATAAAACTCCGTCTTATGAATGTCCCCTTTTTTAACTTTTAATTGATGATATCCCGACCGTAGGTCAATCTTAGAAAAGACCAAAGCTCCTTTGAGCTGATCGAACAGATCGTCGATCCTTGGTAATGGATACTTGTTTTTGATCGTCAACTTGTTTAATTGGCGATAGTCCACGCACATACGCATGGATCCGTCCTTCTTCTTCACAAATAGGACCGGCGCTCCCCATGGAGACACACTCAGTCAAATGAACCCACGATCCAATAGTTCCTGAATCTGAGCCTTGAACTCCACCAACTCCTTTGGCACCATCCTATAAGGAGCAATAGATACTGGAGCTGTACCCGAAAGTAGGTCTATTCTAAATTCCACCTCGCGATCCGAGGGTAATCCTGGCAATTCCTCCAAAAGACATCCGTGAAATCCTTGACTGTTCGGACCTCATTAACAGTCACCTCCTTAACATCCAATGCACTAACGAAAGCTAGAAATGCACTACATCCCTTCCAAATCATCTTAATAGCTTTTAAAGATGATACCACGTTGGACAAGTAATTCCTCCTTTCTCCTAACACATCCACCTCGCCTTTCGGGGTACCCAACACCATACGCTTGTTCTCACAGTCCAACTTGGCATGATGCTTAGTTAACCAATCCATTCCTAAGATGAGGTCAAACTCTCCAAATGGCAATTCCATCAAGTCTGTCGGGAACACTACCCCTTGAGTCTCTAAAGGTACTTCCCTAAACAGCTTGTCCACTACCCTAGATTGTCCTAGAGGACTAACCATGGTCATCTTCCTAGTGGTTATCTCATAATCTATACTTAGAGTCTCAGATACTAAACATGCAACATAGGAGTAGGTTGACCCAATATCAATTAAAGTAAGAAAAAGGTTATCAGCGATAAGAAACGTACCGATTATAACATCCGGTGCGTCACTGTCCTCCCTTCGACAAGCCGCATAAACTAAACCCGACTGCCTTGCATCCGTATTACTTGTACCTCTACTGGATGCTTCACAACCCCGACCGGGTCTATTTCTTCCTCTAGCTGCACCTTTACCCCTTGGTCCAGCTGATCACCTCTCCTAGCCTAATCAGAACCTCGGCCAGTTGGCTGTCTACGATCCATCTGAGGACAGTCCCTCATCAAATGTTCTGTGGATCCACACCTAAAACATCCACTGGTTTTTACTCTACACTCCCCATAATGGGTTCTCCCACATGTAGAGCATGCTTGACTCTAGCCCGATGGGGCACGAGCTGGCCCATCAGTTCTAGGCCTCTTCTAAAATTTTCAGTTACTTTGGAGGGTCCAAAACTCCTCTTACTCCTGCCCTGATCCTTATCCTTCTCTTGTTCTCCACCTGTTTCACTTCCTCAGCTATTTTAACTTTATCCACTAGAACCACAAAAATTCTCTCTTGTTGTGGCGCAATCAGTACCCTTAGCTCACTCCTTAGCCCATCCTTGAACCGAACGCATCGTTCATTCTCCGTTGCAACCATTCCCTGGGTGTAACAACTCAGGCGTAGAAACTCAGCCTCATACTCAGCCACAGACTTACTCCCCTGCACCAAATTCAGGAATGCTTTCCTTTGAGCATCCATATAACTAGCCCCAACGTACTTTCCCTGGAATGACTCCTTAAAGAAATCCCAGTCAATCAGGTTCACGACCATACCCTCTTTCACCGTAAGCCACCATTGGTAGGCCTCGTCTCAAAGAAGAGACACGACTCCCTTCAGATTCTCCTCCACCGTGAAGTCTAAGTCATCCATTATACGTTCCACTGCCTCCAACCAATATTCAGTGGAACTTAGGGATCGCTAGAGACTCCCCTAAATACTTCAAATTTCATTGTTCCTCACCTCTCAGCATGATTTTGGGCTCCTATGCCCATACTAGCCTCAGCCACTCTTTCTAAAACCCTCAGTACAGCCTGAGACACCACGTTTTCTCCTCCTGTCTAATCTTGAAATTCCCCCTCAGCAGCTGTGGAACCGGTATCTCACTTTCGGACCCATGACCCGATCCTACGGGTTCTGACACGGTCATCCTACCTCTACCGCGTCCACGTGGTAGACATCCTCGACCTCTTATACTCATTCTTCTAGTTCGTGTTTATCTGATTTAAAATTTTTTATGAGTCATTAGTTGTTTCCACTAATTATCCCCGAATAGTCTTATGAAACATAGTTTTGAAAGTGATTCTTTCGAATTCGAACCTATCTACAGTTTTCAGTCTTCCTATTCTAGGAATTATGCACACACAACGTTCATACAAGTAATATTTATTACCTAAGGGTATTTTCGTCATTTCGCTACCCAGGGGTATTTTCGTAATTTTATCCTACAAGGGTATTTTTCGTAATTTTCCAAAATAAGGTTCCGGGTGATTTGGCGAAATAAGGGTATTTTGGTAATTTTCCAACTTGGGGTATTTCAAAATTTTACAAATCTGGGGGTACGTCGGTAATTTTAAAAATCTGGGGTTATTTTAGTAATTTTACCAATCAGGGGTTATTTGATCATTTTGCAAATTAGGGGTGTTTTGGTCATTTACAACTCAGGGGTAATTTGGTGATTTTATAATTCAAGGATGTTTTGTTGTTGTTTTTGTTTCTATGGAAAGATTCTTTTGACTTTGTAAATCGGGGTATATTCGCAAATCATAGGTATTTTTTTCAAAGTAAGGATATTCTAATAATTTTTTGTGAGAAAAATAGGTGGCTGGTCCCTTTCGGGTTTTAATTGTAGTTTTGGCCTGTCAACACGTACTCGTAACTAGGGTGAATAGTCACTATGCACTAGGTAGGATTTTAGTGGAAAGGAGGTGAGTCACTAGACCTTAAGTACCAAGCTTTCCTAATCCACTCCTAGACATGCATATGCTTATTGCCACACCTGTCATGGCTAAAGTGAACAATCACTATGCATCAGGTGAGATTCCTGCAAAGAGGAGGTGAGTTACTCGGGCTGCTTAAATACCAAGCTCTTTTGGATCTACTCCTAGACGCATATGCTTGTTACCACACTTTAGTCTTGTGACTTGTTTACAGGTTTTGTTTAATGAAGTTAAGTCTTATGGATTTTTAAGAGTTTGTTTGTCTAAGCCTAGAGTCCATCAAGTTCTAACCTAAATAGTCTACGTCCCATAAGCCCGTTAGGCCCACATTTATATCACAATCAAGGGTTCAGTATACTTACCTGGTGAACTTGGCTGGAGACGTAGGTTTCATGTTGGACTAACAAACCTTTACTAAGAGAAATCCATGTTTTAAAAAAACCCATTTTTAAAAAATCTTTTGGGCCCAAAATCCCAAAGTTGAGTTTTGAATCGGGCTCTGATACCAATTTGTAACACCCTAAACCTGGCCTAAACACTACAATCGGATATGGTATGTCACTAAGAAAACTTTCGTAAAATAATCGTGTCGACAGAAAGCCCAAATGAGAATTTTATAAAATGTGCCTTAATAATCAAAAGCCCAAAACTTAATTACATGTCTTAGTTTTAAAATAAATAAAAATAAATAATAAATGCCCATAATAAAACTAAAATGTAAACTAATAGCCCATGGCCTTATTACAACGTAGTTCACATCCATAACATAAAATACTTTTAAAAAAAAACTAATATGGGGAACTTTTCACCGGATCCACATTCTTTTGCATGGCCACCTTGCGCTCCACTCCGGCCCGATCTGTTGCACTAATTGTCACCTGAAAGGTTAGTTTAATTTGGGTGAGTCGTGAGACTCAGTGTGCAATCCTCATGCACCATTAGATTTGGGCTTCATAGAACATAACAACAATTTCATTTACATAGATAACAAGTAATATGCAAAGCCCAACCCAATTGCCTAGGTTTCCATCCGCTACACGCCCCCGTACCAACCAACACACCATTGGGGATTTCTACAATCAATCCACACCGCAACACGCCAAGATGGCAGTCATGCTGCTCATCAACATATATTGGCCGAAGCCCTTATAATAGATCACGGCATTAGCCGCTACAGTAAACCACGGTAAAAATCGTTTCACATATACATATACATATAACTTCCTCCTTTCATCACCCAACCCATGCAAACATGTACAATAATTTAAAAACATGTACAATAATTTACTTGTAACATATAATCAGATTATTTACTAACTTGAGGGTCCGCTGTTTATATCCGATATTTCGGCTTTTAATGTAACATATAAAACTTATGAATACATATATATATATTAATAATCGGATCTAGATGGTGGGGAAGTATTACACACCTGATTTTCGTACTAATACTTTCTCTACGTCTACGCTACTATCACTCGAGACTACCACTATCGGTCCTCGATCTGACTTTGATGTCGGCCCACACCCCGATGGCCAATCTCGCATTACCGAAATAGATCGCTTCTTGTATTTGGGTGTTGGTTGTACAGATCTAACCTTTTCTGCCTGACTATTATTTGAGTCCATCCTTAATCACTAAATCATTTAAATGATGAGATCTAATTACTTAACAACTATAACTCTTAAATCGAGTTCTTACCTAATTAATTGAATCCCGATTGTCGTTGAGAACTCGTCACCTCCCTTCCTACATTCGGCCATCACCAAAAGTAATTAACCAAACCAATGATCAAAAGCCATCTAACACTTTATGCCATCCGGTCGAAAACAAAAGAACAGAAAGGTAGCCATTCGGCCGAACCTACCCTTGGCCACCTACCTTTGGTTTTTCACAATTTGGCACTATGGATCTCGACAAGAAAGGATTCGACTTTTATGGACAAAGAGGAAAATTGATAGTCATTAGTACACATGATTCGGGTTAGATCTTAGGAAAAGAAAGAGTGAAATCGAATAGAACAAATCCCAAAACTCATCGGATTACAAATGAGTATTCAGCTTACGGTGCACCTACGGGAAATAGAGATCTCACCTAATAATTCAGCTATGGAGGAAGAAGATGTGCACTAAGAGCATTCGACTTTCAGAAGGGTTTTTGAGGAGAGGAGAAACATTTAAGGAGTTTCGGTTATGATGTGTTTTCAGGAAAAAGAAAAGAAAGAAAACTTAGAGAGAATGGAGGGTAGATTTCAGCAAAGAGAAAGAAAAGATGGAGAGAATGGTTAGCAGAATTTTGGCTAGCCTGTACTAAACCGATTTCCCCCCTCCTGTAGTTGAGTTTCGACCAACTCTCCCTCTTCTTTTGATAATCTTTAAATCTCATGATAACTCAATCCTTATCTTACCTTTAGGAGAGCCCACACTAAAGCCAACTCCTCCCTCTTTAATTATCATCTTTTATCACTTAAATAAAAGAAAAAGACTCCTAAAAAGAAGCCTAATTGCCGTCCAACCCCTTCCCTTCTTAGTGCCAAAATTTGGCCCCGACACTTGGGCCTCAAGTGGCCGCCCATGGCCCAATAACCTCCCTAAGTGGCACCACCTTAGTGCCTACTCAAAGCACTCTAAATTTTTGGGCCACAAGCCCAGCTTGCTATAAACATAACTATTTGAATTTAATTACTACTAACACTATTTTTAATCATTCTAACCCAAGTTTTAAAGCCCAAAATATCACTTAAACTATTCAGAACATTAATTTAAACTCTAATCCATATATTAATCAAGGTCTCAGCCCGAGTCTTAAATTCTTGAACCAACATGTTAAACCAACATATAAATGCACAGGCCCACATTTAGGATGTTACATATTGCTTCTGACACTGCCAGCACTTGATTCCATTGGAGTTTGATCTTTAGAACTCGTATATTGCTTCACACGATCTCTACTCGAATGTCCAAACAAAACATTTGAGCAATTAGCTGCATCTTTGAATCTCTTTGACGTAGAGTGATACGACTTATTCATCGACCTTTTTCTCTCGTCTCTAGCTTCTGAATCTACTTTCTTCTTTTCTTTACTAAGCTCCTTGGCTTTACAAGCTCTTTCAACTAATACCACAAATTCATTCAAATCAAGAATTCCAACCAGAAGTTTAATATCTTCATTCAACCCTTCTATGAATCGTTTACACATAGTAGTTTCTGTTCAAACACATTCTCGTGCATACTGGATCAATCTTACAAATTCTCACTTGTATTCCGTAACAGACATACTGTAACACCCCTTACCCGAGGTCGCTACCGGAGTCGAGCATGAGGCATTACTAGACTTAACTACTAATTCGGGGCATAAAACTTGAAACTGTCCATCTGCGTCATGTTGACTAAATTGACTATAACTCGAGTTAAAAAACTCAAAATTTAGATCCGTAAATTTTCCTTGAAACTATACTCATATATCTTCTTACTATAATTTTTCCAGAATTTTTCATTTGTTCAATTAGTGCAGTTTAATCATTAAAGTTTACTCCATTTCACTGTTCAATGGTTCTGACCTACCTTACAAAAACTAAATTATCTCATTGGAAAGAATTCAAATAATGTTCTCGTTTATTCCAATAAAAATAGACTCATTAAGGATTCTATGAATATAAACTATGCTCCATGATTATTTTTTATAATTTTTAATAATTTTTCCAAGATAAAACAGTGAACCACGATGTCATTCAGAACCAGTCTCACTAAAATTTAAATATCTCATAATATAAATTTTCTTTGCCTACTATGTTTCTTTAGTATATAAATAGACAAAATAAGATTTAATTATATATCTTATTTAGTTTCTAATTCCATTTTTCATATTTTGGTGATTTTTCAAAGTTACATCACTGCTGCTAATCAAAACTGTTTCATTGCAAAATATAGTTCACTATTTTATAACATCTTTACTCCATTTCATTTTAACTCTATACATTAACCATACTTATATATATACTAAAACCAAATCAACTAAAACCACAACCAAACAAAATCATCAAGCCAAAATATAAATTTCAAGATTATCAAGATGGACAAGCCATTTTCGCATGGCTTATACAAATATATACAATTTCAAAACCAACATAATATTTCTAGCCTATACATGCCATAGTTCCAAAAGTTCAACTTATAAAAGGGTACCAAAGTAGTTGATAGTGTGATTGACTTTGACGACGATCCCCGAGCTCGTACGTAAACTTCAGAATCTATAAAATAGTCAAATGATCACACACAGTAAGCTACATAGCTTAGTAAGTTATAAGCAAAAGGGAACATATATATATATATATATATATATATAATGATTCAATATAAAATTTATAACAATTTAACTCAATCATTCACTAGTTTGTAACAACATTTCTTCTGACATAATACCATATAGCAATATCATATGCAATGAATTCTCCAAACCGAATATTCAAATACTCTATACCCTTTTTGTTCAAGCTCAAAAATTAATGTATACTTTTCATTTCTATAATTTAGCATACAAGAACTACTTACCTCTTTAGCACCAAGTTATTAAATTTCCATGCACCATTTACTTACCTGTCTTGTATGGTCATCTTCAATCATTGATTCATGTCCTTGAGAGGTCTAATAATCCGTACACACAGTACAACTCATGTAACGTATCGCACACATAGTGTCGTTACTTGATAATTCGCACATATAGTACCATCTTTCGGTAATGTATCGCACACATAGTGCTCTGTTTTTAATCTCGCACACATAGTGCCGTATCGCACACATAGTGCTCGGTGTTTAATCTCGCACACATAGTGCCATTCCACTGATATCACACACATAGTGCTCGGTGTTTAATCTCGCACACATAGTGCCAGTATCCGAACCTTTCTTTGTTTATACAACACTTATAATTCCTATCTCATACATATATATACAAAGATATGATTGTCCTATAACAGCTCAATTTCTTTATATCCTTCCATTGCATTCAGCTCAACTAAAGTATAAATATATTTAAACATTTACATCCACCTTTTCAAAACAACATCTCTCTTTTTAAATTCACATCTAGCTATCACCATATTCGTTCTCAACTCACATTACTCAATGAATTAACACTTATACTATTATATATTCACCAACCTTACATTCGACTAATTTATCAATAGTTCACCCCATTCAATATTACATTTGGCAAAATGGATTAAAAATCAATCAATGGACATACATATATAGTGGTATTCAATAAACCACATTCGGCTAACATACTTAAAAGCCCCCATTTCTCATTCGGCATTTTAAAAATTTAATCCATTAATTTATCTAATTATATGCATATGATCTTAGAAATAATTCAATTAAACTCGATTGCTTATAAACTTACCTCGAAAATCGTAGGATTAAACTTCCCGGCTTATCGTTAAACTTAGCTTTTCCCCGATCTAATCCCGTTTCCTTTTGTTCTTGATCTAAATAATTCCAATTTAAACTTATTCAAATATACATTCATTCAATTTCATCCAAAAATACATAATTATGCAATTTACCATTTTACCCCTAATATTTGCAACTTTTACAAATTAGTCCCTAATGCACAAAACACAAAATACACATAATTTGGGTTCACTCCCTAAGGGCCGAATGTTCATCATGTTTTAATAAATCCAGACAAGCCATTTATTTAGCATTTTAGTCCTTCAACTATTTAATTTTTGTAATTTAATCCTTAATACTCAATTTAATCAAAATCTCCAATTCAAAACATGTTGATTTAAAACACAACCATAATATTCTATCATCAAACATTTCAAAACATGAACATTCATCAATGGCCGAATCATCAACATGCCTCAAACTCAAAAGTTTTAACATGGGTTGGATAGTATTCGAAACAACGAATTCAAAAACGTAAAAATTTTCAAAAATTGAGCTCAATTACTAACCTTAATATGACATGCAATGGCCGAATGGTTGAAGGCTAAAGTTTCTTCTTCTTTCTTTAGATTTCGGTGAAGAAGAGATGAGAAATGATGATGATAATGGTGGTTTCTTATTTTAATAATAATAACATATATTATAACATCATTTCAACTTTAAAAACTATAAAATAAAACATTTTAATATAACATTTGTGTCATTGTCGTCCACTATCTCATAGTAATAAATAATTTACAACATAATGAAAAAAAAAAAAAAACCTAAGGATGGGCATGCAACTTCTTTTATGTTTTCTTTATTATAATAAGTTTATAGTATAATAGTTAGTATACTATATCATTATAATAAATTAAACATGCAATTGCATTACAAAAGTATAAGGCCATCCACTAGCATGCAAAAAGGGGTCAATTTACAACTTAAATCCTCATACATAAGAAAACAAATTAATTTAGCCATTAAATTAAATAAATGGCTACTTTTACCACTTACGCGATTTAGCTCTTTTCTTTAAATTAAACACACAAACAGTCCAATTAATTTACGAAAATTTTTGCACATGCACACTCATAAATCATAGACACCAAATATAATATTTAAATATTTTTCTAACTCAGATTCGTGGTCCCAAAACCACCGTTCCATTAGGGTCATTATCGGGCTGTTACAACTCTCCCCCCTTAAGGGATTTTCGTCCCCGAAAATCTTACCGATGATTAAATGTGGATAGCGTTCTTTCATAGATTCCTCGGTTTCCCAGGTCACTTCCTCAACCCCGTGCTTATGCCACATAACTTTAACCAATGAAATTTTCTTATTTCGCAACTCTTTCAATTCCCGAGCTAAGATGCGAATCGGTTCTTCCTTGTAAGTCAAGTCGGGTCGAATTTCAATCTCTGAGGGACTGGTCACATGAGAAGGATCGGATCGGTATCACCGAAGCATCGATACATGAAAGACATTGTGAATCTTGTCTAGCTCAGATGGCAACATAATTCTGTATGCAACCGGCCCGATACGCTTAATGACTTTGTACGGCTAAATAAATCTCGGACTTAGCTTTCCTTTACGGCCAAATCTAAGTATCTTTTCCATGGCGAGACTTTGAAAAATACTTGGTCACTCACCTGGAACTCTATATCTTTACGTTTCAAGTTTGCATACGACTTCTGACAGTCTGACACGGCTTTCAAACTTTCTTGGATTACTTGTACTTTTTGCTCAGTCTCTCTGATTAAATCGACCCCGTGTATCTTGCCTTCAATTAGCTCGGTCCAATATAGAGGTGTATGACATTTACGACTGTACAAAGCTTCATAGGGTGCCATTTTGATACTTGATTGAAAGCTATTATTGTATGCAAATTCAATCAAAGGCAAGCATCGTTCCCACGTACCCTTAAACTCGAGAACACAACATCTCAACATATCCTCTAGTATTTGAATAACACGCTCGGATTGACCATCATGAGCTCGTAGTCTTGCAATAGTTCCAACCATAGTCGCTATCTTAAATTCAGATCCTTCTAAGTCATTAATTAATTTAGACTCTTGTGATCCGAATAGACATGGCATTTTTCACCAAATATATAGTGACGCCAAATTTTCAAAGCAAAACTATAGCGGCCAACTCAAGGTCGTGCGTCGGATAATTCCTCTCGTGCGGTTTCAACTGTTTAGAAGCGTAGGCTACAACTTTACCCTCTTGCATCAAAACACAACCCAGCCCATTTAAGGACGCATCACTGTAAATAACGAACTCCTTACCCCACTCTGGCTGAACCAACACTAGAGCTTCCGTTAGCAAAGTTTTTAGCTGATCAAAATTCTTTTGGAACCTATCTGACCTCTCAAATTTAACGTCTTTCTATAATAGCTTTATCATCGAGGCTGCTAGCATAGAAAATCCTTTCACGGAGCGTCTATAATATCCGGCAAGTCCCAAAAAGCTGACGTACCTCAGAAACATTCCGCAGAGGTTTCCAATCAAGTATAGCCGAAACTTTACTCGGGTCAACCCGGATGCTCGATGCTGAAACAACATGCCCTAGGAAGCTAACTTCATTCAACCAAAACTCACATTTTCTAAATTTCGCGTACAACTGCTTATCACGTAAAATCTGTAACACAAGTTTCAAGTGCTCGACATGCTCGGTTTCATCATGCAAATAAATTAGAATGTCATCTATAAATACAACCACAAACCGATCTAGATACGGTCTGAATACCCGATTCATCAGATTCATGAAAACAGTAAGGGCATTGGTGAGTCCGAATGGCATCACTAAAAACTCATAATGGCCATATCTCGTCTGAAAAGTTGTCTTTGGTACATCCGAGTCTCTAACTTGCAGCTGATAGTAACCTGACCTCAGATCGATTTTCAATAATATCAAAGCTCCCTTAAGCTGATCATATAAATCATCAATACGCGGCAACGGATACTTATTCTTTACCGTCATTTTATTAAGTTGTCGATAATCGATGCACATTCTCAAAGTTCCATCCTTCTTTTTCACAAACAGGACTGGCGCACCCCAGGGTGAGAAACTCAGTCATGCAAAACCTCTATCTATCAATTCTTGCAACTGAGCCTTCAAATCTTTTAATTCAGTTGGTGCCATTCTATACGGAGCTATCAAAATTAGAGTTGTCCTTGGCACTAGTTCAATACCAAACTCTACCTCCCGAACGAGTGGCAATCCCGATAATTCCTCTGGAAACACATCCATATACTCACAAACAACCGGTACAAATTCAATCTTCTTTTCGGTTACCTTGCTTTCAATCACATACGCAAGATAAGCTTCACAACCCTTTCTTAGATACTGTCATGCCAACATCGAAGATATCATAGCTGGCAGCCCATTTAAATCTGCAGATTCGATTTGAATTATCTCGTTATTCTGGCACCTCAAATCAATAGTCTTTCATTTACAATTCACTATTGCATCGTGTACAGTTAACCAATCCATACCAAGGATAATATCAAACTCGTCAAAAGGTAGCAACACCAGATCGGCCGAAAAACATGAGTTTCGAATCATTAAAGGGCAATTCTTGCACACTCTAACAACTAGCACACACCGATCCAGGGGGTTCAAAACCCGAATTTCAAACTCAGTAGACTCAACAGGTAGAGTCTTACTGGATACTAATGTTTCACACACATAGGAATGAGTTGATCCGGGATCAATCAAAGCAGTAACATTAGTATCAAAGAGAGTGAAAATACCGGTAATGACATCTAGAGATGAAGTCTCCTTTCTGGCACGAATAGCATAAGCTCTAGCTGGTGCACGGTGTAACACCCCAAACCCGGTCTATGCGTAAAGACGAGATTTGGTTTGTTACATAGATCGAACTATCTTAATAATTAAGGTGAATCAGAAATTTCAAAATCATTTCATTAATAAGGTTTAAGAAAAACCAAAAAGGGTATTTTAAATTTTATGAATATGAGAAAATATTAGTTGAAAACCTAACTTATTTTAAGAAAACAAATTAATTATAAGCCCATATTAATAGTCCAAAACATAATTTAAATCCATCCACACATAAAATCCGTAAAACATTTATAGAGACCTTATTACATCAAACCCATAATAGTAAATTATAGAAAGTCTTTAATAAAAGTTCAAAGTTTAAGTAACCCTTATTTGTAGTATGGCCTCCACGAAGTCATCCTCGGCCCAAGTCCACGTCAAATTCCATTACGAGATGAAAAATTTGAGGAGTGAGTTACTTAGAACTCAAAGTATAACTCACTTACTTATTCATTGGGCGATTATCAAATCATTATTTTGGGCTTGAGCCCACAACAAGTTTAACAATATAAATAATGAGATGCATGTAATTAATGAAATTTCCCACCCAAACCTAATTTCCATCCGCTACACACCACCCGTACCAACAATCACACTGTGGGATCAAGTCAACCCACCCCATCCATCACACAACACCCGCCATCGTAGGCATTAAGCCATTATATTTTTGTGGCGAGCCATCGAACTAGATTGTGACAAAGTCACCGAACTAGAGGCATTGAGCCATTAAAATATTTGTGGCATAGCCACCGAACTAGAGGCAATTAGCCGTTTAATTATTTTGTGGCAAAGCCACCGAACTAGATTTTTGGCAACAGGCCTTTCTTCTCTTCATCGTTAATCCCAACCCATGCAACATGTATGCAAAATAGCTTATGTACATATGATGATTTAATCAAAAAGGCCCAAGTCAATAATTCAGGTTTTTTTATTAAGGCCCATAATACAATATTTCATTTGTTCTATTTAACTATTTAGCAACTTTGGCCCATTTAGTGATCTAGCCAATTTTCTGACCCATTTAGCGATCTAGCATAGATTTTGGCCCATTTAACAATTTAACAGAGATTACGGCCCATTTTCGATCTAATGAGATTTCGCCCATTTTCGATCTAATGATTTTTTATCAATTTATCAATTTAAATCTAATGAGATTACTGGCCCATTTATTATTTATCCGGGATTTCGGCCCATTTTCGGCCCATTTACTAACTAGCAAACTTAGCGGCCCATTTTTCGATCTAACACATCTTTGGCCCATTTACACATGAGATTTTTAGTATTCATTTTACTACCTACCCATCGAGGGCGTTTTCGTAATTTTCACATTTTTAACAATTTTTATGAAATTTCACCAAAATACCAATTATTTCATATTTTATCGATTTTGTCGTTTTTACGATTTTACTCAATACCACGAATGACATCCAACCCGAGAAAAGTGTGAAGTTACACACCTTGATATCGTGAGTACTAAACCTTCCCGCTCGTCAACACCTAATCATAATACGAACCATTAGGACATTATCTTTTATCAAAAATTTACTATTGATATACGATCTAAATCCTTACCCCTTTGATTTTGAACCACTTCTATCTTTGGTTTCTCCTCGTTCGATGATTTGTTACCCGATGAGAATCCACGAACGTTCAAAGGCTCGGGAGTACGAACTACTTCAAATAATTGATTCTCCTCGGTTGATAGTCCGCAACCCTGGAAAATCTCGGACTCGAAAATGACCTTCGTTTATATTTAGGGGGAATAGTGGAACCGCCCCTCTTACGAAGACTATGGACTGCCCTTTTCTGCCCTATCTTGAATGTCTCTAAAGACATAAGATTATTAGTTCGACTTATTAATATCGAAATATGATTAACGTTTATAAGATTTGGGATTTGACTTACCACGATTTGTCTTCGTTCCACGAGAATCAATCGAAAGATTGTGATCCTACAAACGAATCGATTAATAACTAACTATACTAAATGAATAAGAATCCTTAAAATAAAATCCCCTTACCTTGATTCTTGAAATCGATTGTGGTAAGAGAAAATGAAGAGATTTTGTCACAAGAGCAAATTACATTCTACCATGGATGAAATTTGAAGAAAATTGTAATGAAGAAAAAAAATGAAGAATAGGGAAATAGAATGGTATGGTTTGGTTTCAAGAGAGAAAGAGAGAAAGAAAGAAAAAGAAAGGAGAAAGGAAAGAGAAGAAAAAGATACTTAGTTTAGAAGAAAATGCATTCTAAGATAGGAGGAGAAAATGAGAAAATGAAAGGAAGAAAAATATTTGCTTGTCTATGTACTTTCGGTCACAAAGAGAAAAGGATTTGGGAGAGAAAGAGTTGCAAACCGAAATGGTCACAAGAGAATGGCTCAAAGAAGAAGAAAAATGAATTGTGTACTCAAATATGTTGGAAATTTTCGGCTAGAGAGAATATGGGTGGAGGAAAAATGCTTTGTTAAGAAAATGAACAAAATGAAATAGTTTCTTCTAACATTCAAGCTACCATACTCTCAACCAAAACCGGCCACCCCCTTTTGCCTCATTGTCGTCCAAATACATGGGTCAAATGGCCATTAGGAAGTTTCCAAAACATCTTCCTACTCTTAAGCCTTTTCCCTCCTTTTCCTTAAGTTGATGAAACACAATCCCCATTTCAAGCCCTTATCCTTAGCTTTCCAAATACTTAGCGTTCTTACCAAAATAAAACATCCCAACTCATCCTAGCTTATCTCTTTGCCGACACATGCTCAAGCTAAAGCAAAAAATAAAATTCCTAGTTGCATGCTAGGTGATTCAAACCTCTTCCCTCATGTCCAACTCATGGCGCCATCACCACTATGCCATTAACTCATCTTATGCCATCTTTTGGTACTTAATTAATTTAAGTCTCAATGTCACCTAATTTTTTACTTAAAAAATACACTTAACTAATATTTTATTCTAACTCCAAGTAAACCCGAACTAACATTTAGCAACATCATGGTACTCAATTATTTAGGATGTTACAATTCTACCCTCTTAAATAAAATTTCGTCCTCGAAATTTACGATTAAAAGAGGTGAGGATATTGTCATTAATAGCTTCCTCGGTTCCCACGTAGCTTCCTCCACTCCGTGATTACGCCATAAAACATTGACTAACGGCATAGTCTTCTTTCTTAGCACCTTAACATCCCAGTCTAAAATTTCCACTGGTTCTTCTTCAAAAGACAAGTCTGCATTCAATTCCACTTCCTCAACTGGTACTATATGAGATGGATCCGATCTATAGCGTCTCAGCATGGAAACATGGAAAACATTATGAATTTGACCTAACTCCGGATATAATTCAATCTGATAAGCCACTGGACCAACACGCTTCATCACACGATATGGTCCGATGAACCTAGGGCTCAACTTGCCCTTCTTTCCAAATCTGAAAATCTTCTTCCAAGGTGAGACCTTCAAGAAGACTTGCTCTCCCATAGCAAACTCGATATCCTTTCGTTTCAAATCAGCATACGATTTCTGTCTATCCGAAGCTTCCTTTAATCGTGCTCGAATAACTTTTACCTTTTCCTCTGTTTCAGAAATCAAATCAGGACCCAACATCTGTCGTTCGCCCAATTCAGTCCAACAGGTAGGAGTACGGCACCTACGACCATTCAATGCCTCATAGGGTGCCATCTGAATGCTATACTGATAGCTATTATTATCTGCGAATTTTGCCAATGGTAGAAAATCCTCCCAACTACCTCTCAAGTCGATCACACATCCCCAACATGTCTTCCAATATCTGAATTACTCTTTTCGATCGACCATCGACCGAGGATGAAAAGCCGATCTTGAAATTCAACTTTGTCCCCAAGGCTTAATGTAGAGCTTTCCAAAATCGTGGCGTAAATCTAGGATCCATGCGAAATAATAGACCTTTGGTACCCCATGCAACCTCACGATTTCGGATACATACAACAGCCAATTTACGCAATGAATAATCCGACGAACCAGGAAGAAAATGAGCGATCTTCGTCAAATGATCAACTATTACCCATACGAAATTTTTCTTAGTAGGTGTTAAAGGTAACCCACTAACAAAATCCATAGTTATCCGCTCCCACTTCCAGAGAGGAATCTTTACTGGTTGTAACAAACCCGATGGTAATTGATGCTCCACCTTCACTTGCGACAAGTCAAACATTTTCCTACAAACTCGAAATCTCCGCTTCAACCACGCCACCAATATCGCTTCACGGAGATCTCGATACATCTTATTTCCTCCGGGTGCATAGCATAAGGGCTACTATCGCCTCAGTAGAATCATTTGCCTCAATTCTGGGTCTTAGGCATACAAACCCTTCCATGAAAACACAACACTCTATTCATGTTTATACTAAAATCCTCTATTTCACCCCTTTCAACCTGCTGAAATAAAAGTCCCAACTTTTTATCTGATGTCTGCTTTTCCTTGATTTGTTCCAGCCACAGAGGCTTCACCTGAAGTTCTGCTAACAAACTACCATCCTCATACAAACTTAAATGAGCAAACATTGCTCTTAAATTAGATACCGCCTTACGACTTAACGCGTCAGCTACCACGTTAGCCTTTGCAGGATGATATTCGATTGAGAAATCATAGTCCTTTAATAATTCCACCCATCTTCTTTGTCTCAAATTCAACTCCTTTTGGGTAAGGAGGTACTTAAGACTCTTGTGATCTGTGTAGATAATAGACTTCTCACCTAGAGATAGTGCCTCCAAATCTTTAAAGCAAAAACCACTGCAGCTAACTCCAAATCATGAGTAGGGTAGTTTACTTCGTGTGGTCTCAATTGACGAGAAGCATAAGCCACCACCTTTCCATTTTGCATCAAGACACAACCCAGCACCGTGTGAGGCGCATCACAATAAGCGATAAATTCTTTTCGACCTCCTATGAATCAAAACCGGTGCTTCATCGAATCTTCTTCAATTTTCAAAACTTTCTTGTTGTTTTTCAGTCCAATTATATGGAACTCCCTTCCGCAACAGTTTAGTTAGGGGTGCAGCAATCAATGAAAACCCCTCAACAAAACGTCTATAATAACCAGCCAATCCCAAGAAACTCTAAATTTCAGCTACCGATGTTGGTGGTTTCCAATCCAAAATAGCCTCAATCTTTCGAGAATCCACCATTATTCCTTCCGTTGATACCACATGACCCAAGAAAGTCACTTCCTTTAGCCAAAATTCGCATTTACTGAATTTGGCATAAAGTTGCTTATCACGAAGTAACTACAATACAATACGCAAATGCGTGCCATGCTCCTCATCATTTCTTGAATAAACCAAAATGTCATCTATGAACACTGCCACAAATCGGTCTAAGTATGGTTGAAAGACTCGGTTCACCATAAATACGGCTGGTGCATTGGTTAATCCAAACGGCATCACTACAAACTCATAATGTCCATAACGAGTTCGAAATGCCGTCTTAAAAATATTTGCTTCTTTCACCTTAAGCTGGTGATAGCCTGATATCAAATCAATTTTGGAGAAAACTGAAGCTCCCTTCAATTGATCAAACAGGTCATCAATTCTCGGCAAAGGATACCTATTCTTGATCGTCGATTTATTCAATTGTCTGTAATCAATGCACATACGCATCGATCCATCCTTCTTCTTGACGAACAAAATTGATGCTCCCCACAGAGACACACTCGGTCGTATAAATCCCCGATCTAGTGTAACATCCCAAAAATAGGGGTTATTCGTGATTGAATTATTTTGCTTGTGTTTAAATTTATGTGATATTATTTGTGGTGTTATAAGACTTAATTAGGGGTCTTGAGTAAGCTCGGTTTGGTAGGATAATTCTTAGTATGGCTTATTTAATGAAGAGGATTAAATGAGCTTAGCACTTAAGTTAATTTAAGTGTTCATTTATAGCATAAGAGGAATAAGAGGCAAGTTGGTTAAAGAGCTTGAAAGGTTGCATGAGGTTAATGATTGAGTAGTAGGTATAACATTTTAAACTTTATTTTGTATCTTAACATTAATGGCGGTCAACCCATGTTTATGATAGGATTTTCATCTTTTGGTAAGTTGAATTTTGCTTAAGGAAAGCTTGAAGATGGGGATAAGATTCTTGAAGTTATGGAAGGATATCTTGAACTTATGGTATGAGGAGGGACAAAGGCATGGAATAGGGAGGATGTTTTGGAAAGAAATCCTATGCCTTAATGCATGAATGTGGACTGGCATGTAAGGCTAAGGGAGTGGCGAATTTTGTTAGGTGGTTTAGGGGAATATTTGGCCAATTCCTCTTTTGTGCATCTTTTGCATTTTGTTTTTCCTCTCCAAAACTCTTCTTTTGGCGAATGTTATTGTGCACTTTTGTGCAAAATATGTTTATGTTTTAGCCTCCATTTTGTTGAACCAAAAGTGCCATTCTCTTTCTTTCATTTTCTCTTGAAACCATAACAACATTGGATTTTGTGAACTATTCTTTTAGACAAAAGGTGTTGGTAGAATCTCATCTCTCCTCATCTCTCCTTTCTTTTCTTTTTGACATTGGATCATAAACATTCTCTTCTCACTCTCTTGGCGAATATTTCTCAATCTCAAATACCATTTTCTTTTCATTTGTTCAAAGGTAAAACATCTACTTCCATTCTTATTTCTCTTTTCTTTTCAAAACAACCATAACCAACCTTTTCTTCTCCTATACTCCTTGTTTGGCGAATATTCAAGGGTAGTTTCTTTGATTTTTGTACAATCGATTTTGAAAGATAGGCTCTTGAGACTTTGGAAGCGATTGATTTAAGCCATATATCTCTCTAGAAATCAAAGGTTGGTAAGTCAAAGGTGGTAAGGATTTTATTTTAAAGGGATTATTCTTTTGATTATCCTAAGCCGAAGGCTATTATTTATTTTAATGGTTGCCAATTGTAGGAAAGTGAAGCAGATTCATCTACCGATTGCCGTAGTTAGTACTCGAAGCGATTAGGTGAGGTTTGAGTTCATATGATAACCCCATAAAATTATTTGGTTTGGCCGAATGGTCCATGTCCCTAACTCTTGTGTTTGACCGATTATAGGAGCAAGAGATCTTGTGTGGTCAATTGATTATTTGAGGATTAGGACTATCGTTGGTGAAAGGTGTGTACATACACACCTTATAACTCTTTAATATGCTATGTGTTATTTTATGTCTAATCAATTTGTGTAGACATGGATGTAATACCTTTATGATATTAGCAAGGACTCGGGTAAGTCTTTATTGCTATGAAAATTATTAATTGATGCTTTTGGGAAGCATGACACATTTGGTATGTGAAATATTGATTTGTGGCCTATGATAATCGATTGGATGTTGTTAAATAAATCAATCAACATGATTTTTGTATATGCATATGAATGATTGGTATGGGTTGATGAGAGGAGGGGCGGTGATAATTGTGTCGACGGACACGGTGTTTTGGTAACACAATGTGACTACGGTCACCGGAGGTTTGGTACCTCCAGAGGTTTGGTACCTCATAGCGACTTGTCCTGTGGTTTACACCACCGTGGGTTGGCCCCACTTTGAGATATGGGATTGTCGCGGTGATTTGGTATCACACGATGGGTTGGCCCCATCACTTGTTTTGTGACTTGGTCACCGGTGTTTTAGTAACACAATCGTGTCTTGGACACCGTGATTTGGTATCACATTTGTGACTATATGTCACCAGTGGTTTGGCACCACCAAAGTGGTTTGGTACCACGGGGTAGAAAAAGGTGTTTGGTTGGCTAGGTTGGGTGCATATTTTAATGCATGTTAAATTGTTATAAATTGTGTATGTTGTAAAATTAAACCGGAAAAAGGGTTACACATTGGGTCTTTATGACTCACCTTTTCCTTTAATTTTTCAGTGATTCGTAGATCATGGGTAAGGAGCCGGATGGACTTGAGGTGGCCATGCGAAAGGAGACTTTTAATAAATAAATTTTGGATTTTAATTATCTTTCTTTTGGGTTTATGTTACTTGTTTGTAATAAGGCCTCCTAAAGTTATTTTTATTATTGTTGCATGTTTGAATGTTTTGTTTAAATTATTTGATGATGTTAAAATGGATGCACATGTTTTCTAAACTTTTAAGCATAAAATGTTTTAAAGTACCATCGGTACATTTGAAATTAATAAACAACTCGACTCAACAAATATTTTCTTTGAATTAAGTATGGTTTTAACAAATAAAATTTCAATTGAAAGGCAATTCGACTAAGTTTTAAAATGGTTTTAAAATGTTTTCTCGTAGCAAACCAAATTCGGTCATATTGTTTGGGCCGGGTTTGGGGTGTTACATCTAGCAATTCTTGAATTTGAGCTTTAAGCTCTGCCAACTCCTTCGGTGCCATTCTATAAGGAACAATGGACACCGGAGTCAGATCGCATAAGCTCGATACCAAATTCTACTTCCCGATCTGGAGGTATACCAGGAAGTTCATCGGGAAATACATCTAGAAATTCCTTCACCGTTCTCACATCATCGACAGATAACTCTTTGGCATCCAAAGCACAAATAAAGGCTAGGAATGCTCCATACCCTTTCCGCACCAACTTTTCTACCTTCAATGCCGATACCACGTTTACCAATTCGTTCCTTCGTTCACCAATCATTATGACTTCCTTATCATCCGAGGTTCTTATTGACATCTATTTTTCAGCACAATCCAAATGCGCCCAATGTTTAACCAACCAATCCATGCCCAAAATGAGATCGAACTCGCTGAAAGGCAATTCCATCAAATTCGCCAAAAATACCTCCTCTTGAATTTCTAAGGGCACGTCTTTAAACATTTTATTTACAATTCTTGGTGTCTAAAGGACTAATTCATCGTCATCTCATTATCGGTAATTTGATTCTAGATTTAGGTTTCGAGATATGGCGCTAGCCACATACTGAATGGGTAGAACCAATATCTATTAAAGCGATGCGGTACATCGAATATGAAGAACGTATCGTTATTACATCAGTGCATTGCCATCCTCGCGGCGTCCAACCGCATAGACCGATCTGGTACATCTTGCATCCGTGTTCCTCTGGGACCATTGCCTTGACCGGTGCACCTTGTCCATGTCCTGGGACCACGACTTCCACGACCTCGGTGGTCGCTAAGTACCTCTGGCCTACTGCATCATTATTACAAACTTCTGAGTCGTATCCATACGTCGAGGCGGTTTCTATCTTGGTGATCCATTGAACCGCATTTGTAACAAGCGCCGTTTTCCTCGGCACTCTCCGAATGCCTTTTTCCACAATCGGCACAACCTCGACCTCGATTATTAGGTTACAGGTGTTCTACCTTGAGCTGGTTCATCATTTCGAGGCCTCTTTTGAAACCTTTTTGAGGAACCCGACTGCTGTATATCTCTCTTATTTCTAAATCTTTCCCGATTCTGTCGTTCTGAGTTCTTAGCCTCTTCGACTATCTTGGCCTTCTCCTGGCGCGGAAAAAGTTCTAACTTGTTGTGGGGCAATCAGAACCCTCAACTCATCATTTAGCCCATCCTCAAAATGCACACAATGTTCGTGATCTGTTGACACTATTGTCCGAGCATAGCGACTCAAGCGTAGAAACTCAGCCTCATACACTGCCACTGTCTTACTCCCTTGGACAAGATTCAAAAATTCCTTCCTTCGGGCGTCTACATAACTCGTTCCAACATATTTCCCTTAGAAGGCAGCTTTAAAGAATTCCCAAGTAATCAGTGCAGCCTCGGTGCCTTCTCGAGCGATAAGCCACCATCGTCGCCTCGTCTCTTAGCAAAGACACGACTCCTTTCGGTTTACGCTTGATGGTGCATTCCATATCATCCATAATTCACTCTACAGCTTCGAGCCAATATTCAGCCACATTCGGAGCTACACCGGAAACTCCTCTAAAAACTTCTGCATTATTTGACTTGAGTCATTCCGAAATTGACCCACGAGTTGTTGGCCCAATTCTAGTTCCAGCGACCCTTTCTAGGACTCGCAGCATTGCTTGTGTCAAAGCATTATCTTCTTCCATATGATCCTGTGATCCCGTCTCACTTACAAGTGATGCAGGTACATCCATTTCCGGCATATGATTTGGTACTTCAGTTGCAGCACCTCATCCTCTACCACGGCCATGTCTACCGCGTCCACGACCATGTCCTCTAGTGCTCATGATGACTAATTTGATTTAATCTGATTACAAGTTTTATGAATCAGAAAATTGTTTCAGTGTTTATTAATGGTGTTTTATGAGATTTGAGAGATAAAGTTATTTTTCGCAACACATCCTATAGTCTCAATTTCTACGGTTTTTAACATCTAAAACTAGAAGTTCTAGAGTGTTCCTATGATCATCATAATAATCATTAAGTAATAAATACTTACTTGACTTGTTGCTTGGATGCTTGTGGTGCCATCTTGATCTTTAAAACATAATTGAAATAATTTTATATAAAATTATTTATTGAACCCAACTTCTGATGAAGTTTTTAAAAGCGGCTCGATACCATTAAATGTAACACCCCAAACCCTGGTCTATGCGTAAAGGCGAGATTTGATTTGTTACATAGATCGAACTATCTTAATAATTAAGGTGAATCGGAAATTTCAAAATCATTTCATTAATAAGGTTTAATAAAACCAAAAGGGTATTTTAAATTTTATGAATATGAGAAAATATTAGTTGAAAACTTAACTTATTTTAAGAAAACAAATTAATTATAAGCCCATATTAATAGTCCAAAACATAATTTAAATCCATTCACACATAAAATCCAGTAAAACATTTATAGAGGCCTTATTACATCAAACCCATAATAGTAAATTATAGAAAGTCTTTAATAAAAGTTCAAAGTTTAAGTAACCCTTATTTGTAGTATGGCCTCCACGAAGTCATCCTCGGCCCAAGTCCACGTCAAATTCCATTACCTGAGATGAAAAATTTGAGGGAGTGAGTTACTTAGAACTCAGTGTATAACTCACTTACTTATTCATTGGGCCAGATTATCAAATCATTATTTTGGACTTGGGCCCGTCAACAGGTTTAACAATATAAATAATGAGATGCATGTAATTAATGAAATTTCCACCCAAACCTAATTTCCATCCGCTACACACCACGTACCAACCATCACACCTGGGGATCAAGTCAACCCACCCCGCCATCACACCAATCGTAGGCATTAAGCCATTATATTTTTGTGGCAGAGCCACCGAACTAGATTGTGACAAAGTCACCGAACTAGAGGCATTGAGCCATTAAAATATTTGTGGCATAGCCACCAAACTAGAGGCAATCACTAGTTTAATTATTTTGTGGCAAAGCCAATAGAACTAGATTTTTGGCAGCAGGCCTTTCTTCTCTTCATCGTTAATCCCAACCCATGCAACATGTATGCAAAATAGCTTATGTACATATGATGATTTTATCAAAAAGGCCCAAGTCAATAATTCAGGTTTTTTTATTAAGGCCCATAATACAATATTTCATTTGTTCCATTTAACTATTTAGCAACTTTGGCCCATTTAGCGATCTAGCCAATTTTCTGACCCATTTAGCGATCTAGCATAGATTTTGGCCCATTTAACAATTTAACAGAGATTACGGCCCATTTTCGATCTAATAGAGATTTCGGCCCATTTTCGATCTAACAGAGATTTCGGCCCATTTATCAATTTAACAGAGATTACGGCCCATTTACGATCTAACAGAGATTTCGGCCCATTTATTATTTATCCGGGATTTCGGCCCATTTTACTAACTAGCATATTTTTCAGCCCATTTACTAACTAGCAAACTTATCGGCCCATTTTTCGATCTAACACATCTTTGGCCTATTTACACATGAGATTTTTAGTATTCATTTTACTACCTACCCATCGAGGGCATTTTCGTAATTTTTACATTTTTAACAATTTTTATGAAATTTCACCAAAATACCAATTATTTCGTATTTTACCGATTTTGTCATTTTTACGATTTTACTCAATACCACGAATAACATCCAACCCGAGAAAAGTGTGAAGTTACACACCTTGATATCGTGAGTACTAAACCTTCCCGCTCACAACACCTAATCATAATACGAACCATTAGGACATTATCTTTTATCAAAATTTACTATTGATATAGGATCTAAATCCTTACCCTTTGATTTTGAACCACTTCTATCTTTGGTTTCTCCTCGTTCGATGATTCGTTGCAGATGATAATCCACGAGCGTACAAAGGCTCGGAGTACGAACTACTTCAAATAATTGATTCTCCTCGGTTGATGGTCCGTAACCCGATGGAAAATCCGGACTCGAAATAGCCCTTCGTTTATATTTAGGGGAATAGTGGAACCACCCTCTTACGAAGACTATGGATGCCCTTTTACGCTTCTATCTTGAATGTCTCTAAAGACATAAGATTATTAGTTCGACTTATTAATATCGAAATATGATTAATGTTTATAAGATTTGGGATTTGACTTACCACGATTTGTCTTCGTTCCACGAGAATCAATCGAAGATTGTGATCCTACAAGCGAATCGATTAATAACTAACTATACTAAATGAATAAGAATCCTTAAAATAAAATCCCTTACCTTGATTCTTGAAATCGATTGTGGTAAGAGAAAATGAAGAGATTTTGTCACAAGAGCAAATTACATTCGACCATGGATGAAATTTGAAGAAAATTGTAATGAAGAAAAAAAATGAAGAATAGGAAATAGAATGGTATGGTTCGGTTTCAAGAGAGAAGAGAGAAAGAAAGAAAAGAAAGGAGAAAGGAAAGAGAAGAAAAAGATACTTAGTTTAGAAGAAAATGCATTCGACATAGGAGGAGAAAATGAAAAAATGAAAGGAAGAAAAATAGTTGCTTGTCTATGTACTTTCGGTCACAAAGAGAAAAGGATTTGGGAGAGAAAGAGTTTCAAACCAAAATGGTCACAAGAGAATGGCTCAAAGAAGAAGAAAATGAATTGTGTACTCAAATATGTTGGAAATTTTAATTAGAGAGAATATGGGTGGAGGAAAATTGCTTTGTTAAGAAAATGACCAAAATGAAAGAGTTTCTTCTAACATTCAAGCTACCATACTCTCAACAAAAACCGCCACCCCTTTTGCCTCATTCTTGGTCAAATACATGGGTCAAATGGCCATTAGGAAGTTTCAAAACATCTTCCTCCTCTTAAGCCTTTTTCCCTCCTTTTCCTTAAGTTGATGAAACACAATCCCCATTTCAAGCCCTTATCCTTAGCTTTCCAAATACTTAGTGTTCTTACCAAAATAAAACATCCCAACTTATCCTAGCTTATCTCTTTGCTTGACACATGCTCAAGCTAAAGTAAAAAAATAAAAATTCCTAGTTGCATGCTAGGTGATTCGAACCTCTTCCCTCATGTCCAACTCATGGCGCCATCACCACTATGCCATTAACTCATGTTATGCCATCTTTTGGTACTTAATTAATTTAAGTCTCAATGTCACCTAATTTCTTTACTTAAAAAAAAAAAAATACACTTAACTAATATTTTATTCTAACTCCAAGTAAACCCGAACTAACATTTAGCAACATCATGGTACTCAATTATTTAGGATGTTACACACGGGCCTCTGATCGAATAGCCACATTTGACGTTCCCCTCTGTGCGCCACTCCTACTTCCCATAGTATGAGATGGTCTACCTGTAGCTGTAGTACTGCTCGGTCTCGCGCTCTGAACAACACCTTTTTCAGCTGCCTCTGGGCAATCCCGAATGAAATGATCCTGTGAACCACACTTATATCAAGTGCGGTTAATAGATTTACCCCAACACTCGCCAATATGCCGTCTACCGCACTGTTGACACTCATGCCTACTCAGTCAGGTATTGCCAGCACCAGAAACTGATGTAGCCCGAGAACTCACTCATTCTCGTATAGAGATCCCTGTGTTAGGTTTGGGCCGGTTACCATCATTATTGAACTTTTTCATTGATGTTTAAGGAAATTTACCTGCAGATCTCTTTCGAAGTCTCTGGCTTCAAACTCAGCTTTTCGCTTTTCTTTTCCTAGATCTTCAGCTTTATAAGCTTGTTCAACTAGTACCACGAACTCGTTAATTTCAAGGATGTCAACCAGAAGTTTTATATCTTCATTTAAGCCTTTTTCAAATCTCCGACACATAGTAGCCTCAGATGAAACACATTCACCAGCGTGGTGACTAAGTCTCACAAACTTGCGCTCGTATTTGGATACAATCATATGACCTTGCTTAAGCTCGAGAAACTCTTTATGTTTAGAATCTATGAATCGCTGACTTATATATTTCTTACGAAATTCCGTCTAAAAGAAGTCCCAAGTAACTCTCTCCTTCAAACAAATGATACAAGAGTATTCCACCAATAATAGGCAGAATCCCGTAATAATGATATGGCACACTTCAGGCACTCATCGAGTGTGCAAGACAGCTCATTGAAAACACAAATAGTATTATTGAGCCAAAATTCAGCTCGCTCTGCATCATCATCATCTTTGGCTCTAAATTCTTGAGCCCTGTGGTTTCTAATGCGATCAATCGGGGTTTACTAGCTCTCTCAAGATTTACAATCGGGGGTACCACCGGTACAACAGGGAAGTATTCGAATTCAGGGGTTGTTGAACAGCCGGATTGGTTCGAATATATTGATTGAACCAATCATTCATCATACTATAGAAGGCTGGTCTAGCCCCTCATCAGGATTACTCGCAGCTGGTTGAGATTCATCCGATGCAGTCCCTTGTGCGGGAACAGGTGCCACACTTTTGACATCGTCAGCTATAGCTCGCTCGGGATATGGATCCATTTACTATACGATAGAAATAAACACATTTCACTGTCATAAGTCATCACACTATCATATAATAGAATATGACATGTATGGCTAGACCCAACACGCGCTACGTTAGTCCGAGAACCGACTAAATCATATCTCTGATACCAATCAAATTGTAACACCCCTTACCCGAGGCCGTTGTCGGAGTCGAGCATGAGGCATTACTAGACTTAACTACTAATTTGGGGCATAAAAATTGAAACTGTCCATCTGTGTCATGTTGACTAAATTGACTATAACTCGAGTTACGAAAATCCAAATTTAGATCCGTAAATTTTCCTTGAAACTAGACTCATATATATTCTTACTATAATTTTCCAGAATTTTTCATTCGTTCAATTAGTGCAGTTTAATCACTAAAATTTACTCTATTTCACTGTTCAATGGTTCTGACCTATCCTTACAAAAACTCAATTATCTCATTTTACAGAACTCAAATAATGTTCTAGTTTATTCCAATAATAGATAGACTCATTAAGGATTCTAATAATATAAACTATGCTCTATGATTATTTTTTTTACAATTTTTAATAAGTTTTCCAAGACAGAACAGTGAATCACGAAGTCATTCAGAACCAGTATCACTAAAATTTAAATATCTCATATTATAAATTTCGTTTGCCTACTATGTTTCTTTCGTATATAAATAGACACAATAACCTTTAATTATGTATCTTATTCACTTTATAATTCCATTTCTCCTATTTTTGGTGATTTTTTAAAGTCATGTCACTGCTGCTAATCAAAACTGTTTCATTAAAAAATATAGTTAACTATTTTATAACATCTTTACTCCATTTCATTTAAACGCTATACACTAACCATACTTATATATATACTAAAACCAAATCAACCAAAACCACAACCACACAAAATCATCAAGCCAAAATATAAATTCCAAGATTAACAAGATGGACAAACCATTTTCGCATGGCTTATACAAATATATATAATTTCAAAACCAACATAATATTTCTAGCCTATACATGCCATAGTTCCAAAAGTTCAACTTATAAAAGGGTACCAAAGTAGTTGATAGTGTGATTGACTTTGACGATGATCCCTGAGCTCGTACGTAAACTTCAAAATCTATAAAATAGTCAAATGATCACACATAGTAAGCTACATAGCTTAGTAAGTTATAAGCAAAAGGGAACATATATATATATATATATATAATGATTCAATATAAAATTTATAACAATTTATCTCAATCATTCACTAGTTCGTAACAACATTTCTTCTAACATAATACCATATAGCAATATCATATGCAATGAATTCTCCAAGCCGAATATTCAAATACTCTATACCCTTTTTGTTCAAGCTCAAAAATTAATGTATACTTTTCATTTCTATAATTTAGCATACAAGAACTACTTACCTCTTTAGCACCAAGTTACTAAATTTCCATGCACCATTTACTTACCTGTCTCGTATGGTCATTTTCATTCATTGATTCATGCCCTTGAGAGGTCCGATAATCTGTACACACTGTATAAATCATGTAATGTATCGCACACATAGTGTCGTTACTTGATAATTCGCACACATAGTACCATCTTTCGGTAATGTATCGTACACTTAGTGCCATTACACGTTTCCCGTACACATAGTGCCATTCCACCGATATCGGACACATAGTGCTCGGTGTTTAATCTTGCACACATAGTGCCATATCGCATACATAGTGCTCGGTGTTTAATCTCGCACACATAGTGCCATTATCTGAACCTTTCTTTGTTTAGACAACACATATAATTCCTATCTCATACATATATATACAAAGATATGATTGTCCTATAACAACTCAATTTCTTTATATCCTTCCATTGCATTCGGCTCAACTAAAGTATAAATATATTTATACATTTACATCCACCTTTTCAAAATAGCATCTCTCTTTTTAAATCCACATCTAGCTATCACCATATTCGTTCTCAACTCACATTACTCAATGAATTAACACTTATACTATTATATATTCACCAACCTTACATTCGGCTAATTTATCAATAGTTCATCCCATTCAATATTACATTCGGCAAAATGGATTAAAAATACTTAATTCAATCAATCAATGGACATACATATATAGTGGTATTCAATAAACCACATTCGGCTAACATACTTAAAAGTCCCAATTTCTCATTCGGCATTTTGAAAATTTAATACATTAATTTATCTAATTATATGCATATTATCTTAGAAATAATTCAATTAAACCCCATTGCTTATAAACTTACCTCGAAAATCATCGGATTAAACTTTCCGACTAGTCATTCAACTTAGCTTTTCCCCGATCCAATCTCGTTTCCTTTTGTTCTTGATCTAAATAATTCCAATTTAAACTTATTCAAATATATATTCATTCAATTTCATCCAAAAAGTACATAATTATGCAATTTACCATTTTACCCCTAATATTGTAACTTTTACAAATTAGTCCCTAATGCACAAAACACAAAATACACATAATTTGGGTTCACTCCCTAAGGTCCGAATGTTCATCATGTTTTTTATATATCCATACAAGCCATTTATTTAGCATTTTAGTCCTTCAACTATTTAATTTTTATAATTTAATCCTTAATACTCAATTTAATCAAAATCTCCAATTCAAAACATGTTGATTTAAAACACAACCATAATATTCTATCATCAAACATTTCAAAACATGAACATTCATCAATGGCCGAATCATCAACATGCCTCAAACTCAAAAATTTCAACATGAGTTGGATAGTATTCGAAACAGCGAACTCAAAAATGTAAATATTTTCAAAAACCGAGTCAATTACTAACCTTAGTATGACATGCAATGGCCGAATGGTTGAAGGCTAAAGTTTATTCTTCTTTCTTTAGATTTCGGTGAAGAAGAGATGAGAAATGATGATGATAATGGTGGTTTCTTATTTTAATAATAACATATATTATAACATCATTTCAACTTTAAAAATTATAAAAATAAAATATTTTAATATAACATTTGTGTCATTGTCGTCCACTATCTCATAGTAATAAATAATTTACAACATAATGAAAAAAAAAACCTAAGGATGGGCATCCAACTTCTTTTATGTTTTCTTTATTATAATAAGTTTATAATATAATAGTTAGTATACTATATCATTATAATAAAATAAACATGCAAATGCATTATAAAAGTATAAGGCCGTCCACTAGCATGCAAAAAGGGGTCAATTTACAACTTAAATGCTCATACGTAAGAAAACAAATTAATTTAGCCACTAAATTAAATAAATAGCTACTTTTATCACTTACACAATTTAACCCATTTTCTTTAAATTAAACACACAAACGGTCCAATTAATTCACGAAAATTTTTGCACATGCACACTCATAAATCATAGACACCAAATATAATATTTAAATATTTTTCTAACTCAGATTTGTGGTCCCGAAATCACCGTTCCGATTAGGGTCATAATTGGACTGTTACACATACGGCCCTATTTCAACTCAAGGAACTCTTTACGTTTCTGATCTATAAACCGTTGACTGATATATTTCTTCCAGAATTCAATTTGAAAGAAATCCCAAGTGATTCGTTCTTTCAGAACCACAGATATCAATGTTTTTCACCAATGATGCGCTGTATCTCTCAACAGTGAAACAACACACATAAGACATTCATCAAGATTACACGATAATTCATCAAACACTCTAATAGTATTCTCATGCCAGAATTCAGCTCGCTCGACATCATCATCAACTGTGGCCCTGAACTCTTCGGTGCTATACTTACGAATTTTATCAACTGGAGGTTTACTCAATCGAATCGGGTCTATAACTTGTGGCGCTACAGGAACTTGCAGAGGTTGAGGTTGTTGAGTAGCTAAATTCTGTAACACCCTAAAAATCCGAGTATTTAAATTGCATGAATTGGTGTTTAGATTTTTTTTTAGGAAAAATCTCTTATTTTTATTTTAGTGCTTATTGAAGTCCTAGAGAGGTAAAGCATATTTTGAAGAAGAAATAAAATTTATTAAATTGAGATTTATGGAAGTGAAACAAAGGTGATTAAGACTTAAGCTAAATTATGTATTAAAGAGTGACATAAGTGAGTACATGGTAAGGTGGAGTTAGGCGCATGGGTTCAAGTAAGAGGAAGAGGTTGAATCCCATGTATGGCACCTAAATGAATTTTTGCTTTTAATTTTACGCTCATGACTAGGAAGTGTCGGCAAGGGACATATAAGGAAGGTGTTGACCATGTATTTTTGGTTAGTGTATCAATGGATTAAGGAAACAACTCACTTATGGAATGGAATCAAAGGTTTAAGGAAAGATAGGGGAACATAAGGCACTTATCAAGGGAAAATTTGGAAAGAAATCATGGCCAATTGACCATGTCTTGGGCCAGCAACATTGGTTTAGGGAGGAGCCAAATTTTGTTAGTTTGGCTAAAAATCTCATTCTTTTCTCTTTGGGCATTCTTTACACATTGTGCAGATTTTTTCTTTGTTTTCTCCTCTCAAACTCTCATCTTGGCGAATAGGGCATTAGTAAAGCTCAAATTTTGTGACCATTTGGTTATTCCTTTTGCTTATCTTGTTAGCCAATTCTTTGTGCCTTTTCTTCTTGTGCGAAATCATCTATACCAAAAGAATCATCTTTTCTTTTCTTTTGCCATGGCGAATATACGACACCTAAAGTTCATTTTTTTCTTTTCTTCTCTTCTCTTTGAAATCAAGCAACAACATCACCATCATCCTTTCGTTCTTATATTATTTCTTTTCAATCGAAAATTCTCTCCATCTTCACTCTCTTGGCGAATGCTATTGTGCCTATAAACCAAATATTATTTTTCTTTTCCTTGAACATACATAGCGAATCCTTCATCATTTAGACACCATTCTCTATTCTTTTCTTTTCGATAGTGGAATATAGGTAAGGGTTCTTTTCCATTTCGATTTATTAAGTGATATTATGGCGAATATCATTGGTTTATTGAGGGTCTTTTGGATTGATATAGCGTTCATACTAATAACGTTTCTTTCGTTATTATTTAGTGCAATAACGAGATTTGAATTCAAGTGATCGGAGAATCGTGGAAACGTTGGAAAGGTTTCATTTTGGTAAGGAAATCAAATCCCTTTAAATCCCTAGTAACATTTGATATTATTTTAGATCTAACTAAATTCCTTTGGATCGTGAAGACTGTCAAAATAGGGAAGAAAAGGCGGTGTTTAGTTATCGTAAGAGGGTGGATCTATAAATCCCCATTCAAGCGAAGAGCGATTTGGCGATCGGGATTTTCCACGGGTTGCGGGCCATCTACCAAAGAAGTCCATTATTGAAGTAGTACGAACCTCCGAGCCGTTATCGTTGGTGGATTCTCGTGACTAGTGAATCGATAAGCGAGGAAAAGCGAAAATCGAAGTGATTCAAAATCAAGAGGTAAGATTTTGGATCCATTATCGATTAAGATTTATTTTTACTGAATTAGTTGTCTAACGAATCAAAATATATTTTAGGTGCCGAGGCGAGAAGGGTTAGTACTCACGGTATCGGTGTGTAAACTTCACACTCATTATTTTCTCGGTTGGATGTCAAATTTGGTATGGAAGTAAATCGTAAAAACGATTAGATCGGTAAAAACGTAAAAAAATGATATTTTGACAAAAATACGTAAAAACGACAAAATCGTGAAAATTACGAAAATGCCCTCGAGATATTAATTGTTATTACATAAATACTCTAGTTAGTGAAAATGGGCCGTAAATACTCTAGTTAAGTGAAAATGGGCCGTAAATACTCTAGTTAAGTGAAAATGGGCGAAAATACTCTAGTTCGATAAATTGGGCGTAAATATTCTAGTTCGATAAATCGGGCCAAAATACTTTAGTTCGTTAAAATTGAGCCAAAACACTCTAGTTAGGTAAATGGGCCAAAGCCCACTAAAGCTGCTAAATAGACAAATTGCTATATTATAATTATGGGCCAAATGAAATGTTGTTGATAAACCCACCATGTATGCATTGTTAATAAATTTTATATTTTATAGTACATGTATAATTGCATGGGTGGGATATATGAAGAAAGAATGGCGATTGCCAAATATCGACTTATTGCCTCTAGTTAACAATATCGACTTATTGCCTCTAGTTGGTGGCTTCTGCCACAATATCGACTTATTGCCTCTAGTTAAATGGCTATGCCACAATTATAAAAAGGCTTAATGCCTACGATTGGTGTGATGGCGGGGTGGGTTGACTTGATCCCCACAGTGTGATGGTTGATGCAGGGGTGTTAGCGGATGGATATTAGGCATGGGTTGGGAATTACATTTTTTTTACATGCATTATTAATTGTTTAATTCATGATATATTGTTGAATTACGAATTGGGCTCAAGCCCGACATAATATCTTGACAATCGGCCCAATAATGGTGGTAAGTGAGTTACACTTGAGTTCTAAGTAACTCACCTTTTTATTTTTCCATCTCGGGTAATGGAAATTGATGTGGACTTGGGCGAGGATGACTTCGTGGAGGCCATCTTGCTAAATATGGGTTATTAAACTCGAACTTTTAATAATTATTTTTACTATTTTGGGATGTTGTAATAAATGGCCTCTATAAATAACTTATGGATTTTATATGTGTTTGGAATTTAAACTACATTTTGGACTTTTAAATCATGGGTTATGATTATATGATGCATTATTAAAATAAATTTGGGTTTTCAAATATATGAATTTCTTTTATAAATATTTCTTTTATTGTTAACTCTTTAACAAATCTCCTAACGGTTTTTAATAATACAATGAATTTCAACTAATGTTTCAAATATTTATCAAAATCAAATACTCTTCAAATTTTAAACCACAGTATATAAAATTGTAGTTTTCAACTCATTAAAGAGTTAAGAATAGCTCGAATCATGTAACAAACCAAATCTAGTCTCAACGCATAGATAGGGTTTGGGGTGTTACATTTAGTAATATCGAGCCGGTTTCAAAAACTTCGGTACGTGGTTTGGGTTCAAAAATAATTTACATATGAAATCATTCAAAATCGATATGGCACCACAAGCATCCGGCGACAAGTCAAGTAAGTATTTATTACTTAATGATTACTATGATATGATCATAGGAACACTCTAGAACTTCTAGTTTTAGGCGTGAAAAAGCTGTAGAGATTGAGACTATAGGAAATGTTGCGAAAAATAACTTTATATCTTAAATCTCATAAAATATCGCTAATAAACACGAAACAAAATTTCGATTCATAAAACTTGTAATCGGATAAACGAACAAGCAATCATGAGTACAAGAGGGCGTGGTCGTGGGCGCGTAGACGTGGCGTGGTAGAGGCCGAGGTGCTACTGGTGAAGCACCAAATCATATGCGAAGTAGGCCTTTTGCGTCAATTGAAAGTGAGACCGGATCACGCGATCACATGGAAGAAGATCATGCATTGACTCAAGCAATGCTACGAGTCTTGGAAAGATTCATTGGAACTAGAATTGGGCCAACAACTCGTGGGTCAATTTGAGGCGACTTAAGGCAAATAATGCGAAGTTTTGGAGGAGTCTCGGTGTAGCTCGAATGTGGTGAATCTTGGCTCGAAGGCGTGGAGCGGATTATGGATGACATGGAATGCACGGTGAGCAAAAGCGAGAGGAGTTGTATCCTTATTGAGAGATGAGGCGTATCGGTGGTGGCTCACTATTCGAGAAAACCTTGAAGTCGCATAGCGATTAATGGGAATTCTTTAAAGTGCTTTCCAAGGAAAATATGTCGAACGAGCTATGTAGGCGCTCGAAGGAAGGAATTTCTAAATCTTGTCCAAGGAAGTAAGACCGTGGCAACATATGAAGTGAGTTTTTACGTCGAGCCGTTATGCGGGACAATTGTAGCAGAGATCATGAGCGTTGTGAGCGTTTGAGGATGGACTTAATGATGGTGAGGGTTACGATTGCTCATGACAAGTTAGAAATTTTCCACTCTGGTGGAGAAGGCCAAAATAGCGAAGAGGCTAAGAACTTCGAGCAACGAGCAAGAAAGATCCCAAACAAGAGAGAGACACAATGATCTGGTTCTTCCAAGAGATTCGGAAGAAACCTCAAAATGATGAATCGAGTTCAAAGCGAGAACCGGTAGCAAATAATCGAAGTCGAGATTGCAGAGTGTGGGAAAAGGCATTTTGGGGAATGTTGGAGGAAAAGCGGGTGCATGCTACAAATGCGGTTCAATGGAACATCGATACAAAAGTTGTCCTCGACGAATGGATCGACTCAAGAAGTCCGTAATAATGATGCACAACCGGGGTAATCAGCTGACCACCGGGAGGTCGTGGACCAGTCGTGGTGGTAATGGGGCTGGTCGTGGTCAAGGTGCACCGGTCGAGGAAATGGTAATAGAGGAAATGCGGATGCTAGACGGCTGGGTGGTCTATGCGGTTAGGCGCCATGAGGGCGGCAATGCACGATGTGATAACCATCGTTCTTCATTTTGATGTACATGTTATTGCTTTAATAGATATTGGCTCTACTCATTCATATGTATCTAGTGCCATATCTGAAATCAATTTAGAATCTAAAATTACCGAAAATGAGATGAGCGATGTCAGTCCTTTAGGACGATCGGTAATGGTTAATAAAATATTTAAGGGCGTGCCTTAAAAATCCAAGAGGAAGTATTCTTAGCAAATTTGATGGAACTACTTTTGGTGAGTTCGATCTCATTACAGGCATGGATTGGTTGGTTAACCATCGAGCGCAATTGGATTGTCTTTGAAAACGAATGTCGATGGGACCTCGGATGATAAGGAAGTCATAATGATTGGTGAATGAAAGAACTATCGGCAAATGTGGTATCGCATTAAAAGTTTGAGAAGTTGGTGCGGAAGGATACGGAGCATTCCTAGCCTTTATCATCTTTGTGGATGCCAAGGAATTATCCGTGAATGATGTGAGGACGGTGAAGGAATTTCCGATGTATTTCTGAAGAACTTCTGGTATACCTCAGTTCGGGAAGTAGAATTTGGCATTGAGCTTTTGCATGGGGCGGCTCCGGTGTCCATTGCTCCTATAGAATGGCGCCAAGGAGTTGGGTGAGCTCAAAGCTCAAATTCAAGAATTCTTTGGATCGAGGATTCATTCGACCAAGTGTGTCTCCGTGGGGAGCACCGGTCTTGTTCGTTAAGAAGAAGGATGGATCGATGCGTATGTGCATTGACTACAGACAGTTGAATAAATTGACGATCAAGAATCGGTATCCTCTGCAGAAATTGACGACTGTTTGATCAATTAAAAGGAGCTTGAGTTTTCTCAAGATTGATTTAAGGTCGGTTATCACCAACTTAGGGTGAAAGAAGCGGACATTTATAAGACGACATTTCGGACACGTTACGGACACTATGAGTTTGTAGTGATGCCGTTTGGATTAACTAATGCACCAGTGCATTTATGGACATGATGAACCGAGTCTTTCAACCATATTTAGACCGGTTTGTGGTAGTGTTCATAGATGATATATTGGTTTATTAGAAATGAGGAGGAACATGACCAGACATTTGCGGATAGTATTACAACTACTTACGTAATAAGCAATTGTATGCCAAATTTGGTAAATCGAATTTTGGCTAAAGGAGGTGACTTTCCTTGGTCATGTAGTATCGGTAGAAGGAATAAGGGTGGATCCTCGGAAAATTGAGGCTATTACGGATTGGAAACCACCAACATCGATGGTGAAATTCGGAGTTTCTTGGGTCTGGTGGATACTATAGGCGTTTTGTAGAGGGTTTTCATTGATTCTTTGCACCTAACTAAAGCTGTTGTGAAAGGAGCTCCGTATATCTGGGTGGCAAAGCAGCAAGAGAGTTTTGAGAAATTGAAGAAGATTACGTGAAGCTCGGTTTAATTCAACTTTGAAATTGGAAAAGAATTCACTTTTATTTATTGATCGTCTCACACGGGCACAGGTTGTGTATTGATGCAAAATGGAAAGGTGGTGGCCTATGCTTCTCGTCAATTGAGACCACACGAAGTAAACTACCCTACTCATGATTTGGAGTTAGTTGCCGTTGTCTTTGCTCTAAAGATTTGGAGGCACTATCTCTATGGTGAGAAGTCCATAATCTACACGGATCACAAAGTCTTAAATACCTCCTTACCCGAAGGAGTTAAATTTGAGACAAAGAAGATGGGTAGAATTGTTAAAGATTACGATTTCTCCATCGAATACCATCCTGGAAAGGCTAACGTGGTAGCTGACGCGTTAAGTCGTAAGGCGGTATCTGAATTAAGAGCTTTGTTTGCCCATTTGAGTCTGTATGAGGATAGCAGTTTGTTAGCGAAACTTGAGTAAAGCCGTGGGTGGAACAAATCAAGGAAAAGCAGACATCGGATGAGAAGTTGGGACCTTTATTTGACAAGTTGAAAATGGTGAAATTGAGGATTTTGGAATAAACACGGAGGGTGTGTTGTGCTTTCGAGGAGAGTATGCATGCCTAAGGATCTAGATTTGAGGCAAGCGATACTACGGGGGCGTATAGTAGCCCTTATGCTATGCATCCGGAGGAAATAAGATGTCGAGATCTCCGTGAAACGATATTGGTGGCGGGGTTGAGCGTGAGATTACGAGTTCGTGGGAAAATGTTTGACTTGTCGACAAGTGAAGCGAACATCAATTACCGTCTGGATTATTACAACCGATAAAGATTCCTCTTTGGAAATGGGAGAGGATAACTATGGATTTTGTTAGTGGGTTACCGTTAACACCTACTAAGAAAAATTCCATTTGGGTAATTGTTGATCGGTTGTGAAGACTGCTCATTTCTTGCCGATTAAATGCGGATTATTCATTGCGAAATTGGCGAAACTTTACGTATCCAAAATTGTGAGGTTGCATGGGGTACTGTATCTATTATATCGGATAGGGACCCTAGATTTACATCACGATTACGAAAGCTCGCATGAAGCCTTGGGGACAAAGTTGAATTTGATCTGGCTTTTCATCCTCGGTCGATGGTCGATCGAGAAAGAGTAATTCGAGATATTGGAAGACATGTTAAGAGGATGTGTAATCGACTTGAGGGTAGTTGGGAGGATTATCTATCCTTTGGCGAAATTCGCGTATAACAACAACTATCGATCTAGCATTGAGATGGCACCTTACGAGGCATTGTATGGTCGTAAGTGTCGCTCTCCTATTTGTTGGTGAGTTGGGCGAAAAATGTATGTTAGTCTGAGATGATATCTCGAGACCGAGGATAAGGTAAAAGTTATTCGAGCACGGTTGAAAGAAGCCTCGAGATGAAGCGAAGTCGTCTGCAGATCTGAAGCGAAGGACATCGAGTATAGTGTGGGAGATCGGGTTTTCTTGAAGGTATCTCCTTGGAAAAATATCTTGATTCGGAAGGAAGGGCAAGCTAAGTCCTAGATATATTGGACCTTATCGTGTCTTTGAAGCGTGTTGGTCGATGGCTTATCAGTTGAGTTACCTCCGGAGTTGGATCAAATTCACAATGTCTTTCATGTTTCCATGTTGAGGCATTATAGATCGGATCCTTTGCACATTATACCATAGAAGAATTGGGTGAATTGATTTGTCCTTTGAAGAAGAACGGTGGAAATCCTAGACCGAGATGTCAAGGTACTAAGGAAGAAAACCGTGCCGTTGGTCAAAGTTCTATGGGCGTAACCACGAATTGGAAGAAGCTACGTGGGAGCAGAGGATGCAATTCGGCAACAATATCCTCACCTTTTCAACCGTAAATTTCGAGGGAATGAAATTTTCTTTAAGGAGGGTAGAGTTGTAACACCTAAAAATCCGAGTATTTAAATTGCATGAATTGGTGTTTAGATTTTTTTTTTAGGAAAAATCTCTTATTTTTATTTTAGTGCTTATTGAAGTCCTAGAGAGGGTAAAGCATATTTTGAAGAAGAAATAAGATTTATTAAATTGAGATTTATGGAAGTGAAACAAAGGTGATTAAGACTTAAGCTAAATTATGTATTAAAGAGTGACATAAGTGAGTACATGGTAAGGTGGAGTTGGCGCATGGGTTCAAGTAAGAGGGAAGAGGTTCGAATCCCATGTATGGCACCTAAATGAATTTTGCTTTTAATTTTACGCTCATGACTAGGAAGTGTCGGCAAGGGACATATAAGGAAGGTGTTGACCATGTATTTTTGGTTAGTGTATCAATGGATTAAGGAAACAACTCACTTATGGAATGGAATCAAAGGTTTAAGGAAAGATAGGGGAACATAAGGCACTTATCAAGGGAAAATTTGGAAAGAAATCATGGCCAATTGACCATGTCTTTGGCGGCAACATTGGTTTAGGGAGGAGCCAAATTTTGTTAGTTTGGCTAAAATCTCATTCTTTTCTCTTTGGGCATTCTTTACACATTGTGCAGATTTTTCTTTGTTTTCTCCTCTCAAACTCTCATCTTGGCGAATAGGGCATTAGTAAAGCTCAAATTTTGTGACCATTTGGTTATTCCTTTTGCTTATCTTGTTAGCCAATTCTTTGTGCCTTTTCTTCTTGTTGAAATCATCTATACCAAAAGAATCATCTTTTCTTTTCTTTTGCCATGGCCGAATATACCAAACCTAAAGTTCATTTTTTTCTTTTCTTCTCTTCTCTTTGAAATCAAGCAACAACATCACCATCATCCTTTCGTTCTTATATTATTTCTTTTCAATCGAAAATTCTCTCCATCTTCACTCTCTTGGCCGAATGCTATTGTGCCTATAAACCAAATATTTTTTTTTCTTTTCCTTGAACATACATAGCCGAATCCTTCATCATTTAGACACCATTCTCTATTCTTTTTTTTCGACCGTGGAATATAGGTAAGGGTTCTTTTCCATTTTCGATTTATTAAGTGATATTATGGCCGAATATCATTGGTTTATTGAGGGTCTTTTTGGATTGATATAGCGTTCATACTAATAACGTTTCTTTCGTTATTATTTAGTGCAATAACGGAGATTTGAATTCAAGTGATCGGGAGAATCGTGGAAACGTTGGAAAGGTTTCATTTTGGTAAGGAAATCAAATCCCTTTAAATCCCTAGTAACATTTGATATTATTTTAGATCTAACTAAATTCCTTTGGATCATGAAGACTGTCAAAATAGGGAAGAAAAGGGCGGTGTTTAGTTATCGTAAGAGGGGTGGATCTATAAATCCCCCATTCAAACGAAGAGCGGTTTCGACAGTCCGGGATTTTCCACCGGGTTGCGGGCCATCTACCGAAAGAAGTCCATTATTCGAAGTAGTACGAACCTCCGAGCCGTTATACGTTGGTGGATTCTCGGCGGCTAGTGAATCGATAAATGAGGAAAAGCCGAAAATCGAAGTGATTCAAAATCAAGAGGGTAAGATTTTGGATCCATTATCGATTAAGATTTATTTTTTACGAATTAGTTGTCTAACGAATCAAAATATATTTTAGGTGCCGAGGAGCGAGAAGGGTTAGTACTCACGGTATCGAGGTGTGTAAACTTCACACTCATTATTTTCTCGGTTGGATGTCAAATTTGGTATGGAAGTAAATCGTAAAAGCGATTAGATCGGTAAAAGCGTAAAAAATGATATTTTGACAAAATACGTAAAAGCGACAAAATTGTGAAAATTACGAAATACCTCGAGATATTAATTGTTATTACATAAATACTCTAGTTCGTGAAAATGGGCCGTAAATACTCTAGTTCGTGAAAATGGTAGTAAATACTCTAGTTCGTGAAAATGGGCGTAAATACTCTAGTTCGTGAAAATGGTAGTAAATACTCTAGTTAAGTGAAAATGGGCCGTAAATACTCTAGTTAAAAAATGGGCGAAAATACTCTAGTTCGATAAATTGGGCGTAAATATTCTAGTTCGATAAATCGGGCCAAAATACTTTAGTTCGTTAAAATTGAGCCAAAACACTCTAGTTCGGTAAATGGGCCAAAGCCCACTAAACTGCTAAATAGACAAATTGCTATATTATAATTATGGGCCAAATGAAATGTTGTTGATAAACCCACCATGTATGCATTGTTAATAAATTTTATATTTTATAGTACATGTATAATTGCATGGGTGGGATATATGAAGAGAAGAATGGCCAGTTGCCAAATATCGGCTTATTGCCTCTAGTTCGGTGGCTCTCGCCACAATATCGACTTATTGCCTCTAGTTCGGTGGCTTCACCACAATATCGGCTTATTGCCTCTAGTTCGGTGGCTATGCCACAATTATAAAAAGGCTTAATGCCTATGATTGGTGTGATGGCGGGGTGGGTTGACTTGATCCCCACAGGTGTGATGGTTGATGCAGGGTGTTAGCGGATGGATATTAGGCATGGGTTGGGAATTACATTTTTTTACATGCATTATTAATTGTTTAATTCATGATATATTGTTGAATTCGAATTGGGCTCAAGCCCGACATAATATCTTGACAATCGGCCCAATAATGGTGGTAAGTGAGTTACACACTTTGAGTTCTAAGTAACTCACCCCTTTTATTTTTCCATCTCGGGTAATGGAAATTGATGTGGACTTGGGCGAGGATGACTTCGTGGAGGCCATCTTTGCTAAATATGGGTTATTAAACTCGAACTTTTAATAATTATTTTTACTATTTTGGGATGTTGTAATAAATGGCCTCTATAAATAACTTATGGATTTTATATGTGTTTGGAATTTAAACTACATTTGGACTTTTAAATCATGGGTTATGATTATATGATGCATTATTAAAATAAATTTGGGTTTTCAAATATATGAATTTCTTTTATAAATATTTCTTTTATTGTTAACTCTTTAACAAATCTCCCAACGGTTTTTAATAATACAATGAATTTCAACTAATGTTTCAAATATTTATCAAAATCAAATACTCTTCAAATTTTAAACCTCAGATATAAAATTGTAGTTTTCAACTCATTAAAGAGTTAAGAATAGCTCGAATCATGTAACAAACCAAATCTAGTCTCAACGCATAGACCGGGTTTGGGGTGTTACAAATTCATTCGAACAAACTCCATAAACCACTCACTCATCATTTGGAAGAAGGCTTGCTTTGCCTCTCCCTTGTGACTACTAGCAATCGGCCTAGATTCAGTCGACGCTGTCCCTTGAGCGGGAGCAGGCGCATTACTCTCAACATCATCAGCAACTGCTCGATCGGGATCCATTTACTATATGAAAACACATTTTTAATTGTCAGGAACCATCATGCTATTGCAAATATATATATGGCATGTATAGCTAGACTCTCACATGCTGCATTAGTCCTAGAATCGACTAAATTGTAGCTATGGTACCAATAAAATGTAACACCCATAACTCGTATCCATCGCCGGACTAGGGTTACGAGATATTACCGATCAAATCATAACATTTATACCATCATAGCTCACATCAACACATCATAGTAATCAACAACACAAAGTCCCTTTAGTAGGTCTACGAGACCTTAAACATGCTTTAAAGAAGGTTTGAGACTAAACCGATCTTATTTGGAAACTTTAAAAAACTTAGAAAATTTTTCATCTTAAACAAGGCACACGCCCGTGTGTCTAGACCGTGTGCCTCACACGGCCATGATGCCTCAGACCATGTCTTACCCCGTGCACAACTCTAACTATATTCACACGGCCTGTCACATGCCTGTGTGTCTGGCCCGTGTGCAACTCTGACTTGAATTACACGGCCTGTCACACGCTCGTGTGTCTGGCCCGTGTGCAACTCTGACTTGAATTACACGGCCTGTCACACGCTCGTGCATCTGGCCTGTGTGCAAATCTGATCTAATTAGAACAAGAACAATGAAGAACACAGTTGAGACACACGCCCGTGTGCTCACTGTGCGCAATTATAGGCCATTTCCAAGGCCACTTTGCCACCCATTTTGGGTCATTCCTACATTCACCATTTCTGTAACATCCTAAATATTCGAGTATCATTATGTTGCTAAATGTTAGTTCGGGTTTACTTGAAGTTAGAATAGAAATATTAGTTAAGTGTATTTTAGAGTAAAGAAATTTGGTGATCTTGAGACTTAAATTAATTAAGTACAAAAAGATGGCATAAGATGAGCTAGTGACAAAGTGGTGATGGCGCCATGAGTTGGACATAAGGGGAGGAGTTCGAATCACCTAGCATGCAATTAGGAATTTTTTATTTTTTGCTTTAGCCTATGCATGTGTCGACAAGGAGATAAGGTTAGGATGAGTTGGATTGTTTTTATTTTGGTAAGAAGATTAAGGTTTTGGAAAGCTAAAGATAAGGGCTTGAATTGGGGGATTATGTTTCTTCAACTTAAGGAAAAAGGAGGGGAAAAAGGCTTAAGTGTAGGAAGATGTTTTGGAAACTTCCTAATGGCCTTTTGACCATTGTATTTGGACGACATTGAGGCTAGGGGGGATGGTCGGTTTTGGTTGAGGGGATGGTAAGCTTGGATGTTAGGAGAACACTTTCATTTGGTCATTTCTTAGCAAAAACATCTTTTCTCTTCACCAATATTTGCTCTAGCCGAAATATTACCAACATACTTGGGTAAACAATTCTTTTTTTTGAGCCATTCTATTGTGACCATTTTGGTTTTGAAATTTTTCTCTTTCAAATCTTTCCTTCTCATTGTGACTGAAAGTACTAAGGCAAACAAGTATCTTTCTTCTTTTCATTTTCTCATTTTCTTCTCCTATGCCGAATGCATTTTCTTCTAAACTAAGTACCCTTTTCTTCTCTTTTCTTTCCCTCTTTCTCTCTTGAAACCAAATTATATTACTTCTATTTCCCTATTCTTCATTTTCTTCTTCATTAAAATTTTCTTCAATTCTTTCATCCATGGCCGAATGTTAACTTATTCTTGTGCCAAAATTTCTTCCATTTTCTTTGATCACAACCGATTTCCTTTAATCATAATCGAATTCTTCTTACTCAATTATCTTTCCAATCGTGGACATTAGTGAGATTTTGGAGGGTAGAAACTCAAGGTGATCTTGAGTATTTTTGGAACTTTGGAATCGATTTCAAGAATCAAGGTAAGGAGATTTTCTTTTAAGGATTCTTATTCATTATATTAGTATAGTTAGTTATTAATCGATTTTGTTTTAGGGACATAATCGCTTGATCGTTTCTCGAGGAACGAAGATAATCGTGGTAAGCCAAATATCAAATATTACAAATCGTTAGCCATATTTCGATATTTATAGTCGGACTAATGATCTTATGTCTTTAAAGACATTCAAGATAGGGCAGAAAAGGGCAGTCCATAGTCTTCAAAAGAGGGGCGGTTCCGTTAATCCCCCTAATTATAAACGAAGGGCTGTTTCAGGAATCCGGATTTTCCACCGGGTTGCGGACCTTCAACCGAGGAGAATCAATTGTTCGAGGTTATTCGTACTCCCGAGCCTTTGTACGTTCGTGGATTCTCATCGAGCAACGAATCAACAATCGAGGAGAAACCAAAAATGGAAGTGGTTCAAAATCAAAAGGGAAAAAAGTTAGATCGTTTACCAATAGTATATTTTTAATAAATGAAAGTGTTCTAATGGTTCGTGTTACGTTTAGGTGTTGACGAGCGGGAAGGTTTAGTAATCACGATATCAAGGTGTGTAACTTCACACTTATCTCGGGATAGATGTTATACCGTAGTATTGAGCAAAATTGTAAAAATGACAAAATCGATACATTACGAAATAATTGGTATTTTTGGTGAAATTACATGAAAATGGTTAAAATAGTGAAAATTACAAAAACGCCCTCGATGAGTTAATTGGTAAAATGTAAATTTTATGTCTCATGTGTTAAATGGGCCGAAATCCCTGCTAGATCGTTAAATGGGCCAAAAAGTATGCTAGATAGTAAAATGGGCCGAAATTCCTGCTAGATCGTTAAATGGGCCGAAATCCCTGCTAGATCGTTAAATGGCCCGAAATCCCTGCTAGATCGTTAAATGGGCCGAAATCCCTGCTAGATCGTTAAATGGGCCAAAGTTGCAAGATTTTTAAATGGGCTAAATGATATTTTGTATTATGGACCTTAATAAAAACCTGAAATTTTGAATCACATGTAAATTGGGAATTTTTGCAAATTTTCATATGTATATAGACTATTATGCATACATGTTGCATGGGTTGGGATAAATGACGAAGAGAAGAAAGGCCTGTTGCCAAAATCTAGTTCGGTGGCTCTGCCACAAATATTTTAAATGGCTGATTGCCTCTAGTTCGGTGGCTCTGCCACAAATATTTTAATGGCTCAATGCCTCTAGTTCGATGACTTTGTCACAATCTAGTTCGGTGGCTCTGCCACAAATATAAAATGGCTAAATGCCTACGATTGGTGTGTTGGTGGGGTGGGTTGACTTGATCCCCACAGGTGTGATGGTTGGTACGGGTGGTGTGTAGCGGATGGAAATTAGGTTTGGGTGGGAAATTTCACTTTGTATGTATCTCATTATTTTTATTAGTAAATCTATTTATGGGCTCAAGCCCAATATTTATGACTTGATGATCTGGCCCAGTGGATAGAGTAAGTAAGTTATACACTGAGTTCTGAGTAACTCACACCCTCAAATTTTTCCTCTCAGGTAATGGAAATTGACGTGGACTTGGGTCGAGGATGACTTCGTGGAGGCCATACTGCAAATATAGGTTAATTAAACTTTGAACTTTTAATAAAGATTTTTTACAATTTACTATTTTGGGTTTGATGTAATAAGGCCTCTATTAATGTTTTATGGATTTAATGTGTGGATGGATTTAAATTATGTTTTGGACTATTAATATGGGATTATGTTTATCCTATAATGTTTTCTTAAAATACTCTGGGTTTTCAACATACGAGCTTCTTTAACTATTCTTATTTTCAACCCCTTTGAACTTTTATAAAATTACTTTAAGGTTTGTTTATTTAAATGTCAAATCATAAGATTTTTCAACTAATGCTTTCTCAAATTCATCGAACTTAAATTATTCTCTTGGTTTTTATTAAACTCTATTTTTTTATTTTAATTTTAAAGGGTTTTGAAATACCGTTTCACATAAATCATTAGATAGAAATAAAGAATGTTCGATCCGTGTGACAAACCAAATCTCGTCTTGATGCATAGATCGAGTTTGGGGTGTTACATTTAATGGTATCAGTGCTAGTTTCAAAACTCAGCTGTGGTTGGGTTCAACAAATAATTTTTGAAATTATTTCAATTATGTTTTAAATATTAGTATGGCACCACAAGCATCCGGCACCAAGTCAAGTAAGTATTCGTTACTGAATAATTATTATGATGATGATATGATCATAGGAACACTCTAGAACTTCTAGTTTTAGATGTTAAAAATCGTAGAGATTGAGACTATAGGATGTGTTGCGAAAAACAACTTTATCTCTTAAATCTCATAAAACACCGTTAATAAACACTGAAACAATTTTTGATTCATAAAACTTGCAATCAGATTAAATCGAATTAGCCATCATGAGCACTAGAGGACGTGGTCGTGGACGCGGTAGACGTGGCCGTGGTAGAGGATGAGGTGCTGCGTCTGAAACACCAAATCATATGCCAGAAATGGATGCCCCTGCGTCATTTGAGAGTGAGATGGGATAACATGATCATATGGAAGAAGATAATGCTTTGACGCAAGCAATCTCATGCGAGTCCCGGAAAGGGTCATTGGAATTAGAATTAGGCCAACTCGGGGTCAATTTGAACGACTCAAGTCTAATAATGCGAAGTTTTAGAGGAGTTTTGGTGTAGCTCGAATGTGGTGAATATTGGCTCAAGTCGTGGAGTGGATTATGGATGATATGGAATGCCTTGTCGAGCGTAAACCGAAAGGAGTTGTGTCCTTGCTAAGAGACGAGGCGTATCAATGGTGGCTTCTTGTTCGAGAAGGCACCGAGGCTACTTGATTACTTGGGAATTCTTTAAAGCTACCTTCCAAGGAAATATGTTGGAACAAGTTATGTGGGCGCTTGAAGGAAGGAGTTTCAATCTTGTTCAAGAGAGTAAGACGATGGCGGCAGATGAGGTGAAGTTTTACGCTTGAGTCGCTATGCTCGGACAATAGTGTCAACGGATCATGAACGTTGTGTGCGATTCGAGGATGGGCTGAATGATGAGTTGAGGGTTTTGATTGCCCCACAACAAGTTAGAACTTTTGCCACACTTGTGGAGAAGCCCAAGATAGCCGAAGAAGCTAAGAACTCAGAACGTCAGAATCGAGAAAGATTTAGGAACAAAAGAGATATAAAGCAGTCGGGTTCTTCAAAAAGGTTTATGAAGAAGCCTCGGAATGATGAACCAGCTCAAGGTAGAGCACCGGTAGCTAATAATCAAAGTCGAGATTGTGTTGAATGTGGAAAAAGGCATTTTGGAAATCTTGGAGGAAAACGGTGCTTGTTACAAATGCAGTTCAATGGATCACCAATATAGAAATTACCCTCGACGTACGGATACGACTTAGGAAGTTCATAATACTGATGCACAGCCAGCCAGAGGTACTCAGTAGCCACCGAGAGGTCGTGGACTAGGTCGTGGTGGTAATGGGGCTGGACGTGGTCAAGGTGCACTGGGTCGAGGCAATTGTCCTAGAGGTAACACAGATGCAAGACAGCCAGGATTGGTCTATGCAGTTAGACGCCACGAGGATGGCAATGCACCTGATGTAATAACTGGTACGTTCTTCATCTTTGATGTACCTGTTACTGCTTTAATAGATATTGGTTCTACCTACTCGTATGTTGCTAGCGCCATATCTGGAAACCTGAATCTAGAATCTAAAATTACCGATAGTGAGATGATAGTAATTAGTCCTTTAGGACAGTCGGTAATTGTAAATAAACTATTTAGAGACGTGCCCTTAGAAATTCAAGAGGAGGTATTTTTGGCGAATTTGATGGAATTGCCTTTCGATGAATTTGATCTCATTTTGGGCATGGATTGGTTGGTTAAGCATCGGGCATATTTGGATTGTGCTGAAAAGCGGATGTCAATAAGAACCTTGGATGATAAAGAAGTAATAATGATAGGTGAACGAAGGAATTACTTGGCAAATGTGGTATCGGCGTTGAAGGTAGAAAAGTTGGTGCGGGAAGGGTATGGAGCATTCCTAGCTTTTATTTGTGCTTTGGATGCCAAAGAGTTATCTGTGGATGATGTGAGAACGGTGAAGGAATTTCTAGATGTATTTCCCGATGAACTTCCTGGTATACCTCTAGATCGAGAAGTAGAATTTGGTATTGAGCTTTTGTCCGGAACGGCTCCAGTGTCCATTGCTCCTTATAGACTGGCACCAAAGGAGTTGGCGGAGCTTAAAGCTCAAATTCAAGAATTGCTGGATCTAGGATTTATACGATCGAGTGTGTCTCCGTGGGGAGCACCAGTTTTGCTCGTGAAGAAGAAGGATGGATCGATGCGTATGTGCATTGATTACAGACAATTGAATAAATTGACGATCAAGAATAGGTATCCTTCACCGAGAATTGATGACTTGTTTGATCAATTGAAGGGCTTTCAGATTTTCTCTAAAATTGATTTGAGATCGGGTTATCACCGACTTAAGGTGAAAGAAGCGGATATTTATAAGGCGGCATTTAGAACTCGTTATGGACATTATGAGTTTTGGTGATGCCGTTTGGATTAACCAATGCACCAAATGCATTTATGGACATGATGAACCAAGTCTTTCAACCATATTTAGACCGATTTGTGGTAGTGTTCATAGATGACATTTTGGTTTATTCAAGAAATGATGAGGAGCATGACACGCATTTGTGTATAGTATTGCGCCTACTTGGGATAAGCAACTTTATGCCAAATTCAAGAAATGTGAATTTTGGCTAAAGGAAGTGACTTTCTTGGGTCATGTGGTGTCACCAAGGAATAAGGGTGAACCTCGGAAGATTGAGGCTATTCGGATTGGAAACCACCAAAGTCGGTGTGAAATTGAGTTTCTTAGGATTGGTGGTTATTATAGACGCTTTGTTGAGGGTTTTCATTGATTCTTTGCACCTAACTAAACTGCTGTGAAAGGAGTACCGTATGTTTGACCGAAAAACAACAAGAGAGTTTCGAGAAATTGAAGAAGATTCGACGGAAGCACGGTTTGATTCACCAGAGGTGAAAAAGAATTTACTATTCTTGTGATCGTCTCACACGGGTTTGGGTTGTGTCTTGATGCAAAATGGAAAAGTGGTGGCTTATGCTTCTTGACAGTTGAGACCGCACGAAGTAAACAACCCTACTCATGATTTGGAGTTAGTGCGATGGTCTTTGCTTTAAAGATTTGGAAGCACTATCTCTACGGTGAGAAGTCTATCATTTATACGGATCACAAGAGTCTTAAGTACCTCCTTACCCAAAAGGAGTTGAATTTGAGACAACAGAGATGGGTGGAATTATTAAAGGATTATGATTTCTCAATCGAGTATCATCCTGGAAAGGCTAACGTGGTAGCTGACGCGTTAAGTCGTAAGGCGGTATTTGATTTGAGAGCAATGTTTGCTCATTTGAGTTTGTATGAGGATGGTTGTTTATTAGCAGAACTTCAGGTGAAACCTCTGTGGTTAGAACAAATCAGAGAAAAACATACATCAGATAAAAAGTTGGGACTTTTATTCCAGCAGGTTTAAAGGGATGAAATAGAGGATTTTGGTATAAACCCGAATGGAGTACTGTGTTTTCGTGGAAGGGTTTGTATGCCTAAAGACTCAGAATTGAGGCAAATGATTCTACGGGAGACGCATAGTAGCCCTTATGCTATGCACCCCGGAGGAAATAAGATGTATCAAGACCTCCGTGAATAGTATTGGTGGCCAGGGTTGAAGCGTGAGATTTCTGAGTTTGTAGGAAAATGTTTGACTTGTCAGCAAGTGAAGGCGGAGCATCAATTGCCATCAGGTTTGTTACAACCAGTAAAGATTCCTCTTTGGAAGTGGGAGCGAATAACTATGGATTTTGTCAGTGGGTTACCTTTAACACCTACTAAGAAAAATTCCGTATGGGTAGTAGTTAATCGTTTGACGAAGACTGCCATTTTCTTTCGGTTCGTCTTTAATTATTCATTACGTAAATTGGCTAAGTTATATGTATCTCAAATCGTGAGGTTGCATGGCGTACAAAGGTGTCTATTATATCGACATGGGATCCTAGATTTACATCACGATTTTGGAAAGCTCGCATGAAGCCTTGGGGATAAAGTTGAATTTTAGTACGGCTTTTCATCCTCAGTCTGATGGTCAGTCGGAAAGAGTAATTCAGATATTGGAAGACATGTTAAGGGGATGTGTGATCGACTTCAGAGGTAGTTGGCAGGATTTTCTATCATTGGAAGAATTCGCGTATAACAATAGCTATCAGTCTAGCGTTCAGATGGCACCCTACGAGGCATTGTATGGTCGTAGATGTCGTACTCCTACTTGTTGGACTGAATTGGGCGAACGACAGATGTTGGGTCTTGAATTAATATCTGAAACCGAAGAAAAAGTAAAAGTTATTCGAGCACGGTTAAAGGAAGCTTCGAATAGACATAACTCGTATGCTGACTTGAAGCGAAAGGATATCGAGTTTGCTGTGGGAGAGCAGGTCTTCCTGAAGGTCTCCCCTTGGAAGAAAATTTTCAGATTCGAAAAGAAGGGCAAGTTGAGCCCTAGGTTCATCGGGCCATATCGTGTGACGAAGCGTGTTGGTCCAGTGGCTTATCAGATTGAATTACCTCCGGAGTTGGGTCAAATTCATAATGTTTTCCATGTTTCCATGCTGAGACACTATAGATCGGATCCATCTCATATAGTACTGATAGAGGAAGTGGAATTAAATTCAGACTTGTCTTTTGAAGAAGAACCAGTGGAAATTATAGATCGGGATGTTAAAGTGCTAAGAAAGAAGACTGTGCCATTGGTCAAAGTTTTATGGCGTAATCACGGAGCGGAGAAAGCTACGTGGGAGCCTGAGGATGCAATTCGACAACAATATCCTCACCTCTTTTAATCAGGTAAATTTTGAGGACGAAATTTTCTTTTAAGGGGGTAGAATTGTAACATCCTAAATATTCGGGTATCATTATGTTGCTAAATGTTAGTTCGGGTTTACTTGAAGTTAGAATAGAAATATTAGCTAAGTGTATTTTAGAGTAAAGAAATTTGGTGATCTTGAGACTTAAATTAATTAAGTACAAAAGATGGCATAAGATGAGCTAGTGACAAAGTGGTGATGGCGCCATGAGTTGGACATGAGGAAGGAGTTCAAATCACCTAGCATGCAATTAGGAATTTTTATTTTTGCTTTAGCCTATGCATGTGTCGGTAAGGAGATAAGGTTAGGATGAGTTGGATTGTTTTATTTTGGTCAAAGATTAAGGTTTTGGAAAGCTAAAGATAAGGGCTTGGATTGGGGATTATGTTTCTTCAACTTAAGGAAAAAGGAGGGGAAAAAGGCTTAAGTGTAGGAAGATGTTTTGGAAACTTCCTAATGGCCTTTTGACCATTGTATTTGGAAGGCATTGAGGCTAGGGGGGATGGTCGGTTTTGGTTGAGGGGATGGTAAGCTTGGATGTTAGGAGAACACTTTCATTTGGTCATTTCTTAGCAAAAACATCTTTCCCTTCACCCATATTTTCTCTAGCCGAAATATTGCCAACATACTTGGGTAAACAATTCTTTTTTTTTGAGCCATTCTATTGTGACCATTTTGGTTTTGAAATTTTTCTCTCCCAAATCTTTCCTTCTCATTGTGACCGAAAGTACTAAGGCAAACAAGTATCTTTCTTCTTTTCATTTTCTCATTTTCTTCTCCTATGCCGAATGCATTTTCTTCTAAACTAAGTACCCTTTTCTTCTCTTTTCTTTCCCTCTTTCTCTCTTGAAACCGAATTATATTACTTCTATTTCCCTATTCATCATTTTCTACTTCATTAAAATTTTCTTCAATTCTTTCATCCATGGCCGAATGTTAACTTATTCTTGTGCCTAAATTTCTTCCATTTTCTTTGATCACAACCGATTTCCTTTAATCATAACCGAATTCTTCTTACTCAATTATCTTTCCAATCGTGGACATTAGTGAGATTTTGGAGGTAGAAAATCAAGGTGATCTTGAGTATTTTTGGAACTTTGGAATCGATTTCAAGAATCAAGGTAAGGAGATTTTCTTTTAAGGATTCTTATTCATTATATTAGTATAGTTAGTTATTAATCGATTTCGTTTTAGGGACATAATCGCTCCATCGTTTCTCGAGGAACGAAGATAATCGTGGTAAGCCAAATCTCAAATCTTACAAATCGTTAGCCATATTTCGATATTTATAGTCGGACTAATGATCTTATGTCTTTAGAGACATTCAAGATAGAAGCGAAAAAAGCGGTCCATAGTCTTGAAAGAGGGGCGGTTTCGTTAATCCCCCTAATTATAAACGAAGGGCTATTTCGGGAATTCAGGATTTTCCACTGGGTTGTGAACCTTCAACCGAGGAGAATCAATTGTTTGAGGTTATTCGTACTCCCGAGCCTTTGTACGTTCGTGGATTCTCATCGGGCAACGAATCAACAATCGAGGAGAAACCAAAAATAGAAGTGGTTCAAAATCAAAAGGGTAAAGAGCTAGATCGTTTACCAATAGTATATTTTTAATAAATGAAAGTGTTCTAATGGTTCGTGTTACGTTTAGGTGTTGATGAGCGAGAAGGTTTAGTACTCACGATATCAAGGTGTGTAACTTCACACTTATCTCGGGTTAGATGTCATACCGTAGTATTGAGCAAAATCATAAAAACGACAAAATCGATACATTACGAAATAATTGGTATTTTTGGTGAAATTACATGAAAATGGTTAAAATAGTGAAAATTACGAAAATACCCTCGATGAGTTAATTGGTAAAATGTAAATTTTATGTCTCATGTGTTAAATGGGTCGAAATCCCTGCTAGATCGTAAAATGGGCCAAAAAGTATGCTAGATAGTAAAATGGGCGAAATTCAAGATCGTTAAATGGGCGAAATCCTAGATCGTTAAATGGCGAAATCCTCGCTAGATCGTTAAATGGGCGAAATCCTGCTAGATCGTTAAATGGGCCAAAGTTGCAAGATTTTAAATGGGCTAAATGATATTTTGTATTATGGGCCTTAATAAAAACCTAAAATTTTGAATCACATGTAAATTGGGAATTTTTGCAAATTTTCATATGTATATAGACTATTATGCATACATGTTGCATGGGTTGGGATAAATGACGAAGAGAAGAAAGGCATGTTGCCAAAATCTAGTTCGGTGGCTCTGCCACAAATATTTTAAATGGCTGATTGCCTCTAGTTCGGTGGCTTTGCCACAAATATTTTAATGGCTCAATGCCTCTAGTTCGGTGACTTTGTCACAATCTAGTTCGGTGGCTCTGCCACAAATATAAAATGGCTAAATGCCTACGATTGGTGTGTTGGCGGGGTGGGTTGACTTGATCCCCACAGGTGTGATGGTTGGTACGGGTGGTGTGTAGCGGATGGAAATTAGGTTTGGGTGGGAAATTTCATTTGCATGTATCTCATTATTTTATTACTAAATGCATTTATGGGCTCAAGCCCAATATTTATGACTTGATGATCCGCCCAATGGATAGAGTAAGTAAGTTATACATTGAGTTCGAGTAACTCACACCCTCATATTTTTCCTCTCAGGTAATGGAAATTGATGTGGACTTGGGCCGAGGATGACTTCGTGGAGGCCATAATGCAAATATGGGTTAATTAAACTTTGAACTTTTAATAAAGATTTTTTACAATTTACTATTTTGGGTTTGATGTAATAAGGCCTCTATTAATGTTTTATGGATTTAATGTGTGGATGGATTTAAATTATGTTTTGGACTATTAATATGGGCTTATGTTTATCCTATAATGTTTTCTTAAAATACTCTGGGTTTTCAACATACGAGCTTCTTTAACTATTCTTATTTTCAAACCCTTTGAACTCTTATAAAATTACTTTAAGGTTTGTTTATTTAAATGTCAAATGATAAGATTTTTCAACTAATGTTTTCTCAAATTCATCGAACTTAAATTATTCTCTTGGTTTTTATTAAACTCTATTTTTTTATTTTAATTTTAAAGGGTTTTGAAATACCGTTTCACATAAATCATTAGATAGAAATAAAGAATGTTCGATCCGTGTGACAAACCAAATCTCGTCTTGACGTATAGACCGGGTTTGGGGTGTTACAATTTCAACATCAAATAACCTACTTTATAATCACCATTCTCAACTACCAAATCAATCATAAATCATACCATTTCTAATTCACCAAAATATACCATAATGGTCATTCACACAACACCATATATACATATTACATACACCATTTTCACATAGAAAATCATGTGCCAAAATCATTCCACAACCTTACTAGCCTATACATGCCACATACCATATATACAACTTAAAAAAAATACCAAAATAGATGTCCGATAGTGTGATTGAGTCGTTGACGATCCCCGATTCGAGCTAGCTTTAATAACACTATAAAATAGAGAAAACAGGGAGGCCAAAAGGCATTTTAATTTTATTTTTTTCATCTTCATCATTTTTGACTCAAAAAGAGCACCCAAATCGGGTTTGTGTTTAGAAAAGAAACTTTAAAAAAAAAATTGAAACATTTTTGGCACAAACGAGCTCTGAGCCATCATGAGCCACCAAGATCCGGCTTGAATCTAGGATCGTCCCTAGAGAAAAAAAAGGAAGAAAATCATTTTTTTAAAAAAATAGATACCAAATGACAATTTTTTTCTTCAAATTTTGGCTTAAATAGGCCACCCATACGGCGCCGTTTTGGAATAAGAAGGCTAGAGACCAAAACGATGTCGTTTTGGTCTCTGACGCATAACCCGACCCATTTGCCCTCAGGATCCGCGTGTTTTTGCGGTGAAGGGGTTATTTACACGTGATGTCCTTCGCGTTTAAGTTTGTTTCGATTGGGTCCCTATTTCAATCTTCCTTTTTCTTTCAAATTGGCCCCTACAATTCTTTTTGTAACACCCCACACCCGACCCAAGCGGTATGACCAGATTTGCCATGTCACATGAAGAAAATGAATAAAGAACTTATAATTCTTACTAAAGATGTTGTTATTAGGCTATTGTTTAAGAAAACAAATTTGATTTAGAAATACTCGATAAAATACTACTAATCTTGAAAAGTTGATTGAAGAATCGATAATTAAACTAGTAATCTTTTTTTAAAAAAAATTGTTGATAATTCAAAAGAGAATTTCCGAGTTAAATTATTTGTAAAAGTTTATTATCAAATCCATTTGTTAATATATTTTGGAAAACCTTTATTTATGATTTTAGAAAACCGCATTTAAAATAATTCAATAAAAATAATAAATACATCCAAACATAAAGCAAATTAAAGATTATCCCAGAGGCCTTATTACAGCTTTAAACCCAAAATAGTAAAAGTAATAAATTGAAAAATGAAATTTACTAAAGTCCAAAAATGCCATTTCTAAAGTATGGCCTCCACCGAGTCATCCATGGCCCAAGTCCACATCACTGAGTATTACCTGCAAGGATTAAGGAGGGGTAAGTTACTAGAACTCAGTGTATAATCCCCTTACTGTCATCCACTAGGCCTGAACCCGTAAAGCAACATCTTGGGCCGAGCCATATAGCATAATCTTGGGCCGAAGCCCATTTACATAACAATATTTAAATGAAGTAAATGTATGCAACCCAACCCATCCATCCATCACACCCCCGACCAGTAATCACACTTGTGGGGATCAAGTCAACCCACCCCGCCGCTCACACCAATATGCAGCCAAGCTGCTAAAGTATAATATTTTCGTGGTCAAGCCACCGAAATCATAATTAAGCATATTAATGAACAAATTGTGGTAATGCCACTAGGCTACACTGCTCTCCATACCATTTTTCCCATCCCATGTAATATGTAAAAGTGCAACATTCATAATTAAACATCCACATACATATATAACCACCAATAATCTAATGAATTAATTTTGGTGAATCGGCCCATTAAAGCAATTTAATAATTTGGCCTACTAAGGCATTTTAGCAAATCGGCCCATTAGGGGCATTTTGGTAATTCGACCCATAGGGGCATTTTCGTAAATCGACCCTTAAAGGCATTTTGGTAAATCAACACTTTAAAGGCATTTAAACAATTCGGACCGTTAAGGCATTTTGATAAAAACGACCTATTGAGGGTATATTCATAATTCGGCCCATAAGGGCATTTTCGTAATTTTACAAATTAACACTGATTTTGACAAATCTTAGTATTAACGATTTTTAAGCAAATCACTCGATTCATACCATATTACCATTATTAAGTTCCTAAGAAATATGGATCGATTTTTCTAACATGATGATAAATCACAGATTTACAGAATTTCGGTGTGAGATTACACACCTGATTACGGTAAGGACTAAGCTTTCTTGATCGTTGGCACCTAAATCACCATTACACTCGATTAACCAACAAATGAGATTTTCTTAATACAAATATCTAAATCTAACGATCTAATGAAATACTTACCCTTAGTATCGTGAACGACCACGATTTGTCTATTCTCATCGGATGATGGTCCACAACCCGGTGGAAAATCCCGAACTGTCGATACCACCCTTCGTTTGAACTTTGGAGTAGGAATCGCAAATCCACTCCTTTTGTGTTCTCCTATCGCTTTTCCTTTCAAATCGTTACCACTTGCCTCCATTGAAAAAGTCTCGGTTAGAACATTACTACTACGAGAGAAAGTAGTTGTTTAGGGATAGGATTCGGCTTACCACTACTTTTGAAGGATTAACGAATAGATAAGAACGAATGATTAGTCCCTAGAATAAGCGTTTAAACTTAATCATCAATCCATTTTAGCGGAATAACCAAATATTGAGAGAGATTGAGATGAACCTTGAAGAAATCCCTTACCTTGACAATGGTAGATCCAACTTCCACCGATTGGCTTATGACTACGGATGAATCAACAAGGATGTGGTATTCGGCCACCCATTAAAACACTACGAAAAAGAAGAGATGATCACGACTTGAGAGAGTAGTAGAAAATAATATCTCGGTTTAGAGCAAAATAGAACAATTGAATAGTGATGGACACATATTCGGCTAGGGAGAAAAGAAAATGAAAAGAGAGAAAGAAACCACTTACCGATTCGATCAAAACACGAAAGAGAAAGAAATAATGAAGAAGGGATTAAGGGTCAAAAGATTCGACAATGGAGAGAAATGAACAAGAAGATTTGGCCACCAAAATATTAATTAAAGAAGAAGAAAGAAAGGTTGAAGAAATAGTGAAAAAGAAAAGAAAAGATGGAGAAAGAGTGCTAGATAGTTTTGTCTAACAAAGGAAAAATGAGCAAGAATGGATTGAGGGTTTCGACAAAATAAGAGAGAAAGATGGACAAATGTGCTAGAGTGTTTCGGTCAAAACAAGGGGAAAAATAAGTTGGAAAAGAAAAGTACCCAAAATGCTAAAAGAAACGAAAACCTTTCATGCACCAATTTGCACAAAAACCAAAAGAAAAATTGGCTCCCTAACTCCCCCTACCAAAACCGTGTACTTCATTCACCAAAAAGGTCATGGTTGAACAAAAATTCTATCCCAAGCACCTTCCAAATATTCGGTTAACATATCCCCCTTCTTACTCCTTTCCTTTACTTCTTTCCTTACTCTCCTCCTTACCTTATTTTCTTAGTCTTCTTTCCATCAATAAAAAGTCTTCCTTACCTTATTTAAAGCCTTGGCCGACACTTTGGAAAAGAAGCACAAAATAATCCAAAAATTTTGTAATAGGTGGGATTCGAAATCCACCCTTTAAGCTCCTTTATGTGACGCCACACCACTCTACTACTAGCTCCTCTTGTGGTAGCAAAATACACACTTATTTCCTTAAGCCTTGATGCCACTTACCTTCTCTCCTTAAAGTGCTTAAACACAAAAATTTTGCTAAGGCCCAACTCAACCCCAAGCCTTCTTAGGACCCCTCAACATGCACAATTAACATTTTTCACTAGCCTATTGCATGGTATAATACAAAACATGAAATTCTGAATTTCAGGATGTAACACTTTTTCTGTTTCATTTTGGTCCTAAACGGTGCGCATAAAAAGAATTTGGGGTATTTTCCCATATAACCCTTGTTCCTTCGTGCGTGTTCCATTTTAGGCCTTGTTGCCATTTTTTTTGTTTTCAAATGTGGCCCATGATTTTTAATTTTTTTTCAATTCAATCCTTAACCTCATAATTTCAAACTGTATTATATATTTTACCTATATTATTCATTGTAAATGATTATTATATATATTATTCATTTTAGATTTCTATATATTAGTTTCTTTTAAAATGTGTTAGGTATTATTTTTTAAATTTATTTTAAATTATTGATTTCAAGATGTTTTATGATTTATTTATTTTAAATTTTTGTTCTATATTGTTTAATTGAAATATTTTCATATATTCTTCATTTTCAATTGTTATACATATTATTTTACTTCGTTTCTTTTTATTAATGTTGTTATTAGAATGATGCATGACTATTGTCATTATGAGTGCTATAATTCATTTTCCATTTTGCTACAATTGTTATTATATTTTCTTTTAATTGTTTATTTTAGTATTGAAAGTTAGCATGGTGTGTAATTTCCATGCATTGTCATTTAGTATTTGTATTCGTATTTTATTGATGTAATGATTTTATTAATAAATCATTGTCTTAAATAAAAAACACATTTCGTTTAATTATTACTTTTTATTCAAAAGTTTTTTAAAATAAGGCAATGCTCGTATTTGGGAGTTTCGAGAAGATTGTGCCCTAACTTACTGGGTTCCAATTTTCCTCGTTGAATCTAAGTAACCGAGTACTCTTTAAATCAAAATGTATAAATATTCAAATAAAAACTTATTCTCGGGAATTCAAAAATGTTGTGTCCTGACTCACTGGAAGTGACATTTTGTTATCTCGAGGTAAGGATTTCTAAAGAATAAAGACAATATTCCGTATTTGGAATTCAGGAAATTGTGCCCTAACTTACGGGTTCCAATTTTTCATTTGACCCAAATAACCGAATATCCTTCTCAAGCTTAAATGTATGAGTTTTAAAGGTCAAAAGACAAGCTTAGTTTCGAGGATTCAAATTGTTGTATCCTTACTCACTGGGCATGACATTTTACCTCTTCGAAATAAACAAGTCTCAGCATCCATTTTAATTTATTCAAGTTCTTTTAACAAAGAGGACTGTATTTTAAAATCTTTTCAAATTTTCGACATTAAGATATTAATCAAACAACTCGGTACCAATTTTGGGTGTTACGAGGGTGCTAATCCTTCCTCGTGTGTAACCGACTCCCGAACCCGTTTTTCTCAAATTTTCTAGGCTAAAATCATCATTTTAATAAATCAAAATGTTTTAACGAACAATCTCAAGGTGACCCGGTCACACCTCAAAAAAGGATTGGTGGCGACTACAATTTCATTTTTTTTTAAATCGACCCCAATCACACCTCAAAAAAATGGTTTTGACAGGTAGCATGCACTAAAAGGAACATTTTTGTATACGGGCTAACACACGATCGTGTGTCACATACAAGCAAGTGACACGGTCATGCGCTCATTGGTAATTAGGAGGCTTTTGTATCACACAATTTTTTATTGTTATACGAGTTGGCCACACGCCCGTGTGAGTACTGTAAATTTGGTCTTTTAATTTTCACACGGTCTCAATTTGTTACACGGCCCATCCACATTTCTGTGTAACTACTAATGAAATTTTGCATTTAGGTCCACATAGTTTCAATGAGTTACATAGCCTGGATACAGAGCTATATGATTCCAATTCCACATAATCATTGTTTGTAACACAGCTTGGGCACATGACCATGTGACCCTGTTTTGAAAATTTCCCTACATATTGAAAAGTTCTCAATTTAGTCCTTATTTGTACTCAGATCAACTTAAGAGCTTCCGTTAGCTTGATTGAGATTTGAGTTTTTTGTAAATCATATTATGCATGGATTACGAACTGTTTTGATTGTTTAATTGAATGTTTAAAGTTGGAATTGTATGTGATTTATTCCGTTAACTATTGTAGCATCCTATAACTCGGGTCCGACAACCTGACTACGTGAGGGGTGTTACAACCAACTCATATAGGTTCTATAGACAAAAATATAAATAAAAATTAGGGACAATATTTGGTATATTTACTCTTATAAAATATCTAATGTGATACTTATACTTTGAAAATGTCTAATATGGTATATGAATTATGAAATTGTGTATTATTCGATACATGTACTGTCATTAAATATCCAATAGGATACTTCTACTTTGAAGATGTTCAATGAGGTATCTGAACTATCAATTTGTGTTTTATTCTGATATCTAGAGTTAACATCTTTAGTGAACGCTAAACTAGCCAATTAAAATTCAATATGTGGAAACTTTTCTTTTTCCAAATAATCAATTCCACATATCATTATGTGAAAAACTAAATAAAACAAAAAGATAAGAAAAAATGTCATATTCTCCATTAAAGTAAATACTAAAGTTTCCACCATAAGTGTAATAGCCCGACTTAGGGCCTAGCCAAAATAGTGGTATGAGACCACAAATTTGAAGTAGAAACATGATTTTTATGATTTCTATGAGGCTGATGAGGTGATTTCATGATTGTGTAAAAATCTCATGAAGAAATTTTATTAATTAGTGAATAAATTGTCCATTAGGACTAAATTGCAAAGATTAGAAAATATGATATTCTAGAAGTTTTAAGAATTAAATAGCATCATAAAAATTAGTAGAGGTCCATATTTAAAAATTAGACCATTATATTTGATGATGGACAAAAATGGACATGGTAAGGAAAAATCTTAAGAAAGGATCATTAAGGGCATTTTTGTCATTTGGTAAATTAAAGAATTAAAAGGGAAAAGAAGTCAAAATTAGTGTTCATCTTCTTCCCCTTGGCCGAAAACCACAAGGAAGACATAGCTAGGGTTTCTTCAACTTCTAAACTTAATAGTAAGTGCATCCTAGCCCCGTTTTTAATATTCTTCGTATTTTTGAGATCCTCGTAGCTCAGTTTAGATATTTCTAGCTATATTTTGAGCTAGGGATTATGTTAAAAAATTTACCTATGTATGAAAAGCATGTATTTTGATGTTTTATGAAAGAATATGAAAGTTTGATGTAGGATAAACATCTTTTTCTAAGTGATTTTCATGAGAAATGCATAAAAAGGCTAAATACTAAAAGTTATGAAAATGGTCATATATGAGTAAAATAGTAGAAATTGAAAGCTGCTATAGTTGAGAATATGATTCGTCTAGGCTTGAAATGCAAGAAAGTTTAATGAAAATCATTTTACGAGCCTAGGGGAAAAGTGTAATTTTGAGAAAGTTTAGGGGCAAATTTGTAAATTTTGCCAAAGTATAAATTATGAGCCAATTTAGTCAATGTAATTATTAAACAAGTTAAGTTGTTATTATAGATCAAGAAATATGAAGCCCGGACCAAAATCGAGGCAAGAACAAAGTCGAGGATTAAATAGCATATCTACATACACTTTGAGTACCGAGGTAAGTTTGTATGAATTCATTGCTACATATATTATTATGATTAAATTATTTGCTATGTTGCATAAATTATATTATTTTAATAAAGTTGATTATCAATGTTAAATAAGGAAATCAATGAGAACAAGTAAGTGAAAGTCTTGTTTGAAGTTTCGGAATAACGAAGATACCTATGTCACAACATGAGATAAGGAAGGTCCCGTATAAGACCATGTATGGGACATGGCATCAGCATCGAATAAGGAAGGTTCCGTATAAGACCATGTCTGGGACATGGCTTCAACACCACAGGAAGATCTCATATAAGACCATGTCTGGGACATGGCGTCAACGTCAAGCTAAGGAAACCCGTGTAAGACCATATCTGGGATATGGCATCGACACTAAGAGGCGATCCCTTGTAAGACCATATCTGGGATATGGCATTGGCATCGAGACACATGTTTGATAAGATTGAGTATCCTTTGGTATTTCGAGTAATTCAACGGGCAAAAGAGTAAGCATGTAAAAGTGATTAAGAGAAAAATAACTAAAGTTGATGATGAGATAAGTTGTATAAGAATAATAAAGAATTCCATTCAAGTTAAGAAAGATAGAGATTCAAGTTGTTGACTATGATAGTTTAAGTGCTAAACTATGTAATGAGTGATACATGTACCATGAGTAAATACAAGTTAAGGTAACCTTAATGTGATGGGTAAATATGAGTAAGAGTAAGTATGAGTAAGTAAGTTTAAGAACTTGAGATTTATGTGTTCTTGTTTCATTATGAATGAGTTTATTTTGAGCAATTATGTTGCTACATAAGATTTCTAGCAAACTTACTACGCTATATGCTTACTTCTTCCTTTTCTTTCTTTCTTGTAGTATCGCCAAGCTAGCTCGAGGATCGTAGAACGTCGAAACTCGGATCACACTATCAATCATTCTTTTGGTATAGTAAAGTTGAATTATTTTGGGTATGGCATGTATAGGACTTGTTCATTTTGTATTATGTCGTACTTGAAAACCAAAAGGTTGACTACTAATGTTATACACTCCCTTTATATATGGCCATAGGGAACTGACTAATATTTGTCAAGTTTCATATTTTAATGATGATAAGTTTTATGAAGGGAAAGTTTATGCAAATGAAGAGGTAAAATGTGAAGTGTTTGAATGATGATTAGTGGTTCTTTATAAGGTATTATTACCATATCATGTATCACTTGAGTTGGTATAAGTGTGTTCATGTTTCAGGGTGGCAATTGGCTTGGAAAATAGCCTTCTAATTGTCCATACGGGTAGACACACGGGCGTGTGTCTAGGCCATGTGTGACATACGATCATCCCCATGGGTGTGTTAATAGGTCGTGCATCCCCTGCACCAAATTTATGAGAATTCGATTCGTCACACGGGCCAACACATGGGCGTGTGCCTAGGCCATGTGCCCCTTGAGGAGTTGCTGATGTCATAAACAGAATGCTATGGTTTTTACACATGGGTGAGGAACGGGCCATTAACACAGACGTGTGTTCGGCCGTGTGAAAATCCCTGTAGGTTGAAATAAAAATTAAATTCCACACGGGCTAGGGACATGGGCGTGTGTGACTGCACGACCTGCCCATAGGGGCGTGTCCCACTTCACATGGGCGTGTGGCCCCTGTTTAGGTAAAAAATTTCTAAGAGCATAAAAGTTTCTGGATTAATTTTAAAACCTCCCGTATGTATGTTTAGGGTCTCGTAGGCCCATAATATGCATGATATAATTAAGAAGGAAAATTTTTGATTTGGAACACAATTTTTATAGCCCGATAATGTATGTTTGAGCAAGTTAAGTCCGGTAATACCTTGTATCCTGTTCTGACATTGGGCACGGGTAAGGAGTGTTACATTTAGTGGTATCAGAGCTACAGTTTAGTCAATTCTCAGACTAACATAGCGTAAGTTTGAGTCTAGCTATACATGCCATACATAAGAGTATTTATAAAATGATTGTGTGGCGACTCTTGACGATTTAAATTGTGTTTTCATATAGTAAATGGATCCCAAAAGAGTTGTGGCGGATGATGTAAAAAGTAATGTACTGGCTCTCGTTGAAGGGATGGTGCCAAATGAGAATGAGAATAGGCCCACGATTGTAAGTCATAGAGGAGGAGAAGAGGCTAGGGAAGCCTTTCTCCACATGATGAATGAATGGTACACGAGTTCATTCGCACGAACCCGAATGCACCACCCCCTGCACTCCCGCCTATTCCTCAACCTACCCCTATAGCCCCTCAAGTGGTAGAAGTAGTAAGAAAATAAAAGCCTCCGGTTGATAGAATCTAGAAACAAGGAGCTGAGGAATTTAAGGCTAGTAAAGATGATGATCCGGAAAGAGCTGAATTTTGGCTTGAAAATACCATCAAGGTATTTGACGAGTTATCGTGTGCACCTGAAGAGTGCATGAAATGTGTAGTCTCCTTTCTGAGAGATTCTACTTATCAATAGTGGAACACCCTTGTATCGGTTGTACCAAGGGAAAGGATCACATGGGAATTTTTCCAGGAAGAATTTTGGAAGAAGTACATTAGTCAGAGGTTTATCGACCAGAAAAGAAAGGAACTCCTAGAATTGAAACAAGGTAAGATGTCAGTAACTGAGTACGAGCATGAATTTGTAAGGCTCAGTAAATACGCTCGAAAGTGTGTATCCTCAGAAGCCATTAAGTGTAAGAGGTTTGAGGATGGACTAAATGAAGATATTAAGTTGTTTGTTGCTGTCCTCGAATTAAAGGAATTTGTTGTGCTTGTGGATTGGGCTTGTAAAGCTAAGAAACTGGTTAAAGAGAAAAGAAAAGTTGATATGGAGTCACGTGACTCAAGAAAGAGATAGTGGAGTAAGTCATTTCAGTCCTCGTCTAAGAAGTCGAGAGATTTTCCTGCCCGATCAGCTACTTCAGCCAAGTTTTCAAATAGATGCAAGAGTAAACAATACTCTGGGAATAAGGCTCAAACCACCTCAGTCTCTAGTGTTGGGAATATTCGATCTAATAGACTAGAATGACCATAGTGCGGCAGACATCACCCCAGTGAGTGTCGTGCACATGAGAGTGCTTGTTTTAAGTGCAGTTCCCAAGATCACTTCATTAGAGAATGCCCCGAAATGGTTGAGAAAGGCAACGTTCTTAGTGCAAGACCAGGAAGCACTAATAAAGGAAGACAACCAAGGAACCCGGAAGTGGGGCAAGTAGTAAGGGTGCAACCCGAGAGAAGGATGCAAGATCTGAGGGTAGAATGCCTGCAAGGACTTAATGCCATTCACGCTCGCCAAGAGGCATCATCTCCCGATGTAATTACGGGTACATTTTCTTTTCATGATACTAAAGTTATTGCTTTAATAGATTTGGGATCTACCCACTCATACATTTGCATAAAATTAGTATCTAGTATGAGCATGCCCATAAAGTCTACCGGGTTTGTGATAAAAGTGTCTAATCCACTAGGCAAAAGTGTGTTAGTTGATAAAGTATGCAAAGACTGCCCATTGATGATTAGAGGTCATTATTTTAAGGCAAACCTTATTGTAACATCCCGAAATTGGGCCTAGTAGGATTAGGCCTATTGGGCCTTGAGCTCGAAAGCATTTAAAATTTTTGAGAACAAGAGAACGGCATTATTTCAAGTTAGACTTATTAGGAAGGTGATTTTAGGAAGTTACGGGGTTCTAAAAGGTTCGGGTTCAAGTTGGGCTTTAGTGAAATTTTGTGTTTAACCCTATTAAGGAGAGATAGTAAGAGGCATCAAAGCTTATGGAAATAAGTGAGTAAATAGCTATCATAAATGAGCAATTAGTAAAGAGGTTATGGCATCATGTGAAGGACTTTAAGGGAAGAGGTTCAAATCCCATTGTGTGCAATTTTTGACTTTTATTTTTGCACTCTTTCCTAATGTGTTGGCCAAGCTTATAAATAAGACAAGTTGGACCTTTTAATTTTAGTAAGGTGGCTAAGGAAATAAGGAAAAGGTGATGGTAAGGTAAGGAATTAATAGAAAAGGGCAAGTAAGGGGAACATGTGGCTTATTTCATGGAGATTGTTTTGGAAAGTTTGGGTGGCCAAACTTTTGACTATTTGGGGCATAAATGTGGACGGTTTTGGGGCTAAAGAGTGATAGCTGAATTTTGCTTAGTGCTTTGGTGAGACTAAAGTATTGTTTTGGTCAAAAATACCTTTTGGCATCAATTGTGTCTTTTTCTCAAAATTTGCTAATCTTTGTGAGTTTTGGTTGCTAATCTTTGTGAGTTTTGGTTTTTCTTCTATTCTCCCCTCCTTGCCAAATCCTTCTAGCACAATTGTGCATTTTCTCCTCTTTTGTTTGGTCAAAACCTTCATCCCTTGTTCATCTTTCTTGGATAGCCGAACAACCTATCATCCATCCAACCTCCCATTCTTTCTTTTAACCATTCCTCTAATCTTTTCTCTTCTCTAAACCAACACCACCATTAAATCACATATTCTTGTTTGATTATTCCCCATAGCCAAATTTCTATCATTTTCTATCTTCCCCATTTTTGTGTGTTGGACATCTCTCCTTGGTTGAATCGGAGTTCTAGTGGGTGGCCTAATACCAAATCCTTGTCGATTCATTCGTAGTCATAAGCCAATTGGTGGGAATCGGGATTATCATTGATTAAGGTAAGGAGTCTTTTCATAGTCCTTTCGATATCACTATTTGGTTATGGTGTTAATCGGATTGAAAGTTTGGCTAATCGATTGTGTTGTTAGGCACTAAATCACTCAATACTCTCTACTTGTGGATTTTCAGAAATAGTGGTAAAGTCGAACACCTATCTCTCGTAATAGGAGACTCAGATTGTTGGTAAGTGATATAGACTTTTAATCAATCGCAATACTTGGATGAAGCTGTAAATTAGGTTTTGGACTAATTGTTGACCGATTGTATCTTTAGGTGCCACTGAGAATATCGTGTTACGGATTCCGAATAAGGTGTGTAATTCCGTACCTTCCGTATACATATCTGAAATGGTGTGTAATCTCATACTTCTCTAAAAGTTTTTATGAAATATTCTATGAATCGGTTGAAATACCAAATAAAACCAAAAATCGGCATCCGGGATCACTCGGGCGCGCGTAAGTTCATAGTGGTAACCATGTTTTTGTAATAAAATAGTTTTGGTCAGTGGCAGTGACATGTTTTCGAAAAATCATGAAAAATAGGAGAAAGGGAATTAGAAAGTAAATAAGACATCAAATTAAAATTACTATGTCTATTTTTATATGGAAGAAACAGAGAAGAAAAATAAATTTTTTAATCTGAGATATCTTAATTTTAGTGAGACTGGTTCTGAATGATTTCGTGGTTCCCTAATCTATCTTGGAAAAATCATATAAAATTGTACAAAGTTAATTATCGGGTATAATTTATATGTATGGATTCCTTAGTGAGCCTATTTTCAATAGAAACAATTGTAAGCAGTATATGAAAACTGTACAATGAGATATTTGAAATTAAGGTAAGAGAGGTTAGAATCATTAGACAGTGAAACAAGGGAAATTTTAAGTAATAAACTATACTAAACGACTTAGCCAAAAATTCTGAAAAATTTTTAGTAAGAAGATATATGAGTTTAGTTTCAAGGAAAATTTACGGATTTAGATTTCAAGATTCCTAACTCAAGTTATAGTCAATTTAGCTAGGACGACGTAGATGGATAGTTTCAATCCTTTTTGCCCCAAATTAGTAGTTAAGTCTAGATTACGAAATTACCGAATTACCCTTAGTGGGTAAATTACCAAATTACGAGAATGCCTTTACGGGCTGAATTATGGAAATGCCTCTAACGGGCCGATGGGACATATTGATTAATGGGCCAATATGATATTTTGCTATATAGGCCGATTTAATATTTTGATATATGGGCAGATCTAATATTTTGCTATATGGGCCAATTTGATATGTGACTAAATGGGCCAAATTGATATGTGATAAAATGGGCCAATTTGATATATTGCTCTAATGGGCCGATTTTGCAAAGTGTTATTGGGCCAATTTGTTTGTCATAAATTTATGAATTTTTTGTTATTGTTATTATATTTGTAAATATCATGATTTGACATGTATGATGCATATAGATGAATTGCATGGGATGGGATAATGATGAAGAGAAGTTTTGGTAGTTTTGCTAAATAATTTTGGTGGCATTGCCACATATTTGGTGACTCTGTCACAATCTGTCTGGTGGCTCTGCCACAAATCTGAAAAAAATGGCAATGCCATGTAAATTTTGTTAATCTGGTGGCTTGTCCACAAATTTGATATAAATGGCTTAATGCCTACGTTTGGTGTGTTGGCGGGGTGGGTGACTAAAGCTCCCCATAGGTGTGTTGGTTGGTACGGGTGGTGTGTAGCGGATGGAAAACTGGGTTTGGTTTGGGAATTGCATTTCATATTCATGTTATATTCATTACATTTTTATTGTATGTGGGCTTAGGCCCAAATAATTGTTTAATGAGAATTTGGCCCAGTGAACAATGGTAAGGGGATTTCACACTGAGTTCTTGTAACTCACCCCCTTTTCTCTTACCCCTTTCAGGTAATGCTCAGTGATGTGGACTTGGGCCATGGATGACTTGGTGGAGGCCATACTTCAGAAATGGTTTATCTGGATTTTTGACTTCTTTCTCATTTATTTTATTACATTACTATTTTGGGTTAAATGTTGCAATAAAGCCTCTGGACTATTTTTATTTTTGCTTCATGGTTGGGATGTTTTTATTTTTCTTAAATTGTTTAAAAAGGGAATTTTCTAGAAACTTAAATAATGGTTTCCAAAATAGATTAATAAATAGATTTTATAGCAAACTTTTACAAATGATTTGACTCGGATTTTCTTTCAAAATTATCTATGACATTTTCAAAAGTCACGATTTTAAAGCTCACTACCTCGATTTTCGACTCATCAGTCAACCTCTCAAAAATACTTGTATTTTATCTACGTTTCTGCAATGTTTTCAAAATGCTTCTGCAACTCTATTTCCAAACGTTATATTTTCGTAAATTTGTTTATTGCAAATATGTTTTCGCAACCAAAAAGGTTTTTAAAGATAATTACATTTTCAAGTAGATAACAATTGCTTAAGTGTTTTGGGTTTTAACAAAGAGGCTATAATTCTCAAACAAGTTTTTAACAATCACAAAGATGGTTTAAAAAAAAAAAACACTTCCCTGTGACACGCCAGATTCGGGCCTAACTTTTAGGCCGGGTTTGGGGTGTTACACTTATGCTATTGCCATTTCATGAATTCAACATTATTCTTGGTATGGACTAGTTAACCACTCATGATGTGATAGTAAATTGTGGAAAGAAATATATTGAGTTGAAATGTGAAAATGGGGACAGTCTTCATGTTGAATCAAATGAACAAGACAAATTGCTGGTAGTGATCTCTCACATGTCGGATAAGAGGTATGTAAGAAAAGGGTATGAGTTGTATCTTGCCTTGGTGATAAACGCCAAAGAAATTGAGTTAAAGATTGAACCAGTACCGATAGTATGTGAGTACCTAGATGTTTTTCCCGAAGAACTGCCAGGATTACCTCCGGTTAGAGAGGTTGAATTTGGTATCGAGTTAGCTCTAAGTACTGTACCGATATCGATTGCTCCTTACAAGATGACTCCAATTGAGTTGAAAGAATTGAAGGCACAGTTACAAGAGTTGACGAACAAAGGTTTTGCTAGATCGAGTTGTTCTCCGTAGGGTGCTCTAGTGCTATTTGTGAAAAAAAAGATAGTTCTATGAGGTTATGCATAGATTACCGGCAGCTTAATAAGGTTACTGTGAAGCATAAGTATCCATTGCCAAGGATCGATGATTTTTTTGATCAATTGAAGGGAGCCACTGTGTTTTCCAAGATAGACTTAAGGTCTAGTTATTACCAGTTGAGAGTAAAAGACTCAGATGTACCGAAGATGGCTTTTCGAATGAGGTATGGGCACTATGAATTTTTAGTCATGCCTTTCGATTTAACAAATGCACTTGCGATGTTTATGGATTTAATGAACCGTATTTTCGCCATTTTGGACAAGTTTGTTGTTGTTTTTATTGATGATATATTGATATATTCCCGAGATAAGCGTGAGCATGCTGAACACTTGAGAACGGTTCTACAGATATTATGAGATAATCAGTTGTATGCCAAGTTCAGCAAAAGTGATTTTTGGCTTAAGAAAGTTGGATTTTGGGGGCATATTGTCTCGGGAGAGGGAGTTCGAGTCGACCCAAGTAAGATTTTAGCTATTGTTGATTGGAAACTGAAGAAAAATGTATCTGAGGTTAGAAGTTTTCTAGGCCTAGCTGGCTATTATAGGCGGTTCGTTAAGGGATTTCCATGATTGCGACCGCAATGACGAAATTGTTACAAAAAATGTAAAGTTTTAATGGACAAAAAAGTGCCAACAAAGTTTTGAGAAATTAAAGGCGATGTTGACAGAAGCTCCAATTCTAGTACAACTTGAATCGGGAAAGGAATTTGTGATCTACAGTGATGCATCCTTAAATGGATTGGGCTATGTACTTATGTAAGAAGGCATAGTGATAGCATATGCCTCTAGACAATTAGAGCCACACGAGAAGAACTATCCGACACATGATTTAGAGTTGGCTACTATTATTTTTGCATTGAAGATTTGGACACACCATTTGTATAGTGAAAATGTCAGATATTCACCGGTCATAAGAGCTTAAAGTACTTGATGACTCAGAAGGAGTTGAATTTAAGGTAGCAAAGATGGTTAGAGCTGATAAAAGATTATGAGCTAGTTATTGACTACCACCAGGGAAAGGTGAATGTAGTCGTCAATGCTTTAAGTAGAAAATCTCTATTTGCTTTAAGGGCTATGAATACACAGATGATGTTGTCAGATGATGGTTCTATTCTAGCTGAGTTGAGGTCTAGACCGATGTTTCTCCAAGAGATTTATGAGGCTCAGAAAGATGATAATGAATTACAATTCAAAAGAGTTCTGTGTGAGTCGGGTGTTGAGTCCGATTTTCAGATCAATTCAGATGGAGGTTTGATGTTCAGAGATAGAGTATGTGTACCGAGTAACGATGAGCTCATTCATAAAGTGTTGTATGAGGCACATAGTGGATGCTTATCTGTACATCCAGGTATCACCAAGATGTATAATGATTTGAAGAAATGGTATTGGTGGCCTAGTATGAAGATAGATATTTCTGAGTTTGTTTCAAGATGCTTGATTTGTCAGCAAGTAAAGGATGAACATCAAGTACCCTTGAGTTTTCTACAACCTATTATGTTACCCGAGTGGAAGTGGGACTAAGTTACCATGGATTTTGTAACAGGTTTCCGTTGACACCGAGCAAGAAAGATGTTATATGGGTCGTAGTCGATAGACTTACGAAGTCAGCCGATTTCATGCTTGTACAAGTTGACTACTCACTTGATAAGTTGGTAAACTTGTATATTTCAGAGATGTTAGGTTACACGGAGTGCCTTTATCAATTATATTGGATATAGATCCGAGATTCACATCCAGATTTTGGAAGAACTTGCAAGAGGCCTTGGATACAAGTTGAATTTTAGTACGGCTTTCCACCCCCAAATCGATGGCCAATCGGAGAGGTTAATACAAGTACTTGAAGATATGCTTTGGTGTTATGTTCTTAATTTTAGGGCAGCTGGGAAAAGTACTTACCGTTGGTAGAATTCGCCTACAGTAATAGTTATCAGTCGAGTTTGAAAATGGCGCCTTCTGAGGCTTTATACGGGTGTAAGTTTCGGACGCCTTTATATTGGACTGAACTTAAGGAAAATCAGATCCATGGGGTTGATTTGGTTAAAGAAATCGAAGAGAAGGTAAAAGTGATTCGAGATTGTTTAAAGGCTACTTCGACAGACAAAAATCTTATGCGGATTTAAAAATGAAAGAGATTGAGTATAAAGTCGATGATAGAGTATTCTTGAAGGTGTCACCATGGAAGAAAGTTCTTAGATTTGGCCGGAAAGGCAAATTGAGTCTGCGTTTTATCGGACCATATGAAATCATTGAGAAGATTGGGTCGGTAGCCTATCGGTTGACCTTGCCATTTGAGTTAAATAAGATTCATGATTTGTTTCACATGTCTATGTTGCGTCGGTACTGATCAGACCCTTCACATGTAATTACACCGACAAAGGTTGAGATTCAACCTGATATGACGTATGGTGAAGAACCAGTTAAGATTCTATCCCAAGAAGTCAAGCAGTTAAGAAATAAAAGTATAGCCCTTCTGAAAGTATTGTGGCAAAGACATGGAGTAGAAGAGGCTACATGGGAGCTCGAGGAGGCTATGAGGAACCAATACCCAAACCTTTTCACTGGTAGGATTTTCGGGGACGAAAATCCCTAAGGAGGGAGAGTTGTAACAGCCTGACTTAGGGCCTAGTCGAAATAGTGGTGCGAGACCACAAATCCAAAGTAGAAACATGAGTTTTATGATTTCTATGAGGCTTATGAGGTGATTTCATGATTGTGTACAAATCTCATGAAGAAATTTTATTAATTAGTGAATAAATTGTCCATTAGGACTAAATTGCAAAGATTAGAAAATATGAGATACTAGAAGTTTTAAGTATTAAATAGCATCATAAAAATTAGTAGGGGTCCATATTTAACAATTAGACCATTATATTTGATGATGGACATGGGAAGGAAAAATCTTAAGAAAGGATCATTAAGGGCATTTTTGTCATTTGGTAAATTAAAGAATTAAAAGGGAAAAGAAGTCAAAATTAGTGTTCATCTTCTTCCCCTTGGCTGAAAATCACAAGGAAGACATAGCTAGGGTTTCTTTAACTTCCAAACTTGATAGTAAGTGCATCTTAGCCCCGTTTTTAATATTCTTCGTATTTTTTGAGATCCTCGTAGCTCGATTTAGCTATTTCTAGCTATATTTTGAGCTAGGGATTATGTTAAAAAATTTAACTATGCATGAAAAGCATGTATTTTGATGTTTTATGAAAGAATATGAAATTTTGATGTAGGATAAACATCTTTTTCTAAGTGATTTTCATGAGAAATGCATAAAAATGCTAAATAGTAAAAGTTATGAAAATGGTCATATATGAGTAAAATAGTAGAAATTAAAAGTTGCTATAGTTGAGAATATGATTCGGCTAGGCTTGAAATGCAAGAAAGTTGAATGAAAATCATTTTACGTGCCTAGGGGCAAAATTATAATTTTGAGAAAGTTTAGGGGTGAATTTGTAAATTTTGCCAAAGTATAAATTATGAGTCAAATTAGTTAATGTAAGTATTAAACAAGTTAAATTGTTATTATAGATCAAGAAATATGAAGCCCGGACCAAAATCGAGGCAAGAACAAAGTCGAGGATTAAATAGCATATATACACACACTTCGAGTACCGAGGTAAGTTTGTATGAATTCATTGCTACATATGTTATTATGATTAAATTATTTTCTATGTTGCATAAATTGTATTATTTTAATGAAGTTGATTATCAATGTTTAATAAGGAAATCAATGAGAACAAGTAAGTGAAAGTCCCGTTTGAAGTTTCGGAATAACGAGGATACCTATGTCACAACATGAGATAAGGAAGGTCCCGTATAAGACCATGTATGGGACATGGCATCGGCATCGAATAAGAAAGGTCCCGTATAAGACCATGTCTAGGACATGGCTTCGACACCAAAGGAAGATATCGTATAAGACCATGTCTGGGACATGGCGTCGACGTCAAGCTATGGAAGCCCGTGTAAGACCATATCTGGGATATGGCATTGGCATCGAGACACATGTTTGATGAGATTGAGTATCCTCTGGTATTCCAAGTAATTCAACAGGCAAAAGAGTAAGTTTAACATCTTAGATTAGGGGTTATGCGTTTGTGCATAATTCATGAGTAGTAGGTTTTAGCGGTGTTTGGAAATGAATTAAGGGTTTTAAAATCCTAGGATGGAAGAAAGCTTTGGACAATTATTGGTTTTAAGTTAAAAACAAGAAGTGATGTGGAAAAGTGGCAAGGGCGCCACTTAAGGTGCAAGGGTTATGGCATCAAGTGAAGTACTTTGAGGGAAGAGGTTCGAATCCCATTGTGTGCATTTTTGCTTAATCTTATGAAATAGCATGTTTACTATGATATGGATGTGTGGTGTGCATTTTTAGAACCTTGGAAATGTAAGGAAATGTATGGAAATGTACGGAAATGTATGGAAATGTATGAAAATGTATGGAAATGTAAGGAAATGTATGGAAATGTTTGGAAATGTAAGGAAATGTATGGAAATGTAAGGAAATGTATGGAAATGTAAGGAAATGTATGGAAATGTATGGAAATGTATGGAAATGTAAGGAAATGTATGGAAATGTAAGGAAATGTAGGGAAATGTAAGGAAATGTAGGGAAATGTCCTGAAAATGTAAGGAAATGATTTAGAAATGATTCAAAAGAGGAAAATGAACATTTATGGAAACTAGGAAAATGATTTAGAAATGATTCAAAAGGGGAAAGTGAACATTTCTGGAAACTAGGAAATGTAAGGAAATGTCAAGTTTAAAGAGCCAAACGAAAATTTTTGGAAACTTAGAAATGACTTAGAAATGTCGAATTTTAAAGTTTAAAAGAGGAAATTAAGGCAAGGTGGCCTTAAGAGAAAAAGTATGTGAAATTTGACACACAAACAGGCTTGGAAAAGTGGCCTAAAGATGCCATTTAGGGCCTCTGGAAATGGCGCCACATGCAAGTGTATTTGGGCCAGGGATCGAGTCACTTAGGAAGCAAATAAAAGAAGTTTTATTTTGCTACAAAAAGCAGAGAGGTGGACGGCATCTAGCTAAGACTTTAAGTGATTTTTATTTGATTACTTTAAAAGGAAGCAATGGACGGCAACAGGGACTCTTAATGGAAAAGTTTAATTCTCCTTAAAACTCGGCTAAATAGGTGGATAAATGGTGATTTATTTTAGATTATTTTCAAAGAGATAATTGAGGGATTATTCTTTAATTTTTAATTAAAGAGATAAAGCTATCAAAATAGAAGAGTGATGGCCAAGTAAGGGATTCTAAGTTAGTAATTTCAGCTATAAAAGGAAAAGAGGGCCATTCATTCTTTCTTCTAACTCTCTCTCTGCCGAATTCTCTCTAGCAAATATCTCCTTTCTTCATTGTTTTGCCAAGCCGAAAGACACCTTGTGTAGCCGAAAGTTTGCTAAAATCAAGGCCATAGCCGAATAGTTTTGAGACTTCAAACAAGGGGTAGTCGACTTCTGTATTAAGGGTAAGAACTAGTTATCATTCGATTTTCATCCTTTTTCTTTTAAGATTTGCCGAAATCTAGGACTAACCCCATTAATATCTTGTTGCTGAAACTTTGAAGAGATCTTTCGGGATTTGTTTAAGTCAACTACAAGAAGGAGAAGTTCTTTTCCCGAAGGTACACCATAGGCCGCGTGTTCCCTAGTTATTCGGTGAATTTCGGGATTTAAAATCCTTAAGGTAAGTGACTATGAATATTCGGCCAAGACCCTATTTTAGTAGTAGATCTATTATTATGTGTTTTAAATCGAAAAACTAACCGATTCAAGGAATCTAGTGATTAGCCGATTTCAAAGGAGTAGAATACAAGTTTCCGGGATTTGATTAATCATCTAAACGGCAACAAGGTAAGTTTTAAGAATACAAATCCTACTAGGATTTGGTTTTATAGCCGAATAGGCTTTATGCTAATATATTAAGGTTGGCCGAATGTAGGAATTGAGATCTAAGGCATTAGATCAAGCTTTTCGGGATTTAAGTGAACCGCTAAGCAAATCAGGTGTGTACCCTACTCTAAGTTCTAATATGTTCATGGCTATGTTTTAAATTAAATGTGTTAATATGAAAGTGTAAGAATATGGCTAAGGTACCGTGTGTACCCCACACTATATCATAATATGTTTTATGGCTACGTTTAATTAATATATGTGATATTAAGAATATGAAAGTGGCTAAGGTACCATGTTATGGTACAAAGTACTGTGTCACGCTTCCTACTCCTACTAGGATTATGAAATATGTTAATTGTAACATGAGAATAAGAATAAGAATGTGAACTCGGCATATTATGCATATTACTATTATATGGGGCATATGGGTTTATTTTGGGGAAGTGAATGTGGTGACCTAAGACCACAAACACGGTGACCTAAGACCGTGATATCTGAATGTGGTGACCTAAGACCACGATGTCTGAATGTGGTGACCTAAGGCCACGTAAATCTGAACGTGGTGACCTAAGACCACGAATGTGGTGACCTAAGACCGCGATATGGAGTGTAGCGGAAGGAGGGTTGACTTAGTAGTCCCCACGGTGTCTGAGTTGGTGCGAGGGAGTGTAGCGGATGGCTAACTAGGTTTGGGTTTGGGTTGCATCATTATTTTTACCGTTATATGAACATGTATGTGATATGATAATGCATGCACGAAATGTTAATTCTTAGTGTTGGTTACACATTGAGTCTGTTTGATTCACCCCGTTGTGGGACTATTTTCAGGCGACGATCAGTGATGGACCGGGTTCGGCAGAAGCTTAGGGATGGCCATGCACAGCAAGAAATTTACGACTTGGACTTTTATTTTATTTTAATTATTTTAAAGATTATTTTGGTTTTAATTTTGGGAAATTATTTGATGTAATAAGGCCGTAGTAGCATTACATTACTTTACTTTTATTTATTGAGCCTACAATCTTTATATTTATTAAAAGATTAAGTAAAATTATATTAATACAAAGCCCAAACGTTTTCTCACCTAAATCAAAAGGATTTTTAATAACGAAATAAACTTGTTTTCAACTCAAGCCCAACCCAAAACAAACTTTCTTTCAAAATACACAAGTTTTTCCTAAGTAACAAAAAGAATTTGAAACGGTTTACACCGGGGAACATACCAGATCCGGTCAAGGCTCGTGGGTCGGGTTTGGGGTGTTTCAATTTGGTATCAGAGCCAAGTTTCGATCCTGGGACCTATGGGTTATGGGCCCACCACGCTTCCGCTGTGCATCCATGTAACTAGTTCCGATATATTTCTTTTGATAAGCCTCTCTGAAGAATTCCCAGGTGAGATTTTCTGCCACAGTTCCATCCCTTTCGATGAGCCACCACTGATATGACTCATCTCGAAGCAAAGAAATTATACCCTTCAACTTCTCCTCAGTTGTGAAATCCAAGTCACCCATAATCCTTTCAGAGGATTCCAACCAATATTCCGCCGCACTGGGCGCTACTCCAGAACTTGTTTAATCATTAAACCGAAAATAGATGGCCCTAGAGAGTCCCTATTTCGGCCAACAACAACCCTCCCTATGATGATAATTTCAGCCTTTCATTATCAAAGATAATGCAAGACTTATCTTTCATTAAATCTCTAATCACCTTCAACAATTTAATTGAAAGATAAGTCTTGCATTATCTTTGATAATGAAAGGCTGAAATTATCATCATAGGAAGGGTTGTTGTTGGCCGAAATAGGGACTCTCTAGGGCCTTCTATTTTCGGTTTAATGATAAAACAAGGGAGTGCTGAAAATCATTCAGCAAATTTTTTCTTTTTTTTTCCTTTGCTGCTGCCTAATTTCCCCTTGTTTCATAGCCAAAATTGTTCAAAATTTTCCAGCTTCTCTTGTTTCTTCTTAGCCGAATATACCCTTTCTTCTAATCAAAATTCCAGCCCTCCATCTTGTGCTTAGGCCGAATCTCACCTCCCTAATTAAAGGTGCTGCCGATTTTCATGGTGTGGTAAGGACTCCTTGTGTTAAATCTTTGTTCTTGCATGGCTAGCGAAACTATGAGGCTTAATTGTAACACCCTAACCCTTATCCGTAAAATGAAGCAGGTTACAAGGTATTACTGGACTTAACTACCAATTTGGGGCATAAAAATTGAAGCGTCCATCAGCATCATATTGACTAAATCGACTATAACTCGAGTTACAAAACTCAAAATTTAGATCATAACATCTTTACTTCATTTCATATAAACTCTATACATTAATCATACTTATAAATATACCAAAACCAAATCAAACGAAATCATCAAGCCAAAATATAAATTCCAAGAATAACGAGATGGACAAGCCATATTCGCATGGCTTATACAAATATATACAACTTCAAAACTAGCAATATCAAAACTAGTCTATACATGCCACATAACCAAATCTCCAAGCATTTATTTACCGAAGTGAAAATTGGATAGTGTGATGAGATCTCCTTCGACTTCCAACCCGAGCAAGTCTTTGAAACTCTATAAACATAGGAAAATTACACAAAGTAAGCTTTGGAAGCTTAGTAAGCCATAAGCAAATAATTCACCATAGAAACATATATAATTAATTAATTTAAATAGCCAAATTTGGTTAATCACATACACATGTACAATCACTTTTCTCATATAATCCATGTTCCTCGTTAAGTAACTTCACTTGCTCATAATTCATATCATCATTCGTAAACTTTCACCTTTTATAGCCTTAAGGCCAAACACTCATACATTCAATAATAGATTTCACATAGATCTATAAATCACTTTCCCATCTCAAAACAAATACATATACATTTGTTCACGTATATACATATTAACTACCTAATTTTCTTTCTCACCTTTCAATCCATATAATTCACATATAAATACATATGATATAAAAATTTTCATTTCAACATCTAAAACTTACTTATTAGATCAAATACACATGATTCATTATACCATCATTTATGGCCCAATATACTAGTTTAATCCATTATCATATATATGATCGATCATCCAAAGTTAATTAAACTATCACATGTACTCATATATTTGAATTTAATATAATATCACATATAACCACTTATACACAAATTCAATTCATCATCACATATGCACATACCTTTGTGGCCGAACCTATAAGGTTAATTAAATCAACTTACTTGATGATAACGGATTCGTAATTGCAATTACATATATCATGCTACCATTCAACAATTATCTAGATCAATAGGTCTCAAAAATCAACTACCAACATACCATTCATTCATTCAATCAAACTCATAGATTAATAATCACCTCTCGATACTTTAATTTCGTATACAAAAACAATTTACCTCATTGATATTTAAATTACACAATTATCATACATCCCTTACCTATCTATCACTTTTCAGATAGCTCCATTCATTGGATTATATCTCCGTAAAATCCGTCAATCCGCACAGACAGTGTAATTGATGTAACGTATCGCACACTTAGTGCCATTACTATTCTTACTTCTAGTAACGTATCACTCACACAAAGTCGTTACTTCACATTTATCGTAACGTATCGCTCACATAGAGCCGTTACTTCACATTTATCGTAACGTATCGCTCACACAGAGCCGTTACTTCACATTTATCGTAACGTATCGCTCACACAGAGCCGTTACTTTTCATTTATCGTAACGTATCGCTCACACAGAGCCGTTACTTAACTTTTATCGTAACGTATCGCTCACACAGAGCCGTTACTTAATGCTTATCGTAACGTATCGCTCACACAGAGTTACTTAATTTTACACATATGGTACTCATTGAACCGTATTACTCAATGTATGCTTCTCTTAACTTGTTATTCCCTCAATATGCATAATATATATATATATATATATATAATTCACATTCACTTTACACACAAGAATATACACTTATATATGTATATATCAAAGTGTTCAATATCCAAGTACTATATTGCATTTGGCCTATACCACATCAAACCATCATCAACTCCGTTTATATGCCTAAATCTCATTATAATATCATCATTAAAATTTTCTATTTCATGCTTCTAATTACAACAACCAAGTACCATCACCTTCGACCATTTTTATCAATTTCAAATATATATATATATATATATATATATATAAATATATTCGCAATGCCTTGGAATAACCATCAACATTCAATTTAAACTTATAAGTAAGCATTACTTCAAATTAATTCCATTGCTTAAAACTTACTCAAGTAGTTCCTTGAACATATCAATTACCATCCTTCACATTCGGTAATAGCAAATATAATTATAAACATTTCAATTCAGCATGAATAATTTACATTTATTTAAAATTAAGAACAACCATTTACTTATAGACTTACCTCAAGCCATAGATGATTATTCCCCGACCTTCTCTTTTTTTTTTTCCCGATTTATAATCAATCTATTTGTTTCACGATCAAAGCATAATAATAAATCAATACATTAACTAACTCAAATATCAAATCAAGTTCAAGTTCAAACTCAAACCGTCCTATCATTTACTTACAATTAGTAAAACGTATTTATTCCTCACAAATGGTCAACACACACAACAATTATCCAATTCATTCCAATTTGGACAACATGAATACTGTAGGAATTTATATTAGTTCATGAAATTTAAAGTCCGAAGATTTCATATTTGGATAGCATTAAGATACTCTTTAATAAACAACATTACTATACAAAAATATGGCGATACAATTAAATACTTAATACCAATTCAGGATAGCATTCAAATCCTACATTACAAAGATTTCAATTAATCCACTAAAACTAACTTTAATAATAATTAATAGTTAACTTATTGATGCAGATACATATTAATTACTAATTACACTCTTCAATAGCTTAATCGACATCAATTTAGACAAGCATTAATTAACATAAATTAATAGTCCACAAACACTCCAAACAATATAAACGTACACTATTATCACCATATAACTAACTCATTAACTAACACTTAAGACATAAATTACAGAGCATTAAATTGGTCTTTTATTACCTTCTCACTACATTAAAGGCGTTATCAAACACTCCTTTTCTCAAATTTCGACATAACAAATACATCATTATTAGTCACCATTTACATATCATATATTTTTTAAACATCATGAGCATCAAGCTTCCATTCATGGCTTCTTACAAAAATCACAACCGCAACAAAAAATTAAATCATGGGCTAATTAAAATGCAAATCAACTATCCCAAAATGTAAGATTTATAAAAAATTTAATCTAATTACTTACCTAAATTTGAGCATGCAAAGTCGAATGATTGAGAGCTCAAGCTCTTCTCCTTCTTCTCAGATTTCGATAATAACAAGAAAGAAATGAAGATGAACCTCCACTTTCTCTTTTCATGTTTTTATTAAAATATGAATTTCTTTCTTTCTTCTTCTTCTTTTTTTTTTTTTTTGCATATATCTTATCATTACTAACATTTCAACACATAAAATAAATATAATAAGGCATTTTATAATCACTTGTCATCCACTATCATTATAAGAGAGTTAATTGCAACATAAAACCCTCTTAAAATAAAGACACATTAATTTAACCCTTCAATCAAACCATTGGCTAATTCCACCACTCATGCAATTTAATCCTTTTTCCTAAATTAAGCATACAAGCGAGTAAATAAATTCACGAAATTTTAGCACATACTCAATCATAAATATTTAACAAGAAAATAATATTAGATTTTTTTGACTTGGATTCGTGGCCCAAAACCACTTTTTCGATTAGGGTCAAAATCGGCTATTACAACTCCCCGTAGGATTTTCGCCCTCGAAAATCTTACCGAAAGTAGATTAAGGATTTACTTCCACACAATACATTTCAAACTCATACATAGCTTGATTTCAAATCTCTTTAATCTCACAATTGAAATTACGATCGACTTTCATTGACATCATCTCTAGTTGAGACTGCTTATGACTGTATTAAATTGTTTCCATTTTCTGCTCAATTTCTTTGATGATATTAATCCCTTGGATCATTTTCTCATAAAGCTCGATCCTTAAATAACAAAGTTCGGTAATTGCTTATAACAAAGAACGGTCTTTCTTAGTTGCTTTGAAACTCTAAAACACAGTGACTAATAAATATTTCGAGAGTTTGAATTGCATTTTCCGATTTCAATGCAGTCTCATACTCATAGATTACTGTAATTTCCCTCAGAATCACAATATGAGTTTCAGATCTTAATCCGAAACAATGATGGTTAGTACCATGTGTAGACTTATCATCTCAGGAATAGATAACTCTATCACTTTTCTATAATAACGATAATCTCGATACAAAATTCATCAACACTTTATTTCTATAATCCACAAAGTCAGTAATATCACGGTTCACATTCATTCATCAATATCATATCTCAAATTTCGTGCATCATGTTACTCTCGTACGATCAGACTAATTGACACTGTAGGCCACTTATAACAATGCTTATACAGCCTTAGAGCTTCTCGGTTTTGGCACTTTATCTCAAAGGAACAAATAATCATCGATTCCACGTCGAAGTTCAATCGTAGATCAATTTATCTTTGAACCCTTTTAACTTATAATTCAACGACACATTTTGAATTTCACAACTTTTCTAAATAAACATTTATTTAGCCTTTAATTCAGCTAACAACTATTCATTATCTGATAAGATCAATCACGTATTCATCGCTCAAAAAGCACACAAAAGTTTTCCATTCAAAACATCCGAAACTATAATCATTTCCTGGATAAGAATCACTTACAGACTCACAAGTTTTTCGACGATTCGAGTTAACTTTTCGTACAAATTTGGATCTTTATCGACATTAAACATTTTACACTCTCATAGTCATCATATATATCACATAACTCTTTTCATGTATCTTTAACTATATGCAATCACAAGATATCTCTGTACACTCTTTTTCATTAGAACACACTTCAAACCATTCATTAACATATGACTGAGGATCATAAACTCTTTATTCAACTCAAAGCGAACTAGAACCGACATTTCGGTTGATAATGTCTTTGTGCAAAAGGAAGCTTCAACATTCGAACTAACTTTAATTTATCATAACATTTCTCGGATAAAATTGTTCCAATAGATAAATTTCGTATTAAATCTTCAAGAATACAAATTCTTCTTCCATACTATCCTTCCATTCACACATATACATTCAAAGTTTATTTCCAGTCAGGTAGATAGATCCAGAAACAAATAACCCAATTATCTTTTCAATCAAATAGTTCAAATCAAACTAAACCACTAAATCAGTCTTTTCGAAGAAATCTTTTATTCTCGTTAAAAAAAGATAACCCAACCATATCGTTTCACAGATTGAACTTGATCCTCAATCATTTTTACTGTTATCAATGTCGAACTTTCACGAGAACTAGAAAAGAGTTTATAATAAAGCGGTCTCATCTATTAATCATCGATATTCTGAACTATATTGTGTCACCTTTATCGCTTAGAAACCATTGGGCCTTAATAAGAACGACATCTCAACCCTATAAGTAAATATTATACCTCATGTTAATGAAGTATTTGAACATAGAGAAGAATCAAATGTGATTTTATCAAGAACCTCGCATAAACACAACTTCTATAACTCAAAACTAGATCGCTATACTATCACATTTCGGGCCGAAATTATAATTATAATCGATATGGCCATTTTTGTCAAATAGATATCTCTTACAGATAATCGATAAATTCACAAGAAAACCGAATAGCGAAATTTCAAACTCGGGATATCCAAAAATTACAACCCAGTTGAATGATATTAATTCGATAATATCCCGTAAAGTGTCGAGAAGGACAATGTCACTCATAAATATTGAAATCCACAAGAACATAAGTAATATAATCTTCACATACGAGTATTAGTATCATTCAGATTCTGAATCGATTTTCATATCCACACAAGGAATAAATACCGGAGGAAGACATAGCAATATCAAACGTAACCCAAATAGATCAACCATGCTTTCGTCTATCAGTACATTTAGCTAGTGTTTTCACACGATAAGAATCTTCTTTCCAGAATTAAGCAGTCACTTATGCTTCTGAGAATAAATGTACACCTAAAATGCTCAGAAGGGATCATAGTAATTACCCGACTATAACCATTACACTCATCACCAATACAATATAAACATTATTCAACCTGTCTAACTCACATCGAAATTTTCACATTATCCCATTATTAACAAAAGTAAATATCGGAAAAGCTTCCAGTTAATACTTTCTTTAGATAATATACCGAATATGTCATTTAGTCGAAATTAACTTCTTATTCACCGTTGGCTCGCATAATCAATAATCTTGAAACTATCCAATATTTCTTTTAGTACTGTCTTCACTTGCTGATTCATTCTCTTTTCTGACCACATTACTAATCTTTCAAGCACGAACTTTTATAACTCCACACTCATGAGCTTTTTAATCCCAAATTCTTATAGATTTCATTTTAACATTTCAACGATAAGGGGGTGAGATTAGTAAAGCCTCAAATTTAACTTACACATACATGCATGTAACATATACTATGACAAATAGCCAGTTCATTTCTAATTTCACATTCTCAAAACATTTAGTAAGCATTTACCTATAATCATTTTTATTCTTAACACATAGTTCATAAGCCAACTCAAATCACTAATTCACAATCGAAATTCTCATATAGCATCATAATTCAATTGTCATAACTCATATGCTCATATAATTATAACATTTATTAATAACAAAAATGTCATACACTTTGATTCATACCTTTACGAGTGTCAACTCATCACCAATATGTTTTCACCCAAACATTTGAGTACACATTCCATACTATCGAATTTAATTACATTGGAAAGCATATCTCATCTAATTAAAACAATTTTCAATGAGTCGAGAGATATCACACTATCACAAAGTTAAATATGGCATGTATAGCTAGACTCACACACGCCACGTTAGTCCTAGAATCGACTAAACCATAGCTCGATACCAATAAATGTAACACCCTAACCCTTATCCGTCAGTCGGGGAGCGGGTTACAAGGTATTACCGGACTTAACTACCAATTTGGGGCATAAAATTGAAACTGTCCATCAACATCATATTGACTAAATCGACTATAACTCGAGTTACAAAACTCAAATTTAGATCATAACATCTTTACTTCATTTCATATAAACTCTATACATTAATCATACTTATAAATATACCAAAACCAAATCAAACGAAATCATCAAGCCAAAATATAAATTCCAAGAATAACGAGATGGACAAGCCATTTTCGCATGGCTTATACAAATATATACAACTTCAAAACTAGCAATATCAAAACTAGTCTATACATGCCACATAACCAAATCTCCAAGCATTTATTTACCAAAGTGAAAATTGGATAGTGTGATGAGATCTCCTTCGACTTCCAACCCGAGCAAGTCTTTGAAACTCTATAAACATAGGAAAATTACACAAAGTAAGCTTTGGAAGCTTAGTAAGCCATAAGCAAATAATTCACCATAGAAACATATATAATTAATTAATTTAAATAGCCAAATTTGGTTAATCACATACACATGTACAATCACTTTTCTCATATAATCCATGTAACATCCTGATAATTAGGGGTTATGCAATTTACATAATTGAATGATGTAGCATGCTTAATCATTAGTAAGTGCAATTTTGGAAGTTATTTGAGCTTCATTTATTAAGTGAATGCTTTGTTAAACTTTTAATTTCTATTAATTAGAGAGAACTAAGCTAATAAGGCCTTAAGAATTGATGATGAGAAGTTCTAGCATGAATTAAGTAATTGGCAAAGTGGTTAAGATGCATGGATGTGTGCTTGAGGTGTAAGGTTGAATCTCCTAGCTAACATTAGGGAGATTTTTAATTTTTGTTTTCTTCCTTGTAAGTGTCGGCCAAGAATATTCTAGAGTGGATGAGCTTTCATCCATTTTTGGCTAGTTGACCATGTGAAAAAGGAAGTTAAAAACTTAAGGCATGGGATGATAAGTTGGTGATAAGATGAAGGGGACAAAGGCTTGATATTTGGCTATGTTTTGGGGATGTGTCCATGGTCATTTGACCATGAACCTAGACGGCATGGAGGCTAAAGGGAGAGGTTAATTTCTTTGATAGCAAATCAAGAGTGGATAGGGAAGAAACAAGGAGGAAAAAGGGGGATATGTTGGCATTGATGTGGCCGAATTTATGCTTTGCCATTAGGGGGGAAAAGTTAGCCAAAAGTCTTTGTTTGTCCATCTTTTCTCATTTCCTCCAAAAATTCTCTCCTAGCCGAATTTGCCATAGAGTTTAGGTAAAAACTCTCTTTTGTTTTAGCTTTTATCTTTTTGACCAATTTTCTTCATTTTGGCCGAATGTACCTTAGACATTTTGGTACATTTTCGCTTTTGATTTAGCCTCAATTGCTTGAACCAAATACAACTTTCTTTCTCCCATTTAGTTTTCATTTTGAAACCAAAACCACAAAGATTAAGCACCATTATTCTTCTTTATTTTCTCTCCTCTTGTCGAATGCATCTAAGTTCCATAGTCAATCTCCTTCTCTTTGATCATATTCTCTTTTCTTTTCTTTTCATCTTATTTTTCTCTTATCTTTCTCTCATTGCAAATCACCATTATCATTTTCTTCTCCTCTTTCTCTTTACTTCCTTCTCTTTTCATTCTCTTTCTTCTTTCCCTTCTAAACCGAAACCATCATATTGAAACCACCATTTTTTATTCTCTATTTGTGAAGGCCGAATCATCATATTCTTTTCTTCTTTTTCAAAGCCGAACCTCCAAGTGATCAAAGTAAGATTCTATCAATTATTTCCATCATTCTTTTTTTTTTTTTTTAGCAAACTTAAAATCATAATCTTTTATTTCTCTCCTAGGCCGAATCTTTTGAAAAGATTTTTCAAAAGTCCTTGTTGAAGACAACCTTTAAGTGACCATTCGAATCATCAAGGAGCAATCTAAGATCATCAAGATAGGTAAGAAAAGGGCTGTGCGAAGTGTTTGGAAGAGAGGAGGTATTCCTTTACCATCGAACTACAAACGAAGAGCAGTATCGGGAGTTAGAGACTTTCCACCCGGTTGTGGACCCTCTGCAAATGAGGATTGGTTATTCGAAGTAGTGCGTACAACCGAACCACTTTACGTTGGTGGAATATCGGCGAGTTTTGATCCATCTAGTGGAGAAAAACCGCAAATAACTGTCATTCGTGAATCCGAGGGTAAGGATTTAGATCCATCATTTATAAGTATAGTTTTTGCTAACAATAGTTTATACTAACCGAGTGTATTAATCATTTAGGTGTGGACGAGCTAGAGGGTATTGTTCTCACTGTTACTAGGTGTGTAACCATACATTAAAATTTCCATAGATTTATATTGTTAAAAAGTGATTATGTGATAGTATGTTTTGTTTGTGGATACCAAGCATTGGTATACAAAATTCAGGTATGTTACCCAATATTTCGTTTATTTTTGCTATATGCATCAATAAGAAATAAGCATGACTATATTATGATTTGTGGGTAAATAGCATGAAAATGTGATTTGATATGTATGTGCATGGGCATATGGGTATGTTTAATAAAGGAGGAAGTATTCTGGTGGTTTTACCACAATTCTGGTGACTTCGGTCACATATGTGAAATTGGTGACTTCGGTCACATATTTGACTCCGGTGGCTTCGGTCACATATATTTGACTCTGGTGACTTCGGTCACATATATTTGGCTCCGGTGACTTCGGTCACATATTTGACTCAGGTGACTTCGGTCACGTATGTGAATCTGGTGACTTGGTCACGTGTTTGAAATTTGACTTGATCGGTGACTTGGTCACATCTGTTTTGGTGGCTTTGCCACAATAAGGGCGATGTGCATGTTGACCGCAAGAATCGCCTTCGATGGTGTGTAGCGGATGGAGGTCGATTTAGTAATCCCCACGGTGTGTTGGTTGGTGCGGGGTGTGTAGCGGATGGATATTTAGGTTGGTAGGGCTTGCATTTCATACCATGTGCATAATTATGTAACATTGTATTTATACTCATTGATCTGTTATGAAATGGGCCTTTGGGCTAAATTTGAACTAATTTGGGCCTTTGGGCTAAATATGAGTTAAATGGGCCTATGGCCATATGTGAAAGTTTTGGGCTTAAAAGCTTTTGATAAATGGGCTTTTTAGTGTATGTGTTATACATTGAGTTTATAACTCACCCATATTTTATGGGATAACTTTTCGATAATTCAGTAGTCGATGGATCGGGTCGACAAGGATTTCGAGGTGGCGATGCTCATATTAAGTATTGTGGAGATTTTCCAACTTAAACTCTTTAAGTTAAATTTTATTACTTAGACTTTAATTTGGGTTGCCAATATTATGTAATAAGGCCATTATAAACTATCTTTAATTTCGTGTTTGGATTTATTTTTATTTCGCTATGAATAAATATCCATTAAATAACTAAATTGGTTTTTAATAATTATTTAAAAGGTTTTTTCTCTAATATGTAAATGTTTTCAAGGAAATTTTCTTAAGTTTGGTTTCCTTTTGATTTTATATTAATTCCTCCTAAGAATAATGTTTTAAAGGACAAAATTTCTTTACAATGGAATTCCGCTAAAGTTTTACTCGAGGAACATACCAAATCTGGTTAGGCTTTTTGGTAGGGTTTGGGGTGTTTCAACTTGGTATCGAGCCAGCTTTAAACTCTCGGCCTTGGGTTTTGAAGCCCACAACGTTTTCAAAATTTGGCGAAAAGATTTTTGAAAGTTTTTCTTAAGTTAAATGATTTTGTAAGAGCATGGCACTCGAGTTCTCGGCCCAGATCCATCAGGTATGTACCTTCATTTGATAAATGATATGAATGTCTGGTAAGCCTAAGGAAACTTTAGAGACATGGACCCTAGGTGTATGTGTACTACTACGAAAAAACTACTAAATATCATTTCATAAGACTTTCTTTTAATAAGAAGTGAAAAGACTCTAATACATAAGACTTTTCGTAAAAAGCAGATAAGATACGTAGTAGACATGAGTTCTAGGGGCGAGGTCGTCGTGGACATGGAAGAGGAAGGATGATCGCTTTGAGAACCGATTCGGTCTGGTCAAGGTTTCGAGAATGAAGCTCCACCACCAATTTGCTGGGCGGACTTCCAAGAACAAAATGAAGGAGGTGACGCATATCTCAAGTCAGCATCGCGAGTTTTGGAATGAGTAGCAGAAGCTAGTTCTGGAAATGGATCTCGGAAGTCTGTGGCTGAGAGACTTAGATCGAATGGAGCTGAAGTTTTCAGAGGAGTATCTGGAGTAGCTCCAAACGTAGCTGAATATTGGTTGGAGGCGATCGAGAGGATCATGGACAATATAGACCGTGACCGACGAAGAGAAATTGAAAGGAGCTATTTCACTTCTTCGTAATGAAGCCTACCAGTGGTGGCTTACTATCAAGGAAAGTACCCCTGTGGATCGTCTGGATTGGAGGTATTTTAAAGTGAAATTTGAAGGAAAATATGTCGAGCTAGCTACATCGACTCTCGAGAGGAAGACATTTCAATGCTGGTACAAGGAAACAAGTCGATAGTGAATATGAAGCGAATTTTTGCGACTTAGCCGTTATGCCGGAGGATAGTGGCTACGGAATATGAACGTTATACGATTTGAAGATGGACTTAGAGATGAGCTAAGAGTGATGATTGCCCCACATCGTGAAAGAGATTTTACAATCTTAGTGGAAAGGGCAAGAATTAGAAGAAGCTAAGCGGACCGAGAGATGAACCGGGACGGAGGTCGAGCAAGAATAAGAGAAGCTTTGGGTCTTGGGTCGTCAAAAACTTTCGAAGAAATCAAGGAATGATGGACCGCGAGGTCAGCAGATCGCTATGGGAGTGCAAAGTCGTACTTGTTCTCAATGTGGGAAAATGCACTCGGAGAATGCTTTGAAGAAAATCGGCGGATGTTTCAAGTGCGGTTCAAGGATCACATGATCAAAGATTGCCCGATGAACTCGGAGAAGAACCGCCCAACAAGTCGAGGTGCTAATCAAGTCGTGAAGTGGACAAAGAACCGATAAGAGGCCGTGGTCCCAATGGAAGGGCAATGGTTACGGTAGAGGACGCGGAACTTGAGCGAGGCGATGGAAACTCGAGGCGAGACAACCAGTTTGGTGTATGCGGTTCGTCATGAGAGAAGACGATGGCGCACTGATGTTATCACGGTACATTTTGATTTACGGGTTGCCTTTATCGCTTTGATAGATATAGGGTCAACTCATTCCTATATTGCTAGTGAAGTATCGGGACTTTGCATGTGACTTCAAATCTATTTAGGAAGATGGTATCACTTAGTCCTCTAGGACGACATGTGAGAAATAAACAAACTTTTTAAGGAAGTGCCTCTAGAAGTCCAAGGAATACAGTTCCCAGCTGATTTAATGGAGTTGCCATTCGGAGAATTCGACCTAATCTTAGGCATGGACTGGCTTGTGAAGTACCGTGCAAATGTGGATTGTGCTGCTAAGAGAATGTCCTTAAGAACTTTTGATGACAAGGAAGTTGTAGTGATGGGCGAAAGACGGAACTACTTATCTAATGTAGTATCCGCTCTTAAGGTGAAAAAGATGGTTAGAAAAGGATGTGAAGCCTTTCTGATGTTGGTGAGTGCTTTGGAGGTTAAGGAAGCAATTGCTAATGAAGTCAGGACGGTGAATGAATTTGTAGATGTTTTTCCGGAAGAACTTCCAGGGTTGCCTCCGGATCGTGAGATAGAATTCGGGATAGACTTATTGCACGGAACAGCGCCAGCTTCTATTGCTCCATATAGAATGGCAAGAAGGAATTGGTTGAGCTTAAGGCTCAGATTCAGGAATTGCTTGAGCGTGGATTCATCCGACCTAGTGTGTCTCCGTAGGGAGCACCGGTCCTATTCGTGAAGAAGAAGGACGGATCGATGAGGATGTGTATAGACTACCGGCAGTTGAATAAGCTGACTATCAAGAACAAGTATCCTTTGCCCAGGATCAACGACTTGTTCGATCAGCTTAAAGGAGCTGCGGTATTCTCTAAGATTGATCTAAGATCGGGGTATCATCAGCTTAAAGTGAAAGAAGCGGATATCCATAAGACGGCTTTCCGAACCAGATATGGCCACTATGAATTTCTGGTAATGCCATTCGGATTGATGAACGCCCATGCGTTTATGGATATGATGAACCGAATTTTTAGCCCTACTTGGATCGGTTAAATCGTGGTATTCATAGGCGACATCTTGGTATATTCTAAGTCCGAAATGGAGCATGATGAGCATCTCCGAATTGTGTTGCAAGTCTTAAGAGAAAGAAAGCATGCGCCAAATTCAGCAAGTGTGAATTTTGGTGAAAGAAGTTGCATTTTAGGCCATGTGGTATCTGCGAGAAGGAATAAGGGTGGATCCTCGGAAGATCGAGGTCAGATAGATTGAAACCACCTAAGTCCGTGGCGAGGTTCGCAGCTTCTTGGGATTAGCGGATATTATCGAAGATTCGTTGAAGGATTTTCATCGATAATTGCACCTTTAACGAAATTGTTGAGAAAGGAAGTACCTTTTGTGTGGGCTGATAAGCAGCAAGAGAGTTTTGAGAAGCTCAAGAAAGTTTTGACGGAAGCTCCTGTTTTGATTCAGCCTGAAGCTAGAAAGGATTTTGTTGTGTATTGCGATGCTTCTCACACGGGATTAGGATGTGTTCGATGCAAGGCGAAAAGGTAGTTCGCGTGTCGCGTCTCGACGCTTGAGACCGCCGAGGTTAATTACCCGACGACGACTTGGAGTTGGCAATTGTAGTCTTTGCTCTTAAGGTTTGGAGACATTATTTATACGGGAAAAGTCGGTGATATATACGGACCACAAAAGTCCAAATATCTGCGACTCGAAAGAACCGAATTTGAGGCGGAGAAGGTGGATAGAGTTCTTTGAAAGACTACGATTGTTCCATCGAGTATCATCCGCAAGGCGAATGTGGTGGCGGCGGCTCTAAGTCGAAAAGTGGTGTCGATTTGAGAGCGATGTTTGCACATCTTAGTCTCTACGATGATGGAAGCTTGTTGGCGAACTTGAGTTGTGACATGGTTAAGTCAAGTAAAAGAGAGCAGTTAATAGATGAAGATCCGAGTGAAAAGCTTGACAAGTGCAGTGGGAAATTGGAAGATTTTGGTATTAACAGTGATGGAATATTGTGTTTTAAAGGTAAAGTCTGTATGCCGAAGGATCAGGAGTTGAGGCAAAAGATACTTCAGGAATCGCATGGTAGCCCCTATGCTATGCATCCTGGAGGAAGTAAGTTATACCGAGATTTGCGAGATCAATTTTGGTGGCCCGGTCTTAGCGGGAAGTTCTTGAGTTTGTAGGGAAGTGCTTGACGTGTCGACAAGTTAAGGTTTGAACATCAAGTACCTTACGGATTGCTACTGACCAATAAAGATTCCGCAATGGAAGTGGGAGAGAATCACCATGGATTTTGTTAGTGGGCTTCCTCTTACGCCTACTAAGAAAGACTCCATTTGGGTGATAGTGGACCGATTGACGAAATCTGCACATTTTATCCCAGTTCGGGTTGATTACTCTTTGCAGAAGTTGGCAAAGTTATATGTAGCTGAAATTGTGAGATTGCATGGAGTGCCGTTGTCGATAATTTCGGACAGAGATCCAAGGTTTACATCGCGATTTTGGAAAGCATTGCATCAGGCTATGGGCACTAGATTGGACTTGATGACGGCATTTCATCCTCGATCGGACGGTCATCCAAAGAGTAATCCAGATCTTAGAAGATATGTTAAGGGGATGTGTGATAGATTTCAAGGAAGTTGGGAGGAATTCTTACTGCTATTGAATTTATGTACAACAACAGCTTTCCAATCCATAGATACTGGATGGCACCATATGAAGCACTATATGGATTAAGTGTCGCACTCTACGTCTTTGGGCGAAATTAGAAACGACGATTTTGGGCCCGAGATAGTGTCGAATCCGAAGAAAAGGTTAAGGTAATCCGGGCTCGGTTAAAGGAAGCGTCTGACAGACAAAAATCGTACGCAGATTTAAAGCGGAAAGAAATAGAATATGCAGTGGGAGACCAAGTTTTCCTAAAGGTTTCACCTTGGAAAAAGGTGATGAGATTTGGACGCAAAGGGAAACAAGTCCCAGGTTCATTGGACCTTATCGGATTGTGAAGCGGGTCGGATCTGTGGCATATCAGTTAGATTTGCCTTCAGAATTGAAACAAATGTACGATGTGTTTCATGTTTCAATGTTACGTCGTTACCGGTCGGATCCATCTCATGTAGTACCAGTTGAGGAGGTGGAATTAAGATCAGATTTGTCATATGAGGAGGAGCCAATTCAAATTCGGAGCGAGGCGTAAAGGTTTTACTTGAGAAAATCGGTTCCTCGTTAAGGTATTATGGCGAAATCATGGATCGAAGAAGCTTCATGGGAATCGGAGGAAGTGATGCGACAATAATACCCTCACTTATTCGAGACGAGTAATTTCGAGGACGAAATTATTTTAAGGGGTAGAAGCGTAACATCCCGATAATTAGGGGTTATGCAATTTACATAATTGAATGATGTTGCATGCTTAATCATTAGTAAGTGCAATTTTGGAAGTTATTTGAGCTTCATTTATTAAGTGAATGCTTTGTTAAACTTTTAATTTCTATTAATTAGAGAGAGAACTAAGCTAATAAGGCCTTAAGAATTGATGATGAGAAGTTCTAGCATGAATTAAGTAATTGGCAAAGTGGTTAAGATGCATGGATGTGTGCTTGAGGTGTAAGGTTCGAATCTCCTAGCTAACATTAGGGAGATTTTTAATTTTTTGTTTTCTTCCTTGTAAGTGTCGCCAAGAATATTCTAGAGTGGATGAGCTTTCATCCATTTTGGCTAGTTGACCATGTGAAAAGGAAGTTAAAAACTTAAGGCATGGGATGATAAGTTGGTGATAAGATGAAGGGGACAAAGGCTCGATATTTGGCTATGTTTTGGGGATGTGTCCATGGTCATTTGACCATGAACCTAGACGACATGGAGGCTAAAGGGAGAGGTTAATTTCTTTGATAGCAAATCAAGAGTGGATAGGGAAGAAACAAGGAGGAAAAAGGGGATATGTTGGCATTGATGTGGTAGAATTTATGCTTTGCCATTAGGGGAAAAGTTAGCCAAAAGTCTTTGTTTGTCCATCTTTTCTCATTTCCTCCAAAAATTCTCTCCTAGCCGAATTTGCCATAGAGTTTAGGTAAAACTCTCTTTGTTTTAGCTTTTATCTTTTGACCAATTTTCTTCATTTTGGCCGAATGTACCTTAGACATTTTGGTACATTTTCGCTTTTGATTTAGCCTCAATTGCTTGAACCAAATACAACTTTCTTTCTCCCATTTAGTTTTCATTTTGAAACCAAAACCACAAAGATTAAGCACCATTATTCTTCTTCATTTTCTCTCCTCTTGCTTAATGCATCTAAGTTCCATAGTCAATCTCCTTCTCTTTGATCATATTCTCTTTTCTTTTCTTTTCATCTTATTTTTCTCTTATCTTTCTCTCATTGCCGAAATCACCATTATCATTTTCTTCTCCTCTTTCTCTTTACTTCCTTCTCTTTTCATTCTCTTTCTTCTTTCCTTCTAAACCAAACCATCATATTGAAACCACCATTTTTATTCTCTATTTGTGAAGGCGAATCATCATATTCTTTTCTTCTTTTTCAAAGCCGAACCTCCAAGTGATCAAAGTAAGATTCTATCAATTATTTTCATCATTCTTTTTTTTTTTTAGTAAACTTAAAATCATAATCTTTTATTTCTCTCTAGGTAGAATCTTTTGAAAAGATTTTCAAAAGTCCTTGTTGAAGACAACCTTTAAGTGACCATTCGAATCATCAAGGAGCAATCTAAGATCATCAAGATAGGTAAGAAAAGGGCTGTGCGAAGTGTTTGGAAGAGAAGAGGTATTCCTTTACCATCGAACTACAAACAAAGAGCAGTATCGGGAGTTAGAGACTTTCCACCCGGTTGTGGACCCTCTGCAAACGAGGATCGGTTATTCAAGTAGTGCATAACCGAACCACTTTACGTTGGTGGAATATCGGTGGGTTTTGATCCATCTAGTGGAGAAAAACCGCAAATAACTATCATTCGTGAATCAGAGGGTAAGGATTTAGATCCATCATTTATAAGTATAGTTTTTGCTAACAATAGTTTATACTAACCGAGTGTATTAATCATTTAGGTGTGGACGAGCTAGAGGTATTGTTCTCACTTTGTTACTAGGTGTGTAACCATACATTAAAATTTCCATAGATTTATATTGTTAAAAGTGATTATGTGATAGTATGTTTTGTTTGTGGATACCAAGCATTGGTATACAAAATTCAGGTATGTTACCCAATATTTCGTTTATTTTTGCTATATGCATCAATAAGAAATAAGCATGACTATATTATGATTTGTGGGTAAATAGCATGAAAATGTGATTTGATATGTATGTGCATGGGCATATGGGTATGTTTAATAAAGGAGGAAGTATTCTGGTGGTTTTACCACAATTCTGGTGACTTCGGTCACATATGTGAAATTGGTGACTTCGGTCACATATTTGACTCCGTGGCCGGTCACATATATTTGACTCGGTGACTTGGTCACATATATTTAGCTCGGTGACTTGGTCACATATTTGACTCAGGTGACTTGATCACGTATGTGAATCTGGTGACTTGGTCACGTATTTGAAATTTGGACTTGGTCGGTGACTTCGGTCACATCTGCTTTGGTGGCTTTGCCACAATAAGGGCGATGTGCATGTTGGTATGACAAGCGCCTTCGATGGTGTGTAGCGGATGGAGGTCGATTTAGTAATCCCCACGGTGTGTTGGTTGGTGCGGGGTGTGTAGCGGATGGATATTTAGGTTGGTAGGGCTTGCATTTCATACCATGTGCATAATTATGTAACATTGTATTTATACTTATTGATCTGTTATGAAATGGGCCTTTGGGCTAAATTTGAACTAATTTGGGCCTTTGGGCTAAATATGAGTTAAATGGGCCTATGGCCATATGTGAAAGTTTTGGGCTTAAAAGCTTTTGATAAATGGGCTTTTTAGTGTATGTGTTATACATTGAGTTTATAACTCACCCATATTTTTATGGGATAACTTTTCAGATAATTCGTAGTGCGATGGATCGGGTCAGCAAGGATTTCGAGGTGGCCAGTGCTCATATTAAGTATTGTGGAGATTTTCCAACTTAAACTCTTTAAGTTAAATTTTATTACTTAGACTTTAATTTGGGTTGCCAATATTATGTAATAAGGCCATTATAAACTATCTTTAATTTCGTGTTTGGATTTATTTTATTTCGCTATGAATAAATATCCATTAAATAACAAAATTGGTTTTAATAATTATTTAAAAGGTTTTGTCTCTAATATGTAAATGTTTTCAAGGAAATTTTCTTAAGTTTGGTTTCCTTTTGATTTTATATTAATTCCTCCTAAGAATAATGTTTTAAAGGACAAAATTTCTTTACAATGGAATTCCGCTAAAGTTTTACTCGAGGAACATACCAAATCCGGTTAGGCTTTTTGGGCCGGGTTTGGGGTGTTTCAATCCATGTTCCTCGTTAAGTAACTTCACTTGCTCATAATTCATATCATCATTCGTAAACTTTCACCTTTTATAGCCTTAAGGCCAAACACTCATACATTCAATAATAGATTTCACATAGATCTATAAATCACTTTCCCATCTCAAAACAAATACATATACATTTGTTCACGTATATACATATTAACTACCTAATTTTCTTTCTCACCTTTCAATCCATATAATTCACATATAAATACATATGATATAAAAATTTTCATTTCAACATCTAAAACTTACTTATTAGATCAAATACACATGATTCATTATACCATCATTTATGGCCCAATATACTAGTTTAATCCATTATCATATATATGATCGATCATCCAAAGTTAATTAAACTATCACATGTACTCATATATTTGAATTTAATATAATATCACATATAACCACTTATACACAAATTCAATTCATCATCACATATGCACATACCTTTGTGGCGAACCTATAAGGTTAATTAAATCAACTTACTTGATGATAACGGATTCGTAATTGCAATTACATATATCATGCTACCATTCAACAACTATCTAGATCAATAGGTCTCAAAAATCAACTACCAAAGATACCATTCATTCATTCAATCAAACTCATAGATTAATAATCACCTCGATACTTTAATTTCGTATACAAAACAATTTACCTCATTGATATTTAAATTACACAATTATCATACATCCCTTACCTATCTATCACTTTTCGGATAGCTCCATTCATTGGATTATATCTCCGTAAAATCCGTAAATCCATGCATAATAATTGATGTAACGTATCGCACACTTAGTGCCATTACTATTCTTACTTCTAGTAACGTATCGCTCACACAAAGTCGTTACTTCACATTTATCGTAACGTATCGCTCACATAGAGTTACTTTCATATTTATCGTAACGTATCGCTCACACAGCCGTTATTTCACATTTATCGTAACGTATCGCTCACACGAGTCACACTTTTCATTTATCGTAACGTATCGCTCACACAGAGCCGTTACTTAACTTTTATCGTAACGTATCGCTCACACAGAGCCGTTACTTAATGCTTATCGTAACGTATCGCTCACACAGAGCCGTTACTTAATTTTACACATATGGTACTCATTGAACCGTATTACTCAATGTATGCTTCTCTTAACTTGTTATTCCCTCAATATGCATATTATATATATATATATATATATAATTCACATTCACTTTACACACAAGAATATACACTTATATATGTATATATCAAAGTGTTCAATATCCAAGTACTATATTGCATTTGGCCTATACCACATCAAACCATCATCAACTCCGTTTATATGCCTAAATCTCATTATAATATCATCATTAAAATTTCCTATTTCATGCTTCTAATTACAACAACCAAGTACCATCACCTTGACCATTTCTTATCAATTTCAAATATATATATATATATATATATATATATATATATTAAGCAATGCCTTGGAATAACCATCAACATTCAATTTAAACTTATAAGTAAGCATTACTTCAAATTAATTCCATTGCTTAAAACTTACTCAAGTAGTTCCTTGAACATATCAATTACCATCCTTCACATTCGGTAATAGCAAATATAATTATAAACATTTCAATTCAAAGATGAATAATTTACATTTATTTAAAATTAAGAACAACCATTTACTTATAGACTTACCTCAAGCCATAGATGATTATTCCACGACCTTCTCTTTTTTTCCCGATTTATAATCAATCTATTTGTTTCACGATCAAAGCATAATAATAAATCAATACATTAACTAACTCAAATATCAAATCAAGTTCAAGTTCAAACTCAAACCGTCCTATCATTTACTTACAATTAGTAAAACGTATTTATTCCTCACAAATGGTCAACACACACAACAATTATCCAATTCATTCCAATTTGGACAACATGAATACGGTAGGAATTTATATTAGTTCATGAAATTTAAAGTCCCAAGATTTCATATTTGGATAGCATTAAGATACTCTTTAATAAACAACATTACTATACAAAAATATGGCGGTACAATTAAATACTTAATACCAATTCAGATAGCATTCAAATCACGCATTACAATGACCCAATTAATCCACTAAAACTAACTTTAATAATAATTAATAGTTAACTTATTGATGCAAAGACATATTAATTACTAATTACACTCTTCAATAGCTTAATCGACATCAATTTAGACAGCATTAATTAACATAAATTAATAGTCCACAAACACTCCAAACAATATAAACGTATAGCTATTATCACCATATAACTAACTCATTAACTAACACTTAAGACATAAATTACAGTAGCATTAAATTGGTCTTTTATTACCTTCTCACCTACATTAAAGGCGTTATCAAACACTCCTTTTCTCAAATTTCGGACATAACAAATACATCATTATTAGTCACCATTTACATATCATATATTTTTTTAAACATCATGAGCATCAAGCTTCCATTCATGGCTTCTTACAAAATCACAACCAAGAACAAAAATTAAATCATGGGCTAATTAAAATGCAAATCAACTATCCCAAAATGTAAGATTTATAAAAATTTAATCTAATTACTTACCTAAATTTGAGCATGCAAAGTCGAATGATTGAGAGCTCAAGCTCTTCTCCTTCTTCTCAGATTTCGATAATAACAAGAAAGAAATGAAGATGAACCTCCACTTTCTCTTTTCATGTTTTTATTAAAATATGAATTTCTTTCTTTCTTTCTTTCTTTCTTTTTTTTTTTTTGCATATATCTTATCATTACTAACATTTCAACACATAAAATAAATATAATAAGGCATTTTATAATCACTTGCCGTCCACTATCATTATAAGAGAGTTAATTGCAACATAAAACCCTCTTAAAATAAAGACACATTAATTTAACCCTTCAATCAAACCATTGGCTAATTCCACCACTCATGCAATTTAATCCTTTTTCCTAAATTAAGCATACAAACGAGTAAATAAATTCACGAAATTTTAGCACATACTCAATCATAAATATTTAACAAGAAAATAATATTAGATTTTTTTTTGACTCGTATTCGTGGCCCCGAAACCACCGTTCCGATTAGGGTCAAAATCGGGCTATTACATTAATCATGTGTTCTTGTATGACCAAATCTATTTAGGGACTTGGATTTGTAACCCTTCTTAGAAGCCAACATTAAGGAGAATTGAGGGAGCTTTCGGGATTTGTTTTCTTAAGGTAAGGAGGTAAGTAGCATTTGGCCTTAGGCCTTGATTAGGTATTCGTGTGCACGCCAATTTTTAACAAGTGTTTTTGGTAGGAATATCGACAGAACAAGTGACAAATACGGAATTTTCGGTGAGTTTGGTAAGTGGTTAAGCACTTTCGGCCAAAGGCCATATTTTTGGTACAAGAGATCCTTCGGGGTTATTAACATGGCCGAATAGGCCTAATGTCCCTAATTATGTTGTTGGCCGATTATAGGTTAAGAGATCTAGCGTTGTAGATCGGATCTTCGGGATCTAGGATTCGTGGTAGTAACAGGTGTGTAAGAACTCACTACACACTTTATTAATTTACATGATTATTGTTGTTGTTATTCACCTTTTTGGTAGTGTCTTGCTTATGGCTAAGCATGGATTCCGGGTAAGTCCCCTAACTTGTGATTTTTGATATATGATTTGCATGCCATCACATGATGTTTAAATGCTATGACATGAAATATGATAATTGACATATAAGCATGTGATGGTGGGATTGATAAGAGGAGGGGGATGATTTTATGGACTGTCGCTAGTGGTTTTGACCACAAGATGGGTTGGCCCCATCAGATTATTTGTGACCTATGGTCATCAGTGGTTTTGACCACAAGATGGGTTGGCCCCATCGATTATTTGTGACCTATGGTCATCGATTGGTTTTGACCACACCGATTGATAAATTGCGACTAAGTCCCAAAGTGGTTTGGTACCACCATGGTTTTGACCACACTTGATTATTTGTGACCTATGGTCATCAATGGTTTTGACCACACGATGGGTTGGCCCCATCATTTAATTTGTGACCCATGGTCATTAGTGGTTTTGACCACGGGGTAGTTAAGGAGTATGGATGGATAGGTTGGGTTGCATGTTCATGTTCATTAATAAATTGTATATGAGTTGTATTTTCCGGGTGGGGATTTACACACGAGTCTTGGTGACTCACCCTTCCCTTAACATTTTGCGATGAGTAGAACGTGGAGATGGAGCCGGAGAGGACTCGAGGCGCCATGCTTGTCGATGGATTTAAATTCATTTTATTAAAGTTATTATTATTTATTTTCTAAGTTTTCATTTTGGATTTGTAATAAGGCCGATAATTATTGTTTAGATGTTTATTTTATTGCTTTATTTTACTCATGTTATATTACTAATGGAATTTGATAAATATTAATTGAACCTAGTTAAAAACAACTTTTCAACTAAGTAACTTCTACGAGTTTTTAAGATGTTACCATCGGTAACACAAATAAACCAAGCAAATTGTAACTTAAACGATTTTAAGTTTTACATGATCAAACATTTTCAAAGGATTTGTCAACCCAATCAGTATTTATAAAAGCCCAACTAAGTTTTCAAACACCGTTTTCATACCTTAGCCAAATTTTCTCAAGTTTTCACTAAATTCTTAAAATGTTTCAAATTATTTTACTCCGTGACATACCAGATCCGGTCAGGACTCATGGGCCGGGTTTGGGGTGTTACATTTTTGGTATCAGAGCAGGTTCAAAACTCGGCTGTGGGGGCCCAAGGCCCAAAATGTTTTGTTTTTGTTAGTAGGCCTTATTATGATGTTTTGAGAACTGTTTTGGCTTGAACGAGATGGCACCCAGTCTCCGCACCTATCCGCCTGGTAAGTTTTTTATCCATTTTGTGAATATTTGATGAGGGGTAGAAGGGTAAATTGGGAGCGTAGACTACTAGAGTAGAAACTGTTGAACCTAGGGCTAGCATACCTCAACTATGCATAAGATTTAATAATTACCTAAACAACCACGTGAGTTGTCACTAAGAAAAGGATGTGGCAATCGTTATCGCATGTCTAGGATTGGATTCGATGGGGGCTTGGTATTTAAGCGTCCTCGTGACTCACCTCCTACTCACTCGAATCCTACAGTGCGTAGTAACGATTCATCCTAGCCGAGACGACACATTCACAAAGCTAAACTCGATAACTAAAACCTGAAAGGGACTAGCCGTTTTGTTTTTGAAATAAATAAAACATTAGCCTTAAAAAAATGACCAAAATACCCTCAGTTTGAGAAAAAGACCAAAATACCCCTGGTTTGAAAACTACCAAAATACCCTCCATATGAAAAATTTTCAAATAGAAATTTTCAAAATATCCTTCTTTTATGAAATCACTTAGAACCCAACTTTTGAAAATCATTTTGTGAAGATACCCTGATTATGTGAAATTACTAAAATACCCTTAGGGGTAAAATTACGAAAACGCCCTTGATTTATGATATTCCCAAAATACCCACAGTTTAAATCAAAAATTTCATCACATAAAAAGTGCCCAAAAATCGTAAATTTTAAAAAATGTCATGATTTTAGGACATTACAAAATTGCCCCTAACAAACAAAATTACTAGAATGACCCTTATCTTCAAAAATTTTACAACATCCTTTGTTTTGGAAAGTACAATTATCAAAAGAGCCCTCAAAGTTTTACAACCTTTGAAATATCCTCAATTCTTAAAATTTTACAAATTCACCTCGATTTGTGAAAAATTACCAAATACCCACGAGGTCCAAAATTTACAAATACCCCGAATTTTAAAATTTTTTCCAAATATCCCGGAATTTAAGAGTTTCAAAATGTTTTCGACAAAATCATCCAAAAATTTTTATTTTTGGAAAAATTAATTACAAAATACCCTATAGGACAAATTACTAAATACCCGGGTAGTGGAAAACGATCACAATGAAAACTACAAGCGTCTCTTTGAATGAATGAATGGAAAATGGGTGCATGTATGATACTGAAAGAACCACTCCTAAAACTCTTATCATAAAATTCTTTCGCGGATAACCAAGTGAAATACTAATGCATAAAATTCTTAAACAGATAAACGCAATCGTTAGAATGAGTTCAAGAGGTCGTGGACGTCCGCCCCGTGGTCGCGAAAGGGGTAGGATGGCCTTATCCGAGCCAGCAGGGTTCGGACATGGGTCTGGAAATGAGATGCCAGATCTGTCGACGGCAGAGACTGAGTTTCAAGATCAGACGGGTGGTAACGATGTTGTATCATAAGCTGTATTACGGGTATTGGAACGGGTTGCTGAGGTTGGTGCGGGTGCAGGAACCCGTAAATCTATGGTGGAACGACTCCGGGCTAACGGAGCAGAAGTATTCAGAGGAGTTTCTGGAGTAGCGCCCAGTGCGGCGGAATATTGGTTGGAATCCACTGAGAGGATTATGGGTGACTTGGATTTCACAGTTGAGGAGAAGTTCAAGGGTATAATTTCTTTGCTTCGAGATGAGTCATATCAGTGGTGGCTCACCGTAAGGGATGGAACTGTGGCAGAAAATCTCACCTGGGAATTCTTCAGAGAGGCTTATCAAAAGAAATATATCGGAACTAGTTACGTGGATGCACAGCGGAAGGCTTTCTTGAACCTGGTTCAAGGCAATAAGACAGTGGCGAAATATGAGGCCGAGTTCCTCCGGTTGAGTAGGTATGCTCGTGGTATTATGGGTACCGAGCATGAGCGCTGTGTCAGATTTGAAGATGGGCTGAGAGATGAGCTGAGAATGATGATAGCTCCATAACAGGAACGGGAGTTCGCGGTCTTAGTGGAGAAATCAAAAGTTGCTAAAGGGGTAAGACAGTCGGTTAGACGAAATCAAGATAGAAATTGGAATAAGAGGAGCTCGGGACCTTCAGAGTTCTCGGGTAATGAGCAGAAGAGGACGAGGATTGGTGGGTCGGATCAAGCTACTAGGCCTACTCTTGTTAATCCTCAATGGCGCCACGGTTGTGCTCTCGGTGTGGCAAGTCTCACACGGGGAATATTGGAATGGTAATCGGAGATGCTTCGAGTGTGGGTCCTTGGAGCATCGAGTTAAAGACTATCCGAAAAAGGCAATGGATCGAGATCGAGGGTCAAGATCGTGCCGAACAGGAGGGATAACCAACAACCACAGAGGGTCGAGGTGCGCTAGGGGTAATGGAAATGGTAGCAGGTGTGGTAGAGGTCTTTGAAGGTCAGAGGCGAGGCAACCAAGATTGGTTTATACGGTTGGCCGTCGAGGAGGAAGATGTGCCAGATGTGACAACGGGTATGTTCCATATTTCTGGAATACCCTTAATTGCTTTGATCATTGTAAAATTTTCTTGTTTTACTTGGGAAGTGCCTGAAACCTTGGGTGTGAACTTAGAGATTGTGCTTAGAAAGTAAGATAGTTTTATTAAGATCAGTCTTGCAGACATAAGCGTAATACTGATGAGTTAAGATGGACGACTATTCATTAGTAAGTAATTTGAGGACGAAATTATTTTTAAGGGGGGTAGAATTGTAACACCCTAAATTAGGGGTTATTTGTAAATTAAATATTTTCCCATGTGTGTGCTTGAAGAATTAAATTCTAGGATTATTTGGCATGTTTTAGGGTCTAAAAATAATCCCGAACTAGGTCAGTTTAGAATTTAAAAATTTTCTTTTTAAGGATGTAAAAGAAGGGAGCTAGGACATAGGGGTTAAGTAAAATTAGGGAGAAGCATGACATGAAAAATGGCTTGGAAAAGTGGCTTCCATGCGCCACTTAGGTGCTACAAAGGGTGCGTCTAAGGGTTTCCAAGGGATGAGGAGGTTCGAGTCACTGTAGTAACAAAGGGAAGTGTTTTCCTTTTGGGCTTTTTGGGGCGTTAAAGGAAGGGGGCCAAGTAAAGAGGGCTTAAAAGAATTTTTGGGTAAAGAATGGACATAAAAATCAGATTGGTAAAGTGGTAACCGAACGCCACTTAAGAGCTGGAGGAGAGAATGGGCGCAGGTCACAAGTTCGAGTGAATGGAGGGGCGTTTTGCATTTTATTTTTATATACGATGATGGGCTTAAGTAGGGAAGCTTTAAAATTGAAAGATGAGGGTTCATGACATGAAAGTCGGGTTGGAAGGAATGGCAGGGGGTGTTGGAAGAGAGGGCTACGGCAGACACTCCTTTAGGTCCCAGGTTCGAACCTAAGAGGCAGCAAATGTTTTTATTTTTACCTTTTTTTTTGCAGCTGGCGTGATGAAGGGTAAGTTAGTGACCTGATTTTGGACTCTTGAATTGATAAAGATAAGGATATTTTTTTGCATATTTTCGGCTGAAGGGTAGCATTATTAGTAGTTTTTCTTTTCAATTAAATTGTTGAAGGTGATTAGGAGATTTAATGAAAGATAAGTCTTGCATTATCTTTGATAATGAAAGGCTAAAATTATCATCATAGGGAGGGTTGTTGTTGGCTGAAATAGGGACTCTCTAGGGCCATCTATTTTCGGTTTAATGATTAAACAAGGGAGTGCTAAAAATCATTCAGCAAATTTCTTCTTTTTTTTTTTTCTTTGTCTTAGAATTTCCCTTGTTTCATAGCCAAAATTGTTCAAAATTTCCACTTCTCTTGTTTCTTCTTAGCGAATATACCCTTTCTTCTAATCAAAATTCCAGCCCTCCATCTTGTGCTTAGGCCGAATCTCACCTCCCTAATTAAAGGTGTTGCCGATTTTCATGGTGTGGTAAGGGACTCCCTTGTGTTAAATCTTTGTTCTTGTATGGCTAGCAAACTATGAGGCTTAATCATGTGTTCTTGTATGACCAAATCTATTCGTGGACTTGGATTTGTAACCCTTCTTAGAAGCCAACATTAAGGAGAATTGAGGGAGCTTTCGGGATTTGTTTTCTTAAGGTAAGGAGGTAAGTAACATTCGACTTAGGCCTTGATTAGGTATTAGTGTGCAAGCCAATTTTTAACAAGTGTTTTTGGTAGGAATATCGACAGAACAAGTGACAAATACGGGATTTTCGGTGAGTTTGGTAAGTGGTTAAGCACTTTCGGCCAAAGGCCATATTTTTGGTACAAGAGATCCTTCGGGGTTATTAACATGGCCGAATAGGCCTAATGTCCCTAATTATGTTGTTGGCGATTATAGGTTAAGAGATCTAGCGTTGTAGATCGGATCTTGGGATCTAGGATTCGTGGTAGTAACAGTGTGTAAGAACTCACTACACACTTTATTAATTTACATGATTATTGTTGTTGTTATTCACCTTTTGGTAGTGTCTTGCTTATGGCTAAGCATGGATTCCGGTAAGTCCCTAACTAGTGATTTTGATATATGATTTGCATGCCATCACATGATGTTTAAATGCTATGACATGAAATATGATAATTGACATATAAGCATGTGATGGTGGGATTGATGAGAGGAGGGGGATGATTTTATGGACTGTCGCTAGTGGTTTTGACCACAAGATGGGTTGGCCCCATCAGATTATTTGTGACCTATGGTCATCAGTGGTTTTGACCACACCGATTGATAAATTGCGACTAAGTCCCAGTGGTTTGGTACCACCAGTGGTTTTGACCACACTTGATTATTTGTGACCTATGGTCATCAGTGGTTTTGACCACACGATGGGTTGGCCCATCATTTAATTTGTGACCCATGGTCATCGTGGTTTTGACCACACGGGTAGTTAAGGAGTATGGATGGATAGGTTGGGTTGCATGTGCATGTGCATGTTCATTAATAAATTGTGTATGAGTTGTATTTTTCAGGTGGGGATTTACACCGAGTCTTGGTGACTCACCCTTCCTTAACATTTTGCGAGATGAGTAGAACGCGGAGATGGAGCCGGAGAGGACTCGAGGCTGCCATGCTTGTCGATGAATTTAAATTCATTTTATTAGAGTTATTATTATTTATTTTTAAGTTTTCATTTTGGGTTTGTAATAAGGCCGATAATTATTGTTTAGATGTTTATTTTATTGCTTTATTTTACTCATGTTATATTACAAATGGAATTTGATAAATATTAATTGATCCGGTTAAAAGTAACTTTTTCAACTAAGTAACTTCTACGAGTTTTTTTAAGATGTTACCATCGGGTAACATAAATAAACCAAGCAAATTGTAACTTAAACAATTTTAAGTTTTACATGATCAAACATTTTCAAAGGATTTGTTAACCCAACTGTATTTATAAAAAGCCCAACTAAGTTTTCAAACACCATTTTCATACCTTAGCCAAATTTTATCAAGTTTTCACTAAATTCTTAAAATGTTTCAAATTATTTTACTCCGTGACATACCGGATCCAGAAGGACTCATGGGCGGGTTTGGGGTGTTACATTTTTGGTATCGAGAGTCTTGGTTCAAAACTTCATTGTGGGGGCCCAAGGCCCAAGGTACCGTAAAATTCTACACTATATCATAATATGTTTTATGGCTACGCTTAATTAATATATGTGATATTAAGAATATGAAAGTGGCTAAGGTACCATGTTATGGTACAAAGTACTGTGCACGCTTTCCTACTCCTACTAGGATTATGAAATATGTTAATTGTAACATGAGAATAAGAATAAGAATGTGAACTCGCATATTATGCATATTACTATTATATGGGGCATATGGGTTTATTTTGGGGAAGTGAATGTGGTGACCTAAGACCACAAACACGGTGACCTAAGACCATGATATCTGAATGTGGTGACCTAAGACCACGATGAATCGAATGTGGTGACCTAAGGCCACAGAAATCTGAACGTGGTGACCTAAGACCACGAATGCGTGACCTAAGACCTCGATATGGAGTGTAGCGAAGGAGGGTTGACTTAGTAGTCCCACGGTGTACAAGTTGGTAATGGGAGTGTAGCGATGGCTAACTAGGTTTGGGTTTGGGTTGCATCATTATTTTTACCGTTATATGAACATGTATGTGATATGATAATGCATGCCCGAAATGTTAATTCTTAGTGTTGGTTACATTGAGTCTGCTTGATTCACCTCATTGTGGGACTATTTTCAGTGACGATCGTGATGGACCGGGTTCGGCAGGCTTAGGGATGGCCATGCACGCAAGAAGTTTACGACTTGGACTTTATTTTATTTTAAGTATTTTAAAGATTATTTTGGTTTTAATTTTGGGAAATTATTTGATGTAATAAGTCGTAGTAGCATTACATTACTTTACTTTTATTTATTGAGCCTACAATCTTTATATTTATTAAAAGATTAAGTAAAATTATTTTAATACAAAGCCCAAACGCTTTTGTCACCTAAATCAAAAGGATTTTAATAACTAAATAAACTTGTTTTCAACTCAAGCCCAACCCAAAACAAACTTTCTTTCAAAATACACAAGTTTTTCCTAAGTAACAAAAAGAATTTGAAATCGGTTTACACCGGAAACATACCAGATCCGGTCAAGGCTCGTGGGTCGGGTTTGGGTGTTTCAATTTGTATCGAGCCAAGTTTCGATCTGGGACCTCGGGTTATGGGCCCACCACGCTCACATCCACGTAACTAGTTCCGATATATTTCTTTTGATAAGCCTCTCCAAGAATTCCCGGTGAGATTTTCTCGCTACGCCCATCCTTTCAATGAGCCACCACCGATATGACTCATCTCAAGCAAAGAAATTATACCCTTCAACTTCTCCTCGCCAGAAATCCAAGTCACCCATAATCCTTTCAAAGGATTCCAACCAATATTCCACAAGACTGGCACTACTCAGAACTTGTTTAATCATTAAACCGAATATAGAAGGCCTCGAGAGTCCTTTTGATGCCAACAACCCTTCTTATGATGATATTTCACTTTCATTATCAAAGATAATGCAAGACTTATCTTCAATTAAATTGTTGAAGGTGATTAGCGATTTAATGAAAGATAAGTCTTGCATTATTTTTGATAATGAAAGGCTGAAATTATCATCATAGGGAGGGTTGTTGTTGGCCGAAATTTGGACTCTCTAGGGCCATCTATTTTCGGTTTAATGATTAAACAAGGGAGTGCTGAAAATCATTGAGCAAATTTTTTCTTTTTTTTCCTTTGCTCCTGCCTAATTTCCCCTTGTTTCATAGCCAAAATTGTTCAAAATTTCCAAATTTTCTCTTGTTTCTTCTTAGCTTAATATACCCTTTCTTCTAATCAAAATTTCAGCCTCCATCTTGTGCTTAGCGAATCTCACCTCCCTAATTAAAGGTGTTGGATTTTCATGGTGTGGTAAGGGACTCCTTGTGTTAAATCTTTGTTCTTGTATGGCTAGTCAAACTATGAGGCTTAATCATGTGTTCTTGTATGAGCAAATCTATTTAGGGACTTGGATTTGTAACCCTTCTTAGAAGCCAACATTAAGGAGAATTGAGGGAGCTTTGGATTTGTTTTCTTAAGGTAAGGAGGTAAGTAGCATTTGGCCTTAGGCCTTGAGTAGGTATTCGTGCACGCCAATTTTAACAAGTGTTTTGGTAGGAATATCGACGTAACAAGTGACAAATACGGATTTTCTGTGAGTTTGGTAAGTGGTTACACTTTCGCCAAAGGCCATATTTTTGGTACAAGAGATCCTTCGGTTATTAACATGGCGAATAGGCCTAATGTCCCTAATTATGTTGTTGGTCGATTATAGGTTAAGAGATCTAGCGTTGTAGATCGGATCTTCTGGATCTAAGATTCGTGGTAGTAATAGTGTGTAAGAACTCACTATACACTTTATTAATTTACATGATTATTGTTGTTGTTATTCACCTTTTGGTAGTGTCTTGCTTATGGCTAAGCATGGATTCCTGTAAGTCCCCTAACTTGTGATTTTTGATATATGATTTGCATGCCATCACATGATGTTTAAATGCTATGACATGAAATATGATAATTGACATATAAGCATGTGATGGTGGGATTGATGAGAGGAGGGGATGATTTTATGGATCGTCGCTAGTGGTTTTGACCACAAGATGGGTTGGCCCCATCGATTATTTGTGACCTATGGTCATCGTGGTTTTGACCACAAGATGGGTTGGCCCCATCAGATTATTTGTGACCTATGGTCATCAAAGGGTTTTGACCACACCGATTGATAAATTGCGACTAAGTCCCAAAGTGGTTTGGTACCACCAATGGTTTTGACCACACTTGATTATTTGTGACCTATGGTCATCAAGTGGTTTGACCACACGATGGGTTGGCCCCATCATTTAATTTGTGACCCATGGTCATTAAGTGGTTTTGACCACACGGGTAGTTAAGGAGTATGGATGGATAGGTTGGGTTGCATGTTCATGTTCATTAATAAATTGTATTTGAGTTGTATTTTCCGTGGGGATTTACACACCGAGTCTTGGTGACTCTCCCTTCCTTAACATTTTGCGATGAGTAGAACGTGAGATGGAGCCGAGAGGACTCGAGGCGCCATACTTGTCGATGGATTTAAATTCATTTTATTAAAGTTATTATTATTTATTTTCTAAGTTTTCATTTTGGATTTGTAATAAGGCCGATAATTATTGTTTATATGTTTATTTTATTGCTTTATTTTACTCATGTTATATTACTAATGGAATTTGATAAATATTAATTGAACCTATTAAAACAACTTTTTCAACTAAGTAACTTCTACGAGTTTTTTAAGATGTTACCATCGGTAACACAAATAAACCAAGCAAATTGTAACTTAAACGATTTTAAGTTTTACATGATCAAACGTTTTCAAAGGATTTGTCAACCCAATCAGATTTATAAAAGCCCAACTAAGTTTTCAAACACCGCTTTCATACCTTAGCCAAATTTTATCAAGTTTTCACTAAATTCTTAAAATGTTTCAAATTATTTTACTCCGTGACATACCGATCCGTCAGACTCATGGGTCGGGTTTGGGGTGTTACATTTTGGTATCGAGTCTTGCTTAAAACTCTACTGGGGCCCAAGGCCCAAAATGTTTTGTTTTTGTTAGTAGGCCTTATTATGATGTTTTGAGAATATGTTTTGGCTTGAACAGCATGGCACCGAGTCTCCGGCACCTATCCGCCCAGGTAAGTTCTTTTATCCATTTTTGTGAATATTTGATGAGGGGTAGAAGGGTAAATTGGGAACGTAGACTACTAGAGTAGAAACTGTTGAACCCTAGGGCTAGCATACCTCAACTATGCATAAGATTTAATAATTACCTAAACAACCCTGTGAGTTGTCACTAAGAAAAGGATGTGGCAATCGTTATACGCATGTCTAGGATTGGATTCGGTGGGGGCTTGGTATTTAAGCAGTCCTCGTGACTCACCTCCTACTCACTCGAATCCTACCGGTGCTTAGTAACGATTCATCCTAATGAGACGACACACTCACAAAGCTAAACTCGATAACTAAAACCCGAAGGGACTAGCCGCTTTGTTTTTGAAATAAATAAAACATTAGCCTTAAAAAAATGACCAAAATACCCTCAGTTTGAAAAAAAAGACCAAAATACCCCTGGTTTGAAAACTACCAAAATACCCTCCATATGAAAAATTTTCAAATAGAAATTTTCAAAATATCCTTCTTTTGTGAAATCACTTAGAACCCGACTTTTGAAAATCATTTTGTGAAGATACCCTGATTATGTGAAATTACTAAAATACCCTTAGGGGTAAAATTACGAAAATGCCCTTGATTTATGATATTCCCAAAATACCCACGGTTTAAATAAAAAATTTCATCACATAAAAAGTGCCCAAAAACCGTAAATTTTAAAAAATGTCATGATTTTAGGAAATTACAAAATTGCCCCTAATAAACAAAATTACTAGAATGACCCTTATCTTCAAAAATTTTACAACATCACTGTTTTGGAAAGTACAATTATCAAAAAGAGCCCTCAAAGTTTTACAACCTTTGAAATATCCCTGAATTCTTAAAAGTTTACAAATTCACCTCGATTTGTGAAAAATTACCGAAATACCCCTGAGGTCCAAAATTTCTGAAATACCCCCGAATTTTAAAATTTTTTTCCAAATATCCCGGGAATTTAAGAGTTTCAAAATGTTTTTGACAAAATCATCCGAAAATTTTTATTTTGGAAAAAATTAATTACAAAAATACCCCTATAGGACAAATTACGGAAATACCCCCGGGTAGTGGAAAACGATCACAATGAAAACTACAACGTCTCTTTGAATGAATGAATGGAAAACTGGGTGCATGTATAATACGAAAGAACCACTCCTAAAACTCTTATCATAAAATTCTTTCGCGGATAACCAAGTGAAATACTAATGCATAAAATTCTTAAACAGATAAATGCAATCGTTAGAATGAGTTCAAGAGGTCGTGGACGTCCGCCCCGTGGTCGCGAAAGGGGTAGGATGGCCTTATCCGAGCCAGCAGGGTCCGGACATGGGTTTGGAAATGAGATGCTGGATCTGCCGGCGGTGGAGACTGAGTTCCAAGATCAGACGGGTGGTAACGATGTTGTATCATAAGTCAGACACGGTATTGGAACGGGTTGTCGAGGTTGGTGCGGGTGCGGAACCCGAAATCTATGGTGGAACGACTCAAGAATCTGAGCGTAAGTATTCGAGGAGTTTCGGAGTAGCGCCAAATCTGGGTGGAATATTGGTTGGAATCCACCGAGAGGATTATGGGTGACTTGGATTTCACAATTGAGGAGAAGTTCAAGGTATAATTTCTTTGCTTCGAGATGAGTCATATCGGTGGTGGCTCACCGTAGGGATGGAACTGTGGCGTAAAATCTCACCGGGAATTCTTCGAGAGGCTTATCAAAAGAAATATATCTAACTAGTTACGTGGATGCACAATGAAGGCTTTCTTGAACCTGGCTCAAGGCAATAAGACAGTGGCGGAATATGAGGCCGAGTTCCTCCGGTTGAGTAGGTATGCTCGTGGTATTATGGGTACCGAGCATGAGCGTTGTGTCAGATTTGAAGATGGGCTGAGAGATGAGCTGAGAATGATGATAGCTCCACAACAGGAACGGGAGTTCACGGTCTTAGTGGAGCAATCAAAAGTTGCTAAAGGGTAAGACAATGGTTAGACAAAATCAAGATAGGAATTGGAATAAGAGGAGCTCGGGACCTTCAGAGTTCTCGGGTAATGAGCGAAGAGGACGAGGATTGGTGGGTCGGATCAAGCTACTAGGCCTGCTACTACTGCTAATCCTCAATGGCCGCCACGGTGTGCTCGGTGTGGCAAGTCTCACACGGGGGAATATTGGAATGGTAATCGGAGATGCTTCGAGTGTGGGTCCTTGGAGCATCGAGTTAAAGACTATCCGAAAAAGGCAGCTGGACTGAGATCAGAGGGTCAAGATCGTGCACCGAACAGGAGGGATAACCAACAACCACAGAGGGGTCGAGGTGCAGCTAGGGGTAATGGAAATGGTAACGGGTGTGGCCGAGGTGCTGAAGGTGCAGAGGCGAGGCAACCAAGATTGGTTTATGCGGTTGGCCGTCGCGAGGAGGAAGATGTGCCAGATGTGACAACGGGTATGTTCCATATTTCTGGAATACCCTTAATTGCTTTGATCATTGTAAAATTTTCTTGTTTTACTAGGGAAGTGCCTGAAACCTTGGGTGTGAACTTAGAGATTGTGCTTAGAAAGTAAGATAGTTTTATTAAGATCAGAGTGCGTAGCATAAGCGTAGTACGGTGAGTTAAGATGGACGACTATTCATTAGTAAGTAATTTCGAGGACGAATTTATTTTTAAGGGGGGTAGAATTGTAACACCCTAAATTAGGGGTTATTTGTAAATTAAATATTTTCCCATGTGTGTGCTTGAAGAATTAAATTCTAGGATTATTTGGCATGTTTTAGGGTCTAAAAATAATCCCGAACTAGGTCAGTTTAGAATTTAAAAAATTTCTTTTTAAGGATGTAAAAGAAGGGAGCTAGGAGATAGGGGTTAAGTAAAATTAGGGAGAAGCATGACATGAAAAATGGCTTGGAAAAGTGGCTTCCATGCGCCACTTAGGTGCTACAAAGGGTGCGTCTAAGGGTTTCCAAGGGATGAGGAGGTTCGAGTCACGGCAGTAACAAAGGGAAGTGTTTTCCTTTTGGGCTTTTTGGGGCGTTAAAGGAAAGGGGCCAAGTAAAGAGGGCTTAAAAGAATTTTTGGGTATGGAATGGACATAAAAATCGGATTGGTAAAGTGGTAACCGAACGCCACTTAAGAGCTGGAGGAGAGAATGGGCGCAGGTCACAAGTTTGAGTGGCTGGAGGGACGTTTTGCATTTTATTTTTATATGCGATGATGGGCTTAAGTAGGGAAGCTTTAAAATTGAAAGATGAGGGTTCATGACATGAAAGTCGGGTTGGAAGGAATGGCAGGGGGTGTTGGAAGAGAGGGCTACGGCAGACACTCCTTTAGGTCCCAGGTTCGAACCTAAGAGGTAGCAAATGTTTTTATTTTTACTTTTTTTTGCAGCTGGCGTGATGAAGGGTAAGTTAGTGACCTGATTTTGGACTCTTGAATTGATAAAGATAAGGCTATTTTTTTTGCATATTTTTGGCTGAAGGGTAGCATTATTAGTAGTTTTTTTTTCAATTAAATTGTTGAAGGTGATTAGGAGATTTAATGAAAGATAAGTCTTGCATTATCTTTGATAATGAAAGGCTGAAATTATCATCATAGGGAGGGTTGTTGTTGGCCGAAATAGGGACTCTCTAGGGCCATCTATTTTCGGTTTAATGATTAAACAAGGGAGTGCTGAAAATCATTCAGCAAATTTCTTCTTTTTTTTTTCCTTTGCTGCTGCCGAATTTCCCCTTGTTTCATAGCCAAAATTGTTCAAAAATTTCCAGCTTCTCTTGTTTCTTCTTAGCCGAATATACCCTTTCTTCTAATCAAAATTCCAGCCCTCCATCTTGTGCTTAGGCGAATCTCACCTCCCTAATTAAAGGTGTCACGATTTTCATGGTGTGGTAAGGACTCCCTTGTGTTAAATCTTTGTTCTTGTATGGCTAGCCGAAACTATGAGGCTTAATCATGTGTTCTTGTATGACCAAATCTATTCAGGGACTTGGATTTGTAACCCTTCTTAGAAGCCAACATTAAGGAGAATTGAGGGAGCTTTCGGGATTTGTTTTCTTAAGGTAAGGAGGTAAGTAACATTCGACTTAGGCCTTGATTAGGTATTAGTGTGCAAGCCAATTTTTAACAAGTGTTTTTGGTAGGAATATCGATGTAACAAGTGACAAATATGGGATTTTCTATGAGTTTGGTAAGTGGTTACACTTTCTACCAAAGGCCATATTTTTGGTACAAGAGATCCTTCGGTTATTAACATGGCGAATAGGCCTAATGTCCCTAATTATGTTGTTGGCAGATTATAGGTTAAGAGATCTAGCGTTGTAGATCGGATCTTCGGGATCTAGGATTCGTGGTAGTAACAGGTGTGTAAGAACTCACTACACACTTTATTAATTTACATGATTATTGTTGTTGTTATTCACCTTTTGGTAGTGTCTTGCTTATGGCTAAGCATGGATTCCGGTAAGTCCCCTAACTTGTGATTTTTGATATATGATTTGCATGCCATCACATGATGTTTAAATGCTATGACATGAAATATGATAATTGACATATAAGCATGTGATGGTGGGATTGATGAGAGGAGGGGATGATTTTATGGATCGTCGCTAGTGGTTTTGACCACAAGATGGGTTGGCCCCATCGATTATTTGTGACCTATGGTCATCGATGGTTTTGACCACACCGATTGATAAATTGCGACTAAGTCCCAAAGTGGTTTGGTACCACCAAAGGTTTTGACCACACTTGATTATTTGTGACCTATGGTCATCGTGGTTTTGACCACACGATGGGTTGGCCCCATCATTTAATTTGTGACCCATGGTCATCGATGGTTTTGACCATACGGGTAGTTAAGGAGTATGGATGGATAGGTTGGGTTGCATGTGCATGTTCATTAATAAATTGTGTATGAGTTGTATTTTTCAGGTGGGGATTTACACACCGAGGCTTGGTGACTCACCCTTCCCTTAACATTTTGCGATGAGTAGAACGCGGAGATGGAGCCGAGAGGACTCGAGGCGGCCATGCTTGTCGATGAATTTAAATTCATTTTATTAAAGTTATTATTATTTATTTTCTAAGTTTTCATTTTGGGTTTGTAATAAGGCCGATAATTATTGTTTAGATGTTTATTTTATTGCTTTATTTTACTCATGTTATATTACAAATGGAATTTGATAAATATTAATTGAACCGGTTAAAAGCAACTTTTTCAACTAAGTAACTTCTACGAGTTTTTTTAAGATGTTACCATCGGGTAACATAAATAAACCAAGCAAATTGTAACTTAAATGATTTTAAGTTTTACATGATCAAACATTTTCAAAGGATTTGTCAACCCAACTGTATTTATAAAAAGTCCAACTAAGTTTTCAAACACCATTTTCATACCTTAGCCAAATTTTATCAAGTTTTCACTAAATTCTTAAAATGTTTCAAATTATTTTACTCCGTGACATACCAGATCCGGTAAGGACTCATGGGCCGGGTTTGGGGTGTTACATTTTTGGTATCAGAGCCCGATTCAAAACTCGACTGTGGGGGGCCCAAGGCCCAAAATGTTTTGTTTTTGTTAGTAGGCCTTATTATGATGTTTTGAGAAACTATTTTGGCTTGAACAGCATGGCACCGAGTCTCTAGCACCTATCCGCCTAGGTAAGTTCTTTTATCCATTTTTGTGAATATTTGATGAGGGGTAGAAGGGTAAATTGGGAACGTAGACTACTAGAGTAGAAACTATTGAACCCTAGGGCTAGCATACCTCAACTATGCATAAGATTTAATAATTACCTAAACAACCCTATGAGTTGTCACAAAGCAAAGGATGTGGCAATCGTTATACGCATGTCTAGGATTGGATTTGGTGGGGGCTTGGTATTTAAGCAGTCCTCGTGACTCACCTCCTACTCACTCGAATCCTACCTGGTGCATAGTAACGATTCATCCTAACTGAGACGACACACTCACAAGCTAAACTCGATAACTAAAACCCAAAAGGGACTAGCCATTTTGTTTTTGAAATAAATAAAACATTAGCCTTAAAAAAATGACCAAAATACCCTCAGTTTAAAAAAAAAGACCAAAATACCCCTGGTTTGAAAACTACCAAAATACCATCCATATGAAAAATTTTCAAATAGAAATTTTCAAAATATCCTTCTTTTGTGAAATCACATAGAACCCAACTTTTGAAAATCATTTTGTGAAGATACCCTGATTATGTGAAATTACTAAAATACCCTTAGGGGTAAAATTACGAAAATGCCCTTGATTTATGATATTCCCAAAATACTTTGTAAATTAAATATTTTCCCATGTGTGTGCTTGAAGAATTAAATTCTAGGATTATTTGGCATGTTTTAGGGTCTAAAAATAATCCCTAACTAGGTCGATTTAGAATTTAAAATTTTCTTTTTAAGGATGTAAAGAAGGAGCTAGGAGATAGGGTTAAGTAAAATTAGGGAGAAGCATGACATGAAAATGGCTTGGAAAAGTGGTTTCCATGCGCCACTTAGGCGCTACAAAGGTGCGTCTAAGGGTTTCAAGGGATGAGGAGGTTCGAGTCACTAAAGAATAAAGGAAAGTGTTTTCCTTTTGGGCTTTTTAGGCGTTAAAGGAAGGGGCCAAGTAAAGAGGGCTTAAAATAATTTTTGGTAAGGAATGGACATAAAATCGGATTGGTAAAGTGGTAACCTAACGCCACTTAAGAGTGGAGGAGAGAATGGGCGCAGTCACGTGTTCGAGTGGTGGAGGGCGCTTTGCATTTTATTTTTATATGCGATGATGGGCTTAAGTAGGGAAGCTTTAAAATTAAAAGATGAGGGTTCATGACATGAAAGTCGGGTTGGAAGGAATGGCAAGGGGTGTTGGAAGAGAGGGCTGCGGCAGACACTCCTTTAGGTCCTAGGTTCGAACCTAAGAGGCAGCAAATGTTTTTATTTTTACTTTTTTTAGCAGCTGGCGTTATGAAAGGTAAGTTAGTGACCTGATTTTGGACTCTTGAATTGATAAAGATAAGGCTATTTTTTTTTTTTGCATATTTTCTATCAAGAGTAGCATTATTAGTAGTTTTTTTTCAATTAAATTGTTGAAGGTGATTAGAGATTTAATGAAAGATAAGTCTTGCATTATCTTTGATAATGAAAGGCTGAAATTATCATCATAGGGAGGGTTGTTGTTGGTCAAATAGGGACTCTCTAGGGCCATCTATTTTCGGTTTAATGATTAAACAAGGGAGTGCTGAAAATCATTCAGCAAATTTCTTCTTTTTTTTTTCTTTTCTCCTGCCGAATTTCCCTTGTTTCATAGCCAAAATTGTTCAAAAATTTCCAGCTTCTCTTGTTTCTTCTTAGCCGAATATACCCTTTCTTCTAATCAAAATTCCAGCCCTCCATCTTTTGCTTAGGCCGAATTTCACCCCCTAATTAAAGGTGCTGCCGATTTTCATGGTGTGGTAAGGGACTCCCTTGTGTTAAATCTTTGTTCTTATATGGCTAGCTGAAACTATGAGGCTTAATCATGTGTTCTTGTATGACTAAATCTATTCAGGGACTTGGATTTGTAACCCTTCTTAGAAGCCAACATTAAGGAGAATTGAAGGAGCTTTCGGGATTTGTTTTCTTAAGGTAAGGAGGTAAGTAACATTCAGCCTTAGGCTTTGATTAGGTATTAGTGTGCAAGCCAATTTTTAACAAGTGTTTTTGGTAGGAATATCGACATAACAAGTGACAAATACGGGATTTTTGGTGAGTTTGGTAAGTGGTTAAGCACTTTCGGCCAAAGGCCATATTTTTGGTACAAGAGATCCTTCAGGGTTATTAACATGGTCGAATAGGCCTAATGTCCCTAATTATGTTGTTGGCCGATCATAGGTTAAGAGATCTAGCGTTGTAGATCGGATCTTTAGGATCTAGGATTCGTGGTAGTAACAGGTGTGTAAGAACTCACTACACACTTTATTAATTTACATGATTATTGTTGTTGTTATTCACCTTTTTGGTAGTGTCTTGCTTATGGCTAAGCATGGATTCCGGGTAAGTCTCCTAACTTGTGATTTTTGATATATGATTTGCATGCCATCACATGATGTTTAAATGCTATGACATGAAATATGATAATTGACATATAAGCATGTGATGGTGGGATTGATGAAAGGAGGGAATGATTTTATGGATCGCTGCCGATGGTTTTGACCACAAGATGGGTTGGCCCCATCGATTATTTGTGACCTATGGTCATCAGTGGTTTTGACCACAAGATGGGTTAGCCCCATCAGATTATTTGTGACCTATGGTCATCAGTGGTTTTGACCACACCAATTGATAAATTGCGACTAAGTCCCAAAGTGGTTTGGTACCACCAGTGGTTTTGACCACACTTGATTATTTGTGACCTATGGTCATAAGTGGTTTTGACCACACGATGGGTTGGCCCCATCATTTAATTTGTGACCCATGGTCATCAAGTGGTTTTGACCACACGGGTAGTTAAGGAGTATGGATGGATAGGTTGGGTTGCATGTGCATGTTCATTAATAAATTGTGTATGAGTTGTATTTTTGGTGGGGATTTACACACCGAGTCTTGGTGACTCACCCTTCCTTAACATTTTGCGATGAGTAGAACGCGGAGATGGAGCCAAGAGGACTCGAGGCGGCCATGCTTGTCGATGGATTTAAATTCATTTTATTAAAGTTATTATTATTTATTTTCTAAGTTTTCATTTTGGATTTGTAATAAGGCCGATAATTATTGTTTAGATGTTTATTTTATTGCTTTATTTTACTCATGTTATATTACAAATGGAATTTGATAAATATTAATTGAACCGGTTAAAAGAAACTTTTTCAACTAAGTAACTTCTACGAGTTTTTTTAAGATGTTACCATTGGGTAACACAAATAAACCAAGCAAATTGTAACTTAAACGATTTTAAGTTTTACATGATCAAACGTTTTCAAAGGATTTGTCAACCCAACTGTATTTATAAAAAGCCCAACTAAGTTTTCAAACACCGTTTTCATACCTTAGCCAAATTTTATCAAGTTTTCACTAAATTCTTAAAATGTTTCAAATTATTTTACTCCGTGACATACCAGATCCGGTCAGGACTCATGGGCCGGGTTTGGGGTGTTACAGTAAGCATGTAAAAGTGATTAAGAAAAAAATAAGTAAAGTTGATGATGAGATAAGTTGTATAAGAATAATAAAGAATTCCATTCAAGTTAAGAAAGATAGAGATTCAAGTTATTGGCTATGATAGTTTAAGTGCTAAACTGTGTAATGAGTGACACAGGTACGATGAGTAAATACAAGTTAAGGTAACCCTAATGTGATGGGTAAATATAAGTAAGAGTAAGTATGAGTAAGTAAGTTTAAGCACTTGATATTTATGTGTTCTTGTTTCATGATGAATGAGTTTATTTTGAGCAATTATGTTGTTACATAAGATTTTCATGCAAACATACTAAGTTATATGCTTACTTCTCCCTTTTCCTTCTTTCTTGAAGTATCGCCAAGCTAGCTCGGGAATCTTAGAACGTCGGAGCTCGAATCACACTATCAATCATTCTTTTGGTATAGTAAAGTTGAATTATTTTGGGTATGGCATGTATAGGACTTGGTCATTTTGTATTATGTCGTATTTGAAAACCAAAGGGTTGACTACTAATGTTATACGCTCACTTTGTATATGGCCATAGGGAATTGGCCAATATTTGTCAAGTTTCATATTTTAATGATGATAGGTTTTATGAAGGGAAAGTTTATGCAAATGATGAGGTGAAATGTGAAGTGTTTGAATGATGATTAGTGGTTATTTATAGGGTATTATTGCCATATCATGTATTGCTTGAGTTGGTATAAGTGTGTTCATGTTTCAGGGTGGTAATTGGCTTGGAAAATAGCCTTCTAATTGTCCACACGGGTAGACACACGGGCGTGTGTGACACACAGTCAGCCCTATGGGTGTGTTAATAGGTCGTGTGTCCCCTGCACCAAATTTACGAGAATTTGATTCATCACACCGGCCAGCACACGGGCGTGTGCCTAGGCTTTGTGCCCCTTGAAGAGTTGCTGACGTCATAAACAGAATGCTATGGTTTTTACACATGGGTGAGGACACGGGCGTGTCTAGGCCATGTGAGAGACACGGCCATTAACACAAGAGTGTGTCCGGCCTTGTGAAAACCCCTGTAGGTTCGAAATAATAATTAAATTCAACACGGGCTAGGGACATGGGCATGTGTGACTACACGACCTGCCCACACAGGCGTGTCCCACTTCACACGGGCGTGTGGCCCTTATTTAGGTAAAAAATTTCTAAGAGCGTAAAAGTTTCTTGATTAATTTCGAAACCTGCCGTATGTATGTTTAGGGTCTCATAGGCCCATAATATGCATGTTATGATTAAGAAGGAAAAGTTTTAATTTGGAACGAAATTTTTATAAACCGATAATGTATGTTTGAGCAAGTTAAGTTCGATAATGTCTCGTATCCTATTCCGACGTTGGGCACGGGTAAGGGGTGTTACAATATAAAGCCTTAATTGTAGAAATTTGGATCTTGATTTTCTCCAAATTTTATTTCAAAAACTTATCTTCTTAGCTTAAGATGAACCCAAATATTTCATGCAAAATTTGGAGAATCTCATAATAGTCAAAATCAAGTTATTTATCTTCCCATTCAAGCTCAATAAGTCAACCAAGAGACATAAAATTTTGAACATTTTGGCTTGTATAAATTTCAAAAAACTTCTCAAAATTTAGGGATTCAAAAAATTAGAGAAATTTTTAATTAAAAATTGCAAGTCCAAATAAAATTACTACTTTACTCTTCAAATCTCCTTTGAGAAAAATCTCAAGCAATGAAATTGATTTTTTTTCAAGTTAAACTTATGTTGTTTGGGTTTAGTTTTTTTCTAATTTAAGTTCTTTTTTATTTAGTTATTTTTACATAATATTATATTATCCATGTTTTTTAAGAAAAAAACTTACATGTTGAATTTTCACTGGTTGTTTAGCATTTACTAAGGGCGCTCATACTTTGAGCACTGTTAACAATATGCCGGTGCGGAGTACTATTAGAAGGCTAAGTGAGCAAATTAAGAGCCGGGCCAACAACAATTGCATATTCAACTTTTGACAACATACTTATTAAAATATTATTTTGATAACATACTAAAAGGGAAGAGAAAATAATAGAAAAAATATAATATGCTGACAATATACTATATAGATAATTAAAGATGCATATTAAAATAAAATAAAACAAAACCTTGCGTTCTAATAATCAATTGAAGCAATAGAGAAAATTAATTGAAGTAGAAGATGTTAGAAAAGAGCAAGGAGGAGACAAATTTTTTAATGTTTAAGAGACACATAAACTAAAATAAAATAAAGTTAATTTTATCTTAATTTTTTAACTTTTCAATCACTTGAGATAGTAAAGTTCTTTTGGTCTTTTAAAATGTTTTATATTTTTATTTTCTATTTTATTTTCAAAATATGATTTCCATTTTCTTTTTTTTTTTTTTTTTTGAAAATTGAAAACATGTTTGATAAATGTAAAGTTGTTTTCAATAATGTAGACATGAAAATATGTTTGGTACCTATTTTCTATAACAATAACATGAGAAATAAAATTTAAAAATCTACATTGATATGGATTTAAACTAGGGTACCAAATTTAATATTTGAAAAACTATTAAAAAAGAATATTTTTGTATTTATATGGGTTCAATTAAAGCAAATTGATTTAGAGTTAAAAATCTTGTTTTCATCATTTTCAATTTTACCAAGTGTTTTTGATGAAAACTAAAACTCTATCACATGTGTATATGTGTGGAAGCCATGTATTTAGAAAATAAAATTGTGTTTAAAAATAGCATACAATAAATAATAAAATGTATGATTTGAAACTAATTAATAATAACACATGAAATAGATACAGCATTAAAATAAAAATTAGATTAAATTGTAAGTAGAACAAAATTTAAACACGTGAATAAATCAAATTAAGATCACTAAATGAATATCATTATTTATGAAGGTGTTGTCATTGTAACATCCTTAACCCATCTCCGTCGCCATATTAGGGTTACAAAACGTTACCGTACACTCCTAAACATTTAAACATCAAAACATTCAAATAGACTAATCATATCATAGTCCATCCAATCACATACATTTTGTCCTTAAATCAAGCCTTCGAGGCCCTAAAAATTGATTAGAAGTAATTCGAGACTAATTTGAAACAAATTGAAAAGTTTAGAAAAAGATGCAAACATTGTGAAACAGGGGTCACACAGCTGTTTGGCCAGGTCGTGTGGAATCACCCTAGGCTGTGGAACTTTTGAGCAAGGGACACATGGTCATGTCCCAGCCCATGTCCTCACCCATGTAACTCACTAAGTAGGGTCACATGGTCGTGTCACACGTCCGTGTGCTAAGCCGTGTAACTTTTGAGTTGCCTCACACTCCCATGTGTCAGGCCGTGTAACTCACTGACTTGCACCCTAAGAAATCCTTAGGTGACACACGGTTGTGTTGCCAGGTCGTGTGCCTCACATAACTGAGTCACACGCCCGTGTCTCAAGCCATGTGAACCGAAAATTTACCTAAAATCAAACCATTTCAAAATCATTTCATGCACAAACATTCAATGCAATTGTGCACATTTTCAAGGATCCAAAACATTATCCAAGCACACATATAATTGCCATTTCAAAGTCCCTAATTCAACTAACCAATATGCCATTCAAAGGCACCACAATTAGCATCCAAACATCACTTACCTAAACATATTCACATGCCTCATTTCATGCTTACAAACCCAGTCCATTTAGGTACTAAAACGTACCACATTTAACCATTTCCAAACCATTCAAAGCATACTATAAGAGCCTTATTTACAAGCCTTAACAAGTGATAAAAAATGACATCAATTGGTAAATATTAAAGTGCACTAACCAAACATAATTTTCAAGACCTAAACTCATCAAAGCATCATTACACAACATCTTATACATGCCATTATAAAACCTTAGCCAAAATTCTCAAAAACTACCAAATTGACCGTTGGATAGTGTGATAGGCCTCCGACGAGCTTCTAACCACATATAGCTTTCGATGATCTATAAAACAAAGGAAAGAAACTACAGAAGCAACGAGTGCTTAATAAGCTTGTACAAACCATAACATAACTTACCATTGCATTTGCATAATATAAAGCATAAGTATAATATCAACCAAAAACCATAAGCTTGACATATGCCTATACAATATCATTAAAGTCACAATTTAGTACACTTGTACATGATCCAAATGAATTTAATCATAAGATAAGTAAATTTCCATATGAAATACATCATTTAGTTCGCAAATCCTTTCCATAAGATTATGCTTAATTCCATTTGAATACTTACCATTTCCTTTCCTTTTCTTTCCCGTTGAACTGTCTAGAATTACATCGAATACACGGGAAAGCTCACACAAAGTGTGCCTTTATATATAATCGTAACCTTTTCTTTACATCATTATTTACACAAGCTGTGAAATGGGCCTGCTCACACGAGTTGTGGGTTGGAATGTAAGCTACACTGAAACACCCCAAACTCGTCCCACGAGCCTTTACCGGATCTGGTATGTTCCTCGATGTAAACCGATTCAAAATGCTTTTGTGGCATTGGAAAAAATGATGTGTTTGAAAAGAAAGAATGTTTTTGGGTTGGGCTCGGGTTGGAAAACAAGTTAATTTTATATTTGAAATCCTTTGGTTTTAGGTGACAAAGCGTTTAGGGTTTGTTTTCAAATGAAATAAACTTAGTCGTTAATTTAAGAAAAAGTTCGTATCATAATAAAATAATTTAATGTGCATGCATAAAATAAAATTCATACTATGGCCTTATTTCATCAAAACAAACCCAAAATAAATTAAAGTACTTAAATAAAAATTTAAAATGTCTAAATAAATAATTTCCTTGCTGTGCATGGCCACCTTTAAGCTCCTGCCGACCCGGTCCATTACTGATCGTCACCTGAATAAGGTTCCCACAATGGGGTGAGTCAAACAAACTCAATGTCTACACAAACACTAAGTCTTAACAAATTCAGGCACAACAAATCATGTTCATACATATCATAATTTACATTCAATGATGCACTCTCGAACCCAAGCCTATATGCCATCCGTTACACATCACCCGTACCATCCTGCACACTATGGGGACTACTAAGTCAACCCTCCATCCGCTACACACCATCGAAGGCAGTCGCTGCAGACGACGTGCTCATCGCCCTTATAAAATTCGTGGCATAGCCACTAGATAAATACTTTGTGTCATGAGACACCATATTCAGATATCGTGGTCTTAGGTCACCACATTCAGATATCGTGGTCTTAGGTCACCACATTCACTTTCCCTTTTTCATAATATCCCATATGCCCATGTCATACAAAATCATGCAACATAATGCCTTAGGCCCGATTTCACAGTCTTATCATATTCATATTCATGGCATAACAAGTCTTATCATACTCATAGTAGGAGTAGGAAAACGTACCTTAGTACTGTGTACCATAACATAGTACTTAGCCATATTTTCCCCATTCGTATAACATGCATACATATTAAACAGCGCCATAATTCTTTTTAAAGGATAGTGTGGGGTACACACCTGATATTAATGCCTTCCTGAAACCCGAAAATCTGATCTAACACTTTAGATCCCCAACTCCTACATTCGGCCAATTAAAAATTTAATGAAAAACCCATTCGGCCACAAATCCAAATCCCAATAGGATTATTACACTTAAAAACCTACCTTGTTGCCGATTGACTTAAGAATCAAGTCCCAAAATCTTTGCTATACTCCTCCTTGTATTCGGCCAAGCACTAGATCTATACGTAGGTTAGTTTTTCGGCTTCCAAGATAATAAAGAATATATCTAAGTATCAAAATAGGGCTATAGCCGATTGTCCATAAGCTTACCTTGTGGTTTGAAATCCAAAATCACCTCCTAACCAAGGAGATGTCGAATTACCTATAGTCATAGGTTAGATTTAAATCTAATCTTTAAATCACATAATAATGGCCTATGGCCGAATATCACTTTATTGCTTACCTTAAAACTTGAGATCCCGAAAAGATCCTCTTCCAAAGTCGATAATACTTAACTCTCGAAGCCTCCCTTCCATAATTCAGCTAAGATCAATGATAGGGATTAGTCCCTAAATTTTGATAAGTCTAAAAATATAAAGGAATGGAGACCGAATTTGGATCTTACCCATACTTGAAGAAATCGATAGCCCTTTGCTTGAAGTCCCTCAAAGATTCGGCTAAGGCTTTAAGTCACAAGGAATAAGAGCACCTTAAGATTCGGTTATGGCACTTAATAAAATAAAATACAAATGGAAGGAAGAGTACTTACAAGATTCGGCTAAGCCCTTAGAAAGGTGATTGAATATTCGGCTAACACAAAGAACTGATATGAAGTTTAAAGAAAAGAAGATTACGAGAATGGGAGAGGCTTATGAAAATCGGCAATGGCTATTTTAGAGAAAAGAGGAATTCGGCTTGACAAAAGAAAAGAAAAGAAAAACTTGAGAGAAGCAAATGGAAAATCGGCTATAGAAAGAGATGAGAAGAGAATTAAAATTTTCGACACACCTACACTATGATTAGCCGAAAATACCATCCAAGGAGCCCCTAATTTGGCCAACTCTCCATGTCTTGATAACTTTATCTTTTAATTATCACCTTACTCAAATTAATAAAAATTAATCCCAACAATTATCCCTTAGCCAAATTTTAAATGGAATCAAACTCCTCCCTTTGGTGCCTTAATGCCGTCCAACACTATCTACCTTGTAGCAAAAATAAAACTTCTTTTTGCTTTCTTTGTGGCTCGAACACAAGCCCAATTGCATATGTAGGTGGCGTCACATGCTAGGCCCTTAAGTGGTGCCTTATAGCCACTTTTCCCAAACCCAATTGTATGTCATATTTCACATACATTTTCTCTTAAGGCCCTATTCACTTAGCTCCCTTAATAAGACTTAAAATCTAAAAATTTTCTAAGGTATTTCCCTATATTTCAAAGTTCACGATATTCATAGATCACATTCAGAACGTTTATAAACATGATATTTCATATAATTAAGCATGAATGCACAAGCCCATTTCTAGGATATTACAGTTCTACCCCCTTAAAATAATTTCGTCCTCGAAATTACCTGGCTAGAATAGGTGGGGGTATTGCTGTCGCATTGCTTCTTCTGGCTCCCACGAAGCTTCTTCCGATCCATGATTGCGCCATAACACCTTAACTAGAGGAACTGACTTCCTCCTTAACACTTTCACATCACGTTCTAGGATCTGAATTGGCTCCTCCTCATAGGATAAGTCTGACCTTAGCTCCACCTCTTCGATTGGTACCACATGAGATGGATCCGATCGATATCAATGTAGCATGGACACATGGAATACGTCGTGCATCTGCTTCAACTAGGGTGGCAATTCCAACTGATATGCCACTGGTCCAACTCACTTCAACACTCGATAGGGTCCTATAAACCTTGGACTTAGTTTCCCTTTTTGACTAAACCTCATCACCTTCTTCCAAGGCGAAACTTTAAGGAATACTTGGTCTTCTACATCAAATTCAATCTTCTTCCGTTTGAGATCTGCGTCGACTTTTATCTATCGGATGCTTCCTTCAATCGAGCCCAAATTACACTAACCTTTTCTTCGGATTCTACCACAATCTCTGGACCCAAAACTCATCGTTCTCCCAATTCCGTCTAACATGTAGGAGTCCGACACTTCCGACCATACAGTGCTTCATAAGGTGCCATTCGAATACTTGCCTGATAGCTGTTGTTGTAGGCAAATTCCGCTAGAGGCAAATATTCCTCCCAACTTCCTCTGAAATCCATCACACATCCCTCAACATATCCTCCAATACTTGGATTACCCGCTCGATTGCCCGTCCGACTATGGATGAAAGGTAGTAGTGAAATCCAATTTAGTGCCTAAAGCCCGATGTAATGCTTTCGAACCGAGAAGTAAACCTTGGGTCCCTATCGAGATAATCGATCTGGCACTCCATGCAACCTTACGACTTCCGCCATATACAACTTTGCCAGCTTCTGCAAAGAATAATCGACTCTCACTGGAATAAAGTGCGCAAACTTGGTCAAATGATCCACTATTACCCATACCGAGTCCTTCTTAGTAGGCGTAAGGGGAAGCCCACTAACGAAGTCCATGGTAATTCTCTCCCATTTCCACTGCGAAATCATGATTGGCTGAAGCAATGAACCTGGTGTTCAGCCTTAACCTGCTGACACGTTAGACACTTCCCCACGAATTCAGTAACTTCTTTCTTCAAATCAGGCCACCAAAACTGTTCTCTCAAGTCTCTGTACAACTTAGTGCCTCCAGGATGCATAGCATAAGGGCTACTATGCGATTCTTGAAGAATCCTTTGTCTAAGTTCCTTATTCTTAGGCATACAGACCTTTCTCTTGAAACACAACACTCCTTCGCCATTAATTCCATAATCTTTCAACTCTCCATTCAGACTTGTCGTAGCTTAGCACTTAGGTCCTCATCACCAACCGTCCTCCTTTACCTCATTCAACCACGTCGGCTTGACTTACAACTCTGCCAATAGGCTTCCATCATCATACAAACTCAAGTGTGCGAACATTGCCCTCAGATCCGACACAACTTTCCGACTTAGGGCATCTGCCACTACATTCGCCTTGCCTGGGTGATACTCTATGGAATACCATAATCCTTCAAGAATTCCACCCATCTTCGCTATCTCGGGTTCATTTCTTTCGAGTCAAGAATACTTGAGCTCTTGTGGTCCGTGTAGATCACTGACTTTTCTCCATATAAGTAGTGCCTCCACACTTTAAGAGCAAAGACCACCGCTGCCAATTCCAAATCGTGTGTCAGGTAGTTAACCTCATGAGGCCTTAACTGTCGGGATGCATACGCAACTACCTTCCCATCTTACATCAATAAGCAACCCAAACCTATATGGGAAGCGTCACAATACACCGAAAAATCCTTTCCTGCCTCAAGCTGAATCAACACTGGAGCTTCCATCAATACCCTCTTAAGCTTTTCAAAGCTCTCCTGTTGCTTATCCGTCCATACAAACGGTACTTCCTTCCTCAATAACTTTGTCAAAGGTGCGGCTATTGACGAAAATCCTTCCACGAACCTTCTGTAATAGCCTGCCAATCCCAAGAAACTACGAATCTCTATCACCGACTTAGGTGGTTTCCAATCCAACACCGCTTCAATCTTTCTAGGATCCACCCTTATTCCTTCAGTAGACACCACATGCCCTAAGAAGGCAACTTTCCTAAGACAAAATTCACACTTGCTAAATTTGGCATAAAGCTTCTTCTCCCTCAATACCTACAGCACAGTCCGGAGATGCTCATCATGCTCCTCTTCAGTCTTGGAGTACACTAGGATGTCGTCGATGAACACCACGACGAACCTATCCAAGTAAGGTTGAAAAACCTGATTCATCATATCCATGAACGCGGCGGGGGCATTTGTCAACCTGAACGGCATTACCACAAACTCATAATGGCCGTATCTTATCCTAAAGGCTGTCTTATGGATATCTGCCTCTTTCACCTTCAACTGATGATATCCTGACCTTAAGTCGATCTTTGAGAACACTGCCGCCCCCTTAAGCTGATCGAACAAGTCATCAATCCTTGGCAAAGGATACTTGTTCTTGATGGTCAGCTTATTTAATTGACTATAGTCTATGCACATACGCATAGTTCTGTCCTTCTTCTTCACAAACAGGACCGGTGCTCCTCATGAAGACACACTGGGTCGGATAAATCCACGATCAAGCAATTCTTGAATTTGAGCCTTGAGCTCAACCAACTCCTTTGGTGCCATTCTGTACGGAGCGATTGACACAGGAGCTGTTCCTGGTAGCAAGTCAATTCCAAACTCCACCTCCCTGTCTGGGGGTATTCCTGGTAATTCCTCTGGAAACACATCTTCGAAATCCCTTACCGTTCTAACTCCACTAATACCTTTTTCCCTTCCATCTAACGCACTTACGAAGGTTAAAAATGCCTTGCACCCTTTACGAACCATCTTTTTAGCCTTTAACACTGAAACTATATTAGACAAGTAGTTTCTTCTTTCTCCTATCATAATGACCACCACATCCTTCGGGGTCCTTAACTTCATTCGCTTAGTTACACAGTCCAACACAGCCCGATAGTCCACTAGCCAGTCTATTCCAAGTATGAGATCGAACTCTCCGAAGGGAAGTTTCATCAAGTCGACAGAAAATACTACGCCTTGAATTTCTAAGGGTACACTTCAAAAGATCTTATTTATCACTACAGTTTGACCTAGTGGGCTCACTACAGTCATCTCCCTATCCGAAAGTTCAGAGGTTATGTCTAGAGTTTCAACTACTCTACATGAAATATAAGAATGGGTCGAGCTCACATCAATCAAAGCATAATAAGGCTTTCCAAATACAAGGAACGTACCGTTATAACGTCCGGCGCGTCTCCCTCTTCCCTACAACGAACCGCATAAACCAAACCCGACTGTCTTGCCTCAATATTAACAGCACCTCAGCCCGAAGTTTCACGCCCTCTACTAGCACCATTTCCTCAATTATTTGGACCACGACCTCGCTGAGGCTGTTGTCCCCCTCTACCAGCCTGATTAACATTCTGAGCTGCTGGGCGATTCCCATCCGGTTTCCTCGGGCAATCCTTAATCATATGGTCCTTTGACCCATATTTGAAACATCCACCTGTCTTTTTCCAGCATTCACCTAAGTGTTTCTTCCCGCACTGCTCACAAGAACGATATTGCCCTCTAGTACTAGTTTGCTGACCTCGCGGCCCATCAACTCTAGGCCTTTTCTGAGCATTCCCAGATGATCCAGACGGCCCAAATCCTCTCTTCTGCTTACTTTGGTTCATGTTCTGCCTCATAGAGTCCTTAATTCCTTTCGCTATCTTAGCTTTCTCCACTAACGCAGAGAACTCCCACTCTTGATGTGGAGTGACTAACAACCTCAAGTCATCCTTTAGTCCGTCCTCAAATCAGACACACCGCTCATGTTCCGTAGCTACTACTCCTCGAGCATACCGGCTCAACCTTAGAAATTTATCTTCGTACTTTGCTACAGACTTATTCCCTTGAACCAGCCCTAAAAATGCCTTCCTCTGCTCATCGATTATAACGTGCGACATACTTCTTCCGATATATGCCTTAACATATTCCCGTGTCGATCCTCACCGTGGCACCATTCCAAATTGTTAACCACCATTGATACGCTTCATCGCGTAGCAATGCCACCATTCCTTTCAACTTCCCTCAGGGGTCAGATTGAGCTCATCCATAATTCGTTCGGTCGCCTCCAACCAAGATTTAATCATTTGGTGCCACACCAGATACTCCACGAAACACTTCAGCTCCGTTGGCTCAGAGTCGCTCAGGTACAGACTTTTGAGCTCCCATATTCCCTCCAGCACCAGCCACCATTTTAAGAACTCACAAGATTACTGCGATCTGACATCCTCTCCGTCGATCTTGCTTGCTCAACACCGATAATGGTGGTGGTGGCGGTGGTACCTCATTCTCGGATCCTTGACCCGATCTAACGGGTTTCAACATATCATTACGCACCGATCGCATCCTCGTACATTGCGACCACGTCCCCTAGAGCTCATATCTACGGTCGCGCTTTAATCTAGTTTAATAAATCTTATGAATTAGCCTTTATTCCACTGATTATCCGCGAAGAAGTTTTATGGAAGGAAGTTTAATAGGGGTTCTTTCGATCAATCAAAGTTTCAAGTCTTCTATCCTCATTCAAAGAAAACACATCCATTCCATAGTATCTTCCATACACATTCACTCTTTGAACATTTTTTTGTCCCTTTCTATCCCAGGGGTATTTTCATAATTTATCCTACAGAGGTATTTTCGTAATTTATCAAAATAAGATTCCTTGGTGATTTTGTCAATAAAGGTATTCTGGTATTTTTGCATTCCTGGGAGTATTTTGGGAAATTTGGAAATCCGAGGGTATTTTAGTAATTAACGCGGTGAATTTGAAATCTTAATAAATCAAGGGTATTTTGGAAATTTTACAACACTTGGGGGTTCTTTTTGAGAATTTTGCTTTCCAGATCGGTGATGTTGTAAAAATTTTGGGATTCAGGGTTATTTTGATAATTTTGTAAGTTAGGGGCAATTTCGTAAATTTTCAAATCGAGATATTTTGAATTTTCACAAGTTAGGTATTATGGATACCTTTGCAAAGCAGGGAAATTTTATAAAGTAAGGAAGTTTTGATAAAACTGTGGGTAATATGAGTATTTTATAAACTAAGGGCATTTTGGTAATCTTACCATTAGGGGCATCTTAGTAATTTTACAAATAGGAAATATTTTGGAAGAATTTTCACAATAATCTTTTGCTACACTCAAAAGGGTAATATAGAGATTTTAAAGCTAGGGTTTCCATAAAAATACGGCTAGTCCCTTTCGGGTTTTAGTTAGGGGTTTAGCCCGTGAATAAGTTCTCTTGGTTAGGGTGAATCGAAGCTACGCACCAGGTAGGATTCGAGTGGAAAGGATGTGAGTCACTAGGACTGCTTAAATACCAAGCTCCCACCAAAGCCAATCCTAGACATGCGTACCATGGTTGCCACACCCTAACTCGGTGACTTAACCACAAGTTTGTTTAATTAGGCATTTAAGTCTTATGTAATTGTTGGGGTAACTAGTCCTAGGGTTCAAGTACTTATCATGCTATTCTTCGTTCCATTCCATTTCTACCCTTCTAAAAGTCATAATATAAATCACATAAGAGATCAGAGTACTTACCTGGTGGACTTCGGGTCGGAGACTTAGTGGGCCATGCCAGAAAATCCTGCTTAATTCACAAAATTCCTTTTGGGCATAACTTTGAAAATATTTTGGGCCTTAAACCCAAGGCCGAGATTTAAAACTGGGCTCTAGTACCAAAATTGAAACACCCCAAACCCGGTCCACGAGCTTTTACCGGATCTGGTATGTTCCTCGATGTAAACCGGTTCAAAATTCTTTTGTGGCATTGGAAAAAAAACGATGTGTTTGAAAAGAAAGAATGTTTTTGGGTTGGGCTTGGGTTGGAAAACAAGTTAATTTTATATTTGAAATCCTTTGATTTTAGGTGACAAAGCATTTAGGGTTTGTTTTCAAATGAAATAAACTTAGTCGTTAATTTAAGAAAAAGTTCGTATCATAATAAAATAATTTAACGTGCATGCATAAAATAAAATTCATACTATGGCCTTATTACATCAAAACAAACCCAAAATAAATTAAAGTACTTAAATAAAAATTTAAAATGCCTAAATAAATAATTTCCTTGCTGTGCATGGCCACCTTTAAGCTCCTACCGACCCGGTTCATTACTGATCGTCACCTGAAAAAGGTTCCCATAATGGGGTGAGTCAAACAGACTCAATGTGTACACAAACACTAAGTCTTAACAAATTCAGGCACAACAAATCATGTTCATACATATCATAATTTACATTTAATGATGCACTCCCTAACCCAAGCCTATATGCCATACGCTACACATCACCCATACCATCCTGCACACTATGGGGACTACTAAGTCAACCCTCCATCCGCTACACACCATCGAAGGCAGTCGCTGCAGACGACGTGCTCATCGCCCTTATAAAATTCGTGGCATAGCCACCAGATACATACTTTGTGTCATGAGACACCATATTCAGATATCGTGGTCTTAGGTCACCACGTTCAGATATCGTGGTCTTAGGTCACCATATTCACTTCCTCTTTTCATAATATCCCATATGCCCATGTCATAAAAAATCATGCAACATAATGCCTTAGGCCCGATTTCACAGTCTTATCATATTTATATTCATGGCATAACAAGTCTTATCATACTCATAGTAGGAGTAGGAAAACGTACCTTAGTACTGTGTACCATAACATGGTACTTAACCATATTTTCCCCATTTGTATAACATGCATACATATTAAACAGTTCCATAATTCTTATTAAAGGATAGTGTGGGGTACACACCTGATATTAATGCCTTCCTGAAACCCGAAAATTCGATCTAACACTTTAGATCCCTAACTCCTACATTCGGCCAATTAAAAATTTAATGAAAAACCCATTCAGCCACAAATCCAAATCCCAATAGGATTATTACACTTAAAAACCTACCTTGTTGCCGATTGACTTAAGAATCAAGTTCCAAAATCTTTGCTATACTCCTCCTTGTATTCGGCCAAGCACTAGATCTATACATAGGTTAGTTTTTCAGCTTCCAAGATAATAAGGAATATATCTAAGTATCAAAATAGGGCTATAGCCGATTGTCCATAGCGCTTACCTTGTGGTTTCAAAATCCCGAAATCAGCCCCCTAACCAAGGAGATGTCGAATTACCTATAGTCATAGGTTAGATTTAAATCTAATCTTTAAATCACATAATAATGGCCTATGGCCGAATATCACTTTATTGCTTACCTTAAAACTTGAGATCCCAAAAAGATCCTCTTCCAAAGTCGACAATACTTAACTCCTGAAGCCTCCCTTCCATAATTCGGCCAAGATTAATAATAGGGATTAGTCCCTAAATTTCGATAAGTCTAAAAATATAAAGGAATGGAAACCGAATTTGGATCTTACCCATACTTGAAGAAATCGATAGCCCCTTTGCTTGAAGTCCCTCAAAGATTCAGCTAAGGCTTTAAGTCACAAGGAATAAGAGCACCTTAAGATTCGGTTATGGCACTTAATAAAATAAAATACAAATGGAAGGAAGAGTACTTACAAGATTTAGCTAAGCCCTTAGAAAGGTGATTGAATATTCGGCTAACACAAAGAACTGATATGAAGTTTGAAGAAAAGAAGATTACGAGAATGGGAGAGGCTTATGAAAATCGACAATGGCTATTTTAGAGAGAAGAGGAATTCGGCTTGACAAAAGAAAAGAAAAGAAGAACTTGGGAGTAGCAAATGGAAAATCGGCTATAGAAAGAGATGAGAAGAGAATTAAAATTTTCGGCACACCTACACTATGATTAGCCGAAAATACCATCCAAGGAGCCCCTAAATTGGCCAACTCTCCATATCTTGATAACTTTATCTTTTAATTATCACCTTACTCAAATTAATAAAAATTAATCCCAACAATTATCCCTTAGCCAAATTTTAAATAGAATCAAACTCCTCCCTTTGGTGCCTTAATGCCGTCCAACACTATCTACCTTGTAGTAAAAATAAAACTTCTTTTTGCTTTCCTTATGGCTCGAACACAAGCCCAATTGCATATGTAGGTGGCGTCACATGCTAGGCCCTTAAGTGGCGGTATAGCCACTTTTCCCAAGCCCAATTGTATGTCATATTTCACATACATTTTCTCTTAAGGCCCTATTCACTTAGCTCCCTTAATAAGACTTAAAATCTAAAAATTTTCTAAGGTATTTCCCTACATTTCAAAGTTCACGATATTCATAGATCACATTTAGAACGTTTATAAACATGATATTTCATATAATTAAGCATGAATGCACAAGCCGATTTCCAGGATATTACATACACGACGTTGATTACATGAGATGTGGAGAATCCGCAACAAATGTAAGACCTTAGCCATTGGTAGGACATTCAAGACCAGCACTCAAAACATGAAATCCCTAATGACATGTCATTTGTATCTTAAGAATTCCTAAGGTTCAACCGGGACTCGATATCTGTCAAATCATCATAGTTTTGATACATTTGTATATTGATTCATTTGCATCCAATTAACATAACAACCATTCAATTTAAACAACATTTAAACAATTATAGTTCATACGAATTTACCTCAATGATTAAGGCGTAGAAGCTAGATCAACTAAAGTTTTAACTTCTCCTCGATCTAAGTCCGAACGTGGTTTATCTTGATCTAAATAGATATTTTCAATCAATTAAATACTTCTAATATTCAATTTAATCCATATTTCATATTTATGCAAAATTACCAATTTGCCCCTAACATTTTAACTTTTCACAATTTAGTCCTTAAGCTTATAACTTAAAATCTAGCCATTTCAATGTAAATCTATATTAAGTATAGATGCAAAGTACTTTGAAACAACCCATGTCAACCATCATTTCACAATAAAACCCTAGAATTTACACCTTTAATAGTTTAATCCCTAACTCCAAAATTCATCAAAAAACAATTAACAAAACTTGTTTATTTTTCAACAAAGATTCATAATTTATCATTTAACATCAAAACATACTCAAAAATATCCATGACATAACCCTCAAACTTTAACAGTTTTACAAATTAACCTCCGAGCTAGCTAGATTAAGTTACAACGAACTCAAAAACATAAAAATCATTAAAAATGGGATGAAAAACACATACCATTCACTATAAAGAACCTAGTCGAACTAAGCACTCACCCATGGAATTTTTATTCTATTGAAATAAGTTTAGGGATGAAAATAAAAGATGATACCTATTTTCTTTTGTTTTGTTTTATGTTTAAATTTCTAAATTACCATTTTAACCTTTAAAAACCCATCAAAATTACAATAAAACCTTACCATGAACATCCACTATCACCTTAATTGGTCTATTTGCCATTAAATCCGTTTAGTTTAATATTTCAAAGCTATTGGAACCTTTTAACTAGTAGAACTCAACTCTTACCATTTTTATGATTTAGTTCTTTTTACTTAATTAATCATGCAAACATCAAAATTTCTTAACACAATTTTAATACAACCTTAATATAACCCTGAAGAAATTAAAATAATAATAAAATAATAATTCACTTGTCAGAATTGTGGTCTCGAAACAACTGATTCTGATATCACTGAAAACGGGTTCTTACAGTCATTAATCTTAAGTTTATGTCAAGTTAATTTATGACACCATCTCAGTCAACAACATTATTAATATATGCTAGAAACTCTATCACACGCGTATGTGTGTGGAAACCATGTATTTAGAACACAAATTTGTGTTGAAAAATAACATACAATAAATAACAAAATGCATGATTTGAAACTAATTAATAATAACACATGAAATATGTATGATATTAAAATAAAAATATATACTAAATTGTAAGTAAAATAAAATTTAAACACATGAATACATCATATTAAGATCACTAAATGAATACAATTATTTACCAAGATATTGTCATCAATCCTAAGTTGGTGCCAAGTTAATTTGTGACACTATCTCAATAAAACAACATTATTCATATATGTATACTCACAGTTGATGGAGGTAATAAAGTGTGCATAATAAAATTAAAATATATAGAAATATCAAAATAAAATTTAACTAAGTGGTAAATTAAAAGTTTTACTAATGAAATTGATTTGGGTTCAAATCTTAGCATACACATATTTTTTGGTTTTTAAATAAAAGACTAAAGTACCCTCAAATAATATATCTTATTTTAATTACAAATGAACATTTTTTTATTTTTTTAAAGCGAGTTGGTGATTCGATTGAGGATAACACCAATTCAATCGAAACTTATATAATTTATAAAATATACAATTGATAAAGGTAATAAAACATGCCAAATAAAATTAAAATTGTAACACCCCAAACCCGGTCTATGCGTTGAGACTAGATTTGGTTTGTTACGTGATTCGAACTATTCTTAAATCTTTAATGAGTTGAAAACTACAATATTGTTTACGAGTTTAAAATTTGAAGAGAATTAAATTTTGATCAATATAAAAAAAACATAAGTTGGAAATCATTGTATTATCAAAACCTTTGGGTAATTTGTTAAAGAGTTAACTATAATAAGATATTTATAAAAGATTTTCATAAACTTTGAAAACTAAATTTTATTTTAATAAAACATCATCAAACTTTAGCTCATGATTAAAAGTCCAAAGTAAAAATTAAATTCCAAACACACATAAAATCCATAAGTTATTTATAGAGGCCATTTATTACAAAGATCCCAAAATAGTAAAAATAATTATTAAAAATTGAGTTTTAAATAACCCATATATAGCAGATGGCCTCCACGAAGTCATCCTCATTCCAAGTCCACATCGGTTTCCATTACGAGATGGAAAGAAATTAAAGGGTGAGTTACTTAGAACTCAGGTCGTAACTCACTTACCACCATTATTGGGCAGATTGTCAAGATATTATGTTTGGCCTGAGCCCAATTCGAATTCAACAATATATCATGAATTTAAAATAATTAATAATGTATGAAAAATGTAATTCCCAACCCAAACCTAATATCCATCCGCTAACACCCCCGTACCAACCATCACACCTGTGGGGATCAAGTCAACCCACCCCGCCATCACACCAATCGTAGGCATTAAGCCTTTTTATAATTGTGGCATAGCCACCGAACTAGAGGCAATAAGTCGATATTGTGGCGAAACCACCGAACTAGAGGCAATAAGTCGATATTGTGGCGAAACCAAACTAGAGGCAATAAGCCGATATTGTGGCAATCGCCATTCTTCTCTTCATATAACCCACCCATGCAATTATACATGTACTTTAAAATATAAAATTTATTAATAATACATAACATGGAGGGTTTATCAATAATATTTCATTTGGCCCATAATTATAGCAATTTGTCTATTTAGCGGTTTAGTGGGCTTTGGCCCATTTACCTAACTAGAGTGTTATGGCTAAATTTTAACGAACTAGTGTATTTACTACCCATTTTCACGAACTAGAGTAATTACGGCCCATTTTCACTTAATTAGAGTATTTACTACCCATTTTCACGAACTAGAGTATTTACGGCCCATTCTCACGAACTAGAGTAATTACGGCCCATTCTCACGAACTAGAGTAATTACGCCCATTTTCACGAACTAGAGTATTTACTACCCATTTTCACGAACTAGAGTATTTACTACCCATTTTCACGAACTAGAGTAATTACGGCCCATTTTCACTTAACTAGAGTATTTACGGCCCATTTTCACGAACTAGAGTATTTACTACCCATTTTCACGGAACATCTAATTTTCATAATAACAATTAATTCCTCGATATTTTTTAATTTTCACGATTTAGTAGTTTTTACGCATTTTAGTCAAAATATAATTTTTTACGCTTTTACCGATCCAATCGTTTTTACGATTTACTTCCATACCAAATTTGACATCCAACCAAAAATAATGAGTGTGAAATTACACACCTCGATACCGTGAGTATTAACCCTTCTCGCTCCTCAAGCACCTAAAACATATTTTGATCCGTTAGACATCTATTTAGCAAAAATAAATCTTAATCGATAATGATCCAAAATCTTACCCTCTTGATTTTGAATCACTTGATTTTCGCTTTCCTTCGTTTATTGATTCACTAGACGCCGAGAATCCACCAACGATAACGGCTCGGAGGTTCGCACAACTTCAATAATGGACTTCTTCGGAAGAAGGCCCGCAACCCTGTGGAAAGTCCTGACCGCCGAAACCGCTCTTCGTTTGAATGGGGATTTACAGATCCACCCTCTTACGATAACTAAACACCCTTTTTCTTCCCTATTTTGACGGTCTTCAAGATTCAAAGGAATTTAGTTAGATCTAAAATAATATCAAATGTTACTAGAGATTTAAAGAGATTTGATTTCCTTACCAAAACAAAACGCTTCCAACGCTTTCTCCCGATCACTTGAGTTCCGATCTCCGTTATTGCACTAAATAATAATAACGAAAAGAACGTTATTAGAATGAACGTTATATCAATCCAAAAGGCCCTCATAATATCAATGATATTCGCCATAATACTTAAATAAAATGAAAACGAAAAAAAGAGAATCCTTTACCTATATTCCACAATCGAAAAGAAAGGATTTGAGAGAGATGTTTGAGAGAGTTGGAGAATTTCGGTTATGCAACCATATAAAAGAAATTAAATTCGGTTATGGCACTTCTAGCATTCGGTCAAGAGAGTATTTGATGGAGGAACTTTCGATTGAAGAGAAATAATATAAGAACGAAAGGATGATGGTGATGTTGTTGCTTGATTTTAAAAGAGAAGAGAAGAAAAGAAAGAAAAGAAAAGAACTTTAGGAGCTAGTATATTCGCCATGGCAAAAGAAAAAGAAAGAGACCGATTTTGGTATAGGTGATTTCGGCACAAGGAGAATACAAAAGAAAGTTAACAAAATGAATAAAAGTGACCAAATGGTCAAGAGATATTGGCTTAACCAAATGCAAAATTCGGCCAAAAGGGATATTGAAAGGAGAGGAATAAAAATTCTGCACAAAGTGCAAAGGATAACCAAAGAGAGAAAAGAATTTTTCAGCCAAAACTAACTCAAAATTTAGGCTCCCTCCTATACCAAATTGCCGTCCAGCATGTGGTCAATTGGCCATGATTTCTTTCCAAAATTTCCCCTTGATATGTGCCTTATGTTCCCCCCTATCTTTCCTTAAATCTTTGATTCCATGCCATAAGTTTGTTGTTTCCTTAATCCATTGATACACTAACCAAAAATACATGGTCAACACCTTCCTTATATGTCCCCTTGCCGACACTTCCTTGTCATGAGCAGAAAATTAAAAGCAAAAATTTATTTATGTGTCATACAAGGGATTCGAACCTCTTCCCTCTTACTTGAACCCATGCGCCAACTCCACCATGCTATATGCTCATTTTATGACACACTTTAGCACATAATTTAGCTTAAGTCTTAATCACCTTTGTTTCACTTCAATAAATTCTCACTTAATAAATTTTATTCCTTCTTCAATTTATGTTTTACCCCCCTCTAGGACTTCAATAAGCAATGAAATAAAATAAGAGATTTTTTTCTAAACTCCAATTCATGCAATTTAATTACTCGGATTTTTAGGGTGTTACAACTCTACCTCCTTAAAGAAAATTTCGTCCTCGAAATTTACAGTTGAAAAAGGTGAGGGTATTGTTGCGAATTGCATCCTCCTGGCTCCCACGTAGCTTCTTCCACTCGTGGTTACGCCATAGAACTTTGACCAACGGCAGCTTTCTTCCTCAATACCTTGACATCTCGGTCTAGGATTTCCACCGGTTCTTCTTCAAAAGACAAATCAATTCACTCCAATTCTTCTACCGGTATAATGTGCGAAGGATCCGATCTATAACGCTCAACATGGAAACATGAAAGACATTGTGAATTTGATCTAACTCCGGAGGTAACTCAATCTGATATGCCATCGACCAACACGCTTCAAAGACACGATAAGGTCCAATATATCTAGGACTTAGCTTGCCCTTCCTTCCGAATCAAGATCTTTTCCAAGGAGATACCTTCAAGAAAACTGATCCCCACATTATACTCGATGTCCTTCGCTTCAGATCTGCGTGATGACTTCGCTCTATCCGAGGCTTCTTTCAACCGTGCTCGAATAACTTTTACCTTATCCTCGGTCTCGGATATCATCTCGGACCTAACATCATCTTTTCGCCCAATTCATCCAACAAATAGGAGAGCGACACTTACGACCATACAATGCCTCGTAAGGTGCCATCCGAATGCTAGATCGATAGTCGTTGTTATACGCAAATTACGCGCCAGGTAGATAATCCTCCCAACTACCCTTGAAGTCGATTACACATCCTCTTAACATGTCTTCCAATATCTGAATTATTCTCTCCGATCGACCATCGACCGAGGATGAAAAGTCGCATCTTGAAATTCAACTTTGTCCCCAAGGCTTCATGCGAGCTTTCCGAATCGTGATGTAAACCTAGGTCCCTATCCGATATAATAGATACAGGTACTCCATGCAACCTCACAATTTCGAGATACGCATAGTTAGCCATCTTACGTAATGAATAATCAGACGGATTTGGAGGAAATGAGCGGTCTTCGTCAACCGATCAACAATTACCCAAATGAATTTTTCTTAGTAGGCGTTAAAGGTAACCCACTAACAAAATCCATAGTTATCCGCTCCCATTTCCAAAGAGGAATCTTTATCGGTTGTAACAATCCGACGGTAATTGATGTTCGCCTTCACTTGTCGACAAGTCAAACATTTTCCCACGAACTCTGTAATCTCACGCTTCAACCACGCCACCAATATCGTTCACGAGAGATCTCGATACATCTTATTTCCTCCGGATGCATAGCGTAAGGGCTACTATCGCCTCCAGTAGAATCGATTGCCTCGAGATCTAAATCCTTAGGCATGCATACTCTTCCTCGAAAGCACAACACACCTCCGTGTTTATTCCAAAATCCTCAATTTCACCATTTTCAACTTGTCACAAGAAAGGTCCCAACTTCTCATCTGACGTCTGTTTTTCCTTGATTTGTTCCAGCCACAGAGGTTTCACCTGAAGTTCTGCTAACAAACTGCCATCCTCGTATAGACTTAAATGGGCAAACAAAGCTCTTAATTCAGATACCGCCTTTACGACTTAACGCGTCGCCTACCACGTTAGCCTTTCGAGGATGGTATTCAATGGAGAAATCGTAATCTTTAACAATTCTACCCATCTTCTTTGTCTTAAATTCAATTCCTTCCGGTAAGGAGGTATTTAAGACTTTTGTGATCCGTGTAGATTACGGACTTCTCACCATAGAGATAGTGCCTCCAAATCTTAAAGATAGTCCAAATCATGAGTAGGGTAGTTTACTTGGTCTCAATTGACGAAAGCATAGGCCACCACCTTTCCATTTTGCATCAACACACAACTCCAAATCATGAAACAAGAATTCTTTCCAGTTTACCAAATCAAACCGGAGCTTCGTCAGATCTTCTTCAATTCTCGAAACTCTCTTGTCAAGCCACCGAGATATACGGAGCTCCCTTACGCAACGCTTTAGTTAGGGTGCAGAATCAACGAAAACCCCTCTACAAAACGCCTATAGTATCCACCAGACCTAAGAAACTCCGAATTTCACCATCGATGTTGGTGGTTTCCAATCCAGATAGCCTCAATTTTCCGAGGATCCACCCTTATTCCTTCTACCGATACTACATGACCAAGGAAAGTCACCTCCTTTAGCCAAAATTCGATTTACCAAATTTGGCATACAATTGCTTATCACGAAGTAATTGTAATACTATCCGCAAATGTCTGGTCATGCTCCTCCTCATTTCTTGAATAAACCAATATATCATCTATGAACACTACCACAAACCGGCCTAAATACGGTTGAAAGACTCTTGTTCATCATGTCCATAAATGCACTTGGTGCATTAGTTAATCCAAACGCATCACTACAAACTCATAGTGTCCGTAACGTGTCCGAAATGCCGTCTTATAAATATCCGCTTCTTTCACCTTAAGTCGGTGATAACCCGACCTTAAATCAATTTTGAGAAAATCAAGCTCCCTTCAATTGATCAAACAGTCGTCAATTCTCGGCAGAGGATACCGATTCTTGATCGTCAATTTATTCAACTGTCGTAGTCAATGCACATACGCATCGATCCATCTTTCTTCTTGACGAACAACACCGGTGCTCCCACGGAGACACACTTGGTCGAATGAATCCTCGATCCAAGAATTCTTGAATTTGAGCTTTGAGCTCACCAACTCCTTCTTGCCATTCTATAGGGAGCAATGGACACCGGAGCCGCCCGTGCAAAAGCTCAATGCCAAATTCTACTTCCCGATCCGAGGTATACCAGAAGTTCTTCAGAAACACATCGGAAATTCCTTCACCGTCCTCACATCATTCACGGATAATTCTTTGGCATCCAAAACACGATAAAGGCTAGGAATGCTCCGTATCCTTTTCGCACCAACTTCTCCGCTTTTAATGCAGATACCACATTTGCCGATAGTTCTTTCGCTCACCAATCATTATGACTTCCTTATCATCCGAGGTCCCATCGACATTCGCTTTTCAAAGACAATCCAATTGCGCCGATGGTTAACCAACCAATCCATGCCTGTAATGAGATCGAACTCGCCAAGGTAGTTCCATCAAATTTGCTGAGAACACCTCTTCTTGAATTTTCAAGGGCACGCCTTTAAATATTTTATTAACTATTACCATCGCCCTAAAGGACTGACATCGCTATCTCACTATCGGTAATTTCGATTCTAAATTTAGGTTTTGATATGGCACTAGATACATATGAATGAGTAGAGCCAATATCTATTAAGGCAATAACAGTACATCAAAATGAAGAACGTCTTCTGTATCACATCCGTGCATTGCCATCCTCGCGGCGCCTAACCGCATAGACCACCCAGTCGCCTTGCATCCGCATTTCTCTATTACCATTTCCTCGACCGGTGCACCTTGACCACGACCAGCCCCATTACCACCACGACCTGGTCCACGACCTCTTGGTGGTCGATGACCACCCCGCCTACTGCATCATTATTACGGACTTCTTGAGTCGTATCCATTCGTCGAGGACAACTTTTGTAATCGATGTTCCATTGAACCGCATTTGTAGCATGCACCTGCTTTCCTCCAACATTCCCCAAAATGCCTTTTTCCACACTCAGTCAATCTCGACTTCGATTATTTGTTACCGGGTTACTTTGAACCGATTCATCATTCCGGTTTCTTTTGAAATCTCTTGGAAGAACCAGATCACCGTGTCTCTCTCTTGTTTGGGATCTTTCTGCTCGCTGCTCGAGTTCTTAGCCTCTTCGCTATTTTGGCCTTCTCCACCAGAGTGGAAAAATTTCTAACTTGTCATGAGCAATCGTAACCCTCACTCATCATTAAGTCCATCCTCGAAATGTACACAACGCTCATGATCTCTTGCTACAATTGTCCGCATAACGGCTCGACGTGAAAACTCGACTTCATATGTCGCCACGGTCTTACTTCCTTGGACAAGAGTCAAAAATTCCTTCCTTCGAAAGGCCTACATAGCTCGCTCCAACGATTTTCCTTGAAGGCGCCTTTAAAGAATTCCCGCTTAATCGCAAGCGCGCTTCAAGCCTTCTGACAATGAGCCACCATCGATCACGCCTCATCTCTCAATAAGGATACAGCCTTCCGCTTTTGCTCACCTGCATTCCATATCATCCATGATCCGCTCCACGACTTCGAGCCAAGATTCACCACATTCGGGCTACACCAGACTCCTCTCAAAACTTCTCGATTATTTGCCTTAAGTCGCCTCAAATTGACCCACGAGTTGTTGGCCCAATTCTAGCTCCAAATGACCCTTTCCAAGACTCGCAACATGGCTTGAGTCAATGCATGATCTTCTTCCATGTGATCACGTGATACGGTCTCACTTTCAATTGACGTAGGTACGCCCACTTCGCATATGATTTGGTGCTTCAGCTTGTAGCACCTCGCCTCTACCACGCCACGCCTACCACGCCCACGACCACGCCCTCTTGTACTCATGATTGCTTGTTCGCTTATCCGATTACAAGTTTTATGAATCGAAATTTTGTTTGGTGTTTATTAACGATATTTTATGAGATTTGAGATATAAAGTTGTTTTTCGCAACGTGTCCTATAGTCTCAATCTCTACAGTTTTTCATGTCTAAAACTAGAAGTTCTAGAGTGTTCCTATGATCATATCATAGTAATCATTAAGTAATAATACTTACTTGACTTGTCGCCGGATGTTTGTGGTGCCATACTGATCTAAAATATCATTGAGTATTTTCATACAGAAATTATTTTTGAACCCAAACCACAGTAGAGTTTTTGAAACTGGCTCGATACCACTAGATGTAACACCCCAAACCCGGTCTATGCGTTGAGACTAGATTTGGTTTGTTACGTGATTCAACTATTCTTAAATCTTTAATGAGTTGAAAACTACAATATTGTTTACGAGTTTAAAATTTGAAGAGAATTAAATTTTGATCAATATAAAAAAAACATAAGTTGGAAATCATTGTATTATCAAAACCTTTGGGTAATTTGTTAAAGAGTTAACTATAATAAGATATTTATAAAAGATTTTCATAAACTTTGAAAACTAAATTTTATTTTAATAAAAACATCATCAAACTTTAGCTCATGATTAAAAGTCCAAAGTAAAAATTAAATTCCAAACACACATAAAATCCATAAGTTATTTATAGAGGCCATTTATTACAAAGATCCCAAAATAGTAAAAATAATTATTAAAAATTCGAGTTTTAAATAACCCATATATAGCAAAGATGGCCTCCACGAAGTCATCCTCATTCAAGTCCACATCGGTTTCCATTACCGAGATGGAAAGAAATTAAAGGGTGAGTTACTTAGAACTCATCGTAACTCACTTACCACCATTATTGGGCCGATTGTCAAGATATTATGTCGGGCCCGAGCCCAATTCAGAATTCAACAATATATCATGAATTTAAAATAATTAATAATGCATGAAAATGTAATTCCCAACCCAAACCTAATATCCATCCGCTAACACCCCTGCACCAACCATCACACCGGGGATCAAGTCAACCCACCCCGCCATCACACCAATCGTAGGCATTAAGCCTTTTTATAATTGTGGCATAGCCACCGAACTAGAGGCAATAAGCCGATATTGTGGCAGAGCCACCGAACTAGAGGCAATAAGCCGATATTGTGGCAGAGCCACCGAACTAGAGGCAATAAGCCGATATTGTGGCAACTGGCCATTCTTCTCTTCATATAACCCACCCATGCAATTATACATGTACTTTAAAATATAAAATTTATTAATAATACATAACATGGAGGGTTTATCAATAATATTTCATTTGGCCCATAATTATAGCAATTTGTCTATTTAGCAGTTTAGTGGGCTTTGGCCCATTTACCGAACTAGAGTGTTATGGCTAAATTTTAACGAACTAGTGTATTTACTACCCATTTTCACTTAACTAGAGTAATTACGGCCCATTTTCACTAATTAGAGTATTTACTACCATTTTCACTAACTAGAGTATTTACGGCACCATTTTCACACGAACTAGAGTATTTACGGCCCATTTTCAACTAACACGAATCTAGAGTAATTACTACCCATTTTCACGAACTAGAGTATTTACTACCATTTTCACGAACTAGAGTATTAACCCTTCTAGCCCCTCAGCACCTAATATTAAAATATTAATTTTTACGCTTTACCGATCCAATCGCTTTTACGATTTACTTCCATACCAAATTTGAAAATAAAACTTTAGCTAAGTGGTAAATCTCATCATCTAAACACCGCAAAATGTAATTTTCCAAATTGAGTTGGTGATCTAGTCCAAATTGAGTGCTAGTAAATAATAGTATAGATAATAAAAATAACTTTTTTCTAATTTTCACATATTTTATTTTCCAAAATCATTTTTAAAATTTTTAACCAAATACGTTTTCTTCAATTTTTTCATTTTCCCAAAAAAAAAAAAGATAATGAAAATGACATTTGTTTCGTGAAACCAAATAGAGTCTAACTTTTCCACCATTCATCAAAGGAATCACATTTTCACACCCGAAAATATTAAAGGTTAAGTGCCACGACAATTATGGATATTAAATTAGAAAACCTTTATGTTTAAGCAAGTTCTAGTGTAAATTAGTAAATTTGATGGACTGCTTGACAAATAGTTAGATTTCAACTGTTAATCTCGTTGCATTAGAACTGTGTTTCTTTAGTGGGAAACATTATGATGAGGAACATTAAATTTGATGCTGATGAATTGGTTTCAGTGAACGGGTGTGGGAAGGTTATATAGAGAAGAGGCCTCATTCTCCTATGCTCATTCTCTAATTTTCTGTATTTATCTTATTTCTTCCATCTTCTTTGTAACAACCTAAAATTCGAGTATTGATTTTTATTGCATGTTTTTGATGCTTAGATTATGAAGGAAAATTTTCTTACTTCTTTTTCGTGTTTATTATAGTTCTGAAGAAGAGTATAAAATTATTCGGGAATGGAATAATTTTTAGTTTTGAGAATTTAATGAAGTGGATTAAGTGACATTAATACTTAAGTTAATTTAAGTGTCAAAGTGTAGCATAAGATGAGTAAATGGTAAGCTAGTGTTGGCGCATGAGTTGTGGCATGAGGGGAGTGGTTCGAATCCCTTGGTTAGCATCTAGATAATTTTTATTTTTGCACAAGTATAGCAAGTGTCGGCCGAGCAATATATATGGTAAGGTTGGACTTTTCATTTTTGGTAAGTAGACTAAAGGAATAAGGTAATTGTTAACTTATGGTAGGAATCAAGAAATTTTGGAAAGATAAGGGACATTAGGCATGTATCAAGGAAAAGGTTTTGAAATTATTTCATGGTCATTTGACCAATGAATTTGGACGGCATTGTGGCTAGGGGAGGTTGGTCAATATGTTACTAGCTTGGCTAGGATTAGGAATTAGTTTTGGTCATTCTTAGCTTTTGTGCAAGTTTTGCAACTCTTTCTCAACCTTTCTCTCTTGGCGAATTTGAGCTTTTGGTAAGCCTTAATCTTTTGACCATTTGGTCATTTTGCCTATCACTTTAGTATTCTTTGTATGCCTTTTCTCTTAGTGCGAAATTACCAATACCAAAAAGCCATTCCTTTTCTTTCTTCTCCCCATTGTCAATATACATTGCTCCTAAACTCATTTTTGTCTTTCTCTTTTCTTCTCTTTGAAAACCGAATCCTCATCATCATCTTTTTCTTCCATCTTTTATTTCTTTCTTTTATTTCTTTTCAATCAATACTTTCTCCAATAATTTCTCTCATGGCCGAATGTTAGTGTGCCCATAGCCGAACCATTTTCTATTTTCTTTGGTTATACATAGACGAATTCTCCATCATATCTAGACATCCTTCTCAATCCTTTCTTTTCAATCGTGGACAATAGGTAAGAATTCTTTTTAGTTTATGTTAGTTAATAGTTGTTTTGGCCCAATCTTGATGGTGGTAAGAAGGATCTCTTGGATCGAAATAATCATTCTTTCTATTAACTTTTCTTTGTTATATTTTAATGCGATAGTAGAAGATCGGAACTCAAGTGTTTGTGAGTATCATAGAACGTTGAAATCGATTTAAGGTGTTAAGGAACATTTTGGTCGATTCTCATATTGTGGAGCAAGGATCTTTGTGGTAAGGAAATCTCACCCTTAAAACCTTTAGTATTATTTTCGATATATTATTAGGTTGGATTAATGATCTTTTGTCATTGAAGACATTCAAAATAGGGAAGAAAAGGGTGGTGTATAGTGTTCTAAGAAGGAGGTTCCGTTAATCCCCTAAGTATAAGCAAAGGGCTATTTAGAAATTCGAGATTTTCCACCGGGTTAGGACGCTCATCAGGAGAATCAATTGTTTGAAGTTGTTTGTACTCCCAAAACTTTGTTTGTTCGTGGACTTTCATCGGTTAGCGAACCATCAATCGGGGAGAAACCGCAAGTAAGTAGTATCTGAAATTCGAGGGTAAAAGTTTAGATCTTATTCTAAGATTGGTTTTGTTAGTAAATTATAGCGTTTCAATTAATCGTGATGCGTATAGGTATCGACGAGCGGAAAGTCTAGTTCTCACTATAACCGGTGTGTAACTTCACACTCATTCTCGGGTTAGATATCACTCGTAAGTATTGTGATAAAATTGTAAAATAGCAAAATCGAAAAAATACGTAATTCATACTCTTGCGTAAATGCATGAAAACGGTTAAAAGCGAGAAATCTGCGAAAAACGCTAGATCGATAAATTGGGAAAGATTGCTAGTTTGTTAAATTGAATTTGAAAAAACATTAGATTGTTAAAATGGGCCAAAAATATTCTAGTTCGATATATGGGCCAAAAATATTCTAGTTCGATATATATTCTAGGGGGCCAAAAATATTCTAGTTCGATAAATGGGCCAAAAATATTCTAGTTCGATATATGTACCAAAGTTCGCTAAATTGCTAAATGAGCAAAGTACTAATTTGTTTTATGGGCCCAAATGAAATGCTTAATTATAGAGCCATTTATATTATGGATTATTTGATAAATTATTATATGGCTATATTTTGTTATGCACACATGATTGCATGGGGCGGGTATTTGATGAAGAGAAGAATGGCTGTTGCCAAAAATCTAGTTCTATGGCTCGCCACAAATTATTTTGGCTTAATGCCTCTAGTTCGGTGGCTCGCCACAAATTATTTTGGCTTAATGCCTCTAGTTCGGTGACTATGTCACAATCTAGTTCGAGAGTGCACTACAAAATTATTTTAAGGGCTTAATGCCTACGATTGGTGTGTTTGGCGGGGTGGGTTGACTTGATCCCCACAGGTGTGTTGGTTGGTATGGGGTGTGTAGCGGATGGATATTAGGCTTGGTTGGGAAATTCATTTTCATGCATTTCTATTTATTTTACTTTATATTGTTAAAATGAAATTGGGCTCAAGCCCAAGTTAATGTCTCGATGATCCGCCCAATAATGATGGTAAGTGAGTTGCACACTTGAGTTCTTAGTAACTCACCCTATTTTATTATCCATCTCGTAATGGCAATTGATGTGGACTTGGGCGGGGATGACTTGGTGGAGGCCATACTATGAGCATGGGTTTATAAGCTATGAGCTTTATTTAAATTACTTATTTTAATTATTATTTTGGGTTTGATGTAATAAGGCCTCTAATTATGTTTTTTATGGATTTTTATGTGTGGATGGATTTAATTACATTTTAAGACTTTTGCTTTGGGCTTTTGTTTAATCTATAAAGTTTTCTTAAAAATATTGAGTTTTATAACAATTTGGTCACCTTAATTATTTCTTTTAAATTTCTTTCAATTCTTTTTAAATTACTTTAAGGTTTTTGATAAATATATTCTAAATGATAAGATTTCAAATAAAGTATTTTCTTAATCTACAAATTTTAAATCTTTGGTCTTAGTTTTATTAAACTTTATTTCCAAAAGGTGTTGAAGTATTATTTTACTTTAAACATTAGAAAATTAAATGGATGTTCGATCGGTGTGACAAACCAAATCTCGTCTTAATGCATAGACCTGGTTTGGGGTGTTACATTTAATGGTATCAGAGCCAGTTTCAAAACTCGGCTGTGGTTTGGGTTCAACAACGATATTTGTTTGAGAAACAATTCAAATTTTTAGACTTTTGATTTAAAGGTAGTATGGCACCATGAGCATCCCGCACCAAGTCAAGTAAGTATTTGTATATTGATTGTTTATTATTATTATGATATGATCATAGAAACACTCTAGAACTTCTAGTTTTAGGTGTTAAAAACCGTAGAGATTGAGACAATAAGGATATGATTGCGAAAACAACTCTCTCTTTCATATCATAAAATATCATTAATAAACACTGAAATAGTATTCTGATTCATAAAACTCTTAATCAGATTAAATCGAATTAGTCATTATGAGCATTAGAGGACATGGTCGTGGACGCGGTAGACGTGGCCGTGGTAGAGGCCGAGGTGCTGCGACTGAAGCACCAAATCATATGCCGAAAATGGATGCACCTACGTCACTTGTAAGTGAGACGGGATCACAGGATCATATCGAAGAAGACAATACCTTGACACAAGCAATGCTGCGAGTCCTAGAAAGGGTCACCGAAACTAGAATTGGGCCAACAACTCGTGGGTCAATTTCGGAACGACTCAAGTCAAATAATGCAGAAGTTTTTAGAGGAGTTTTCGGTGTAGCTCCGAATGTGGCTGAATATTGGCTCGAAGCTATGGAGCGGATTATGGATGATATGGAATGCACTGTTGAGCAAAAACTGAAAGGAGCTGTGTCCTTGCTTAGAGACGAGGCGTATCAATGGTGGCTTACTGTTTGAGAAGGCACCGAAGCTGCACTGATTACTTGGGAATTCTTTAAAGCTGCCTTCCAAGGGAAATATGTTGGAATGAGTTATGTAGACGCTCAAGGAAGGAATTTTGAATCTTGTCCAAGGGAGTAAGACAAAGCGCGCAGATGAAGTCGAAGTTTTACGCTTGAGTCGCTATGCTCGGACAATAGTATCAACAGATCATGAACGTTGTGTGCGTTTCGAGGATGGGCTTAATGATGAGTTGAGGGTTCTGATTGCCCCACAACAAGTTAGAACTTTTTCCACGCTTGTAGAGAAGGCCAAGATAGCCAAGAGGCTAAGAACTCGAAACGTCGAATTGGGAAAGATTTAGAAACAAGAGAGACCACAAGAATCGGGTTCTTCAAAGAGATTTCGAAGAGGCCTCAGAATGATGAACCAGTTCAAGGTAGAGCATTGGTAACTAATAATCAAGTTCGAGATTATGCTGAATATGGAAAAAGGCATTTTGGTGAATGCTGGAGGAAAACTGGCACTTGTTACAAATACGGTTCAATGGATCACCAGTATAGAAATTACCCTCGACGTATGGATACGACTCAAGAAGTTCGTATCTTGATGCACAACAGTCGAGGTACTCAAGAATGCCGAGAGGTCGTGGACCAGGTCGTGGTGGTAATGGGGCTGGACATGGTCAAGGTGCAGCGGGTCGAGGCAATGGTCCTAGAGGTAACACAGATGCAAGACAGCCAGGGTTGGTATATACAGTCAGACGCCTCGAGGATGGCAATGCACCTGATGTGATAACTGGTACGTTTTTCATCTTTGATGTACTGTTATTGCCTTGATAGATATTGGTTCTACCCACTCGTATGTTGCTAGCACCATATCCGGAAACTTGAATTTAGAATCAAATTTTGATAGTGAGATGAAGGTAATTAGTCCTTTAGGACAGTCGGTGTTGGTAAATAAACTATTTAGAGACGTGCCCTTAGAAATTCAAGGAGAAATATTTCTGGCTAATTTGATGGAATTGCCTTTCGGTGAGTTCGATATCATTTTGGGCATGGATTGGTTGGTCAAGCACCGGGTGCAATTGGATTATCTTTGCGGATGTCAATAAGAATTGTGGAGGATAAGGAGATAGTTATGATAGGCGAGCGAAAAAATTACTTGGCAAATGTGGTATCTGCGTTAAAGGCGAAAAAGTTGGTGCGAAAAGGGTACGTAGCATTTCTAGCTTTTATTAGTGCTTTAAATGCCAAAGAGTTATTGGTAGAAGATGTGAGAACTGTAAAGGAATTTCCAGATGTATTTCCCGAAGAACTTCCTGGTATACCTCCAGATCGAAAAGTGGAATTTGGTATTGAGCTTTTGCCCGGAACGACTCCAGTGTCTTTTGCTCCTTATAGAATGGCACCAAAGGAGTTGACGGAGCTTAAAGCTCAAATTCAAGAATTATTGGATCGAGGTTTTATTCGACCGAGTGTGTCTCCATAGGGAGCACCGATTTTGTTTGTTAAGAAGAAAGATGGGTCGATGCGTATGTGCATTGATTATAGGCAATTGAATAAGCTGACGATCAAAAATAGGTATCCTCTGCCAAGAATTGATGACCTGTTTGATCAATTGAAGGGAGCTTCAGTATTTTCCAAAATTGATTTGAGGTCGGGTTATCACCAGCATAAGGTGAAAGAAGCGGATATTCACAAAATGGCATTTCGAACTCGTTATGGACACTATAAGTTTTTGGTGATGCCGTTTGGGTTGACCAATGCACCAGCTGCATTTATGGATATGATGAACCGGGTCTTTCAACCATTTTTAGACCGGTTTGTAGTAGTATTCATAAATGACATTTTGGTATATTCAAGGTGTGAAGAAGAGCATGACTCACATTTGCGAATTGTATTGCAGTTGCTTCGAGATAATCAACTGTATGCCAAATTCAGTAAATGTGAATTCTGGTTAAGAGAGGTGACTTTCTTGGGTCATGTGGTATCAGTCGAAGGAACAAGGTGGATCCTCGAAGATTGAGGCGGTATTGGATTGGAAACCACCAAAGTCGATGAGTTGAGATTCGGAGTTTCTTGGGTTTGGTGGTTACTATAGATGCTTTGTTGAGGGGTTTTCATTGATTTCTGCACCCCTAACTAAGCTTTTGCAAAAGGGAGTACCATTTATATGGACTGATAAGCAACAAGAAAGTTTCGAGAAATTGAAGAAGATTTTGACTAAGCTCCAAGATCGATTCAACCCGAGGTGGAAAGGAGTTTACAATTTCTTCGTGATCGTCACATACGAAGTTTAGGCTACGTATTGATGCAAAATGGGAAAGTGGTGGCTTATGCTTCTCGTCACCGAGACCACAAGAAGTAAACTACCCTACTCATGATTTGGAGTTAGCGGTAGTGTTTGCTTTAAAGATTTGGAGGCATTATCTTTATGGTGAAAAGTCTATCATCTATACGGATCACAAGAGTCTTAAGTATCTTCTTACTCGTAAGGAATTAAACTTGAGACAACGAAGATGGGTGGAGTCATAAAGGACTATGATTTCTCAATCGAGTATCATCCAAAAAGGCTAATGTGGTAGCAGACGCGTTAAGTCGTAAGGTGGTAATTGAATTGAGAGCAATGTTTGCCCATTTGAGTTTGTATGAGGATGGTAGTCTGTTACCGAAACTTCAAGTGAAGCCTCTGTGGTTAGAACAAATCAAGGAAAAACAAATATTAGATAAAAAGTTGGGACCTTTACTTCAGCAAGTTGAAAATAGTAAAATAGAGGATTTTGGAATAAACACTAAGGTGTGTTGTGCTTTCGTGGAAGAGTTTGTATGCCTAAGGACTCGGATCCGAGGCAAATGATTCTACAGAGGCGATAGTAGCCCTTATGCTATGCACCCGGAGGAAATAAGATGTATCGGGATCTTCGTGAATGTATTGGTGGCCATAGTTGAAGCGTGAAATTTCGAGTTTGTGGGAAAATGTTTAACTTGTCGCAAGTGAAGGCGAGCATCAATTGCCGTCGAGTTTATTACACCAGAAAAGATTCCTCTTTGAAATGGGAGCGGATAACAATGGATTTTGTTAGTGGGTTACCTTTAACACCTACTAAGAAAAATTCTATTTGGGTAATTATTGATCGCTTGACTAAGACCGCTCATTTCCTACCGGTTCGACGGATTACTCGTTATGAAGTTGGCAAAGTCAGTATGTATCTAAAATTGTGAGGTTGCATGGGGTACCGTATCTATTATATCGATAGGGATCCTAGGTTTACATCACGATTTTGGAAAGCTTTGCATGAAGCTCGGGAACAAAGCTAAACTTTAGTACGGCTTTTCATCCTCAAATGATGGTCACGGAGAGAGTGATTCGATTCTAGAAGACATGTTAAGGGGTTGTGCGATTGACTTCAAAGGTAGTTGGGAGGATTTTCTATCGCTGGTAGAATTTATGATAACAACAACTATCGCCTAGCATTCAGATGGCACCTTACGAGGCATTGTATGGTCGTAGGTGTTGTTCTCCTATTTGTTGGACTGAGTTGGGCGAACGGCAGATGTTAGGTCCTGAGATGATTTCTGAAACGGAAGAGAAAGTAAAGGTTATTCAAGCACGATTAAAGGAAGCTTCGGATAGACAAAAGTCGTATGCAGATCTGAAGCATAGGGATATCGAGTATGCTGTGGGGGATCAAGTTTTCTTGAAGGTCTCACCTTGGAAAAAGATTTTCAGGTTTGGAAAGAAGGGCAAGTTAAGTCCTAGGTACATTGGACCATATCGTGTGATGAAGCGTGTTGGTCCAGTGGCTTATCAGATTGAGTTACCTCCGGAATTGAGTCAAATTCATAATGTTTTTCATGTTTTCATGCTGAGGCGTTATAGATCGGATCCTTCGCACATAGTACTGGTAGAAGAATTGGAGTTGAATTCGACTTGTCTTTTGAGGAGGAACCAAAGGAAATCTTAGACCGAGATGTTAAGGTGCTAAGAAAGAAAACCGTGCTGTTGGTCAAAGTTTTATGGCGTAATCACGGAGCGAAGGAAGTTACGTGGGAGCCTGAGGATGCAATTCGGCAACAATACCCTCACCTCTTTCAACTAGGTAAATTTCGAGGACGAAATTTTCTTTAAGGAGGGTAGAGTTGTAACACCCTAAAATTCGAGTATCGATTTTTATTGCATGTTTTTGATGCTTAGATTATGAAGGAAAATTTTCTTACTTTTTTCGTGTTTATTATAGTCCTGAAGAAGAGTATAGAATTATTCGGAATGGAATAATTTTTAGTTTTGAGAATTTAATGAAGTGGATTAAGTGACATTGATACTTAAGTTAATTTAAGTGTCAAAGTGTAGCATAAGATGAGTAAATGGTAAGGTGGTGTTGGCGCATGAGTTGTGGCATGAGGGGAGTGGTTCAATCCCTTGGTTAGCATCTAGATAATTTTATTTTGCACAAGTATAGCAAGTGTCGGCCAAGCAATATATATGGTAAGGTTGGACTTTTCATTTTTGGTAGGTAGACTAAAGGAATAAGGTAATTGTAAACTTATGGTAGGGAATCAAGAAATTTTGGAAAGATAAGGGGACATTAGGCATGTATCAAGGAAAAGTTTTGAAATTATTTCATGGTCATTTGACCAATGAATTTGGACGACATTGTGGCTAGGGGAGGTTGGTAGAATATGTTAGTAGCTTGGCTAGGATTAGGAATTAGTTTTTGGTCATTCTTAGCTTTTTGTGCAAGTTTTGCAACTCTTTCTCAACCTTTCTCTCTTGGCCGAATTTGAGCTTTAGGTAAGCCTTAATCTTTTGACCATTTGGTCATTTTTGCCTATCACTTTAGTATTCTTTGTATGCCTTTTCTCTTAGTGCCGAAATTACCAATACCAAAAAGCCATTCCTTTTCTTTCTTCTCCCCATTGCCAAATATACATTGCTCCTAAACTCATATTTTGTCTTTCTCTTTTCTTCTCTTTGAAAATTAAATCCTCATCATCATCTTTTTCTTCCATCTTTTATTTCTTTCTTTTATTTCTTTTCAATCAATACTTTCTCCAATAATTTCTCTCATGGCCGAATGTTAGTGTGCCCATAGCCGAACCATTTTCTCTTTTCTTTGGTTATACATAGCCTAATTCTCCATCATATCTAGACATACTTCTCAATCCTTTCTTTTCAATCGTGGACAATAGGTAAGAGTTCTTTTAGTTTATGTTAGTTAATAGTTGTTTTGGCGAATCTTGATGGTGGTAAGAAGGATCTCTTGGATCGAAATAATCATTCTTTCTATTAACTTTTCTTTGTTATATTTTAATGCAATAGTAGAAGATCTAACTCAAGTGTTCGTGAGTATCATAGAACATTGAAATCGATTTAAGGTGTTAAGGGAACGTTTTGGTCGATTCTCATATTGTGGAGCAAGGATCTTTGTGGTAAGGAAATCTCACCCTTAAAACCTTTAGTATTATTTTCGATATATTATTAGGTTGGATTAATGATCTTTTGTCATTGAAGACATTCAAAATAGGGAAGAAAAGGGCGTGTATAGTGTTCTAAGAAGGAGGTTCCGTTAATCCCCTAAGTATAAGCAAAGGGCTATTTCGGAATCCGAGATTTTCCACCGGTTGCGGACGCCATTCGAGGAGAATCAATTGTTTGAAGTTGTTCGTACTCCGAACCTTTGTTTGTTCGTGGACTTTCATCTGTTAGAGAACCATCAATCGGGAGAAACCGCAAGTAGAAGTAGTACGAAATTCGAGGGTAAAAGTTTAGATCTTATTCTAAGATTGGTTTTGTTAGTAAATTATAGCGTTTTAATTTATCGTGATGCGTATAGGTATCGACGAGCCGGAAAGTCTAGTTCTCATTATAACCGTGTGTAACTTCACACTCATTCTCGTTAGATATCACTCCGTAAGTATTGTGATAAAATCGTAAAAATAGCAAAATCGAAAAAATACATAGTAATTCATACTCTTGCGTAAATGCATGAAAACAGTTAAAAGCGAGAAATCATGAAAACCTGCTAGATCGATAAATTGGGCGAAAGATTGCTAGTTTGTTAAATTAATGAAAAAAGCATTAGATTGTTAAAATGGGCCAAAATATTCTAGTTCGATATATGGGCCAAAAATATTCTAGTTTGATATATGGGCCAAAAATATTCTAGTTCAATATATGGGCCAAAATATTCTAGTTCGATAAATGGGCCAAAAATATTCTAGTTCGATATATGTACCAAAGTTCGCTAAATTGCTAAATGGGCAAAGTATTATTTTGTTTTATGGGCCCAAATGAAATGCTTAATTATAGACCCATTTATATTATGGATTATTTGATAAATTATTATATGGCTATATTTTGTTATGCACACATGATTGCATGGGGCGGGTATTTGATGAAGAGAAGAATGGCTGTTGCCAAAAATCTAGTTCGGTGGCTCGCCACAAATTATTTTGGCTTAATGCTCTAGTTCTATGGCTCGCCACAAATTATTTTGGCTTAATGCCTCTAGTTTGGTGACTATGTCACAATCTAGTTCGATAGTGCACTACAAAATTAATTTAAAGGCTTAATGCCTACGATTGGTGTGTTTGGCGGGTGGGTTGACTTGATCCCCACAGTGTGTTGGTTGGTTGCGGGGTGTGTAGCGGATGGATATTAGGCTTGGTTGGGAAATTCATTTTCATGCATTTCTATTTATTTTACTTTATATTGTTAAAATGAAATTGGGCTCAAGCCCAAGTTAATGTCTCGATGATCCGCCCAATAATGGTGGTAAGTGAGTTGCACACCGAGTTCTTAGTAACTCACCCTATTTTATTATCCATCTCGTAATGGCAATTGATGTGGACTTGGGCGGGGATGACTTGGTGGAGGCCATACTACGAGCATGGGTTTATAAACTATGAACTTTATTTAAATTACTTATTTTAATTACTATTTTGGGTTTGATGTAATAAGGCCTCTAATTATGTTTTTATGGATTTTTATGTGTGGATGGATTTAATTGCTTTTAAGACTTTTGCTTTGGGCTTTTGTTTAATCTATAATGTTTTCTTAAAAATATTGAGTTTTATAACAATTTTGGTCACCTTAATTATTTCTTTTAAATTTCTTTCAATTCTTTTTAAATTACTTTAAGGTTTTTGATAAATATATTCTAAATGATAAGATTTCAAATAAAGTATTTTCTTAATCTACAAATTTTTAAATCTTTGGTCTTAGTTTTTGTTAAACTTTATTTCCAAAAGGTGTTGAAGTATTATTTTACTTTAAACATTAGAAAATTAAATGGATGTTCGATCGGTGTGACAAACCAAATCTCGTCTTAACGCATAGACCTGGTTTTGGATGTTAGATTCTTCTTTGGTTTGTTCTATAAGAGAGAAAAGTTAAGAAGTGATTTGCATGGAAGGAGAAAACAGTATATCAACTTAAGTGATTGAGGTTTAGTAAACTGGTAATATTTCTAAACTTTTTTGTATCTTTTGATTGAAGAAAAGAGAAGGAAAATTGAATATTTTAGTTTAATTCATCGAGCTTGTACTGAGATAATTAGGGTTGTAGCTAACCTTTAAAATCTCTTTCTGCATGCAAATGAATTATAGTTTTCTTACATATGGATGCCTTCATTTTGATCTTTATATGATTTTTATGTTTAGCTAACCGAGAAGAATGAAGCTTAGGTGATAGGAAAAAGCTAAGCATGTGTAATCGGTACTAGCTTTTAGGTATTTTGCTAGTGAGTTCTAAACTCAATTTCTCTTTGGTTATTTTATTTGTTTTAGTATTGTGTTGTTTGGGTATGTTTGACTTTGCGATTTGCTGATGATGGAGAATTATTCTATGGTGGGATGCTTGTTGTATCGTTGATGCATGTTTAGTGTTGAGATGCAAATGCATGTTTGGCTATAAGTATAAGTTGGTTTTCTTGAGCTATTGCTAGTAAAGTCATATTGAATATGATATTGTTGAATGGTCAGTTAACTGAAACGTATGGTATGATTTTCCTTGAGTTATTAAATAACATGGTTAGTTGAATACTTGTTATATGTCAATTGTGTAAATAAATGATATGCGGAGTATGGAAGGATGTAAGGCAGATGAAAGATGAAGAAATGTTATCTTGTTCATTTTGTACGAAATGTTATCTGGCTTTCCTCATTATGTGGCTTTCCTCATTATAATGTTTCCTACATGTTATCTGGTTAGTTAAATGATATGCATGATATTTGGTTTTATGGAGGTTCAGTTGGATTGTACGGAGATATATGCACATATGTATATGAAAACCCTACGTAGGTTCTCCTAAGTATGAGACTATGCGTAGTCTACAGCTCAAAGCCTCATTTATGTTAGCAAGCCCTATGGCCATGGGCACATGCAAGATAAGGCGTCCTTTAGACTTATCTCATTATTTAAGTTACGATAGTCCACTACCTTGTTCTCTAAGCTTCATGACAAAGTTATACTTGGAAATTTCTCCATGCGAAAGTCCGAGGAGCAGTTCACGTATATGAATATGCATATATATGTAAATACTCGTTTATGAATCCATATGTATGAGTCCACTATATATGAGTTCGCATCCGTGAATCTTCTTTATGAATCCATATGTATGACAATCTATTGGATTTATCTTTATAAATTATATAACACCCCTAACCCACATTCATCACCGGAATAAGGTTTTGGAGCATTACCGATCAAACAGACATAATTTCAATGCATTTCATATCATATAATATTCAAGTCAAAGCCAATCAAACTCTTACATATTGTCCCTTATTCGAGCCCTCGAGGCCCAAATTACATGTTAGAAACAAGTCAGGAAAAATTTGAAAACTCAGAGAATTTTTCGAAAAATAATAAAAAATTTTCAAAGCTGCAGGGTTCACACGCTCGTGTGGTCAGGCCATATGTCTCACATAGTCCAGTCACACGCCCGTGTGTTTGGCCGTGTGGACTCAAAATGTACCTTTAACAACAAGTTTACCTTTCCTTGCAAGCTTAGACAATAAGCAACTCAAAAATCATTCGTTTAACCAATTCAAAACACAATCAAACTCATCCAAATCATATCAAACAAACATCCTAGGTGCCTAACCAATGTACCCTCATAGGTACCACAATTATATCATCATTTCATACCATTTAAAGATCATTCAAATCCAATTTATAACCATGCCAAATTCATTCAAATCCAATTTATAACCATGCCAAATTCAATTTACTTTGCCTAATTCATGTTCATTGAAACATTAACTTAAACATGTCATAACATGACCTCAAACATAAACACATATTATATGTATATAACCAACCAATATTAAATTTATAATCCCATTTACTTTACAATCAATCCAAAAAATAATTATTAGTTAGAAACCTTAGGTAAATACCGACACAAAAGGATAAAATATCACCACATTTGAGATCGGGACCGTTGTTGGATGCTAAATCGGTGATCAAAATTAAGTACCTAACCCGCGCACGGAAAACAAAGCCGTATGCTGAGTAAAAACTCAGTGGTATTTCTATAATCCGAATATTTAAAAGTAAGATAATATAATATGCACATTTAATCATACAATAACAGTAACCATTCAATTAATCAATTCATAAAACAAATTAATCATAACATATTTAATTCTCATCATTTGTTATCTCAAATAGCTTTTCACGATATGATACACAATTTATATGTCTCATTTCCATTTCACATTCGGTATTATCCAATACCATTCATAATATCACTTCATTTAATTATCCCTATTAACACGACTCGGACTCAGACGGATACAAGGATCCAACCAAAACACACTAGTTTGGTACCCAGAACCTCATCAGATAATTCGAAGCAATAAGTTGACACCCAGTGTCTCATGGGCTAAACTGAAGTCAATTGGCACCTAGTGCCTCATCGAATTAATTCGAAGTAATAAATTGACACACAGTGTCTCATCGACTTGAAGTCAAAGTAATCCCTGAACTCTTCCAATCCTATAGCATGCCATCTATATTCGACTCAGCTCGATACAGTTAATAGGGTTTTAATTCACAATTCAAATGCAACAATATCCAATATTCAAATGCAACATTATTCACATATCCATATAATTTCAATTAAATATCAAAATGCTAAAGACTCACCTCAATCACTTACCATAAACATTTAATCAAAATACAACAATTAATAATTAAATTCGGATTATAGAAAAACAAACCAAAAATTTCGAGCTATTCCTCGTCGACTTTATCTTTTCCCTTTTTAGTTAAAGATTTCGGCACAACATTAGCTACGGAATTAAATCAAATAAAATTCATTAAAACAACACAATTCAATATCATATTTAATATTTCAATTTTTACTCAATATTTGCCTAAATTCCAATTTAGTCCCTTAACCGAGACTAACTTTATTTTCTTTTCACAATTAATTATATATTTTCATTCAATTTCCACCTTAAACTAGATTTAACTCTCTAATTTCACTTCAATCCCTAAATTTCAAAATTTTCACAATTTAGTCCTCGTTATTCAAAATTTATAATTTATTCTACAATTCAATCCTTTTTCATTTCTAACTTAAAATCTATCAATTTAATCCCTAATACTAAAATTATTCAACATATACAACACTTACAAACTCAAAAAATTCTAAAATTTTGACATGAGTCGGGTAGTATTTAATATCGGGATTCTAAAAACGTAAAAATTACAGGAAAAAGGGGACTAAAATAACTCACCAATTGAGCTTTGAACTTTGAAACCCTAATTTCTCCTTTATTTCTTTTCCTTTTTCTTTACTTTCTTTCCATTTCTGCTTTCACTTCTATCTTTGTTTCTTTTCTATTTCTTTTATCTATTTATTTATTCTTATTATATAATATATATAATATATATACTTAAACATTAAGATATAATATTATAATATTATAATATATATATTAACATTAAATTTTATAAATATCTATGTTATGCCACCTCATTTAAGGAAAATGTCATAATTGCCTCTTTAGTCCCTTTAATTTTTCTTTAATCTATAATTCAACTTTTACCCTATATGCAATTTAGTATTTTTTTCCTAATTACTCTTAATTCATGCAAATTCACCTAACCAAAACATAATTAACTACACAACTAACTTCATAAAAATATAAATATTTACGAGTCTGACACTTTCTGGCATCGTGACTATCGGGTCGTTACAAATTCAAGCTATGAAAGACTGTTGATCTTATGTTCATATTTCAAGCTAAGAGTTCAACAAGACTATCTTTCACAAGAGTTAGTATAAACTAATATCCAAGCAAGAGATCGAATGGGATTGCTTTTATGATCAAGTTATGAGAAGTTCGTAGAAATTATTTTTCTCAATCCAAAACTGCATAAATCATCTTTCATGTAGGTCTACGCCAATGACTATCGTTAAATCGAGAGTCCATAGTAACTATCCACCAAACAAGAGTTTGGTTGTGACTATTATTTAAGATTAAGTTCACAAGTAAGAATTTGCATATATGAATCTGTGATTATGATTCCACATATTAATGTTCGCAAGTATAGTCTGCAAGTATGTATTCGCCAAGCTCGAGTCCGTGTAGATAATACTTTATGTGTAAATCCACATGTAGCCAAGTGTGAATCTCCATGCATGAGTTTTCTGGAATTAGTCCACTGTGATACCCCAAACTCGAGCTAGACGTTATGGCCAAATCTGGCGATGTCACATGATAGTGCTTTAGAATTTGCAATGACATTAAGACCATTTCTCTGTTTGTACCACTTTTTATTATCTTATGCTAACTTCAAAAATGTGTCATTTATTTTCAATCATTATCCATTTTCAAAACGTTATACTTTGCGGAAGCTTTTAAAATAGTTTGCGAATTTGTGAGTATTTTGATAAAATGTTTGTTTGTTTTGAAAACTCGAGTTTTCCTATTAATAGTAGTAAAACCATAAACGTTGCAAATCCCAAAATTTAAAAAAAATACGTAATGGCCATAATTACATTAAAATTTGCCAAATAAAAACTAAAACCAGGATAAGTATAAACTATAAATCTATCGTGAGGCAGTAGCAGTGGTCACTACCGAGTCTTCTGCTGCACTGATCCGTCTAACACTGGGGATTACTTGGACAGATTAAATAGAAAAGGGTGAGTTTTGCAACTCAGTGTGTAACGCCCACAGATATCAAACGTACAGAGTAATCACCAAAAATCAGACATCACAGACTGGGCAGGAGCCCACTACAGAAATAGTTTGGGCCTTATCCCACTCGGATGCTGAATCAAATATATGTGTAATAGGGCATTATCCCAATCAGATACAGAATCATAAATATATTAGGGCCTCAACCCAATCAGATATAGAATGCAGATCAGAATATCAGAATCCTACCCACTAGCCTCTACACACCATCTCCGTCCAGCTCTACACACCATGTGGGGATATAATCAACCCACCCATCCCTACACACCATACTGTACCGAAATGCGGCACATAAATAGAATAACGCAGCTGAGCTACCAGATAACAAGCTTAAAGCCTTTCAGACACTTTCTCTAAAATATCATCAACCCTCCCCGATGCAATGCAACATACCAAATATGACATGCAACATTCAAATAACATATCATACATTAAGTTTAGTACAAATATCATACTCAGTCAGCCACCATATAATCAGATCACATAAATAGGGGTCTAAGTAATGCTTACTGACCCTACAGTAGGTCCACATTTGACTTGGACGACCCGTGCAACCTTACAAATCATTTCAAAAATGGGCTCACACGCCTATGTGGCCTGCTCATGTGGGCCCACACGCTCTTATGACCCACACGCCCACATTGGCCTTGGCCGTGTAGATCACACGGCCTGGCCCAAATTCTACACGCCCGTGTGGTTCACCTGTGTGACCCAAACGACCTAATAGGTAAAGCTCGTGTGTCGTACACGGCCGTGTCACTTGCGCACAGCCTGGCTCGTTGGTCACACGGCTATGTTGTGGCTAACAACCTTGCACATAGCCTACCACACGGCCGTGTGGTGTTGACAGAAACATTTTTTGGCTTTCGCCAATTTTTGTTTTCTGTGTTTTCGGGTACACACCTAGTGTTGATTTGAAGCAAAAACACTCCCGAGACCACACGCACCTAAAAATCAGAATACCATCACCCAATTTCAGTCAATACTTCCAACTTAAGAAAATTAATCCACCAACTAAACTTCATAATACCCAACACGTATTCATAATCTTACCACTAACGAAGACTCCTAATGCTCCATTTACTGCAGGAGTTCCCACCGATTCCTGCCCTTCACCTGATATCGAGAGAAACAACACAAACTCTCACGTTCAGAACTTGTCAAAACAATACTAAGTTTCTACTAATACACGACTTACCGAACGAGCGAAAACCAACGCTGAACAAAAGAAGATGGATTGGAAAGAAGAAATCGAAAGGGAAAAATGGATGGGGAAGTAGATTTTCGACAGAAGAGTTGGGGAGATGACAAAAAGTTGGAAAAGAAATAATGGGGAGATAAGAGAAAAGAATTTGAAATCAAAAAGAAAATAATTTTGATAACTCCCCATTATCCCACTATTCTCTTATCCTCAACCACCTCAGAATTTCAGTTCACTAAAACTCTTTTAGTCGAATGAGCAAAATAAAACTATCCCATGCTCGTGCAGGGATTCAAACACAATACCTCATGCAATCAAACACTCCACTTAACCACCAGACCAGCAAACCCATTCTGATATCATTTTACCAACAATAACTTAAAAGCCTACCGACCACAGTGAGAGCTTTATTTGTAACACCCCAAACTCGGCCTAGACGTTATGACCGGATCTGGCATGTCACATTGAAGGGTTGTATAAAAACTTGTGTGTTCGTTAAAAAAATTTGTTTTCTTTTTGAAAGCTTCGAGCTTTGTTGCTTATGAAAACCCTATTTGTCTTTATGGTTTTCTTATAAAAATGTTATTGTTACTGTCATTGTTGAAAAACTTTGCTTACAATTGAAATGAGATTCAGTGATTTGCAAAAATGTGATATTGAAAACCAAAATTGTAGTTTTTGGAAAAATCTCAAGTTTTATCGTTCATAATTGAAAATAACCGAAATGAAAGTTTAAAAGAAAAATTAAGTCCAACTTGCAGTAATGTCGTTCTCTCATTCTCAAAAAATTTTAAACGCTTCCACGCCCAAAGCCCAATGGGCCTAATTCTACTAGGCCTAAATTCGGGTCGTTACAAATCTACCCCCTTAAAGAAATTTCATCCTCGAAATTTCCAACTAACGAAACGATTGCACATCCTAACCTAGCACACTACGCTCTCGCTGCGCACTCTAATCTTAATAACACAAGCACGCACCACACTATTTATCCATCAGAGCGGATGGAAATCACACTCAAATAACTATAGTCAATACAACATGCAACAAAGCATAGTATCAGGAACTTACGGTTTGGTGCCGGAGACTCAGTGTGCCATACTTCCAGTAACACTATCACTTTTCTAAAACAAAAGTTAAACATATTTTGAAAAAAAAATTTAAACCCATTCCACAGCTGAGTTTTGCAACCGAGCTCTGATACCATAAAATGTAACACCCCAAACCCGCTAGACATTATGACCGGATCTGGCATGTCACATAGAAGGGTTGTATAAAAACTTGTGCGTTCGTTAAAAAAAATTATTTTCTTTTTGAAAGCTTCGAGCTTTGCTGCTTATGAAAACCCTATTTGTCTTTATGGTTTTCTTATAAAAACGTTATTGTTACTGTCATTGTTGAAAAACTTTGCTTACAATCAAAATGAGATTCAGTGATTTGCGAAAATGTGATATTTGAAAACCAAAATTGTAGTTTTTTGAAAAATTTTGAGTTTTATCGTTTATAGTTGAAAATAATCAAAATGAAAGTTTAAAAGAAAAATTAAGCCCAACTTGCAGTAATGTCATTCTCTCATTCTCAAAAAATTTTAAACGCTCCCACGCCCAATGCCCAATGGGCCCAATTCTACTAGGCCCAAATTCGGGTCGTTACATTATTCATAAAAAAGCCAAAATTTACCCAAGTTGTGACTTGAACTTGGGATCTCCCACACACATCCAGAATACATAAGCACTAAAGCAGATAGATATTATGTCAATTAATTTCAAAAACACATACAGATATTTTTATGCTCCAAAATTACATAAGCCGGAATTAAAGAAATTTGGGGCGTTACAACTCTATCCGTCTAAAAGGAAATTTCATCCTCAAAATTTTACCTGATCAGAAAAGGTAAGGATACTACTGACGCATCGAATCCTCTGGCTCCCAAGTGGCCTCCTTAGTTCTATGATTCCGGCACAGTACTTTCACTAAGGGGATAATTTTCCTTTGTAGAACCTTAATTTCATGATCTAAAATCTGAATAAACTCTTCCTCAAACATCATATCCGGCCTCACCTCTATCTCTTCAATAAGAACAACATGCATGGGATCAGAGTGGTAGCGTCTCAACATTGAGACGTGAACACATCATGAATGTTATCCAACTCCGGAGGAAGTTCCAACTGATATGTGACTCGCCCCACTCGTTTCAAAATAGGATATGGTCCAATAAATTGAGGGCTCAGCTTACCCTTGTGGCTGAACCTCAAGATCTTCTTCCATGGCGAGACCATGAGAAAAACTAAGTCCCTCACAGAATACTCAATATCATTTCTCTTCAGATTAGCATAGGAATTCTACCCATCAGATGCCTCTTTCAGTCGATCTTGAATCAATCGGACATTATCTTCAGTTTCAGAAACCAATTCTGGACCCAGAAAACGTCGCTCACCCAACTCAGTCCAACATTATAGAGTGCGACACTTACGACCATATAGGGCCTCGTAAGGTGCCATTTGAATGCTAGACTGATAGCTATTATTTTAGGTGAACTCTGCCAACGGTAAAAACTCCTCCCAGCTACCTCAAAAATCTATAACACAGCTCCTCAACATATCCTCCAGTACTTGAATCACCCTCTCCGACTGACCATCTGTCTGAGGATGGAAAGGAGTACTGAAGTCCAACCTTAAACCCAGAGCTTCATGCAATTTCTTCCAAAACTGAGACTTGAAGCGAGGATCCCTATTGGAGATGATTGAGACAGGAACCACATGCAGTCTCACTATTTCAGATATATATAGTTTAGCCAATTTCTAGAGGGAAAAGTTTGTCCTGACCAAAATTAAGTTAGCAGACTTGGTCAATTGATCCACGATGACCCAGATAGAATCCTTTTTAGTGGGTGTTAAAGGCAACCCACTAACGAAGTCGATAGTTACTCATTCCCATTTCCACATCTGTATCTTTACCGACTGCAATAGCCCCGAAGGCAACTGATGCTCAGCCTTAACCTGCTGACAAGCCAGACAATTAGCAACGAAGTTAGTTACCTCACGCTTCAACCCTGGCCACCAGTACAACTCTTAGAGATCTTGGTACATCTTGTTCCTCCAGGATGCATAGCATAGGGACTACTATACGCCTCCCTCAAAATCGACTGTCGCAACTCCTCATCACTCGATACACAAGTCTGACTGCGTAAACAAAGTACCCCATCACTATTAATCCTAAAATCAGTAGCATCGCTAGTCTCAATCTGACGAAAATGCAACTCAAGAGACTTATCCCCCATCTGTTTATCTCTAATCTGATCAATCCATGTAGGCTTAACCTGAAGTTCCACTAACAGACTCACATCATCGAATAAATTAAGTCGAGCGAACATAGCTCTCAAATCGATCATAGCCCTACAGCTCAAAGCATCAGCCACCATATTGGCCTTACCAGGATGGTACTCAATGGTAGAGTCAAAATCCTTAAGTAGTTTCACCCATCTACGCTGCCTAAAGTTTAACTCCTTCTGAGTGAGGAGATATTTGAGGCTTTTATGATCAGTGTAGATAGTACACTTCTCATCGTACAGGTAGTGCCTCCAAATCTTTAAAGAGAAGACTACAGCAACTAGTTCCAAATCATGAGTAGGATAGTTTACCTCATGTGTCTTAAGCTAACGTGACGCATAAGCTACAACCTTACTGTCTTACATCAGTATGCAACCCTAACCCACATGCGACGCATCACTGTATACAACGAAATCCTTCCCAAATTCAGGTTGTATCAGAATCGAGCTTGAGTCAAAATAAATTTGAGTTTCTCGAAGCTCTCTTGTTGCTTATCAGTCCAGACAAAGGGAACTCCCTTATGTAGAAGCTTGGTTAACGGTGCTGCGATCAAGGAGAACCCTTCTACGAAGCGTCGATAATAACCTACCAGCACTAAAAAGCTATAGATTTTAGACACATTCTTCGGTTGTTTCCAATCCAACACAGCCTCAATCTTACGAGGATCAACACGAATCCCCTCTGCAGAAACCATATGTCCCAAAAAGAATACTTCCTAGAGCCAGAACTCACACTTACTGAACTTCGTATACAACTATTTCTAACGAAGAGTATGTAGTACCACTCTGAGATTCGCATCATGCTTATCCTCTGTCTTAGAATACACTAGGATTTCATCGATGAATACCACCACAAACTGGTCTAGATAAGGCTGAAACACACAGTTCATCAAATCCATAAATGTTACTGATGCATTGGTTAACCCAAAAGGCATAACCAGGAATTCGTAATGTCCATAATGAGTCCTAGATGTCGTCTTATACACATCAGCCTCCTTAACCCTTAATTGATGATATCCTAAACATAGATCAATCTTGGAGAATGATAAACCGTAAAAGTAACATATTTTAGGCCCACATTTAGTATGCTTTTGGATGATTTAGCCCTTGATTTATGTAAAAAGGTGCTCTTAATCCTTTCTTTTCATGTTTTTACTCAGGAAGGCACCCGAGGACGAAAAGAACAAGAAACGGGCTTAAAATGGGCCAATTTGGGCCAATGAAAAAATTAACACGGCCTGGACTTCAAGCCACACACCCATGTCTCAAAATTAACTAAGACACGACCATGCCACGATTTACACGGCCGTGCCCCAACCGAAAGAATCGAGACACGGCCTAAAAATAATTTACACGGGCATGTACCATGGCCGTGCCCCTACCGCAAGAGAGAGCAATTTCACTCAGATTTGGATACTTTGAGGCAAAGAAACACATTCCAAAGCCTATTCAAACACCGAGTAGGAAGTGTACTTGAATCGGGACACTTAGAGGCCAAGTAAAGCATTCCAAAAGTCTATATAAACACCCTAAGTTTAACCTTATGAGGGACGTTCAGTGAGGCCAAAGAGTCGAAGCCAGAGCAGTTCAATTCAGGGAATTACTTGAAGATAGCCAGTTGATCCATCTCAAGGAGCCGGAATTCTACTCAAGACGGCAGATTTCTCCTTCAATTCCTTCAGGGGGTTTTAGGGATTTCTTATGTTTTGTTTTATCTTTTCTCTTGAGATGTTTTCATTATACATTATGAACTAAACCCTTCAGATACTTGAAGGGGATGAAAACTAGATGAATCTTGTTATTGTTTTCTGAATTATATGATAAATACTTAGTTTGTTCTTAATTGTGCATGCTTAATCCAAATATGATGTGCTTAGGTGGAGGAGGAATAGACCTCGCTTAAGAGTAGTCTATCATAATCAAACGGAGTTGATCGTATGCCTAGAGATAGGGTAACAAAATTTTGCTGAATTAGGGTGAAACCTAATATGAGAGTCCATAGATCGATTTACTGCTATTCTAGGGGTTATTATAAAAGAACGAGAGTTCCACTAATTAACCTAGGGTTAGACATTATTCGCCTTGAGAGAGGGTTTAATATACGTTAAGGAGTCTTCAAACTAAGTGAATAAATCGTATGTTCAGTGTTAAATAACAAGTGAAGTCTAGGTGGATTCTTCCTGAGGGTATCGCCGTGATCAACTGAGTTTTTCATCAAGTTATTTCCCAATTTGTTCTTTTTGTCTTTGTGTCTTTAGCTTAGTAGTCGTTAAATTAGATTAAATCAATCAATCACTCCATCTTTTAGGCTAAATAATAAAAAGAAAGTGAGTATTAGTACTTTTAATTCCTTTAGGTTCGACAATCCGGTCTTGCCTAAGCTATACTACTGTTCGATAAGTACACTTGCCTATAATCGTTGTCAGAGTTAGTTTCCAAGTTTGATCATATTCTTTATAAAATTTAAAACTCGACAAAACAACGATCAAGTTTTTTGGCGCCGTTGTCGGGGAACTAAAATATTAACAAAGCTCTATTTTATTACTTTAGCCATTATTTTTATTTTTATTTTTATTCCGTAATTTTTTTATTTTATTGTTTTTACTAATTTTCTTTCTTTCTTTTCCAGTAGGTACCTCTAGTTTATGACTAGAAGGAGCCCAAGAGGACCACTAGTATACGATAGTGATATCGAAGCTACCACACGTAAGAATCGTACAGAGAAATCAGACGAGCCCTAAATAACACAGAGGAAGATCAAGAAGACAGGTCCAATCCTACTGAAGTCCTACTGAAGGGATGGACGAGAATAACCCACTAGCACAATGTTTGATTATGCTAAACCTTATTTGACAGGAGCGAAATCGAGTATTGTTAGGCCTACTATAGCCGCTAATAATTTTGAATTAAATCCTAACACAATACAAATGATTCAACAGTTTGTTCAATTTGATGGTTTGCAGGATGAAGATCCAAACACTCATATAGCTAATTTCTTAGAGTTCTGTGATACCTTCAAAATAAATGGCATTTCTGATGATGCCATACGTCTTCGGTTATTTCCCTTTTCATTAAGGAATAAAGCCAAACAGTGGTTAAACTCGTTACCTTGAGGGTCAATCACTACATGGGAGCAGATGACCGAAAAATTTTATTAAAATATTTTCCACCGACCAAAATGGCCAAATTACGGGATGATATCTCTTCTTTTGTGCAGATGGATTTAGAAACATTATACGACGCATGGGAGAGATACAAAGATCTCTTGAGGTGTCCACACCATGGTCTACCCTTGTGGCTACAAGTCCAAACTTTCTATAACGGTGTAAACCCCTCAATGAGGCAACTAATCGATTCAGCTGTCGAGGGAACCCTGAACAACAAAACTCCTGAAGCAGCTTACAAGTTCATTGAAGAGATGTCACTGAATAACTATCAGTGGCAGGTTACAAGGACAAAATCAAAAAATCAGTCAGAGTTTACAACCTCGATGCAGTGACCATGCTATCAATATAGGTAGAGATGATAAATAAAAAGCTTGATAGTTTGTGTTCTTGGCAGGTACATCCAGTCATGCAGTGCAACACCAGTGGAACTGTGGCAAATCCTGAGTACCTACCCTACCAACCGGACGCAGAGAGTAAACAAATGAACTATATAGGTAATAATTTCATATCCAATAATAATCCTTATAGTAACAACTATAATCCAGGTTGGAGGAACCACCCAAATTTTTCTTGGGGGCCAAGGAATTCAAGGAAATCAAAGACAACAACCTCCTCCAAATTTCCAAAATTAGCCATACCCACAAGAGAAGAAGTCAAACCTCAAAGAGATGCTGACAAAATTCATCGCAAACACAGAAAATCGCTTCCAAGAAACTAAGAAAACAATTAAAAGCAACGAGAGCCGAATCCAGGAACTTACTAAGTCAGCCAAGGCAACCACTAATGCAGTCGAACAACTCGCAAAGCTAATGTCAGAACGACCGCAAGGACGACTACCAATTAACACTGAGATTAGCCTGAAAGAACAAATCCAAGCCATCATAGCTGATGACAATAAAAGAGAAGATGAATCCAGCTCAGTACAAGAAAATGAGGGAGACAAAGGTAAGATAGAGATAACACAAGAAAAGCCAAAATCGGTAATCAAGGAGTACCAACCTCGCATACCTTATCTTGAAGCAATGAAAAGAGACAATTTAGAGGAACAGTTCGATAAGTTTCTTAAACTCTTAAAGAAATTACATATTAACTTACCTCTTCTTGAAGCTCTTTTTCAGATACCAGACTCGAGAAAATTTTTAAGACAGCTCTTGAGTAACAAACGCAAACTAGACAAAGAGCACCACGTGGAATTGAACACAGCATGCTCAGCAATGTTACAGAATTGACTACCACAAAAGCTAAAAGATCCAGGGAGTTTTACAATTCCATGTTTAATTGGTAGTGTAGCTATTGATAATGCGTTAGCTGATTTGGGGGCAAGCATAAATGTCATGACTTACACATTATTTAAATTACTAGGTCTAGGGAAGCCCAAACAAACTAGGATGAGTATATAATTAGCTGATAAAACTGTTAGAATTCCTAGGGGCATTATCGAAGATGTTCTTGTCAAAATCGATAAATTTGTTTTCCCAATGAGATTTTGTTGTCTTAGATATGGATGAGGATAATACAATCCCTTAATTTTAGGAAGACCTTTTCTAGAAACCGCCAAGACTAAAATTGATGTTGCCATAGGAGAACTCATACTTTGTGTAGGTGATTAATCAATCAATCTTCAAGCTCTTGACTCACCAAGACAAAGAATCGATGAAGGTAAGAAGGTCAATACAGATGATAAACAAATTGTTCAACCTTTATTGCAGGAAACACCGCAAAGACACAACCCTGAGCTGACTTATAGATCCCAAATTGACAAAGAAGAACCGGAACCACACGAAGTAAAACCAGAGGAACCACCAGAATAGCTCGTAGGAACATCCAATCACTTTAAAATAGGAGACCAGGTACTATTAGACAAAGTAGATCCGCACATCATCACAACAGGCCTAAAGGAAAAGGGAGAAACCCTTCTTAAGGTATATAATATCTTCTCACATGGAATAGTCAAGGTAAGCGACCCAACATTCAACACGTTTGAGGTAAACACTTCTCGACTTCAACTTTGTCAAGAAAATAGAACTTTAAACAAGAGGAAAGATATCCAAACCTTTAAACCTCTCTAATTCAAGTACAAGGAAAAGTCTAGCTTAAGACTATAAACGAGCGCTTGTCGGGAGGCAACCTGAGCACTAACCCTAGTTCTTTTTACATTTGTTTTTTTCTCTTTCTCTTTCCCTTCATAGCTTAACCAAAAGTGCAAATTTCTAGGTCACACGTCCTTACACACGGTCGTGTCCTTGGCCATGTGGACCACCGAAATCTTCGTACTGACATAGCGGAGGCCGTACAAATTAAATCCCAACCACTTTTCGACGTCACGAATCCAACCACTCCCCCACGGGCACTAGTAAATTGGCACGGTCGTGCTTCACAATCGTGTGAAGCCACTAACTTATCAGACACAAGACAAACATGCCCATGCTACCCAACCGTGCCAACAGACTGCTTTTTCAGGAACGGGCGTGGCACCTAAAAAATGGATGCGGGTAAGCAAACACGCCTAGACATATGGCCGTGCGATGCGACCGTGTAATTCAACACACCCTCGGTCTACGGGCGTGGGAACGTGCCAGATTTGAGACCCTATTTAAACCCATAACCCTCCTCCTTCTCCCCTCATTATTCTTCCTTCTTTTTCTTTCTTTCTTTAAGTGTCCAGACTCTTGAGCTACACTAGAATCATGCCGAAGAAGTATAAGAAGGCAAGCATTGTCTCCTTAAAGGAGACCCCAACACATAAGTTCATGCCGGCCGCTTCATTCAAACACCAAACCAAGGGTCTTTTAGACCATTTAAATTTTTATTTATGTTTATTTTCCCCTTTATCCTACTTATCTATAATTCTCTTCTGCTTAATATATTTTAAATTCTTTTAGTTTCTTGGCTTTAGGTTCTAAAGGCTGCTTGGGAATCACGCACCACAGCCTTATAGGTCACACCCACCTCACGAACCATCCAACAATAAGGACTCCTTAGTCCATTAGTCTTTTCTTTTAATTTTAGTTTTCTTCTTAGTCTCCTTCTCTTTATTTCTTTTATCTTTAATTATAGTATTAGTATATTATTAATGTTTTTTTAGATTTCTTGGCTATATCTTTTTAGGCTACCCAATTTCTTTATCTAGCACAAAGCTCATCGGTGGACACCCCACCAGGCCCATAGAAAACGCCACCACCGCCTCCTCCACCCACCTTTCACCACGACCTCTGCCAACTCCCAGAATCATCCAAAATTCAGGAAGTGTTACTTCTCCCCTTCTTTTTTGATTATTTTATTACATAGCTTTTTATATATCTTTGTACATTGAGGGTAATGTACATCTTAAGTGTGGGGAGTAAACGCACCTAACTTTTTTCATTATTCTAAAATCCTGAATTTTAGTCTTGTCCCTAAGAAATTTTCTCATATTTTCAATTAGGGTGAATTTCTAATGATTTATGATTTTTATTGATATGTTTTCGAATAAGTCATTGATAATTGTAAATTGATGATTTATACTTGAAGAATACTAGAGAATCAAGCATGATAAGTCTATTTTTCAAAGAATCAAAAGTTTTCTAGGTTGTTGAACTGAATTTGAAGATTACCTTGAAGTTTGGAATCTACAAGATTGATGTCAAAAACCCATAATTTTTGTGAGATTTGAGCCTTATAGAGCATATATTCTTTTTCATGCTCACTTTATTGATTATGAGTGTGTCAACACTAAACTGTTATTCTAGAACTTGCCTCGATTATACATGTTGAGACCACATCTATGATTTGATATACTAATATGATAAAGGGCCTAGGTTTTAACCCATTCACACCACTAAAAAGCCTACCCACACAAATTAACCCCTAGTGAACCCCTTTTGATCCTAACAACCCTTTTTATTAAATTACCCGCTTAATATTAACACAAAACCCTTTGTATTTGTTGTCACCATTCTTTTTTACTACCCTTCTATCGAGAATTGATTTGATCAGTTGCCGAATTAGTTTATTTCAGTTGATAAAGTTCTTTCTTTATTATGTATTTACTTAGTTTGTTCTTAAAAAAAACCAAAGTATGTTCAAGCATTAGTATATGATTAAAGGAGCTTATGCTTTTAAATTCCAATTGTTGAAGAAGAGCTCGTATTAAAAGTATTATCATTAGTAGTATTACTAGTTTCAAAGCAATTATTTATCTTTTAGTTCATTATTCTTGTTAGGTAATTGGTCAGGTCAATCTCGATTTCAAACCTTCTAATTCAGCCTTTATCCACACCTTTAACCTTACCCCTGTTACAACCCTATCAAAAGACCTTTTAATTTGTGTATCATCTCATATTACAGCGGTGGAGATTTGATTTTCAGGCAAGCCTATGGGATTAACTATTCAGGTTTGACTTATGAGTGCTTTTCTTGAAACTTAAACACTTCGAGTGATTTGAGTGAATTATTAGTGAGGACGTCAATTCTTGTCGGTTTTGAATTAAAGGTAATTATTTAGATAAGGGGAGACACCTATGTTTTCATGCTACAAAATATATGACTTAGAATTGTTTGAATCTTTAGGAGTCTTTGAGTTAAATTATCCATGTATGAATTATCTGTGAATTATGATGAGGCACTGTTGATAGGAATTGTGAATTATAGAAAGTTCGTTTTAATTATAAGTTGAGAATTTTGCTTGAGGACAAGCAAAAGCTTAAGTGTGGGGGTATTTGATAAACCGTAAAAGTAACATATTTTAGGCCCACATTTAGTATGCTTTTGGATGATTTAGCCCTTGATTTATGTAAAAAGGTGCTCTTAATCCTTTCTTTTCATGTTTTTACTCAGGAAAGCACCCGAGGACAAAAGAACAAGAAACGAGCTTAAAACGGGCCAATTTGGGCCAAAGAAGAAATCAAAATGGCCTGGACTTCAAGCCACACGGTCGTGCCACGACAATTAACTAAGACACGGCCATGCCATGATTTACATGGTCGTGCCCTAATAGACAGAATCGAGACACGGCTTGAAAATGATTTACACGGGCGTGTACCATGGCTGTGCCCCTGCCACGGAGAGAGCAATTTCACTCAGATTTGGATACTTTGAGCAAAGAAGCACATTCTAAATCCTATGCAAACACCAAGTAGGAAGTGTACTTGAATCGGGACACTTAGAGGCCAAGTAAAGCATTCCAAAAGTCTATATAAACACCCTAAGTGTAACCTGATGAGGGATGTTTAGTGAGGCCAAAAAGCCGAAGCCAGAGCAGTTCAATTCAGGGAATTACTCGAAGATAGCCAGTTGATCCATCTCAAGGAGCCAGAATTCTACTCAAGACGGCGGATTTCTCCTTCAATTCCTTCAGGGGGTTTTAGGGATTTCTTATGTTTTGTTTTATCTTTTCTCTTGAGATGTTTTCTTTATTCATTATGAACTAAACCCTTCAGATACCTGAAGGGGATGAAACCTAGATGAATCTTGTTATTATTTTCTGAATTATATGATAAATACTTAGTTTGTTCTTAATTGTGCATGCTTAATCCAAATCTAATGTGCTTAGGTGGAGAGGAATAGACCCTGCTTAAGTGTAGATCTATCATAATTAAGTGAAGTTGGTCGCACACCTAGAGATAGGGTGACGAGATTTTGCCAGATTAGGGTGAAACCTAATATGGGAGTCCATAGATCAATTTACTGCTATTTTAGGGGTTATTATAAGAGAACGAGAGTTCCACTAATTAACCTAGGGTTAGACGTTAGTCACCTCGAGAGAGGGTTTAATATACTTTAGGGAGTCTTACGGATCAAACTAAGTGAATAAATCGTATGGTTCAGTGTTAAATAACAAGTGAAGTCTAGGTGGATTCTTCCTGAGGGTATCGTCGTGATCAACTGAGTTTTTCATGAAGTTATTTCCCAATTTGTTCCTTTTGTCTTTGTGTCTTTAGCTTAGTAGTCGTTAAATTAGATTAAATCAACCAATCACTCCATATTTTAGGCAAAATAATAAAAAGAAAGTGAGTTGGGTTCGACAATCTGGTCTTGCCTAAGCTATACTACTGTTCGATAGGTACACTTGCCTATAATCGTTGTCGGAGTTAGTTTCTAGGTTTGATCATATTCTTTATAAATTTTAAAACTTGACAAAATAACAATCAAAGAATAGAAAATCCCCTCTGAACTGGTCGAATAGATCATCTATCCTAGGAAGTGGGTACTTATTCTTGATTATTAGTTTGTTCAACTGCCGATAATAGATGCACATCCGCATTGTCCCATCCTTTTTCTTAACAAACAGCACTGGTGCTCCCCATAGAGACACACTTGGACATATGAACCCTCGATCTAACAGTTCTTGAATTTGAACCTTAAGCTCTGTAAGCTCTTTCAGTGCCATTCGTTAGGGCGCGATAGACACCGGAGCTGTACCCGAAATGAGCTCAATCCCAAATTTTACTTCTCGGCTCGGAGGCAGACCTAGTAATTCCTCAGGAAAAACATTTGGAAAGTCTCTCACAGTTCTGATATCCTTAATCGAAGAGTCCCAGAGTCAGAAATACTGATGTAGGCCAAGAATGCCTCACACACTTTCCTCACTAACTTTTCTGCCACCAACGCAGAAATCACATTAGTCAGATAGTCTCTTCGTTCCCCAATCACAACTACCTCACTGTCTTCCTCAGCCCTCAAAACAACCCTTTTTGTCGTACAATCCAAACTTACCCGATGTTTAACTATCCAGTTTATTCCTAGAATCAAATCAAACTCCCCAAATGAAAGCTCCATCGAATCAGCTAAAAATATTGTCCCTTGAACCTCTAGCGGGACGTCTCTAAATAATTTACTCACTCGGATAGACTGCCCCAATAGACTCACAATAGTTACCTCACTAGAAGTGCTCTCAATCGGAATCCCCAAGGTTTCAGACACAGTACTGGCTATGTAAGAGTGTGTAGAGCATATGTCAATCAATGCAAAATAAGGTACATTATAAATTAAAAATGTACCCATGATGATATTCGGAGCATCTCGGTCCTCATGGAAATGGGTAGCATAAACCAGTGCGGGCTGCCTCATCTCGGTCTGTGAAGCACATCTGCCCAGTGTTCTCTGTCTTCGGCCCATGCCGTTACCACCCCTGGCCTAACCTGGGCCCCTGGGTGGCTACTGAACTACTCTCGGAGGCTACGTAGCACCAGTAATCGAAGCTTGCATCTGATCAATTCTCAACGGATAATCTCGAACACGGTGCTCAATCGACCCATATCTAAAACATGCTCCAGTCGTCCTCCAACACTCGCTTGAATGGCGTCTACCACAGTGCCCACAAAGAGCCACCCCAGTAGGTGCAACAGGAGGCCCAACTCTCACTGGCCCATCAGATCTGGACTTTTTCTTAGGCCTCATCATAGAACTTGAGGGCTCTAATTCCCTCTTACTCTTTCCTCTCTCTCAGTTTTGGCAATCAACGCACTTAACTTTCTCAGCGATCTTCGCCTTCTCAACCAGTGTAGAAAATTCACGCTCCCTCTGCAGAGCTATTAGAACTCACAAACTGTCCCTGAGTCAATCCTCAAAATGGACGTATCGCTCAAACTCGGTCGCCACCATACCCCGTGCATAACAGCTCAATCTTAAGAACTCGGCCTCATACTCGACTATTGAACGGTCCCCTGGTATAAGATTAAGAAGCTCACGCCTCCTAGCATCAATGTAACTGGCTCCCACATACTTACTCTGGAACATAGTCTTAAAGTAATCCTAAGTCAGCCGGTCGAGCTGAGTGCCCTACTTAACTGTCAACCACCACTGGTAGGCTTCATCGCGAAGCAGAGAAACAGCCCCCTTAAGCTTTTGCTCAGTGGTAAAATCCAGGTCGTCCATAATTCTTTTCATGGCCTCCATCCAATATTTAGCCACATTAGAGGCGACTCTACAGACATATAATAGCCCGACCTAGGGCTTAGTCGGATTAATGGTGAGAGACCATAAATTCGAAGTAGAAATATATGTTTTAATGATTTTTATAAGGCTTATGAGGTACTTGCATGATTATGTGAAAATCTCATGAAGGAAATTTATTAATTAGTGAATGAATTGCCCACTAGGACTAATTTGCAAAGATTGGAAAATATGAGATTTTAGAAGATTTAAGTGTGAAATAGAATTATAAAAATTACTAGAGGTCCTTATTTAGCAATTAGACCATTATATGTTAAGATGGACAAAAATGGACATGGGAAGGAAAAATCTCAAGAAAGGATCATTAAGGGCCTTTTTGTCATTTGGTTAATAAAATAATTAAAAGGGAAAATAAGTCAAAAATGTTGTCCATCTTCCTCCCTCTTGGCCAAAAATCACAAGGAAGACATAGCTAGGGTTTCTTCAACTTTCAAGCTTGATAGTAAGTGCATCCTAGCCCCGTTTTTAATGTTCTTCATATTTTTGAGATCCTCGTAGCTCGGTTTAGCTATTTCTAGCTATATTTTGAGCTAGGGATTATGTTAAAAAATTTACCCATGTATGACATGCATGTATTTTGATGTTTTATGGAAGAATATAAAAGTTTGATGTAGGATAAACATCTTTTTCTAAGTGATTTTCATGAAAAATGCAAAAAGGGGCTAAATTTTAAAAGTTATGAAAATGGTCATATATGAGTGAAATAGTAGAAATTGAAAGTTTCTATAGTTGTGAATATGATTCAGTTAGGGTTGAAATGCAAGAAATTTGAATGAAAATCATTTTACGAGCTTAGGGGCAAAAGTGTAATTTTGAGAAAGTTTAAGGGTAAAATTGTAATTTTTCCAAAGTATGAATTATGAGTAAATTTAGTCAATGTGAGTATTAAACAAGTTAAATTGTTATTATAGATCAATAAATGCAAAGCACAGACTAAAACCGAGGCAAGAACAAAGTCGTGGATTAATTGCACATCTATACATACTTTGAGTACCGAGGTAAGTTTGTATGAATTTAAGGTTACACATGTTTTTTTTATAATTAAATTACTTATTATGTTGTATAATGTACCTTATTTCCATGAGGTTGATTATCAATGTCTAATAAGGAAATCAATAAGAATATGCAAGTAAAAGTCCCGATGAAGATTCAGAATAGCGAGGATACCTATGTCACAACATGAGATAAGGAAAGCCCGTGTAAGACCAGTCTGGGACATGGCATCGGCACCCAAGGAATGTAGGTCCCTTATAAGACCATGTCTGGGACATGGCATCGACACCATTTAAGGAAGGTCTCATGTAAGACCATGTCTGGACGTGGCATCAACACCATACAAGAAAGGTCTCGTGTAAGACCACGTCTGGGGCATGGCTTCAGCACCAAAGGAAGGACTCGTATAAGACCATGTCTAGAACATGGCATCGACATCGAGCTAAGAAAGCCCGTGTAATACCATATCTGGGATATGGTATCGGCACTAAGAGGCGATCCCATGTAAGACCATATCTGGGATATGCCATTAGCATCGAGACACATGTTTGATGAGATTGAGCATCCTCTGGTATTCCGAGTAATACAATGGGCAAAAGAGTAACCATGAAAAAGTGACTAAGAGTAAAGTAAGTAAAGTTGATGATGAGATAAGTTGTATAAGAATGATAAAGAATTCCATTCAAGTTAAGGAAGATAGAGATTCAAGTTATTGTCTATGATAGTTTAAGTGCTAAAATATGTAATGAGTGATACAGGTACCATGAGTAAATACAAGTTCAGGTAACCCTAATGTGATGGGTAAGTATGAATAAGAGTAAGTATGAGTAAGTAAGTTTAAGCACTTGAGATTTATGTGTTCTTGTTTCATGATGAATGAGTTTATTTTGAACAACTATGTTGCTACATAAGATTTCATGCAAACTTACTAAGCTACATGCTTATTTCTCTCTTTTCCTTCTTTCTTGTAGTATCGCCAAGCTAGCTCAAGGATCGTAGACGTTGGAGCTCGGATCACACTATCAATCAATATTTTGGTATAGCTAAGTTGTTCTATTTTTAGCATGGCATGTATAGAGATATTGTCATTTTGAATTATACCATATTGAGAGCCAAAGAGATGGCTACTAAAGTTATTATTCTTTTTGTATATGGCCAAAAAAATTGGCTAATATTTATTAAGTTCTTTATATTGATGATGATGAGTTTTTATGAATTCTATAAGTGATGTTTTAGGAATTATTCATAGTACATGAATGCTACATTATGTACTCATTGAGTTGGTATAAGTGTGTTTATGTTTCAGGGTGGAAAATGGCTTGGATAATAACCTCTAATTGTCCACACGAATACGCACACGGGCGCATGTCTAGGCTGTGTGTGACACACGGTCAACCCCTATGCGTGTGTCGATAGGTCGTGTGTCCCCTACATTTTAATTGCAAGAATTCGAATCGTCACACGGCCAGCACACGAGCGTGTACCTAGGCCATGTGCTACTTAAGGGGTTGCTAACGTCATAAACAGAATACCCCTAGTTTTCACACACGGGTAAGGAATCGAAGCGTGTCTAGGCCATGTGAAAGACACGGGCTATTAAGACCGACGTGTGTTCGACCGTGTGAAAACCCTTGTAGGTTCAAAATAAAAATTAAATTCTACACGAGCTAGGGACATGTGCGTGTGAGACCACACGGCTTGCCCACACGGGCGTGTCCCAAGTCACAAAGGCGTGTGACCCCTATTTATGCAAAAAAAATTCAATGAGCGTAAAAGTCTCTGGTTGAACTCCGAAACCTTTCGGATGTATTTTTAAGGCCTAATAGGCCCATAATATGTATGTTATGATTAAGAAAGAAAATTTTTAAGTTCGAATGAAATTTTATAGCCCGAGATTACATGTTCAAGCAAGGTTAAGCATGGTAATGCCTTGTATCCGGTCTTAGAGTTAGAGACGAGTAAAGGGTGTTACATTTAGTGGTATCAGAGCTACAGTTTAGTCGATTCTCAGACTAACGTAGCGTAAGTGTGAGTCTAGCTATACATTCCATACATAAGAGTATTTATTTACTGATAGTGTGACTACTCCCGACGATTTAAATTGTGTTTTCATATAGTAAATGGATCCCGAAAAAGCCATAGCGGATGATGTAGAAAGTAATGCGTTGGCTCCCGCTGAAGGGATGGTGCCAAATGAGAATGAGAACAGACCCACGACTGTAAGTCAAAGAGGAGGAGAAGAGGCTAGGGAAGCCTTCCTCCATATGATGAATGCTTGGTATACGGAGTTCGTTCGCACGAACCTGAATGCACCACCCCCTCCACCCCGCCTATTCCTCAACCTACCCTTTAGCCCCTCAAGTGGTAGAAGTGGTAAGAAGAGAAAAGCCTCCGGTAGATAGAATTTGGAAGTAAGGAGTTGAGGAATTCTGGGCTAGTAAAGATGATGATTCGAAAAGAGTCGAGTTCTAGCTTGAAAACACCATCAGGGTATTTGATGAATTATCGTGTACACTTGAAGAGTGCATAAAATGTGTAGTTTCTCTTCTAAGAGATTCTACTTATCAGTGGTGGAACACCCTTGTGTCGATGGTACCAAGGGAAAGGATCACATGGGAGTTTTTCCAAGAAGAATTCAGGAAGAAGTACATCAGTCAATGATTTTTTGATCAGGAAAGAAAGAAATTCTTAGAATTGAAGCAAGGTAAGATGAAAGTGACTGAATACTACCATGAGTTTGTGAGGCTCAGCAAATACGCTCGAGAGTGTGTATCCATAGAGGCTATTATGTGTAAGAGATTTGTGGATGGAATAAATGAAGACATTAAGTTATTTTTTGGTGTCCTCGAGTTGAAGGAATTTGTTGTGCTAGTAGATCGGGCTTGTAAAGCTGAAGAATTGGTTAAAGAGAAAAGAAAAGCTGAGATGGAGTCTTGTGACTCAAGAAAGAGATAGTAGTGTAATTCATTTCAGTCCTCATCCAAGAAGTCGAGAGATTTTCCTACTCGATCAGCTACTTCAGCAGGGTTTTTAGGTAAAAGCAAGAGTAAATATTATTCGGGGAATAAAGCTCAAACCACCTTAGTCGCTAGTGTTGGAAATATTTGATCTAATAGACTGGAATGCCCACAGTGCGACAGACGTCACCTCGGTGAGTGTCGTGCACATGAGAGTGCTTGTTTTAAGTGTAGTTCCCAAGATCACTTCATTATAGAATACCCCAAATGGTTTAGAAAGACAAAGTTCAGAGTGCAAGAACAAGAAGCACTAATAGAGGAAGACAACAAAGGAACCCGGGAAGTAGGGCGAGTAGTAAGGGTACACCCCGAGAGCAAGCTACAAGATCCGAGGGTAGAGTGCCTGTAAGGACTTACGCCATTCGTGCTTACGAAGAGGCATCATCTCCCGATGTAATTACGGGTACATTTTCTCTTCATGACACTGATGTTGTTACTTTAATTGATCCGGGGTCTACCCATTAATACATTTGCATGAAATTAGTATCTAGTATGAGCATGCCCATAGAGTCTACCGAGTTTGTGATAAAAGTTTCTAATCCACTAGGCAAAAGCGTATTAGTTGATAAGGTATGCAAATATTGCCCATTGATGATTAGAGATCATTATTTTAAGCCAAATCTTATGCTATTGCCATTTGATGAATTCGATATTATTCTTGGTATGGACTGGTTAACCACACATGATATGATAGTAAATTGTAGAAAGAAATATATTAAGCTGAGATGTGAAAATAGGGACACTCTTCATGTTGAATCAGATGAACAAGATAGATCGCCGGTAGTGATCTCTCACATGTCAGCTCAGAGGTATGTAAAAAAAGGTATGAGGCATATTTCGCCTTTGTGATGAATGCCAAAAAAATCAAGTTAAAGATTGAATCAGTACCGATAGTATATGAGTACTCAGATATCATTCCCGAGGAATTTCCAGGTTTGCCTCCGATTAGAGAGGTTGAATTTGGTATCGAGTTAGCTCCTGGTACTTTACCGATATCGATTGCTCCTTACAGGATGGCTCCAACCGAGTTGAAGGAATTGAAGGCACAGTTGCAAGAGTTGACGGACAAAGGTTTTGCTAGACCGAGTTGCTCTCCATGGGGTGCTCCGGTATTATTTATGAAAAAGAAATATGGCTCTATGAGATTTTGAATAGATTATCGACAGCTTAATAAAGTAACAGTGAAGAACAAGTTTCCGTTGCCAAGGATAGACGATTTGTTCGACCAATTGAAGGGAGCCACTATGTTCTCCAAGATAGACTTGAGGTTGGAATAGTACCAGTTGAGAGTAAAAGACTCAGACGTGCCTAAGACGGCTTTTCGAATGAGGTATTGGCACTATGATTTTTAGTCATGCCCTTCAATTTAACAAATGCCCCTGCGGTGTTCATGGATTTACTGAACCATATTTTTCGTTCATATTTAGATAAGTTTGTGGTTGTTTTTATTGATGATATACTGATATATTCCAGAGATGAGCATGAGCAAGCTGAGCACTTGAGGATGGTTTTGTAGATTCTACGAGAAAATTAGTTGTATGCCAAGTTTAGCAAAAGTGAATTTTGGCTCAAGGAAGTTGGAATTCTAGGACATATTTCTCGAGAGATGGAGTTCGAGTTGACCTAAGCAAAATTTTAGCCATTGTTGATTGGAAATCGCCGAAAAGTGTATCTGAGGTTAGAAGTTTCCTGGGCTTAGCTGGATATTATAGGCGATTCATTAAAGGGTTTTCTATGATAGCGACTCCATGACGAAATTGTTACAGAAAAATTTAAAGTTTGAATGGACAGAAAAGCGCCAACAAAGTTGTGAGAAATTAAAGGCAATGTTGACAGAAGCTCCAGTTCTAGTACAACCTGAATTGGGAAAAGAATTTGTGATATACAGCAATGCATCCTTAAATGGATTAGGCTGTGTACTTATGCAAGAAGGCAAGGTAATAGTAAATACCTCCAGAAAGTTAAAGCCACATGAGAAGAACTATCTGATGCATGATTTAGAGTTGGATGCCATTGTTTTTGCGTTAAAGATTTGGAGACACCATTTGTATGGTGAAAGATGTCGGGTTTTCACTAATCACAAAAGTTTGAAGTATTTGATGACTCAAAAGGATTTGAACTTAAGGAAACGAAGATGGTTAGAGTTGATAAAAGATTATGAGTTAGTCATTGATTACCACCTGGGAAAGGAGAATGTAGTCGCCGATACCTTGAGTAGGAAATCCCTATTTTCCTTAAGGGCTATGAATACATGGGTGAGCAAGTCCGATGATGGTTCTATTCTAGCTGAGTTGAGGGCTAGACCGATGTTGCTTCAGGAGATTTATGAGGCGTAGAAAGATGATAGCGAATTGCAAGCCAAAAGAGTTCAATGCGAGTTGGGTATTGAGTCTGATTTTCGAATTGAGTCAGATGGGTATTTGATATTCAAAGACCGAGTGTGTGTACCAAGAAATAATGAGGTCATTCTTAAAGTTTCACATGAGGCATATAATGGATACCTATCTGTACATCCAGGTAGCACCAAAATGTATGATGATTTGAAGAAATGGTATTGGTGGTCGAGTATGAAGAAAGATATTTCTGAGTTCGTTTCAAGATGCTTGATTTTTCAGCAAGTAAAGGCTGAACACCAAGTATCCCTGGGTTTACTTCAACCTATTATGGTGCCCGAGTGGAAGTGGGACCGAATTACCACGAACTTTGTAACGGGGCTGCCATTGAAACCGAGCAAAAAATATGTTGTATGAGTCGTAGTCGATAGACTTATGAAGTCAGCCCATTTCATACCGGTGCGTGTCAACTATTCACTAGATAAGTTGGCAAACTTATATGTTTCTGAGATTGGGAAGCTACACGAGTGCCCTTATCGATTATATCAGATAGAGATCCAAGATTTACGTCTAGATTTTGGAAAAAGTTACAAGAGACCTTGGGCACAAAGTTGAATTTTAGTATGACCTTTCTCCCCCAAACAGACGGATAGTCGGAAAGGTTGATACAAGTACTCGAGGATATACTCAGGTGTTGTGTTCTTGAGTTTCAAGGCAATTGGGAAAAGTACCTATCTTTGGTAGAATTTTCCTACAATAACAGTTATCATTCAAACTTGAAAATGGTGCCTTATGAGGCTTTGTATGGGCTTAAGTGCCGAACACCCTTGTATTGGACTGAACTTAAGGAAAACCAGATCCACGGGGTTGATTTGGTTAGAAAACCGAAGAGAAGGTAAAGGTGATTTGAAATTCTTTAAAGGCTGCTTCTGATAGAAAAAAATCTTACTCGAATTTGAAAAGGAAAGAGATTGAGTATCAAGTCAGTGATAAAGTATTCTTAAAAGTGTCACCATGGAAAAAAGTTCTTAGATTTGGCCAGAAGGACAAATTGAGTCTGCGTTTTATCGGACCATATGAGATCACCAAGAGGATTGGGCCGGCAGCCTATCGGTTGGCTTTGCCATCTGAGTTAGAGAAGATTCATAATGTGTTTCACGTGTCTATGTTGAGTCGGTACCGATTAGACCCTTCACATGCAATTACGTTGACATAGGTTGAGATTCAACTTGATATCACATATGGTGAAGAACCGGTTAAGATTCTAGCTCGGGAAGTTAAGCAATTAAGGAATAAAAGTATAGCTCTCGTGAAAGTCTTATGGTAGAGACATGGGGTAGAAGAGGCTACATGGGAGCCCGAGGAGGCTATGAGGAATCGAGACCCAAACCTTTTTACTGGTAAGATTTTTGAGGACGAAAATCCCTAAGGGGAGAATTGTAATAGCCCGACTCAGGGCCTAGTCGGAATAGTGGTGCGAGACCACAAATCTGAAGTAGAAATATATGTTTTAATGATTTTTATAAGGCTTATGAGGTACTTGCATGATTATGTGAAAATCTCATGAAGGAATTTTATTAATTATTGAATAAATTGCCCACTACGACTAAATTGCAAAGATTGAAAAATATGAGATTCTAGAAGATTTAAGTAAGAAATAGAATTATAAAATTTACTAGAGGTCCTTCTTTAGCAATTAGGCCATTATATGTTAAGATGGACAAAAATGGACATGGGAAGGAAAAATCTCAAGAAAGGATCATTAAGGGCATTTTTGTCATTTGGTTAATAAAATAATTAAATGGGAAAATAAGTCAAAAATGTTGTCCATCTTCCTAACCCTTGGCCGAAAATCCCAAGGAAGACATAGGTAGGGTTTCTTCAACTTTCAAGCTTGATAGTAAGTGCATCCTAGCCTTATTTTTAATGTTCTTCGTATTTTTGAGATCCTCGTATCTCGGTTTAGCTATTTCTAGCTATATTTTGAGCTAGAGATTATATTCAAAAATTTACCCATGTATGACATACATTTATTTTTGATGATTTATGGAAGAATATGAAAGTTTGATGTAGGATAAACATCTTTTTCTAAGTGATTTTCATGAGAAATGCAAAAAGGGGCTAAATTTTAAAAGTTATGAAAATGGCCATATATGAGTGAAATAGTAGAAATTGAAAGTTGCTATAGTTGAGAATATGATTCGGCTAGGCTTAAAATGCAAGAAATTTGAATGAAAATCATTTATGAGCCTAGGGGCAAAAGTGTAATTTTGAGAAAGTTTAGGGGTAAAATTATAATTTTTCCAAAGTATGAGTTATGAGTAAATTTAGTCAATGTGAGTATTAAACAAGTTAAATTGTTATTATAGATCAAGAAACGCGAAGCTTGGACCAAAACCGAGGCAAGAACAAAGTCGTGGATTAATTGCACATCTATACATACTTTGAGTACCGAGGTAAGTTTGTATGAATTTAAGGTTACACATGTTTTTAATAATTAAATTACTTGTTATGTTGTATAATGTTCCTTATTTCCATGAGGTTGATTATCAATTTCTAATAAGGAAATCAATGAGAATATGTAAATAAAAGTCCCAGTTGAAGATTCGGAATAGCGAGGATACCTATGTCACGACATGAGATAAGGAAAGCCTGTATAAGACCATATCTAGGACATGGCATTGGCACGCAAGGAATGTAGGTCCCGTATAAGACTATGATTGGGACATGGCATCGACACCATTTAAGGAAGGTCTCGTGTAAGATCATGTCTAGGACATGGCATTGACACCATACAAGGAACGTCCCGTGTAAGACCATGTCTGGGACATGGCTTCGGTACCAAAGGAAGATCTCGTATAAGACTATGTCTGGGACATGGCATCGACATCAAGCTCAGGAAGCCCGTGTAAGACCATAATTGGGATATGGCATTGGCACTAAGAGGCAATCCCATGTAAAACCATATCTGGGATATGGCATTGGCATCGAGACACATGTTTGATGAGATTGAGCATCCTCTGGTATTCCGAGTAATTAAACGGGTAAAAGAGTAAGCATGAAAAAGTGACTAAGAGCAAAGTAAGTAAAGTTGATGATGAGATAAGTTGTACAAGAATGATAAAGAATTCCATTCAAGTTAAGGAAGATAGAGATTCAAGTTATTGTCTATGATAATTTAAGTGCTAAACTATGTAATGAGTGATACAGGTACCATGAATAAATACAAGTTAAGGTAACCCTAATGTGATGGGTAAGTATGAATAAGAGTAAGTATGAGTAAGTAAGTTTAAGCACTTGAGATTTATGTGTTCTTGTTTCATGATGAATGAGTTTATTTTGAGAAATTATGTTGCTACATAAGATTTCATACAAACTTACTAAGCCATATGCTTATTTCTCTCTTTTTCTTCTTTCTGGTAGTATCGCCAAGCTAGCTCGGGGATCGTAGATGTCGGAGCTGGGATCACACTATCAATCAATATTTTGGTATAGCTAAGTTGTTCTATTTTCAGTATGGCATGTATAGAGATATTGTCATTTTGAATTATACTATATCGAGAACCAAAGAGATGGCTACTAAAGTTATTATTCTTTTTGTATATGGTCAAAGAAATTGGCCAATATTTGTTAAGTTCCTTATATTGATGATGATGAGTTTTTATGAATTCTATAAGTGATGTTTTAGGAATTATTCATAGTACATGAATGCTACATTATGTACTGCTTGGGTTGGTATAAGTGTGTTTATGTTTCAAAGTGGCAAATGGCTTGGAGAATAGCCTCTAATTGTCCACACGGGTAGGCACACGGGTAAGTGTCTAGGCTATGTGTGACACACGGCCAACCCCTATAGGTGTGTCGATAGGCCATGTGTCCCCTGCATTTTATTACAAGAATTCGAATCTTCACAAGGGCGTATGCCTAGTCCGTGCGCTACTTAAGGGTTGCTAATGTCATAAACAGAAAACCCTAGCTTTCACACACGGGTAAGGACACGAGCATGTCTAGGCCGTGTGAAGGACACGGGCGTTTGGCCGTGTGAAAACCCCTGTAGGTTCGAAATAAAAATTAAATTCTACACGAGCTAGGGACATGGGCGTGTGAGACCACATGTCCTGCCCACGCGGACGTGTGACCCCTATTTAGGCAAAAATTTTCAAAAAGCGTAAAAGTCTCCGGTTGAACTCTGAAACCTTCCGGATGTTTGTTTAAGGCATCGTAGGCTCACGATATGTATGTTATGATTAAGAAAGAAAATTTTTAAGTTGGATTGAAATGTTATAGCCTGAGATTACATGTTCAAGAAAGGTTAGGCATGGTAATGCCTCGTGATCCGAGTTGGAGACGGGTAAGGGGTGTTACATGGCACCCCTCAATAACTCAGCCCCATTGGACCGGAGTTGTAACATCCGAGATTTTAGGGTCTTGCATTTACCTTGCATCTATGTGCTCTTGTGTGTTGCATGGCTATTTGAATGTGTTTGGGGGCTTCAGGAAACCTTGGGGTTAGGTAGGAGCCTTGGTGGAAAATTTTGGTTTGAAGCCTTTAGGGGAGAGCTAGGGTTTAGGGTTTAGGGTTTAGGGTCGTCAAGGGGAGTTCCAAGGAGGAGGAGGTTCGAGCAGTATAGGCAGCATTTTGGGTTGCATTTTGCGTCAAGAGGGGGAAGGTAGTGGATTCGACTATGGCACTTGAAAGGTGGAAGGTTGATTGGGTCAAATATTTTGAATGGGTGGCTATGAGGGGAGATGGGAGTTTGAATCATTCAAATCTATTTGAATGAGTCGAGGGGAGGAAAATTAGGAGTGAAACAAGGGATAGGGAGAGGGGTTTGAGTGGTGGCCGAATATGGGGTTCTAGGAGGGGGCATTTTCAGTCAGGAGGGGAGTGTTTCGGGTGGGGGCTTTGTATGCCCGAAATTGGGGTGTTTAGTAAGGGGTGTTCAATTGTTTGAGTCTCTTTCTTCTTTGGTTTGTTTTGCCGAAAGTGTCAGTGAGGATCTTTCTATTGTTTTCTCTCCATATGACCAAAAGCCAAAAGTGAGATACCATTTGGGCATTTTTGCTCTTTTCTTTGCAACTCTTTCTCCTCTTCTCTATTTACTCTCTAAAAGCCAAAATATGCTCTTCACTCTTCCCATAGTCAAAATCTCTCAAACCTTAACCCTCTCTTCTCCTTTTTCACCAATCACTTTACTCTCAAAGGTCGAATAACCCTCCTAGCCATTAGAACCTTGGCCGAATCTCCTATTCACCATTGCTTTCCTCTTTTTCTCATACCTACTCCTTCTTTTCTTCTTTTATTTTGTTTCTCCTCAAGCCTCATCTCCTTGCTGAATCATTCTGTAACATCTTGAAATTGGGCCTAGGATAATTGAGCCCAATGAGCCTTGAGCGTAGTAGCATTTAAAATTTTTTAGAATAAGAGATCGGCTTAAATGCAAGTTGGACCTATTAGATAAGTGATTTTGGAAGGTTAGGGGGCATCTATGAAGTCCCGGGATCAAACTTTGGCTTTAGGGAAATTTTGGTTTTAGGTGAAAAAAACCCTGGAAGTTGGCAGGTAGGCCTTAAGAATAAAATATGGAGAAAAGTGACACAAGTGGAGTGTGTAGTGTAGTGGCAAAGTGACACCACTTAAGGACAAGGGGGTGACGCCACAAGGAAGGAAGGGGGTCTAAGGTTCTAGTTATAGCGCTTGCATTCCTTTTAGATTATTTATTAAATGAATTTAGACCTTGGCCATTGGGTTATTTTTAGTTGCGCATGGTTTAAGACACAAGAGGAGCTTGTGGCTTAGTGGCAAGTGATGTGAATTGGCTAATGGGAGAGCTTGGGTTCGAATCTAATAAAAGCAGGGGAGTATTTATTTTGCGGATTGGATGGTAAGAGTTTCAGTTGGATTTAAACTCTGCTAACGGAGGGATCCCACATCAGAAAGATAAAAGAAGAAAGGTGAAGAGCTAGCTATATAAAGGGCATCCTAGGAGGAGATTTAACATACCTTGGTGGGTGTTTGGGCATAGGAGTGGTTGCAGCGCGGTTTAGCACTAGAGTCCTATCAGGTGTGTACTTCTCTACTCTAGCTGTAGAGCGGTAAATGCCGAAATGCTGGTCACATGACATTAGTAGTCACACGAGCGTGCGAGCACACGTGTGGGGCTTCGATGCGATAGTTGAGGCCATCAGTAGTATTCTTGTGGGTTAGGCTGCTTGGGCCACGATGGGCCGAAATGGACCCAATGGTGCCGTGGGCCCATATGAGTAAATTGTATAATGATATAATATATAGTGAACTAGACTAGGTGGAACTTATATACGTGGCTAGATTTGTGCTAGGTGGGTCACACGAGCGTGTGGGCCCGAATGGGCCGAAATCGAGTTTAGGCCCAATAATCCAGTAAAGACCGAAAATGGTAGCTGAGTCGCGTGGGGCAACCTTGGGCCTTCAAAAAGGCCATTACAGGTGCGAAATTACGGAAATACCCTTGGTAGGTAAATTATGAAAATACCCTTGGTAGGTAAATTACGAAAATACCCTTGGTGGGTAATTTATGAAAATACCCTTGGTAGGTAAATTATGAAAATACCATTGGTGGGTAAATTATGAAAATACCCTTGGTAGGTAAAATTACTATTATACCCTTAGAGGTTGGTTAGCTTGATTATGTTGTATATTATTATTCTGATTATGATGGTAATTCGTCTCATACGTTATTTGATATCTGATTTGCATACATGTCATACTGCATACATGAATTATTATATTATGCTGCATGTGCATGGGGTTCGGGATATATATAAGTTTAATGAAAGAAAGGGTGTACATTTATGTACGTGCTTTGATGTTAGCCTTAAGCTACATCGGGGATTGATGGTGGCTTCGTGCCTCATCGTGGATTGATGGTGGCTTCGTGCCTCATCGTGGATTGTTGTTGGCTTTGTGCCTCATTGTGGATTGATGATGACCTTGAGTCACATCGTGGATATTGTGATTTAATCATGTGGATCAGTGGCTAGACCACTAAGTGGACTTTGAGCAGCACGACTGCCAAAGAGGTGTGTAGTGGATGGAGGGTCGATTTAGTAATCCCCTAGTGTGTGGTGGCAGGATATACTGGGGTGTGTAGCGGTTGGATACTAGGTTGGGGTTGGGTTAGCATTTTACATCATCATGCGTGGTATGTGGATATATGTGTGGATGTGGGCCAAGCCCATTTGTGGAATCCGTGTGGATTAATTGCACTGCACTAATTATTGATATGCCATGGCATTGGGCTAACATATTACTGTGGGCTTAGGCCCAGTTATCGTGGTAAGGGGAATTGCACACTGAGTCTCGGTGACTCACCCCTTTGTTTAAATTTTGTAGGTAATCATTAGATCACGGATTTGGGAGCGGAGGCAAACTTGAGGTGGCCATGCTCAATATTTTGGTTTTATTTTAATATTTATTTCGGAGTTGTTTTACTATAAGTTTAGTTTACAGTTTTGTAATAAGGCCACTACAACTTTAATTTTGGGGTTTTGGTTGGTTTCGCTTTTAATTTGACTATTGCCTACTATTATTAAATGTTCAATATGGGAATTTCCTAACCCTTAATAACCATTTTCCAAAATATTAATAAACGGTTTCTTATTCAAAATTACTTAAACTTGACTTTTCACAACAAATATAAAGAACACGAACTTTTTAACGAACGCACAGTTTTTAGACACTCCTTTCATGTGACATGCCAGATCCGGTCGTAACGTTTAGGCCAGGTTTGGGGTGTTACAATTTTGGTATCAGAGCCAGGTTTAAAAACTCGGCTGTGGTTTTGGGTTCAAAAATGTTTTCAAAGGATAGTTTAGAAAATATATCTTTTATGTAAGTATGGCACCCGAGTCTCCGGCAACAAATCCGTAAGTTTCCTTTTTACTATATTCTGTTATATGCGGAATGATTGTATTTATTCTGCGATGTGTGGATGTGATGCTTGAATATAGGAATTGTATGTATGTGTGAAAAATATCTGTTTGCTTTGGTGGTAGATAGTTGGTTATGTAAAGGGGTTCCAAGATTTAGTTAGAAAGTATATTAGTTTTATTAAGATAAGAGTCTTGCAGAAGAAGAGCGTAGTATGGTGGGTTAGGATGTGTATCATTAGTAGTTGGAAATTTCAAGGACGAAATTTCTTTAAGGAGGGTAGATTTGTAACATCCTGAAATTGGGCCTAGGAGAATTGAGCCTAATGGGCCTTGAGCGTAGTAGCGTTTAAAATTTTTGAGAACAAGAGATCGGTTTAAATGCAAGTTGGGCCTATTAGATAAGTGATTTTAGAAGGTTAGGGGGCTTCTATGAAGTCCCGGGATCAAACTTTGGCTTTAGGGAAATTTTGGTTTTAGGTGAAAAAAAACCCTGGAAGTTGGTAGGTAGGCTTTAAGAATAAAATATGGAGAAAAGTGACACAAGTGGAGTGTGTAGTGTAGTGGCAAAGTGACACCACTTAAGGACAAGGGGGTGACGCCACAAGGAAGGAAGAAGGTCTAAGGTTCTAGTTATAATACTTGCATTCCTTTTAGATTATTTTTATTAAATGAATTTAGATCTTGGCCATTAGGTTATTTTTAGTTGCGCATGGTTTAAGACACAAGAGGAGCTTGTGGCTTAGTGGCAAGTGATGTGAATTGGCTGATGGAAGAGCTTGGGTTCGAATCTAATGAAAAACAGGGGAGTATTTATTTTACGGATTGGACGGTAAGAGTTTTAGTTGGATTTAAACTCTACTAACGGAGGGATCCCACATCAGAAAGATACAAAGAAGGAAGGCGAAGAGCTAGCTATATAAAGGGCATCCTAGGATGAGATTTAACATACCTTGGTGGGTGTTTGGGCATAGGAGTGGTCGCAGCGCGGTTTAGCACCAAAGTCCTATCAGGTGTGTACTTCTCTACTCTAGCTGTAGAGCGGAAAATGTCGAAATACTGGTCACATGACATTAGTAGTCACACGAGCGTGCGAGCACACGTGTGGGGCTTCGATGCGATAGTTGAGGCCATCAGTAGTATTCTTGTGGGTTGGGCTGCTTGGGCCACGATGGTCGAAGTGGGCCCAACGGGGCCGTGGGCCCATATGAGTAAATTGTATAATGGTATAATATATAGTGAACTAGACTAGGTGGAATTTATATACATGGCTAGATTTGTGCTAGGTGGGCCACACGAGCGTGTAGGCCCGAATGGGCCGAAATCGAGTTTAGGCCCAATAATCCGGTAAAGACCGAAAATGGTAGCTGAGTCACTCGGGGCAACTTTGGGCCTTCAAGAAGGCCATTACAAGTGCGAAATTATGAAAATACCCTTGGTAGGTAAATTACGAAAATACCCTTGGTAGGTAAATTACAAAAATACCCTTGGTGGGTAATTTACGAAAATACCCTTGGTAGGTAAATTATGAAAATACCCTTGGTGGGTAATTTACGAAAATACCCTTGGTAGGTAAAATTACTATTATACCCTTAGAGGTTGGTTAGATTGATTATGTTGTATATTATTATTCTGATTATGATGGTAATTCGTCTCATACGTTATCTGATATCTAATTTGCATACATGTCATACTACATACACGAATTATTATATTATGCTGCATGTACATGGGGTTCGGGATATATATAAGTTTAATGAAGGAAAGGGTGTACATTTATGTACGTGCTTTGATGTTAGCCTTGAGCTACATCGTGGATTGATGGTGGCTTCGTGCCTCATCGTGGATTGTTGTTGGCTTTGTGCCTCATCATGGATTGATGATGACCTTGAGTCACATCGTGGATATTGTGATTTAATCACGTGGATCAGTGGCTAGACCACTAAGTGGACTTTGAGCAACACGACTGCCAAAGAGGTGTGTAGCGGATGGAGGGTCGATTTAGTAATCCCCTGGTGTGTGGTGGCAAGATATACGGGGGTGTGTAGCGGTTGGATACTAGGTTGGGGTTGGGTTAGCATTTTGCATTATCATGCGTGGTATGTGGATATATGTGTAGATGTGGGCCAAGCCCATTTGTAGAATCCGTATGGATTAATTGAATTGCACTAATTATTGATATGCCATGGCATTGGGCTAACATATTATTGTGGGCTTAGGCCCAGTTATCGTGGTAAGGGGAATTGCTCACTGAGTCTCGGTGACTCACCCATTTGTTTAAATTTTGTAGGTAATCATTAGATCACGGATTTGGGAGCGGAGGCAAACTCGAGGTGGCCATGCTCAATATTTCAGTTTTATTTTAATATTTATTTCGGAGTTGTTTTACTATAAGTTTGGTTTACAATTTTGTAATAAGGCCACTACAACTTTAATTTTGGGGTTTTGGTTGGTTTCGCTTTTAATTTGACTACTACCTACTATTATTAAATGTTCAATATGGGAATTTCCTAACCCTTAATAACCATTTTTTAAAATATTAATAAACGGTTTCTTATTCAAAATTACTTAAACTTGACTTTTCACAACAAATATAAAGAACGCGAACTTTTTAACGAATGCACAGTTTTTAGACATTCCTTTCATGTGACATGCCAAATCCAGTTGTAATGTTTAGGCCGAGTTTGGGGTGTACACATTCTAAGTCGAATAGCTCTTTGGTGGTAACACTCTTCGTTTGTCAATTGTTAGAGGATGCATTGTCACTCATTTAGTGCCGATTCTCCCAAATCGATTCTAGTGTTGTGGTAAGGATTTGATATTTCATTTTAATCCTTTCTTTTCTCTTTGGTTGATGAAACCAAAAGCTTAATCTTGGTTCTTATGCGTGGCCGAATCTTTGAAGGGTGATTTCGAGTCTTCTGGTTGAAGCTAGCGTTAAGGGTAGTGGAGATCTTCCGGGACTCGTTTAACCAAGGTAAGAGGGGTTACATCTCTTATTCAGCTAAAGGCCATTTCGTGTGGACAATGGGTGTTTAGACCGATATTAACATGGGTTGTTGTAGGGTCCTGGCAACCTTTAAGTTCAAGCAAATAGTCTCCGGGATTCTATCGATTTTGGTAAAGTGCTTTCAATCAAAGTATTCTTTTAGTTCGTTTAGATCTGATTCAACGCTTAACCCGGGTCTTCTGACCAAAGACTTGTTTGATGGATTCAAGTACCAGCCAAGGGATGAAAGGGGTTGGACACGTAGTCCCTACCCCAAAATTCAAGAAGCGGTCAGTTTCAGCAGTTCAGGATTGGCCGCTGGGGTGTGGGCCAGCGTCGGAACAAGATCATAGGCAAATAGCGGTAGTATCGATTAGTGACAGTGTCGACATAGAGGGCGTGGTATTGCAAGTTATCAGGTGTGTAATTAACACACTGTTTATTTATCTACTTTAATTTAGATATATGTATTGTGTGCGGTAGCCAAAACAGTGGTTGTGGCGGTGTTATTACTCATGTTGGGTAATCCGGTAACCAGGTTAGTATACTACCCATATTATGGATGTGGTTAGTAATTGTGGATCTATGTAAGCATGTCATATATGCATATCTGGTATGTTCATCCGGGATTTTGGGGTCTTGCATTTACCTTGTATCTATGTGCTCTTGTGTGTTGCATGGCTATTTGAGTGTGTTTGGGGGCTTCGGGAAACCTTGGGGTTAGGTAAGAGTCTTGGTGGAAATTTTTGGTTTGAAGCCTTTAGGGGAGAGCTAGGGGAGCTAGGAGTTAAGGGATTGAATATGAGATTTAAGGGCATAACAAGTGGAGTGGTGGAGTGGCAAGGAGGCATCAGTTGGAGTGCAGGGGAGTTGCGTCAAGGGGAGTTCCAAGGGGGAGGAAGATCGAGCAGTATGGGCAGCATTTTAGGTTGCATTATGCGTCAAGAGGGGAAAAGTAGTGGATTCAGCTATGGCACTTGAAAGGTGGAAGGTTGATTGGGTCAAATATTTTGAATGGGTGGCTATGAGGGGAGATAGGAGTTTAAATCATTCAAATCTGTTTGAATGAGTGGAGGGGAGGAAAATTAGGAGTGAAACAAGGGATAGGGAGAGGGGTTTGAGTGGTGGCCGAAGATGGGGTTCTAGGAGGGGGCATTTTCAGTCAGGAGGGGAGTGTTTCGGGTGGGGGCTTTGTGTGCTAAAATTGGGGTGTTTAGTAGGGAGTGTTCAATTGTTTGAGTATTTTTCTTCTTTGGTTTGTTTTGCTGAAAGTGTCAGTGAGGATCTTTCTATTGTTTTCTCTCCATATGACCAAAAGCTGAAAGTGAGATACCATTTGGGCATTTTTGCTCTTTTCTTTGCAACTCTTTCTCCTCTTCTCTATTTACTCTCTAAAAGACGAAATATACTCTTCACTCTCCCCATAGCTGAAATCTCTCAAACCTTAACCCTCTCTTCTCCTTTTTCACCAATCACTTTACTCTCAAAGGTCGAATAACCCTCCTAGCCATTAGAACCTTGGCCAAATCTCCCATTCACCATTGCTTTCCTCTCTTTCTCATACTACTCCTTCTTTTCTTCTTTTATTTTTTTTCTCCTCAAGCCTCATCTCCTTGCTGAATCATTCTAAGCCGAATAGCTTTTTAGTGGTAACACTCTTCATTTGTCAATTGTTAAAGGAAGCATTGTCGCTCATTTAGTGCTGATTCTCCCAAATCAGTTCTAGTGTTGTGGTAAGGATTCGATATTTCATTTTAATCCTTTTCTTTTCTCTTTGGTTGCCAAAACCAAAAGCTTAATCTTGGTTCTTATGTGTGGCTGAATCTTTGAAGGGTGATTTCGGGTTTTTTGCTTGAAGCTAGCGTTATGGTTAGTGGGGATCTTCCGGGACTCGTTTAACCAAGGTAAGAGGGGTTACATCTCTCATTTGGCCAAAGGCTATTTCGTGTAGACAATGGGTGTTTAGGCCAATACTAACATGGGTTGTTGTAGGATCCGGCAACCTTTAAGTTCAAACGAATAGTCTCTGGGATTCTGTCGATTTTGGTAAGGTGCTTTCAATCAAAGTATTCTTTTAGTTCGTTTAGATCTGATTCAACATTTAACCCGGGTCTTCTGACCAAAGACTTGTTTAATGGATTCAAGTACCAACCAAGGGATGAAAGGGGTTGGACACGTAGTCCCTACCCCAAAATTCAAGAAGCGGTCAGTTTCAGCAGTTCAGGATTGGCTATCGGGGTGTGGGCCAGTGTCGGAACAAGATCGTAGGCAAATAGCGGTAGTATCGATTAGTGACAGTGTCGACATAGAGGGCGTGGTATTGCGAGTTATCAGGTGTGTAATTAACACATTGTTTATTTATCTGCTTTAATTTAAATATATGTATTGTGTGCGGTAGCCAAAACAGTGGCTGTGGTGGTGTTATTACTCATGTTGGGTAATCCGATAACCAGGTTAGTACACTACCCATGTTATGGATGTGGTTAGTAATTGTGGATCTATGTAAGCATGCCATATATGCATATCTGGTATGTTCATATGTTATGTTACCATTCCATCATATTATGCTGCATGTGCATGGGGTTCGGTATATATTGATAAAGGGGAAGTGTGTACATCTATGTACGTGGATTGATGATGGCCTCGAGCCTCATCGTGGATTGATGACGACCATGAGTCTCATCGTGGATATTTGTGATTTCAATCACGTGGACCAGTGGCTAGACCACTAAGTGGACTTTGAGTAGTGTATGCGTCGATGCAATTTGCCAAAGAGGTGTGTAGCGGATGGAGGGTCGATTTAGTAATCCCCAGGTGTGTGGTGGTTAGATACGGGTGGTGTGTAGCGGTTGGATATTAGGTTGGGCTAGGTTAACATATTGCATCACTATACGTGGTATGTGGTTTAATGTGGGTTAGGGCCAAGCCCAATTGTGGATATGTGTGGACTAATTACACACTGAGTCTGGTGATCACCTTGCTTTTCAAACAATACAGTAATTAAGTAGTCTATTGGACCGAAATGGAGCGGACTCGGGTGGCCATGTAAGTAAGTTTTTTATTTCTAAGTACATTATGAACTTTTGGTTATTTTTGGGATATCTTTATTGTAATAAGGCCGTTAAAAAAATGTTTTGAGATATTATGGTTAAATTTCAGATTTATTATTGGATAATTAATTATTATTAAAAGTGGTTTTTAAGATGCTTATAGCATAAGAGTAACATATGAAGTTTTATTGAAATTTTGGATTGCTTATAAGCAAACGTTTTAATTCAAGCATGAATCATGTTTTGAACTTTAAATAACCCGAAATTTTATTCACCGACAAATTACTAATTTTGAACGAGAGTCCTTTTTCTTTAAAAACAACGTTTTTGATTTTGAAAACTAAAAACTTATTTTCACTTTCAAACAGAACTCTTTTTAACCTTTTTCTCAATAACATTTCGAATTCGGCCGTGGTGTTTTGGGCCAGGTTTGGGATGTTACAGGAGTCGTTCCGTAACTGAAACTCGGCCCCCTAACCTGGTGTTAGGCCTAGTGACCCTCTCTAGAATCTGTAACATGGCTTAGGACAGTGTGTCATCTCCAGCCACATGATCATGAGACCCAGTCTCTGTAGCAGGTGAGATCGACATCTCGCTCATATCCAGATTAGGTAGATTTCCATATGATGAGCACCTAGCTCAAGCCCCTCTACGACCTCTACCACGGCCTATTGTACCCCGTCCCCGAGTACCTCGCGTGCTTATCGTAAATTTAGAGTTTATCTGTATTAATAGTTATATGCATTAGTTTACAGTTCTGATATTCATTAATAGATATCTTATACAGACAGTATCAAAAGGTCAGAATTTGTTATCACAAATTACAGTCTCACTACGGTTTTCAATTTCGCTACAGTTTTCAGTTTACACTACCTAGAGTGTTTTCAGTATAGTATACTACCTATTGGCTGTTTCAAGCATGCTAGTAGTATTTTCAGAAAAATGTAAACAGAGTTTTAGAACACTTACAGGATCGGTGCCGGAGACTTGGTGTACCATATACTCGTCCAAAAACATTTCAAATTACTTAAAAATCATTTCTTAAAACTAATCTTTATAACCCGAATCCACAATCGAGTTTTGCAACCTAGCTCTAATACCACTAAATGTAACACCCCACACTCGACCTAGACATTATGGCTGAATCAGCAATGTCACATAATAGTGCTTTAGAATTCGAAATGACGTTAAAACCATTTCTCCGTTTGTACCACTTTTTATTCTCTTATGCTAACTTCAAAAACGTGTCATTTGTTTTCAATCATTATCCATTTTCAAGAAGTTATACTTTGTGGAAGCTTTTAAAATAGTTTTTGAACTTGTGAGTATTTTTATAAATTGTTTATTTGTTTTGAAAACTCGAGTTTTCCTACTAATAGTAGTAAAACCATAAACGTTGCAAATCCCAAAATTTAAACAAAATACATAATGGCTATAATTACTTTGAAATTTCCCAAATAAAAATTAAAACCAGGATAAGTATAAACCATAAATCTATAGTGAGGCAGTAACAGTGGTCAATGCCGAGTCTTCCACTACACCGATCCGTCTAACGCTGGGGATTACCTGGATAGTTTAAATAGAAAAGGGTGAGTTTTGCAACTCAGTGCGTAACCCCCACAGATATCAAACGTATAGAATAATCACTAGAAATCAGACATCACAAACTAGGCCAAAGCTCATTACAGAAACAGTTTGGTCCTTATCCCACTCGAATGCAGAATCAGATATATATAATAGGGCATTAGGCCAATCAGATACAAAATCAGAAAAATATTAGGTCCATAACCCAATCAGATACAGAATGCATATCAGAATATTAGAATCCTACCCACCAGCCTCTACACACCATCTCCGTCCAACCCTACACACCATGTGGGGATATAATCAACCCATTCATCCCTACACACCATACTATACCAAAATGTGGCACATAAACAGAATAACTCAGCTGAGCTGACAGATAACAGGCTTCAAGCCTTTCAGACACTTCCTCCGAAATATCATCAACCCTCCCTGATGCAATGTAACATACCAAATATGACATGCAACATGCAAATAACCGATCATACATTCAGTTTAGTATAGATATCATGCTCAGTCAGACACCATATAATCAGATCACATAAATAGAGGTCTAAGTAATGCTTATCGACCCTACAGTAGGTCCAAATTCGACTTGGGCAACCTGTGCAACCTTATAGATCATTTTAGAAGAATGGGCTCACACACCCATGTGGCTTGCCTGTGTAGGCCCACACGCCCGTGTAACCCACATGGCCCAATTTGTCCTTGGCGTGTGGATCACACGACTTGGCCCAGAATTCCACACGCCCGTGTAATTCACCCTTATGGGCCTACATAGCCCAATAGGTCAAGCCCGTGTGTCACATACGGCCTTGCCCAACCATCACACGACCGTGTCACTTGTGCACGCCTGGCTCATCGATCACACGGCCATGTTGTAGCATACAGCCTACTACAAGGCCTACCACACGGTCGTGTGGCATCGACAAAAACTTTTTTTGGCTTTCACCAATTCTCATTTTTTGTGTTTCTAGGTACACACTTGGTGTTGATTTGAAGCAAAAATACTCTCGAGACCACACGGACCTAAAAATCAAAATACCATCACCCAATTTCAGTCAATACTTCCAGCTTAATGAAATTAATCCACCAACAAAACTTTACAATACCCATCGCATATTCATAATCTTACCTCTAACAAAGACTCCTAATGCTCCATTTGCTGCAGGAGTTCCCATCGGTTCCTGCCCTTCACCTGATATCGAGAGAAACAACACAAACTCTCACGTTAAGCACTTTTCGAAACAATACTAAGTTTCTACTAATACACGACTTACCGAAAGAGCGAAAACCAACGCTGAACAAAAGAAGATGGATTGTGATGGTGGTGGAAAAAGTCTTAAAATTTATATAATGAATGATCGAGCCTAGAAACTAACTATCACCATGATTGAGGCAAGAGCACCTATCAAACAATAGTATAGTTTAGTGGCAAGACCGGATTGTCGAACCCAAGGGAACCAAAAGTACTAATACTAACTTTCTTTTTATTATTTAGCCTAAGAATTAAAGGAATTGTTATTAAATCTAAAATTAACTAACTACTAAGCTAAAGATGTTAAGATACAGAGAATGAATTGGGGAAATACTTGTGGGGAAAAACCAATTGATTAAGACAATACCCGAGGAAGTATCCACCTATACTTCACTTGTTATCTAACTTTGAACCAGACGATTTATTCACTTGACTTGATCCGTAGGATTCCCTAATTTATGTTAATTCCTCTCTCGAGGCTACTAACGTCTAACCCTAGGTTGATTAATTGAAATCTCTTTCTAATTAAAACCCCTAGAATTGCATTAACTTGATCTATGGACACCCATATTAGGTTTGATTCTAATTCGAAAAATTTTTGTCATCCTATCTCTAGGGTTGCGATCAACTCCGCTTAACTATGCTAGATCTACTCTTAAACAGGGACTTTTGCTCCACTACCTAAGCACATCAATACTTGAATTAATATCTTGAAATATCAAAACAAGAATTAAGAGCACATAATTAAGAACAAATCAAGTATTTATCATATAGTTCAGAAAAAAATAACAAGATTAGTCTTAGGTTTCATCCCCCTCAAGTATTTAAGGGGTTTAGTTCATAATCATAAAAGAATACATCTTAGAAGAAAAATAACAAAACATAAAGAAAACCCTAAAACCCCTGAAGGAATTGAAGGAGAGATCCTCAATCTTGAGTGTGACTCCGGCTTTTAGGATGGATCAACTGGCTTTCTTCGAGTGACTCCCACAATTCAGCCTCTTCGTCTTGGCTCCTTGGCCTAGCTGAACCGCCCCCTTGAAGGTTGGCCTCTAGGGTGTTTATATAGGCTTTTGGAATGTCTTTCTTTACCTCTAAGTACCATAATCTGAATGAAACTCTTCTTTCCTATGACAGGGGCACGCCAATGTGGCACGGCCGTGTGAATTGACTCTAGGCTGTGGTCGGATCTACTAAAGAGTTACAGCCGTGTGTCTCGAGCCCAGGCTGTGTTGATTTTGTACTTTGGCCCATTTTCTCCGTTTTTAGCCAGTTTCTCATTCTTTTCATCCTCCGATGCTCTCCTAATTATAAAACATGAAATTAAAGGATTAGGAGCACCAAATTCCATAATTCAGGGAATAAATCATCCAAAAGTATGCTAAATGTGGGATTAAAATATGTATATATTACGGTTTATCAAATACCCCCACACTCAAGCATTTGCTTGTCCTCAAGCAAAATTCTCAACTTACAATTAAAACGAACTTCCTTAATTCATAATATTCATCGATAATATTTCATCATAATTCATAGATAATTTATACATGGATAATTTAACTTAAAGAGTCCTAAAGATTCAAACAATCAAAGTCATAGTTTTTGTAGCATGAAAATATAGGCGTTTCCCCTTACCTAAATAATCACCTTTGATTCAAAATCGACAAGGGTTGATATCCTCACTAAAGATTCACTCAAATCACTCAAAGTGTTTAAGGTTCAAAATTAAGCTCTCAAAAGTCAAACATGAAAAGTTAATCCCATAAGCTTGCATGAAAATCAAATCTCCACCACTATAAAATGAAATGATACACAAATCAAAAGGTCTTTAAAAGGGTTGTAATGGGGCTCGGGTTAAAGGTGTGGATAGAGGCTAAATTAAAGGGTTAGAATCGAGATTGAATTGACAATTTACCTAACTAAAAAAATGAACTAATCCTGAATAATTACATCAATTGAAAATTTGAAACTAATAATAGATCTTTTTCTTCAAGATGTTGAATTTAAATGTATAAGCTCACTTAATCATAGAACTAATAATGAATATAATTTGATTTTTTATTTTTTTTATTTTAAGAACAAATCAAGTATAGGAAAGAACTTTAACAACTAAAATATAGAACATAGTTAGGCAACTGCTCAAAATCAAATCTCGACAAAAAGGGTAGTAAAAAAAACGGTGATAACAAATGCAAGATGGGTTTTGGGTTAATATTAGTGGGTGAGTCAATAAAAGGGTTGTTAGGATCAAAAGGGTTCACTAAGGGTTAGTTGTGAGGGTAGGCTTTTAGTGGAGTGAGTGGGTTAAATCCTAAGTGCCTTTATCATCTCTGTATATCAAATCAATAATGTGGTCTTGACGTGTATAATCAAAGCAAGTTCTAGAATAACAAATCAATGTTGACACACTCATAATCAACAAAGTGAGCACGAAAAAAATATATGCTCTATGTACAGGCCCAATTTAGCCCGGACCCGAGATACACCTAAATCTACCCAAACCCACTAAATCCCATAAACCCAAAAACTCAACAGCCCACTAAGACCCATACATTAACAGATTAACCCAAAAAATAATTAAGCCCAATCAGGCCCAATCTACTTCACAACCTAAATCAGAAAAATAGAGAACAGCAAACACTAGGTGCGCTGCACCTAGGGTCTTCTGACTTCTGATCCACCACTGTCAGACCACCCTGCCACCACCTTAGCAGCACCGCCATCCACTGCCACCTGCAACAATAAATAAGACAAGACAGAGCATTGATCAAGTTGTAAAACAATGGCTATAAAAGCTAATTTAATTTCATTTGTAAGGGGATTTTTTTCGATTATTAAAAAAAACAAGAGACAGATTCAAACAAAAATCAGAGAATAGCAAGCATAGATTAAACAAAAAAACAGCAGAGATTAAACGAAAAGAAAACACCTAAAAAATCAGGAACAGAAATCGAAATGAGGTAATATTTTTTTTCCATTTTCAAAAGTGTTTCTTCTCTTTTTCTCTCCTTTTAGCACACATATATATACTATATTGTAAAAAGGGGCATAAAAAAAGAAGAACAAAAATCTTACCTTTTTGGGGCTCCGACCGTCATGCACAGCGGCGCCGGCGGTGACTGATCGGAGCGATGCCAAAAGCTTGAACCTGCAGAGAAAAGAAATAAAGAAGAATTTTTTTTAAATCTGAAAGCAAATGATTTTTTTTAACTTTTATAAACATTGCAAAATGACGTCGTTTTGCCCGGCGTCCATAAGCCCCAAAACGACGTCGTTTCAAACTTCCTATCCGATTACCCGACCCGTTCCGGGTAGGATCCGCGTGTTTTTCACAAGGGGGAATTTATGCGCGCAGTCTCTCCGCCTTTCCTGATTTTACAATCAAGTTTTCAATTTATTTTTTAATTTTTCCCCGAAAGTCTGTTTGGTTTTCAATCAAGTCCCTGCCTATGCTGCGCGTTTTGGGAGGAAAGGGTTATTGCCTTTTTTAATCCCTCATGTAATCCGCGCGTTTCAAATAGGCCCTTTTCCCCTTATTTTATTTCAAATTTGCCCCAATAATTCACATTTAATTCGATTTTAGTCCCTTTTTAATTATTTTAATTATTTTGCTCTTCAACTCATTACTTTTAAAATTATTATATGTATTATTATTTGTATTATTACTATTATATTTATTATTATTTGTTAATATTAGTTTGTATTATCATTTTAATGATTATTATTTAATAATTATTTTAAATGCTATTCTTAATATTATTTCTTGCTAATCTATTAATTATCGTATTTATTTTGTTATTATTATTATTTTATTCACTATTATTTATTTTAATAATATCACTACATTGTATTTGTTTTTCTTATCATATTTATTATTTATTATTGTCATCACTATTATATTTGTTAGCATTATTAATATTATTTGTTATTACTATTATTTTAATCATTGTTTTATCATCATTCTTGTCACGCGCGTAAGATCGTATTTTCACATTATTACTTGTAACATCCGAGAATTATGGCGTATGCATTTTTGTTTAAATTGTATGAAGTAGCATGCCTATATGTACTTTGAATGTGTTTTATGAATTCTTGAGAACCTTAGAGTATAAATAAGTGCCTCAGAAAATATTAAGTTCTAAGTCTTGAAGTGGAATTGAAGCAGAGTGGCCTTAAGATAATAAGTAGGGGAAATTAGACATAAAAATTGGCTTGTTAAAGTGGCTTGGAAGCGCCACTTAAGGGCCTAGCAGGTGACGCCACAAGCAGAGGAGTTGGGCTCAGGTTCGAGTCTTGTTGGCAGCTTATGGTGGGGTTTTTATTTTTGCTTGATGACGTCAAAGAGAGGGGAGTGATGGACGGCTATGGGACTTTGAGAAGATGAGGATAAAGACTTGTTTTATTCTTTTAAAATTTCGGCTAAAGTAAGGATAAATGATTATTTTATTTTGAATTATTTTGAATATGCAAAGAAGAGAGAAAATAGGAGAAAAGCAAGGAATGGCTAAGTGTTTGAATGCTAGCCGAATATAGGAGGGGGAAGTAAATGAGGCAATCGGTCATGCCAAGGGGAATATGTGTCAAAATTTCTTCTTTCTTCCTCTTTCTTTTTGAGCCGAATTTTGGTTAAGCCTCACCAATACTTTCTTTTCCTTCCTCCTCTCAATTCATTCTTTCTTCTCCACTCTAGCCGAATCATACTTGAGCCTCCATATCATTCTGTTTCATCTTTTTCCCATTATCACTACTATTAACCAAGAGCCGAAACTTAAGTGAACAACATCTAGCCATAGTCGAATACTCTGTAGATCAAAGCAAGAGTGCCGTCAAAAATAGTAGTAAGGGCAAGGATCTATTGTTATCATTTTATTTCTTTTCTTTAAGCCAAAATCAAAGATTCTAATGCCATATATGTTCTTTGGCTGAAACTATGGAAAAGGTTTTAGGGATTTGCCTATTGTCGACTACAAGAAAGGATCTTTTGGGACTTTTAAAGATCTAAGGTAAGTCATTCGGCCAAGGGCCATTTATTATGTTTTAATGTTAGATTGGATCTAACATGTGCCTATAGGAATCTCGGCATCACTAAAGAAGCAAGGATCAAATTTGGGATTTAAGAATCACAAGGTAAGTGGACATATGTAATTGGCCAAGGCTATATTTGGTGGTTCAAATCTATTTCTTAATTATTCAAAAGCCGAAAGCTAACCTGTTAAGTGATCTAGTGTGGGCCAATTGCAAGGAAGAGATATCGTGGAGTTTCAGGATTTGATTAGTAATCAAATCGGCAGCAAGGTAAGAATTTAAGTTGTGATAATCCTTTGGAATTTGGTTATATAGCCGAATAGGGTTTTGCTAATATGCCTAGTAATGGTCGAATATAGGAACTAAGATCTAAAGCGTTAGATCGGGATCCTCGAGATTTCAGTAAACTCGTTAAGTAAATCAGGTGTGTACCCCACATTAAACCTTAATAAATTTATGGTTATGCGTTAATAAATATGTTAATAAGAATATGTAAGATGTGGCTATGAGTATCATGCAATGGTACAAAGTACCCATGTAATATCCCGGGTTAAGGGCTATTTTATTTTGGCATTGTTTGCATGTTAATGACTTGCTATGTTGTGGTTTGTGTAGTTTGGGGCTTAGTTGTAGGCTAGGAGTGAGCTTTGTAGGTGGTAAAATTTTAGTTTTGGGGCTTTAGGTGATAGGAGCTGAAGGAGTTGGGGGTTATATATTTTATTTGTTAAATTGTGGCACAAGAAAGGAGCTGGTGGAGTGGCAAGGCATGCGCCACATGGAGCTTGTGTTTGGCATCAATTGCAAGGGGTGAGGTCCTGAGTTCAAGCTGCAAAAATCCCACACTTTTGCATCCATTTTGACGGCATGAAGGGAAGAGTTGTAGGAAGTTTGAACTCTGCCTTGGACTAAGTCTTCTCATTTGAATGGTGGGTGGAGAGCAAATGGTGGAGGAAGACTTGGTCAAGGGATTTGAATTTGTGGTTTGGAGTGAATGGGGGGAAGTTGGCCGATTTTGAGGAGTGTTTGGGGGAGTTTGGCCAGTTGGTAAGTTGGGGAGGAGAGTGCCGAAAGTCCACTTAGGCAACTTGTGCATTTTCGCTTTAGCTAGTATCAAACAATGATATCTTTTGGTCATTTTTAGTCGAACCTAGCATCCCACTTTGATATCTTTTCTCTTTTGGAAACCTTGATAGCCGAAAGTCTCCCCAAAACTTTCTTCTCCATTTCCTATTCTTTTCCAAGAAAGAACCGAAGGTGTTTCTCTACTATCTTTCTTTCCATTCCGATTCATTGGCCGAATATCCACCCATTTCCTCTCATTTACTCTCTTTTCTTTCACACAAAATCGAAAGTAACCCCCTCCACTCATCTTTCTTTATTTTCTTTCTTTTCCAAAACCTGTTAGCCGAATCTTTCTTCTCTCCTAGTGGTGTTTGGTGGCCGAATATTGGGTGTTGTTAGGTGCTGGTTTCCAATCGGTTGGTAGTGGATAAGAGCTTGGCCGAAAGGCCATTTTTCCTTTTTCGTTTTTATATTTTATGGTTTAAATGAAGGCCGGTTTGTTATTGGTTGAAGGATATTGATCTAATGTGTAGACCAATCCCTTTACAGGACATTCGGATTTTGGGAACAAGTGGGAGGAGCCTTGTTATCTGTTAAGCAAATGGTAAGTGGTGGTAAGAGTAGTTTTCTTTTAGATTATTCATTTAGTCTTTGTTATGTAAGGCTGTTAAGAGATTAACCATTTTTCTTTAGGGTGTGCCGATTGTTTAAAAAAAAACATTGTCGATTCGGGTTTGGTAGGAAACCAAACCAAGTTAAAATGAGGTTAATCGATATACCCTTCCGGTTTAATTGGTTATAGCCGAATGGTTTAGGTATTAATCTCTTGTTGGCCGATTGTAGACTCAGGGTTGTCGAGGTGATCAAGGGACGTAGACCAATTCTTAGAATTAACATCTTCGCTATTCAGGTGTGTAAACCAACACACTATCTTAACTAAGTAATGTGATAACCTGGTTGTGTAAATGAAACAGTGTGGTTAACTATTTTGATACCCATTGAGGTATGGATACGGATTCGGGTAAGTCCGTTTCATTATGAAATTTGTGATGATCTACAATATCATGATTATGGGTGTATATTCATTGAGATGCCATATTGAGCATGTGAGCATGATAGCATGATTGCACGATTTTGCATCTAGTATGATATGTGATTGGGGGATATGAGAGGAGGGGGAGTATGATATCCGTGTCTTTGGGACACTGTGTCTTTGGGACACCAGAGGTTTGGCACCTCCAGTGGTTTGGTACCACGTATTTTGTGACTTTGGGTCACGGAGGTTTGGCACCTCGGCGTCTCGTCCCAAAGAGCTTAGTACCACGATGGGTTGGCCCCACGATTGATTATCTGGGATTGACGCCGGTGATTTGGTATCACACGATGGGTTGGCCCCATCATCGGATTTGTGACTCTGGTCACCAAGATTTAGTATCACATTGTGTCTTTGGGACACGGAGGTTTGGCACCTCATTGCGACTCGTCCCCGTGGTTTGACACCACCGTGGGTTGGCCCCACTTATGAGATATGGGATCGTCGCTAGTGATTTGGTATCACACGATGGGTTGGCCCCATCATTGGATTATTTGTGACTTGGTCACGGTGGTTTGGTACCACAATATGGATATCGTGACTTTGGGTCACCGGTGGTTTAGCACCACCGGTGGTTTGGTACCACAGGGGTAGAAAAGGCGATATGGTTGGTTAGGATCGGTGCATTACTTGCATTATTCTATTATGATATGGGTGTTGGCATGTTATCTGGGAGAGGAATTATACACCGAGTCTTGCGACTCACTCTCTCCTTTGACTTTTTCAGTGACACTTAGACGCGGACATGGAGCCGGATGGACTCGAGGTGCTCATGCCATGCTCAAATAAAGATTTGCTCGGACTTTTATGAAATTTTGGTACTTAAGTTTTTATTACTATTTGGTTTTATTTGGGTTTGTAAATGGCCTTTTTAAGTTATGTTTGTTTATGATTAAAGTGGATTTATAATATGTCTTAACAAATTAATTGGGCTAAAATGTGCTAAAATTTGGAAAGATAACGATTTCAAAACTACAAAGCGACATTTTAAACTATACCATCTGTATCACACTAAGATTTGAAATAAAGAAGAACTCAAATGTTTTCTAACTTAAACATGATTTTCACTAAGATGAATGTTTTGTAACAATAATAAACAACTCAAACTTCTTAACGAGATAAACCTGCTTTTGTCTACCCATCGGAGTAAGTTTTTTAAAATTTTGGGTTTTCAAATACATCACCAAATTTCAATCAAACCTACTCAAGTTTTCTCAAATACAAAATTTTAGCGAAGTGTTTTCCTCAAACTTTTATACTCAAACCTAAACCTCTCAAAAACCTTTTTCCCTGTAACATACCAGATTCGATCGTGGTGTATTGACCGGGTTTGGGGTGTTACATTTGTGGTATCAGAGCTAAGTTCAAAAGCTTCGGCTGTGGGCCCGAGGCCCAAAATGTTTTAAAACTATAAGTTTTTGAATATTCAGTTTTTAAAAGTATGGTTTGAAAGGCATGGCACCGAGTCTCCTACACCACCCGCCTGTAAGTACCCGTACTATTGTTTGTGATATCGATAAGATTGAATGGCTAGTGATAAGTAAGACAACCTTAGAGACTGAAACTGATAGGACTCTGTGAACTCGCGAAAATGAAACTTCTTTAATAAGCAATATTCATAAGACTTTGCTTTTAAAACAGTGGAATAATGACTGATACATAAAATTCTTTAATCAGACGAGATTTAGTCATGAGTACCCGAGGTAGACGTGGTCGTGGACGAGGTCGCGGTAGAATGACGGTTTCTGAGCCCGTAGGTTCTGGTCAGGGGTCAGAGAATGAGATACCGGTTCCACCACCAGTTGGAGGTGGTGAGTTCCAAGAGCAGACTGGGGATGACGCAGTGTCACAGGCGATGCTGCGGGTTTTAGAACGGGTAGCTAGAGTAGGTGGAGGTGCAGGAGCTAGGAAATCATGCTCGAGCGACTTCGAGCAAATGGGGCTGAATTCTTTTCGGTGTCTCGGGTGTTGCTCCCAAGACTTTCCGAAATCTTGGTGGAAGCGACAGTAACGGATCATGGACGATCTGGACCTAACTGGCGAAGAGAAATTAAAGGGATCGTATCACTTCTCGAGATGAGTCATACCGGTGGTGGCTCACCGTTCGGACAATCTTTGCAAATGAAGATCGACTTGGGACTATTTACGGCTACTTATCGTAAAAAGTACGTGGGGGCTAATTACATTAATGAGCGTGAAAGCATTTCGAGGTTAGTTCGAGAGCAAATCGTGTCGTAATCGAGGCGAGTTTCGAGGTCGAGTCGGCATGCCGGGGCATGGTGGCTACTTGAACATGAGAGATGTGTTTGTTTGAGGATGGCTGCGGGACTAATTAAGGTTGATAATTGCGCCAAACAGAGCGAGAATTCTTGCCCTAGTTGAAAAGGCGAAGGTAGCCGAGGGCATTAAGGAATCTGAGGCGTGGTATGGATAGGAACCGACACAAGAGGAGTTTTGGATCTTCCGGGTCGCCCAAAGAATCGAAAGAAAAGGGCTAGACCGAGTGGGCCGAATCAGTCGGGTAGGTTTGTTCTTGGCTAGGAAGGGACCGCCGCATGTAACCGTTGGGGAAGGCTCATTGGGGAGGATGTTGGACCGATGGTTGGAGGCTGTTTTGAGTGTGGCTCGCTGGACCACCGTGTGAGGGACCGCCCACGCAAGTTAGCTAGGATTGATCCAGAGAATCGTACGTACTCAAGATCTGAAATAACGGACCACCACCGCAGAGGGGCCGAGGTAATGGCAGAGGAGGTAATGGGTCTGGTCGGGGCCGTGGAGCACCGGGCAGAGGTGCAGTAGTTCGAGGCCGACAGTAGGGGTTGGTGTATCTTTGCGGCGCCGAGAGGAGGGCGATGCACGGACGTCATTACGGCAGACGCGTTTTGATCTTTGGTTCTCCATTTACTACTTTAATTGATGTGGGTTCAACACATTCATATGTTGCAAGTAGCATAGTGAAGACCATGGATCTAGACTCTGAAATATCTTCTAGGCAGATGACCGTAATAAGCCCTCTAGGTCACTCTGTAGTGGTAGATAAATCAGATAGAGGCGATACCTCTAAAACTCCAAGGGTATCTTTCGAGGTGATTTGATGGAGCCGCCATTTGGGGAGTTCGATCCGATTGAGGATGGACCGGTGGTTAAGTACCAGCGGTTGGATTGCTCGGCTAAGCGCATGATTCAAAAAATAAGGGTGATGAGGTAGTTCGATCGGTAATAGGAGGAATTATCATCTAATGTGATATCTCGCTCTGAAAGCCGAGAAGATGGTCGAAAGGGTCGTGAAGCGTATGTGGTACATGTGTATGCCTTGGAGGCTAAGGAGTCTGCTTGTGGAGACTGCCTGACGATTAGGAATTTCTTGATGTGTTTCTGAGGAGCTTCCGGGTTTGCCACCGATCGGAAGGTAGAGTTCGAATAGATCATTACTCGGACTGCTACGTATCTATTGCTCCATACAAGATGGCACCTAAGGAGTTAGTGGAGCTTAAGGCTCGAATCTGAGAATTGTTGGACCGAGGCTTTATCGGGCCAAGTATTTACGCTTTGGGAGCGCCAGGTACTCTTTGTAAAGAAGAAAGACGGTACCATGCGGATGTGTATAGACTACCGCCAACTGAATAAGCTGACGATCAAAAACAAGTATCCACTGCCTCGGATAGATGACTTGTTTGATCAGTTGAAGGTGGCGTCGGTTTTCTCGAAGATCGACTTAAGGTCTGGGTATCACCAGTTAAGGGTAAAGGAGGTGGATATCTGTAAGACGGCATTTCATTACTCGGTATGGGCACTTTGAGTTCTTGGTTATGCCGTTCGGGTTGACTAACGCCGTGCACCTTCATGGATCTGATGAATAGGGTGTTCCAACAGTATCTAGATCAGTTCGTAGTGGTTTTTATCGATGACATCTTGGTATATTCAAGGACCGAGGAGGAACATGATGCACATTTAAGGGTGGTATTGCGATTCTAAGGAGAAACAAATTCTGCGAAGTTCGATGAAGTCGCGAGTTCTGGCTTAGGGAGGTGACGTTCTTGGGTCATATAGTATCTGCTGAGGGGATTAGAGTGGACCCCCGTAAGATAGAGGCCGTTTTGGATTGGAAGCCGCCTAGGTCAGTAGCGGAGATTCGGAGTTTTCTAGGCTTGACAGGATACTACCGAAGATTTGTAGAGGGTTTCTCTTTGATCGCGGCACCGATGACTAAATTATTGAGAAAAGGGGTTCCATTTATTTGGACTGAGAAGCAGCAGGAGAGCTTCGATAAGTTGAAGAAGATTTTGACCGAAGCTCGGTTCGATTCAACTTTGGTGGTAAGGAATTCACGATGTCTTGCGATGCATCACATACTGGTTTGGGTTGTGTCTCGATGCAAGAAGGGAAGGTTGTGGCTTACGCATCTCGGCAGTTGAAGCCACATGAGGTGAATTATCCAACGCACGATCTGGAGTTAGCGGCTTTAGTTTTTGCCTTGAAGATATGGAGGCATTACTTGTACAGAGAAAGATCGATAGTCTACACGGACCATAAGAGTCCGAAGTACCTTGACTCGGAAAGACTTGAATCTAAGATAGTAGCAGATGGATTGAGTCTTTGAAAGACTACGATTGCTCAATTGAGTATCATCCGCAAGGCTAACGTGGTAGTAGACGCGTTGAGCCATAAGGTTGTTTCGGATTTAAGAGCGCTGTTTTCCCACTTGAGTTTGTACAATGATGGGAGTATTCTGGCAGAGCTGCAAGTTAAGCCTACTTGGGTTGAGCAGATCAGAGAAAAACAGTTGTTGGATGAGGTTACGGCGCGCAGAGGACACAAGTGCGTAATGATGGTTTGAAGGGTTCTGACTTGTCCAAAGATGGGGTCTTTGTTTTTCGAGGGAAGGCTTGTATGCCGAGAGATTACGAGTTAAGGCAAAAGATTCTTCAGGATGCACATAGCAGCCCCTACGCTATGCATCCTGGAGGTAGCAAAATGTATAGAGATCTCAGAGAACAGTTCTGGTGGCCGGGTCTAAAAAGGAAGTAACCGAGTTTGTGGGGAAGTGTCGACATGTCGCAAGTTAAGGTGAGCATCACCACCGCCGTGGTTGCTTGACCAAAGGAAGATCCTCGATGGAAGTGGGAAAGGATAACTATGGATTTAAATCGGTGGATTACCGCTTACACCGAGCAAGAAGGATTTAGGTTGGGTAATCGTGGATCGATCGACTAAATCAGCTCACTTTATTCGGTGAGGTGGATTACTCACTTGAGGTTGGCGGTTGTATGTGTCGAGATAGTGAGACCGCACGGGTGCCGAGTCGATCATCTCGGATAGGGACCCTGTGTTCACGTCAAGGTTCGAAAGCGTTGCATCGGCTCTGGGTACGGTTAGATTTTAGCACGGCATTTCATCCATAAACCGACGGGCGATGGAAAGGGTTATCTGAGATCTTGGAAGACATGTTACGAGGTTGTGTTTTGGACTTGAGGGTAGTTGGGAGGAGTATCTACCGTTAGAATGAGTTCGCCTATAACAACAGCTACCAAGCAAGCATCAAGATGGCACCTTATGAGGCGTTATGCGGTAGGAAGTGTCGCCACCTACTTGTTGGACGAGTTAAGTGAACGTCGGTTGTTGGGACCAGAGTTGGTTCTTGAGACCAAGACAAGGTTAAGTTGATTCAGCTCGATTGAAAGAAGCTTGATTGGCGAAGTCCTATGCCGATCTTAAGCGGAGAGATATTGAGTTTCTTTGGGGAGATCGAGTTTTTCAAGGTCTCACCGTGGAAGAAAGTATTAAGGTTCGGAGGAAAGGCAAGCTAAGTCCGAGGTTTATTGGGCCATATAAGGTCTTGAGACGAGTGGGACCAGTTGCATATCAGCTCAAGTTGCCGCAGAGCTAAGTCAGATTCATGACGTGTTCTACGTTTCGATGCTTCGGTGTTATCGCTTAGATCCATCGCACGTGGTGACATTAGGAGAGATTGAGGTAAACCCAGATATGACCATGGAGGAAGAGCTCTGCATGATTTTAGATCGGGATGTGAAGGTTCTGCAGAAGTCTGTACTTTGGTTAAGGTTCTTTAGGCGGAATCATGGCGTGGAAGAGGCTACTTGGGAACCAGAGGATACGATGAGACAAGAATACCCGCAACTCTTTTGATCAGGTAATTTCGAGGTCAAAATTATTTTAAGGGGTAGAACCGTAATATCCCGGGTTAAGGGCTATTTTATTTTGGCATTGTTTGCATGTTAATGACTTGCTATGTTGTGGTTTGTGTAGTTTCGGGCTTAGTTGTAGGCTAGGAGTGAGCTGAGTAGGTGGTAAAATTTTAGTTTTTGGGGCTTTAGGTGATAGGAGTGAAGGAGTTGGGGTTATATATTTTATTTGTTGAATTGTGGCACAAGAAAGGAGCTGGTGGAGTGGCAAGGCATGCGCCACATGGAGCTTGTGTTTGGCGTCAATTGCAAGGGGTGAGGTCCACGAGTTCAAGCTGCGAAAATCCCACACTTTTGCATCCATTTTGATGGCATGAAGGGAAGAGTTGTAGGAAGTTTGAACTCGCTTTGGACTAAGTCTTCTCATTTGAATGGTGGGTGGAGAGCAAATGGTGGAGGAAGACTTGGTCAAGGGATTTGAATTTGTGGTTTGGAGTGAATGGGGGGAAGTTGGCCGATTTTGAGGAGTGTTTGGGGGAGTTTGGCCGGTTGGTAAGTTGGGAAGGAGAGTGCCGAAAGTCCACTTAGGCAACTTGTGCATTTTCGGCTTTAGCTAGTATCAAACAATGATATCTTTTGGTCATTTTTTTTTGGTAAGCCGAATGTCAAGAAAACTCTCCCATTTCATTTTGCATTCTTGAAACCGAAACCAGCATTTTGTTTCTCTTCAACTTGAGCCGAAACTAGCTCCTTTGACTCTCCTTTTCTGCTCATATTTTCTTTTCTTGGAACCGAAAACCCTAAACATTGGTGTTGCCGATTTTGCCTTGTTTCTTCTCTTCTTTTTTCTCATTTGAACAAGCCGAACCTAGCATCCCACTTTGATATCTTTTCTCTTTTGGAAACCTTGATAGCCGAAAGTCTCCCCAAAACTTTCTTCTCCATTTCCTATTCTTTTCCAAGAAAGAACCGAAGGTGTTTCTCTACTATCTTTCTTTCCATTCCGATTCATTGGCCGAATATCCACCCATTTCCTCTTATTTACTCTCTTTTCTTTCACACAAAATCGAAAGAAACCCCCTCCACTCATCTTTCTTTATTTTCTTTCTTTTTCAAAACCTATTAGCCGAATCTTTCTTCTCTCCTAGTGGTGTTTGGTGGCCGAATATTGGGTGTTGTTAGGTGCTGGTTTCCAATCGGTTGGTAGTGGGTAAGAGCTTGGCCAAAAGGCCATTTTTCCTTTTTCGTTTTTATATTTTGTGGTTTAAATGAAGGCCGGTTTGTTATTGGTTGAAGGATATTGATCTAATGTGTAGACCAATCCCTTTACAGGACATTCGGATTTTGGGAACAAGTGGGAGGAGCCTTGTTATCTGTTAAGCAAACGGTAAGTGGTGGTAAGAGTAGTTTTCTTTTAGATTATTCATTTAGTCTTTGTTATGTAAGGCTGTTAAGAGATTAACCATTTTTCTTTAGGGTGTGCCGATTGTTCAAAAAAGAAACATTGTCAGTTCGGGTTTGGTAGGAAACCAAACCAAGTTAAAATGAGGTTAATCGATATACCCTTCGGTTTAATTGGTTATAGCCGAATGGTTTAGGTATTAATCTCTTGTTGGCCGATTGTAGACTCGGGGTTGTCGAGGTGATCAAGGGACGTGGACCGATTCTTAAAATTAACATCTTCACTATTCGTGTGTAAACCAACACACTATCTTAACTAAGTAATGTGATAACTTTGGTTGTGTAAATGAAACAGTGTGGTTGACTATTTTGATACCCATTGAGGTATGGATACGGATTCGGTAAGTCCGTTTCATTATGAAATTTGTGATGATCTACGATATCATGATTATGGGTGTATATTCATTGAGATGCCATATTGAGCATGTGAGCATGATAGCATGATTGCACGATTTTGCATCTAGTATGATATGTGATTGGGGATATGAGAGGAGGGGAGTATGATATCCGTGTCTTTGGGACACCGTGTCTTTGGGACACCGAGGTTTGGCACCTCCGGTGGTTTGGTACCACGTATTTTGTGACTTTGGGTCACCAGAGGTTTGGCACCTCGGCGTCTCGTCCCAGTGGCTTAGTACCACAAAGGGTTGGCCCCACGCTTGATTATCTGACATTGGCGCCAGATAATTTGGTATCACACGATGGGTTGGCCCCATCATCGGATTTGTGACTACGGTCACCAAAGTGATTTGGTATCACATTGTGTCTTTGGGACACGGAGGTTTGGCACCTCATTGCGACTCGTCCCTGTGGTTTGACACCACCGTGGGTTGGCCCCACTTATGAGATATGGGATCGTCGCTAGTGATTTGGTATCACACGATGGGTTGGCCCCATCATTGGATTATTTGTGACTTCGGTCACCAAAGGGTTTGGTACCACAAGATGGATATCGTGACTTTGGGTCACCAAGTGGTTTGGCACCACCAGTGGTTTGGTACCACACGGGGTAGAAAAGGCGATATGGTTGGTTAGGATCGGGTGCATTACTTGCATTATTCTGTTATGATATGTGTGTTGGCATGTTATACCGGGAGAGGGAATTATACACTGAGTCTTGCGACTCACTCTCTCCTTTGACTTTTTCAGGTGACACTTAGACGCGGACATGGAGCCGGGATGGACTCGAGGTGCTCATGCCATGCTCAAATAAAGATTTGCTCGGACTTTTATGAAATTTTGGTACTTAAGTTTTTATTACTATTTGGTTTTATTTGGGTTTGTAAATGGCCTTTTTAAGTTATGTTTGTTTATGATTAAAGTGGATTTATAATATGTCTTAACAAATTAATTGGGCTAAAATGTGCTAAAATTTGGAAAGATAACGATTTCAAAACTACAAAAGCGACATTTTAAACTATACCATCGGGTATCACACTAAGATTTGGAATAAAGAAGAACTCAAATGTTTTCTAACTTAAACACGATTTTCACTAAGATGTAATGTTTTGTAACAATAATAAACAACTCAAACTTCTTAACGAGATAAACTGTTTTTGTCTACCCGTCGGAGTAAGTTTTTTTAAAATTTTCGGGTTTTCAAATACATCACCAAATTTCAATCAAACCTACTCGGGTTTTTCTCAAATACAAAATTTTAGCGAAGTGTTTTCCTCAAACTTTTATACTCAAACCTAAACCTCTCAAAAACCTTTTTCCCTGTAACATACCAGATTCGGTCGTGGTGTATTGACTGGGTTTGGGGTGTTACAACCCAGGTCCGTTTTCCCACTCCTATTATGATTATGATAAGATCTGTTATGGCATATATGTGAAACTATAAGTATGTGAATAAGGAATGTGACATGATTAATGCATAATTGTATGACATGGGGCATATGGGTGATATGTAGCGGAAAAGTGATTTGGTGGTTTTATACCACAATATCTGAATGTGGTGACTTATGTCACAAAATCTGAATGTAGTGACTTATGTCACGAAAACCTGAAAGTGGTGACTTATGTCACGAATTATTATCTAGTGGCTATGCCACGAAATTATAAGGGCGATGAGCACGTCGACTGCAGCGACTGCCTTCGATGGTGTGTAGCGGATGGAAGGTCGACTTAGTAGTCCCCACGGTGTGATGGTTGGTACAGGTGATGTGTAGCAGATGGTTATCTTGGTTTGGGTTCGGGTTTGCATCATGATTTATATACATATATTATGTATGATTTGACATGCCTGAATTAATTGAGACTTGTGTTGGTTGTACACATTGAGTCTGTTTGACTCACCCCTTCGTGGGATTATTTTTTAGGTGACACTCAGTAATGGACCGGGTCGACAGGAGCTCAAGTGGTGGCCATGCTCAGCTCTGAAATTTCTTTATTTTATTTTGGGCTTTCTCTTTTTAAGTATTTTGGATTTAATTTGGGTTTTGATTTGATGTAATAAGGCCATGGTATGAACTATTTACTTGTGCATTTTAATTGTTTTATTATGGTACGGTTCTTATCAATTAAAAGTTCAAATAATTTTTCTAAAAAAAATAAAGATTAAAAGTTTTAGCACCGTTTTTAATTTTGAACCCAACCCAAATCAATGGCTCTTCAAAGACGCACAAAATTTTGACAAACATCAAATAAGATTCGAATGGTTTCCCTAGGAGCATGCCATATCCGGTCAGGGCTTATGGACCGGGTTTGGGGTGTTTCAATTTGGTATCAGAGCCAAGTTCAAAACTCGACCTTGAGGGTTTTAGGGCCCAAACGTTTTCTCTCTTTTGAAAGTGGATTTTTCAAAGAAATAAGCAGGTTTTCTAGCATGGCACCTGAGTCTCCGGCCCGAAGTCCACCAGGTAAGTACTCCTAACTCTTTTGTGATGGTATGTGGGATTTATAGGGACGTAGATTAGTATATTAAGTTATTAAACCCTAGGATTACCTTACTCCAACACAAAATTGCATAAAGCTTTAAAGCCTAATTAAACAAACATGTGTCTAAGTCACCGAGTTAGGGTGTGGCAACCATTGTGCGCATGTCTAGGATTGGTTTCGGTGGGAGCTTGGTATTTAAGCAGTCCTAGTGACTCACCTCCTCTCCACTCGAATCCTACCTAGTGCGTAGTGACGGTTCACCCTAACCAAGAGGACTCAATCACAGGCTAAATTCAATAATTAAAACCCGAAAGGGACCGTCACCTTGTTTTGTGAATTTCTAAAGTCAAACCATGATTATAAAATTCCAAAGTACCCTTGATTTAAAAATAACCAAAATACCCCTGATTTGTAAATTGATCAAATTACCCCTAACCTGTACAAATTACCAAAATACCCTCAGTATGGAAAGTTGCCGAAGTACCCTTAAATTAAAAATTTCCAAAAATACCCTTATTTTGAAAAGTCACCTGGAACCATAATTTACAAAATTACTGAAATGCCCCTGGCTTGTAAAATTACAACAATACCCCCAGTTTATAAAATTACCATATTACCCTTGAATTTTCTTACGAAGTATTTTAATTTTGTAAAAATACCAAAAATCTCTACTTTGCAAAATTTTGAAATGCCCTAATTTGAAAATTTACCAAAATACCCCTATAGGACAAATTACGAAAATACCCCTGGGTAGTGGAAAACAACAAACAATGACAACTATAATATTTTTCTGTAATGAACGTAAGTTCATGAATATGATTGAATGATTGAATGGAGACTGTATGTGTATGAGATCGAAAGAACTACTCCCTAGAACTATTAAACATAAAACTATTCGTGATAAATCAATGGAACAAAACTAATACATAAAATTCTTTAATCAGATAAATGCAAATCGGAAGTATGAATTCAAGGGGACGTGGTCGTAATGTGCGAGGTCGTGGTAGAGGCCGAATGACTGTGTCAGAGCCCGTTAGGTCCGGACAAGGGTCCAAAAATGAAATGCCACCATCACCACCAGCCGCTGATGCGAAATATCAGGATCAGACAGGGGATAACGCAATGTCACAAGTGATGTTACGAGTTTTGGAAAGGGTGGCTGGAGCGGGTGGAGGCATGGGAGCTCGAAAGTCGGTACCTGAGCGACTTCGAGCCAATGGAGCTGAGGTGTTCCGTGGTGTATCTGGTGTGGCATCCAGTACCGTTGAGTATTGGTTGGAAGCGACTGAGTGGATTATGGATGAGCTCGATTTAACCACCGAGGAAAAGCTGAAAAGGTTGGTGTCGCTTCTCCACGATGAGTCATATCAATGGTGGCTCACGGTTAGGGATGGTGCTACAGCTAAGGAACTCACTTGGGATTATGCTAAGGCGGCATACCAGAAGAAGTATGTCGGTACTTATTACATTGATGCGCAGAGGAAGGAATTTTTGTGGCTGGTTCAAGGAAACAAGTCCGTAGCGGAGTACGAGGCTGAATTTTTAAGGTTAAGTCGATATGCTCGAGGGATAGTGGCTACAGAGCATGAACGATGTATCCGGTTTGAGGATGGATTGAGAGATGACTTGAGGCTGTTGATAGCTCCACAACAAGAGCGGGAGTTTACTGTGTTGGTGGAGAAGGCTAAGGTAGCTGAGGGTATCGAGGATTCTGTAAGGCAGAACACCGATCGGAATAGGCAGAAAAGAGGATTTGGATCATCAAGGCCAGCTGGGAATGTTTAAAAGAGGCCTAGAGTGGATGGGCCGTGAGGTCAGCGGGCTGTGATAAGAGGGCAATACCGTACTTGTGCTCAGTGTGGAAGATGCACTTAGGAGAGTGTTGGAAGAAAACGGGAGGATGTTTTAAGTGTGGGTCCAAGGACCACATGATTAAGGATTGTCCTATGAGAACCGAAGGGAGTCGACCGGTAAGCCAAGGTCCTAACCAGGCTAGAAGAGGAGGACAGCAGCCACCGCGAGGTCATGGTGCGACTGGCAGAGGTAATGGTTCTGGTAGAGGACCGAGAACACCGGCCGAGGTGTTGGTAACACGGAGGCCAAGCAGCCAGGTTTGGTTTATGTGATTCGTCGGAGGAGGACGGAGATGCACCGAGCATCATAATCGGTACATTCCTTATCTTTGGCAAGCCTTATGTTGCTTTGATTGATGTGGGCTCGACCCATTCCTATGTTGCATGTAGAGTAGTTGAAACTCTAGGAATAGCCTCTGAACTATCTAATAGGGAGATGACTGTAGTAAGCCCATTAGGCCAAACTGTAGTGGTCAATAAGATGTTTCGGAGTGTACCTTTGAAGCTTCAGGGAGCGGTATTTCCTGCCGACTTAATGGAATTACCATTCGGAGAATTTGATCTTATACTTGGCATAGACTGGCTAGTGGAGCAATGGGCTGTATTAGATTGTGCAGCTAAACGAATGGAGTTAAGGACCCCAAAGGATGAGGCGGTAATTATGATAGGAGAAAGAAGGAACTACTTGTCTAACGTAGTTTCTGCTTTGAAGGATGATAGGATGGTACGAAAAGGGTGCAAGGCATTTTTGGCCTTTGTTAGTGCGTTGGATACAAAAGAAGGGGGAGTTAGTGGAGTTAGAACCGTAAGGGAGTTTGTGGATGTCTTTCCGGAGGAATTACCTAGAATACTCCCGGATAGGGAAGTGGAGTTCAGAATTGACTTACTGCCGAGAACAGCTCTTGTGTCAATCGCCCCGTACAGGATGGCACCAAAAGAGTTGGTTGAGCTCAAGGATCAAATTCAAAAGTTGCTAGACCGTGGGTTTATTTGACCCAGTGTGTCTCCATGAGGAGCACCGGTCTTGTTTGTGAAGAAGAAGGACGAAACTATGCGTATGTGCATAGATTATCATCAGTTGAATAAGCTGACCATCAAGAACAAGTATCCATTGCCAAGAATAGATGACTTGTTCGATCAGCTTAAGGGGGTCGCGGTATTCTCGAAGATAGATCTAAGGTCTGGATATCATCAGCTTAAGGTGAATGAGGCAGATATCCATAAGACGACTTTTCAAACAAGATATGGGCATTTTGAGTTCGTAGTAATACCGTTCGGATTGACAAATGCCCTAGCCGCGTTTATGGACATGATAAATCGGGTTTTCCAACCTTATCTGGACCGGTTCGTTGTTGTGTTCATAGATGATATATTGGTGTATTCGAAGTCTGAGGAAGAACATGATGAGCACCTCCGAGTTGTGTTGCAAGTGTTAGGGGAAAAGAAGTTCTACGCCAAATTCAGCAAGTGTGAATTTTGGCTTAAGGAGGTTACGTTTCTAGGACATGTGGTGTCTGCTGAAGGGATAAGGGTGGATCCTCGAAAGATTGAGGCAGTTTTGGATTGGAAACCCCCTAAGTCTGTGGCAAAAATTTGAAGTTTCTTAGGATTGGCAGGCTATTATAGAAGGTTCGTGGAAGGGTTCTCATCGATAGCCGCACCCTTGACAAAGCTATTAAGGAAGGAGGTACCTTTCGTATGGACTGATAAGCAACAGGAGAGCTTTGAGAAGCTTAAGAGGGTCTTGACCGAAGCTCTAGTTTTGATTCAGCCTGAGGCAGGGAAGGATTTTGTAGTGTACTGTGATGCTTCCCATACAGGATTGGGAGGTGTCCTTATGCAATACCGGAAGGTAGTTGCTTATGCATCTCGACAACTAAGGCCACACGAGGTTAATTACCCGACGCATGACTTGGAATTGGCGGTAGTGGTCTTTGCTGTGGAGGCATTACTTATATGGAGAGAAGTCAGTGATCTAAACAGACCACAAGAGCCTAAAGTATCTGCTGACTCAGAAAGAGCTAAATCTGAGACAGCGAAGGTGGGTGGAATTATTGAAGGATTATGATTGCTCCATAGAGTACCACCCGGGTAAGGCAAATATGGTAGCAGATGCCCTAAGTCAAAAATTTGTGCCGGATCTGAGGGCAATGTTCACACATCTGAGCTTGTATGACGATGGAAGCCTGCTGGCAGAATTGCAAGTCAAACCGACATGGTTGAATGAGGTGAAGGAAAGTCAGTTAATGGATGAGGATCTAAGTGCTAAGTTACAGCAAGTGCAGCATAGAGTTAGAGGGTTATGGTATTAATGATGAGGGAGTATTATGCTTCAAAGGTAAGGTCTCAGATCTTAGAAGAATGAAGAACTTAAGCGGAGAATTCTTCGAATCGCATAGTAGCCCTTATGCTATGCATCCTAGAGGCGATAAGTTGTCAGAGACCTAAGGAGCAGTTTGGTGGCCTTGGTCTTAAGCGGAAGTGACCGAATTTGTTGGCAAGTGTCTAAAGTGTCGATGAAGTTAAATTGAACACCAAGTTCGTCGAGATTGCTTGATAGATTAAGATTCCGCATGGAAGTGGGAGAGAATTACCATGGACTTCGTTAGTGGGCTTCCCTTACGCCTACTAAGAAGGACTCGGTATGGGTGATAGTGGATCGGTGACAAAGTCCGCACATTTTATTCGGTCTTGGGTTGACTACTCCTACAAAAGTTAGCAAGGTTGTATGTAGCGGAGATTGTAAGGTTGCATAGAGTGCCGATGTCAATTATCTCGGATAGGGATCCGAGGTTCACGTCTCGATTTTGGAAAGCACTACATCAGGCTTTAGGCACCAGATTGGACTTTAGTACGGCTTTTCATCCATAGTCAGGCGGTCAATCTGAGCGAGTAATACAAGTGTTGGAGGATATGCTGAGGGGCTGTGTGATAGACTTCAGAGGAAGTTGGGAAGAATATTTACCTCTAGTAGAATTTGCGTATAATAATAGCTATCAGGCAAGTATACGGATGGCACCGTATGAAGCACTGTATGGACGGAAGTGTCGCACTCCTACATGTTGGACGAAATTGGGAGAACGTCAGATTTTGGGTCCAAAAATTGTGGCAGAATCCGAGGAGAAGGTTAAGATAATCCGGGCACGATTGAAGGAGGCGTCTGATAGGCAAAAGTCTTACGCCAATCTTAAATGGAAGGAAATAGAATTCGATATGGGAGATCAAGTGTTCCTTAAAGTTTCATATTGGAAGAAGGTAATGAGATTTGGTCGCAAAGGGAAGCTAAGTCCAAGGTTTATAGGACCTTATCGGGTATTAAGGCGAGTTGGACCAGTGGCATACTAGTTGGAGTTGCCTTCGGAGTTGCAACAGATGCACGATGTATTCCATGTCTCTATGCTACGTCGATATCGATCGGATCCATCTCATGTAGTTCGGTTGAAGAAGTGGAGCTGAGACTAGATCTGTCTTATGAGGAAGAGCCGATTCAGATTCTGGAACGAGATGTAAAGGTGCTTCGGAGGAAGTCGGTTCCTCTGGTTAAAGTGTTATGGCATAACCATGGATCGGAGGAAGCTTCTTGGGAGCCAGAAGAAGCAATGCGATAGCAATACCCTCACCTATTTCAGCCAGGTAATTTTGAGGACGAAATTATTTTAAGGGGGTAGAACTGTAGCATCCGGGAATTATGGCCTATGCATTTTTGTTTAAAGTGTATGAAGTAGCATGCCTATATGTACTTTGAATGTGTTTTATGAATTCTTGAGAACCTTAGAGTATAAATAAGTGCCTCAGAAAATATTAAGTTCTAAGTCTTGAAGTGGGCCCAGGCGAGTGGCCTTAAGATAATAAGTAGGGGAAATTAGACATAAAAATCGGCTTGTTAAAGTGGCTTGGAAGCGCCACTTAAGGGCCTAGCAGGTGACGCCACAAGCAAAGGAGTTGGGCTTAGGTTCGAGTCTTGTTGGCAGCTTATGGTGGGGTTTTTATTTTTGCTTGATGACGTCAAAGAGAGGGGAGTGATGGACGGCTATGGGATTTTGAGAAGATGAGGATAAAGACTTATTTTATTCTTTTAAAATTTCGGCTAAAGTAAGGATAATGATGATTTTATTTTGAATTATTTTGAATATGCAAAGAAGAGAGAAAATAGAAGAAAAGAAAGGAATGGCTAAGTGTTTGAATGCTAGCCGAAAATAGGAGGGGGAAGTAAATGAGGCAATCGGTCATGCCAAGGGGAATATGTGCCAAAATTTCTTCTTTCTTCCTCTTTCTTTTTGAGTCGAATTTTGGTTAAGCCTCACCAACACTTTCTTTTCCTTCCTCCTCTCAATTCTTTCTTTCTTCTCCACTCTAGCCGAATCATACTTGAGCCTCCATATCATTCTATTTCATCTTTTTCCCATTATCACTACTATTAACCAAGAGCCGAAACTTAAGTGAACAACATCTAGCCATAGCTGAATACTCTGTAGATCAAAGCAAGGGTGCCGTCAACAATAGTAGTAAGGGTAAGGATCTATTGTTATCATTTTATTTCTTTTTTTTAAGCCGAAATCAAAGATTCTAATGCCATATTTGTTCTTTGGCCGAAACTATGGAAAAGGTTTTCGGGATTTGCCTATTGTCGACTACAAGGAAGGATCTTTCGGGACTTTTAAAGATCTAAGGTAAGTCATTCGGCCAAGGGCCATTTATTATGTTTTAATGTTAGATTGGATCTAACATGTGCCTATAGGAATCTCGGCATCACTAAAGAAGCAAGGATCAAATTCGGGATTTAAGAATCACAAGGTAAGTGGACATATATAATCGGCCAAGGCTATATTTGGTGGTTCAAATCTATTTCTTAATTATTCAAAAGCCTAAAGCTAGCCTGTTAAGTGATCTAGTGTAGGCTGATTGCAAGGAAGAGATATCGTGGAGTTTCAGGATTTGATTAGTAATCAAATCGTCAGCAAGGTAAGAATTTAAGTTGTGATAATCCTTTGGAATTTGGTTATATAGCCGAATAAGGTTTTGCTAATATGCCTAATAATGGCTGAATATAGGAACTAAGATCTAAAGCGTTAGATCGGGATCCTCGGGATTTCAGTAAACTCGTTAAGTAAATCAGGTGTGTACCCCACATTAAGCCTTAATAAATTTATGGTTATGCGTTAATAAATATGTTAATAAGAATATGTAAGATGTGGCTATGAGTATCATGCAATGGTACAAAGTACCCAGGTACGTTTTCCCACTCCTACTATGATTATGATAAGATCTGTTATGGCATATATGTGAAACTATAAGTATGTGAATAAGGAATGTGACATGATTAATGCATAATTGTATGACATAGGGCATATGGGTGATATGTAACGGGGAAGTGATTTGGTGGTTTTATGCCATAATATCTGAATGTGGTGACTTATGTCACGAAATCTGAATGTGGTGACTTATGTCACAAAAACCTGAAAGTGGTGACTTATGTCACGAATTATTATCTGGTGGCTATGCCACGAAATTATAAGGGCGATGAGCACGTCGACTGCAGCGACTGCCTTCGATGGTGTGTAGCGGATGGAGGGTCGACTTAGTAGTCCCCACGGTGTGATGGTTGGTACGGGTGATGTGTAGCGGATGGTTATCTAGGTTTGGGTTCGGGTTTGCATCATGATTTATATACGTATATTATGTATGATTTGACATGCCTGAATTAATTGAGACTTGTGTTGGTTGTACACATTGAGTCTGTTTGACTCACCCCTTCGTGGGATTATTTTTTAGGTGACACTCAGTAATGGACCAGGTCGGTAGGAGCTCAAGTGGTGGCCATGCTCAGCTCTGAAATTTCTTTATTTTATTTTGGGCTTTCTCTTTTTAAGTATTTTGGAGTTAATTTGGGTTTTGATTTGATGTAATAAGGCCATGGTATGAACTAGTTACTTGTGCATTTTAATTGTTTTATTATGGTACGGTTCTTATCAATTTAAAGTTCAAATAATTTTTCTAAAAAAAATAAAGATTAAATGTTTTATCACCGTTTTTAATTTTGAACCCAACCCAAATCAATGGTTCTTCAAAGACGCACAAAATTTTGACAAACATCAAATAAGATTCTAATGGTTTTTCCCTAGGAGCATGCCAGATCCGGTCAGGGCTTATGGGCCGGGTTTGGGGGTTTCATTACTTGTCACACTAATCTTTCTTGATGCATCAGGTTTTTTAAAATAACCGATATTTTGTATTAAAGATTCGAGGAAATTGAGCCCTAACTTACTGGGTTCCGATTTTTCTCATTCAATCTGAATAACGGAATATCCCTTTTAAATCACTATACAAGTTTTGGATAAAACACTTGTTCTAGGAAGTTCGAGGTGTTGTGCCCTAACTTACTGGCCATGACATCTAGATACCCCGAGATAAGTTTTTTAAAATAAAGGTAATATTCCGTATTTGGAATTTTGAGAAATTAAGCCCTAACTTACTGAGTTATGGTTTCTCATTTGACAAATGATGGAATATCCTCCTTCAACTTAAATACGAGTTTTAAAGTCAAAAGACAAGCTCAGTTTCGGGAACCTAAAGTGTCGTGCCCTAACCTACTGGGTCTGACATTTTATCTCTTCAAAATAAGAGGGTCTTATCATCCATTTTGATTTTTTCAATTTTTAAAAATCAAAGAGGATCGTATTTTCAAATCTTTTCGAATTTTTGACATTAAGACATTAGATAATCAATTAGGTACCCATTTTGGGCGTATCGAGGGTGCTAACCCTTCCTCGTGCGTAACCGACTTTCAAACCCATTTTCTGAATTTCGTAGATCGAAATTGTTATTTTGATAAATCAAATTGTTTATTAAAAATAACCGTTTTACGAGGTGACCCGATCACACTCATCAAAAAGGATTGGTGGCGACTCCCACTTTTTTGTTTTCATTTTCAAAACCAAAGTCAACATTTGTTTTTACAAAAAAATGGTTACGATAGCTTGGCGACTCCACTGAAGACATATAAGAGAGTCAAGCCGTAAAATTGATTATTTTCTGTCTTATTATCAAAAATTGAAAATTTTATTTGAAAAATTACGATCCTTTTATTGCATTCACTTGCGTCACCTCATTTGGTTGCTGTGGTTCGAGTCTTGTAGATTACTTTTGCATCATATTGCATGACCATATGGTCATACTTTTTAAGTGGGAGTCAGAAGCTACTCCTTCGTGAGGTTTTCACCTTCGTGCAGGATAGTGAATCACTTTTGGGATGCATCCGTACCTATGTCTTCGTGAGATATTCATCTCCGTGCAGCCATAGGGAAATGTATTCCCCTGAAGTGAACTCGATCTATATGAGCCTATAGTGGGTGAAGATTGAGGAATCTACTGGTTCAGGTACCCTTTACTTTAGAATCGAACCTCATATAGCAACCCCTAAGGGCCCACCTTAGATAGAGGCACGCCAAACCCTAGTGGTTACCCGAGTAGGTGCTTTATTTCTTGCTTATTTTAAGTTGTGTGTGAAATACTGACTTGTTTTGTTTTATTTTGATTGAATGGTATTTTCATCACACTTAGTTCACTTTCATGCATCATATTGCATAATCGTCTAATTTTTACCCTTAAGTGGGAGTAAGAAACTATGCCTCCATGAGGTTTTCACCTCCGCATGGGCTAGTGGATTGCTTTCGGGATACATCCGTACCTATGTGCTTCGTGAGATTTTCATCTCCACATGGCCATAGGGAAATGTATTCCCCTGAATTGAACTCGATCTATATGAGCCTATAATAGGTGACGATCGAGGAATCTGCCAGTTTGGGTACCCTTACCTTAGAACCGAACCACATATAGTGAGCCCTAAGAGCCTACCCTAGGTAAAATTGTACCAACCCCTAGTGGTCACCTAGATAGGTACTCTATTTTGTTTATTTCTCCTGTGCTAACGTGTTTTCTTTTGTTTTGATTACATTGCATCATCATCATAGAAAAGAGGTGTTGATTCATATTCGATTGCTAAATAGAAGAGTTTGTCATAAGGAAATGGATTTATTGATAAAGTGCATTATAATACGGTCGTTCGAGTATAGTCCAAGTAAACAATGAGAGAAGGCTGAAAGTCCGCAAAAGAATACAAGACTTTGCCCAAGGATTCAAGCCGACAAAAACTATTCAAGAGTCATCACGTCTCAATTTTCTTAAAGAAGCTTATGAGTATTGCGGAGGATAAGTGAGTGAAGAGTCATGGTCGGGATCAAGCAACAAGGAGCTAGAAGAGGCATCTATTGAGAAAGTTCACGGGACATGACCACAACATCTGGTTACGAAGAAAATGATTGGTGTTTTCACTTGGACTATGCGGACAAAGCTGTATATGCAATCCGTTTTATGTAAAGAAATTTATTTTCTAGAAAAGTTCTTCTAATGGAATTGAATTCATAATCAACGCCCCTATTTCTTTTTGCATTCATTCCATGCATTTGCATTACATCATATCACATGCATTAAAATTTGTAGAAAGATCCTAATTAGGTAAAATTATTTCGGTTAACCTAGAAAACATAGAACAAAGGTTGGAGAGAATAGAGCAAAGGCAAATACAGATATAAGAGCAATTGTTCAGAATTCAACAGGATATGCAGAATCAAATGTTAGAATTCCAAAGGAATATGATGGGCCAACTAACCCAGTTACTAGCCGGAGGACTCAAAAAAAGGAGTGGCCTAGTGGTCAACAGTGTGGATGATGATGAAGACATCATTTGTCTCTCTGGTTGCACTCAAATAAGTGTTCAGACCCAACCAGATGTACATCTGCAGGGGTTACCTGTCATTATTGAATCCCAATATCATATTGATACCTCGGTACTGCTGAACTCTCTGACGGGTCCTAGTGATGATCGAGTCGATCCTGTTGGTATTAGCCTAGCAGAAGCAAAGAAAAAGGAAGAGTGGGCTTCAAAGGCCCTGAAAAGGAAGGACAAGGGTGTGAATAATATGATAGGGTATAACAAAGGCCGTTCAAGCCATTTATAGTAAACCAACCAAAGAAGTCAGTTACTAGTTATCTGGTCTCCCAAAGAGAAGAACTCAATCCAAGACTGAACTTAGAAAAACCCCAGTTTATGCCCCTCCCAGTCTCGTATAGCGAGTTGTATCAAAGTTTATTTGATGCGCACATTGTGTCCCCCACTACCTGAAACCAATGCAACTTCCATACCCAAAATAGTACGACCCAAATGCCCAGTGTGAGTACCACACGGGGATCACAGGGCATTCGATAGAAAATTGCCTTGCTTTCAAGAAATTGGTGGAAAAATTCATCAACATGGGCATTGTGAAGTTAGATGACGTGCCAAATGCAGAAATATGAACCTGGGAGAGTTTTGAACAATGGGACTGTGGAAGAGATCCCTATGTTTTTAGAACTAATTTAGAGTAATATTCAAAACACGCTTGTTGCCTTAAGCCTAGAAGCAATAAGAGTCCTTTTTTGAAATAGGCTTGTGTCCAAAATCTTTATTTCAATAAGATGCATCTTTTGAGCAAATATCCTTTTATTTTTTATTTTTTCCATTTCATACTATGAATTCTTTTATTCTTTGAGCTCTCTATCAAATATTTTTTCATTGTTTATCCATGATCATACCATACAAATAATTATTCTTGGAATCAATTATTCTCTGGAATTTACCTTCATACCCACAATGGGTCCCCAAATATCAACAACATGAGCGACATTGTTACTGACTCCCTTTTTGAATGAGATATGTGTCTAAAGGGACTTCAAGACTTCGAAGATGACAGATATTGTAGCCTATCTTTTGATTTGTTAAGGATGGTAGAACAAGATAAAAATAGACTCTATCTAGCAAAAGGTCAATGGACGTTGCGAGCTTAGGAAAGGGGTAAAAATCAAAGCCTAAGTCACCACAGAAATAAGGCAAGACATAATTGAGCTATTCAAGATATTTTTGCACGATCATATTAGGGCACACCAGGCTACTGAAACATGGGTATGCTGTTAGGATTGGAGCTAATGGTTCTACAATAGTCAGGCTAATCATGAGGTTTGGGTACTACTGGTCCACCAGAAAAGGGAGGTTGCATCAGTTATGCCGTGAATGCCAGATGGATGAATACAGGACTTACGCGCCTTCTCTATTTCTTCACAGACTCCCAATATGTGGGGCAGGGATGTTATCAAGCCAACCTCCTCAAAAGCCTTTAGCCAACATCGATTCATATTCGTGGTTGTTGGTCACTCCACCAAAAGGGTGAAAGTCGCTTCTTATGCCAATCTTATAATGTCGAAATTTATCAAATCCCAATCTCAAATCAAAAAAAAAAATAAGAAAAAGTAAGATGTCAACAAAGGCTGCTAGAAAGGATCATGTTTAATAATGCATAACCGCACAATGTCAAAAGGTTATAGTCGATTCAAAGATCAGGCACCATATCAGTGCAGCAAAGGCAGCCACAAAGAAAAATAAAATATTATTAAAAAGACCGAGACTTGTAAAGATTGGCATACAGAAGTTACCATTTACCCTCTATGTTTATCAAACATTGGCCAGGACTGTCACCCGGTCAATACATTTCTCATTGGGCTCTCCCATTGAAGTCAAAATTCCTTTTTTCTGAGTTTTATCAGAACTAAAGTTAGATGAGGCAGAATGGATTTAACCCCGATATGACCAGTTGAATTTGAAAGATAAAATGTTAAAAGCTATCTGTCATGGTTAGATGATGCGAGATTACAATAAAAAGGTTCGCCCTAGAAAATTTCACGATAGGGCTTTGAAGAATATTTTTCCCATGCAAAAGGGACTTTAGAAGAAAGTGGATGCCAAACTGAGAAGGACCTTATGCAGCAAAGAAGGCTTGTTCTAGGGAAGCATGGATATTGTCTAAGATAGATGGCAAGTACCTGCCCAATCTGGTGAATTTAGATTCAACAAAAAGTTTTTCAAAAAAAAAAAAGAAGAAAAAAAAGGGGGGGAAAGAAGAAAAATGAGAGGTCAAGGTGAAAACCCGTAAAGGGCACTTTGAGACCAAAGGGGATTTGAGTTGAAAACCCAAAAAGGGTGGCTCAAATTTTGATCAAAAGTGGGGCATACAGCAGTCTTGCCATGCCTAATTAACAATGAAGAAGTATGCTACGTCTTGGGGCATCGACAAAGTACTCCAGATCCCTTAAACACATATTAAGCTTAAAATGGTCCTCGAGAAGTTTGAACAGAGAAGCTCAGGCTGCGATATCTGGGGCATCCAGTATCCATTTTAAATTTGTTATTTGGGTTATCTTATTCTGTTCAAGGAAATGCTCCCAGTAAAAGTTCTTTGCATTTTCTATCTTGACTTAACTTATTTGTTTCGAGCTATGCTCCTAATTAATTTCTTTCTTGCCCATTTGTTATGATATTTTTTAAGCATTTTGCATTGAAATAATGATTAGTGGACTAATAATACTTTCATAAAAGGAGTTTCGCATATTACTCTAGAAGCTTCTACCTGAAACAGGATTATTGCTCACCAAGCTTAAAGGTTGGAAATATTTGAGTCCAAATTAAGATTATCTCTTCAAATTTTGTCAAAAATGGTGATTGAAGAGAATGACAAGATATTACATCAATGATACAATCTTGACGAAAAATGGGCAATGTTAACCCGAGCGAAAAGGGGAATCATTCTCGAGAAAAATGGTATTTGGCATCCATGCAAATATCATGCATACGCATTTTATTAAGGTCACCCGGGGAGTAATCAGTTGATAGAACAAGTTACAAAATCTATATCTTTGATTTGCAGCCGGTTGGATTGAAGATGAAATAAATTCTATACCCTTGAGTTGCAGAAGGATGGATTGGAGAAGACTCAGATCCTATACCCTTAAGTCACAATGAGATAAATAGGAACCATTCTCATAACATTTTCGCATTTACATATCATAGCATGTCTAAACAGGAGCATTTGACTCATTTCGATTATGGCAACTTGATTATTAGGCATAAGTATGTACCCATTCTACAGGCTATGTCCTCAAGAGGACAGTGTAAAAAGGTAGATTGAAGATAGCGGATCTGGCATTCCTGAGGTTGTAGGAGCAAATCGAAGACATCAGATCTTATCTCCCTGAGTTTGCAGTGGAGTAGATTGAAGGTAGCAGATCTGGCATTCTTGAGGTTGCAGGAGCAGATCAAAGACATCAGATCTTATCTTCCTAAGTTTGCAGTGGAGCAGATTGAAGATAGCAAATCTAGCATTCTTGAGGTTACAGGAGCAGATCGAAGACATCTGATCTTATCTCCCTGAGTTTGCAGTGGAGCAGATTGAAGATAGCAGATCTGGTATTCCTGAGGTTGCAGGAGCAGATCAAAGACGTCAGATCTTATCTCCCTAAGTTTGCAGTGAAGAAGACTGAAGATAGCAGATCTGGCGTTTCTGAGGTTGCAGGAGCAGATCGAAGACATTAGATCTTATCTCCCTGAGTTTGCAGTGGAGCAGATTGAAGATAGCAGATATGGCATTCCTGATGTTACAGGAGCAGATCGAAGACATCAAATCTTATCTCCCTGAGTGTGCAGTGGAGCAAAGTGAAGATGGCAGATCTGGCATTCCTGAAGTTGCAGGAGTAGATCGAAGACATCAGATCTTGTCTCTCTAAAGTTGCAGTAGAGCAGATCATATTAATCCTATCTCCCGAAATGACAGTGGAGCGGATTAAAATGACGAATCCTATACCTCTGAAGTTGCAGTAGGTTGGATTGAATTTGCCATAAAAGTCTTATCTCCCTAAAGTTGCAGTGGAGCAGACTGAAGACAGTTAATCCTATCTCCCTGAAGTTGCAGTGGAGCAGATTAAAGCGACAAATCCTATACTTAAAGTTACAGTAAGTGGGATTAAATCTACTATAATTACAAATCTCATCTATCAAAGTTGCAGTGAAGTGGATCGAAGCGACAAGATGCAGTGGACTGGAATGAGGCTACATGAAGAATAGGAGCACCGCAAAATCAAGACCCAACAAGACCTGGCGAAATTGGCCCTTTTTAAGTTTTTACTCCATTCTCGCTACATGACAATGAGCAAAGAGGGGCAGCTGTACAGGCCCAATTTAGTCCGGACCCGAAATAAACCTAAATCTACCCAACCTACTAAATCCCATAAACCCAAAAACTCAATAGCCCACTAAGACCCATACATTAACAGATTAACCCAAAAAAATAATTAAGCCCACTCAGGCCCAATTTGCTTCCCAACCCAAATTAGAAAAAATAGAGAACAGCAAACCCTAGGTGCGCACCCTAAGGTCTTCTGACTTCTGATCCACCATTGTCAGACCACCCTACCACCGCCTCAGCAGCACTGCCATCCACCGCCACCTGCAACAATAAATAAGACAAGACAGAACATTGATCAAGTTGTAAAACAATGGCTATAAAAGCCAATTTAATTTCATTTGTAAGGGGATTCTTTCGATTATCAAAAAAAAAGAGACATATTCAAACAAAAATCGGAGAATAGCAAGCATAGATTAAACAAAAAAATAGCAGAGATTAAACGAAAAGAAAACCCCTAAAAAATCAAGAACAGAAATCGAAAGGAGGTAATTTTTTTTTCCATTTTAGAAGTGTTTCTTCTCTTTTTCTCTCCTTTTCAGCACACATATATATACTATATTGTAAAAAGGGGCATTAAAAAAAAGAAGAACAAAAATCTTACCTTTTCGGGGCTCCAACCGCCATGCACGGCGGCGCCGGCGGTAGAGTCCACGGTGACGACTGATCGGAGCGATGCCGGAAGCTTGAACCGGCAGAGAAAAGAAATAAAGAAGAATTTTTTTAAAAAAATATGAAAGCAAATGATTTTTTTATTTTTTTAACTTTTATAAACATTGCAAAACGACGTTGTTTTGGTCGGCGTCCATAAGCCCCAAAACGACGTCGTTTCAAACTTCCGACCAATTACCTGACCCGCTCTAGGTAGGATCCGCGTGTTTTTCACAAGGGGGAGTTTATGTAGGCAGTCCCTCCGCCTTTCCTGATTTTACAAATAAGTTTTCAATTTTTTTAATTTTGCCCCGAAAGTCTATTTAGTTTTCAATCAAGTCCCTGCCTATGCTGCTCGTTTTGGGAGGAAAGCGTTATTGTCTTTTTTAGTCCCTCATGTAATCCGCGCGTTTCAAATAGGCCCTTTCCCCCTTATTTTATTTCAGATTTGCCCCAATAAACCGCATTTAATTAGATTTTAGTCCCCTTTTTAATTATTTTAATTATTTTGCCATTAAACTCATTACTTTTAAAATTATTATTATATGTATTATTATTTGTATTATTTGTATTATATTTATTATTATTTGTTAATATTAGTTTGTATTATTATTTTAATGATTATTATTTAATAATTGTTTTAAATTCTATTCTTAATATTATTTCTTGCTAATTTATAAATTATCGTATTTATTTTGTTATTATTATTATTTTATTCACTATTATTTATTTTAATAATATCACTACATTGTATTTGTTTTTCTTATCATATTTATTATTTATTATTTTCATTACTATTATATTTGTTACATTATTAATATTATTTGTTATTACTATTATTTTCATCATTATTTTATCATCATTCTTGTCACACACGTAAGATCGTATTTTCACATTATTACTTGTCACACTAATCTTTCTCGATGCATCAGGTTTTTTAAAATAACCGACATTTCATATTAAAGATTCGAGGAAATCGAGCCTTAACTTACTGGGTTCCAGTTTTTCTTATTCAATCTGAATAACGGAATATCCTTTTAAATCGCAATACAATTTTTGAATAAAATACTTGTTCTCGAAAGTTCGAGGTGTTGTGCCCTAACTTACTGGCCATGATATCTAGATACCCAAAATAAGTTTTTTTAAAATAAAGGTAATATTCTGTATTTGGAATTTCGAGAAATTGAGCCCTAACTTACTGAGTTTCGGTTTCTCATTTGACAAATGACGGAAAATCCTCCTCAAACTTAAATCCGAGTTTTAAAGTCAAAAGACAAGCTCAGTTTCGAGAACCCAAAGTGTCGTGCCCTAACTTACTGGGTATGACATTTTATCTCTTCGAAATAAGAGGGTCTTATCATCCATTTTGATCTGTTCAATTTTTAAAATCAAAGAGGATCGTATTTTCAAATCTTTTTTAATTTTCGACATTAAGACATTAGATAATTAATTAGGTACCAATTTTGGGCATATCGACGGTCCTAACCCTTCCTCGTGCATAACCGACTCTCGAAACTATTTTTTGAATTTCGTAGACCGAAATTGTTGTTTTGATAAATCAAATTGTTTATTAAAAATAACCATTTTACGAGGTGGCCCGATCACACCTCATCAAAAAAGGATTTGTGGTGAATCCCATTTTTTTTTTGTTTTCATTTTCAAAACCAAAGTCGACATCCGTTTTTACAAATAAATGGTTATGACACTCTAAAAGGCTCAAAATCTCAAAAAAATTATGGTTTTTGATGACAACCTTGCAAATTTCAAACTTCAAGGTAATATTCAAATTTAGGTCAACAACCTAGCAAATTTTTAATTCTGAAAAATAGACTTATCATGCTTGATTCTCTAGTATCTTAGAGTTTAAATCATCAATGCACAATTAACTATGACTTAATCCAAAACATATCAATAAAAATCATAAACCAATAGAAGTTTCATTCTAATTAGTGAAATGAGAAAATTACTTAAGAATAAGACATAATTTAGGGATTTTCAAATAATACTATAGTTAACCCCCCACACTTAAGATGTACATTGTCCTCAATGTACAAGGATAGATAATAGCAGAATAATAATAAAATCATAAGATAGGGAGAGAAGTGAAACTTCCTGAATTTTGGATGGAGTCAATGAAAAGAAACCAAATAGGATTGGCAGAGGTGAACGTGGGGGAGCGCCTCGAACCGTTTGAAATTGGATCCTTGAAGCAGCCGGTCTAATCTTATTGTATCCTAAGCAAAATCTAAATGGCATGGAGAATAAGAAGAAAATAATAAAGAAAATAAAAATAAATATAGAAAGAAGAATAAAAGTAAATAATGAAAAATGGATATGCGTTCAAAGAGAAAGGGGGAAAGGGAAGAAGACTTTAGGGAAGAAAGTGAATAGAAGAAGTGGATTAAATAGAAATTGGGATATGTATATAGTTGTGGCCCACGTCTGTGTGCAATGTTGCTTGTTTTCCCATGCCTGTAGGGCTCTCCATGCCCGTGTAGGTTTCTCAGTGTTGGCCATGGCCGCATCGCACGGCCGTGGCATTTTATCGCAACCCGTGTTGTTGGGAAAAGTTTTATTCTGTTTCTACATGTCTACGGCCATGCCCATTTACCTACCTGTGGTGCCCACACGGCCACAGCCACAGCCGTGTGTAAGGCCGTGTGGGTAAGGAAACCTATGCTTCATTAACTTGGTTAGTTTGTAGTTAGGTGCTAAAGGAAAAAAAATAAAAAAAATATGAAAATTAATGGGGTTAGTGTTCGAGTTGCCTCCCGAGAAGCACTCATTTAAAGTCTTAATCTAGACTTGCCTCTCATTCGCATAATCATGGTGGTTTGAGGAGCTGAAAATCCTTTTTCATGCTATCATTATATAGTTTGAGTCGAAGGGCATTTACCTTAAAAGTGTTGAATTCAGAGTGAGTCACCTCGACCGTTTCGTATGGGAAGACATTGATTACCTTAAAAGGGATTTCTTCGTTTGTATTCAGGTCTGATATGGCGATTCGAGGGTCTATTTTATCTAACAGTACCTTATCTCCTATTTTGAAATGATTTGATGTTCCTATAAGCTCGTTTGGGGATTCCTTTGGTTTCACTTCGTGTGGTTTTGTTTTCTCCTTGAAATACGCTTTCCACTTATCTAGTTCGTCAACTTGAAGCCTTCGTTCTTTTTGAATTACTTCTTTATCAGTACGAGGTCTAAGATCTGGATCAGTTATGTGATTTCGTGGTGCTTCCTGTAAAGAAAGTTAAACCAAATGATTATCAATAGAATTTACGTTCTCATATTTATCTCTCGATGTCCTAGCTGAGTCGAGAGCTTGAAGACTGATTGAGTCGTCACCTACACGAAGTGTGAGTTCACCTGTACCAACGTCAATTTTAGCTCTGGCAGTTGCTAAAAAGGGTCTTCCTAAAATTAAGGGGATACTATTGTCTTCATCCATGTATAAAACAACAAAGTCTACTAGGAATATGAATCTGTCAATTTTAACTAGTACATTTTCAATTATACCCCTAGGAATTTGAATAGTCTTATCTACTAATTAAATACTCATCTAACAGTCTGGTTTATACCCTAGTCGAAACAGTGGTTTCAGGACCACAAATTTGAGTCTGAATAATATTTTAATATTATTTTTTGTGCCGTTGATATGTGTTTAAGCATGTATTAAATTTTCATAAGTTAATTTGATTGTCTGTGTGGTTAATTTGATAAAAGGATTAAATAGCATGAAATGTGAAAGTTGCTTACTATTTGCTAAAGTACTTAAGTGATGTGGCTTTTGAATGTTGTGGCCTTAATAGGAAAATATCCCATTAAGTGATTAGTGGATGGCTAAGGTCATAAATGACCTTGAATTATATGTTTTAATATATTTGATTAAAGGTTAAAAATGTCTTTTATGTATTAAATGATTATATGATAAAATAAAATATGAAAATGGACTTAGTTCATCCATTCTTCCACCGAAAAACAAAAAGAAAAAGAAAGCTTTGAAGCTTTGTAATTTCGGCTAGATTGAGGCACAAATTCAAGGTATGTTTTAGTCAATTTTTGATAATTTCTATGTTTTTGTAATCGTTGCTTCGTCTACTATCCAGCCCATGTTTTAATTTGGAGTATTGATGATATTTTTTAGATGAGCTTTTGATGGACTCATGTGATTTTTGATGATTTATGATGTTAGATGAAAGATATGTATTTGATGAACATACTTTGTTCTTGAAATTTTGATGAATTTAGCTAAATAGGGCTAAATTGAGAAAATAGTAATTTGAGGGACTAAATTGAAAATTTGATGAAATATTTGGGCTTATATAGTCCCTAGGGAGGTTCGGCCAAGCATGTGTGTGTGTCGATTTTGTGAATTTGATGTTTTGTGAAAAATGGACTAAATTGATAAAGTGTGCAAATGTGAGGGTTAAATTGTAAATAGCCCAAAATATATGTGTATGGATTGAATTGAATGGAATAGTGAATAAAAGGGTTAATTCTGAATATGTTTAGATCAAGAACCGAGGAAAATAGACATAGATCGCGGGAAAATAAAGTTAACGAGTAGCCGTTTTCATTCCGATAAACCGAATCTGAGGTAAGTCACTATGAAAATAAACTTATCTGTATTGAATTGAATATATGTATTCATATTTCTATTGATGAAAATGAATGAGTATGAGATGCTAAGTGCGTGAATTTCGAAATAAGTTCGATATAGTGATAAAGCCAAGAAGTCCGTCATTTAACCTAGGAATAGATAGGATTAGCTATGTCATGACATAGGTATACATTACATTTTATCATGTAAGACCACGTCCGGGATGTTGGCGTTGATTTGAAATTTGTGTAAGACCTCGTCTGGGACATAGGCATCGATATGAATTCTATGTAAAAGACCTCATCTGGGACGTAGGCATCGATAGGAGCTTTACGAGTAAGACCATGTCTGGGACAACGGCATCGTATTAATTCGTATAAGACCCTGTAAGGGACAGAGGCATCGATATCTGAATAGATGTAAGACCTCATCTGGGACGTTGGCATTGTACAAATATTCTGAGCTTTCTGATCATCCTACTAGATTCCTGTGGGTTCAATGGGCAAGACTATGATATGAATGTCAAATCTGAGCTATGAACAATTATGTGATATTAAGTTCGATTCAGGTACGTTGTCTATACACTATTTGTGTATGTAAGGTAAGTATCTAAGTGATCTTACTATGGTGATAAGTACATGGAATTTGTGATATGATAAGAATTGTTTTGGCTAGATGAGCTATATGTTCATATGATTCTTGAATGGTGAAAATGGCTAATGTGATTAAAAGTGTATGAACTAAAACAAATATGTAAAAGTTTGCCAAGTGATTGATATATGCTTTCCATACCAAGTTTATTTGTATATAACTTACTAAGCTTTTGGAAAGCTTACTCTATGTGTGTGTTTTCTCTGTTTTATAGGTCGTCGAAGCTACTGAAGGCTCGGGATTATCAAGGATCGTCATCACACTACAAAAACTTATTTTGGTACCCTTTTAGAAATGTATATAGCTAAATATGGCATGTATAGGCTAGATATGTGTATATGTTTTTGGAAGTGAACTTAGCCATGTGTTTTGGCAAGTTTAATTTGGTAATATGCTTGAATGAATGTGATATATGATGCATATCTTGGTAAGGTGGAAGCTTATGAAATGGCCAAGTTTTGAGTGAGCTATTGAATGAATTATACTTGTAATGATATGAGTTTATTTCTTTGGAATCATTATGGTTGGAATTGATATTGAGTGTATAAATTGAATGGTCAATTTGGTATGTTTTGGTTGCCATATATGCAAGGTATGTGTTGATATATATATATATATATTGCTTGTAGGAAGATCTTAAGTGGGTGGCAAATTGGCCTTGTAAAATAGCCTATAATGTCACACGGTTGAGGCACACAGGCGTGCCTAAGACCGTGGGTAAATTGGCAGAATGTGGCTTAGATTGCACATGGTCTCGACACGGGTGTGCTTGGTGGCCGTGTGAGAAATGGCAGTATGTGATCTATTAGTACACGGCCTTAGCATACGGGCGTGCTTGGTGACCGTGTTGATTTTGGCAGTATACTACCACGGGGAAGACAAATGGGAGTGTCAAGTAGCCGTGGGTGAGGCACGGCCTACCCCCACAGTCGTGTGTCCCCTGTATTTAGAAAATTTTTAGTTTTCTTCAAAATTTAGTATGCGTTACAATTTAATCCCGACTTGGTTATTATCATGTTTAAGATCTCGATGATCTACATAAGGGACATCATGCTTGATTTTATTGAATGCATGTATGATTAATTCTATAAATGTTTTCGATCTATCTGGTAACGCCTTGAACCCTAATCCAGTGACAGACACAGGATAGGGGTGTTACAACTCATCCTAGTTTGTTTGGGTTTCCCTAGACCTAGCTGTTTAAACATTTTATAAGGCATAACATTGATGCTTGCCCCTAAATCAGCTAAAGCATTATCAATAGACAAACTACCAATTAAACATGGAATTGTAAAACTCCTTGGATCTTTTAATTTTCGTGGTAGTTTATTTTGCAACATTGCTGAGTATACTGCATTTAGTTCCACATGCGATTCCTCGTCTAACTTTCGCTTGTTTGTTAAAAGCTCTTTTAAAAATTTCCTTGAATCTGGCATCTGCGAAAGAGCTTCAAGAAACGGTAAGTTAATATGTAATTTCTTTAAAAGTTTAAGAAATTTACCAAATTGTTCATCTGTGTTGTCTTTCTTCATCGCATTGGAGTATGGTATTCGAGGCTGGTACTCTTTAATTACCGGTTTTGGTTTTTCTTGGCTTTCCTCAACTTTACCTTCACTTACCACAAGTTCTTGCCTTGGCTCAGATTCAGATTCCACTAATCCTTCACTGTTATGAGCTGTTATGGCTTGAAGTTGCTCCTTTGGGTTAGTCTCAGTGTTACTTGGCAAGCTACCTTGTGGTCGTTCAGAGATCAGCTTAGCAAGTTGCCCTAACTGGTTCTCGGTCCCTTGAATCAATGCTTGTTGATTTTTAAGTGTTGCTTCAGTGTTTTGGAAACGTGTTTCTAACACTGCTATGAATTTTGTCAACATCTCCTCAAGGTGTGGCTTCTTTTCCTGTGGGTAGGCCTGTTGTTCGAAATTTGGAGGGGGTTGTTGTCTTTGATTTCCTTGACTACCCCATGAGAAATTGGGGCGGTTCCTCCAACCTGGATTATAAGTATTACTATAAGGGTTATTTTGAGGTTTAAAATTAGTACCCATATAGTGGACTTGCTCATTTTCAGTGCCATGTCTGTAGGGTGGGTACTCAGGATTCGCCACACCTCATGGGTTTGAGTCATAATGCATTACTGGGTGTACCTGCGAAGAACACAAACCATCAATCTTTTTATTTAACATCTCTACTTGATTTGATAGCATGGTTACTAGCGTCGAGGTTGAAAACACTGGTGGCTTTTGTTGGCTTTGTCCTTGTGACTTACCACTGATAGTTATTAAGTGACATCTTTTCAATGAATTCATAGGCCACCTTAGGTATTTTGTTATTTAAGGTTTCGTCAGCAGCTGAATCAATCAACTGCCTGGTTGAAGGGTTCACACCGTTGTAAAAAGTTTAGACCTATAGCCACAAGGGTAATCCATGGTGTGGGCACATTCTCAATAGATCTTTGTATCTCTCCCACGCATCGTATAGTGTTTCTAAATCTATCTGCACAAAAGAAGAGATATCATTACTTAATTTGGCCGTTTTCATCGGTGAAAAATATTTTAATAAAAATTTTCGGTCATTTGTTCCCATGTAGTGATCGATCCTCATGGAAGAGAATTCAGCCACTATTTAGCTTTATTCCTCAAGGAAAAGGGAAATAACTAAAGACGGATGGCATCATCAGAAACGCCATTAATTTTGAAAGTATCACAAAATTCTAGGAAATTTGCCAAGTGGTTATTTGGATCTTCATCCTGCAAACCATCAAACTGAACAAATTGTTGTATCATCTGAATTGTGTTAGGTTTCAGTTCAAAATTATTTGCAGCAATAGTAGGTCTAACAATACTTGACTCGGTTCCTGTTAAATTAGGTTTAGCATAATCATACATAGTTCGAGGAGCATGATTTTCGGTCACCTTCTAAGGTAGCGAATTATTCTCAGCCATCTCTTCGGTAGTATTAATTTCGTTCTCTTGCTCTTCTTCTATGTAATTTAAGCTTCGCCTTATTTCTCTACGATTTCTGTAAACAGTACCTTCAATATCACTGTCGTAAATTAAGGGTCCTGTCGGGTTCCTTCTAGCCATCAACTAGAGGTACCTGCTAGGAATAGAAAAAGAAAATTAGAAAAGTAAAAATAAAGTTTAATTGCAAAAATAAAATATGGCTAAAGTAATAAAAATTGAGCATTCTTAATATTTCAGTTCCCCGGCAACGATGCCAAAAACTTGATGGTGGTGGAAAAAGTCTTAAAATTTATATAATGAATGATCGAGCCTAGAAACTAACTGTCACCATGATTGAGGCAAGCGCACCTATCAAACAGTAGTATAGTTTAGTGGCAAGACCGGATTGTTGAACCCAAGGGAACCAAAAGTACTAATACTTTCTTTTTATTATTTAGCCTGAGAATTAAGGGAATTATTATTTAATCTAAAATTAACTAACTACTAAACTAAAGATGCTAAGATACAGAGAAGGAATTGGGGAAATACTTGTGGGGAAAAACCAATTGATTAAGACAATACTCGAGGAAGAATCCACCTAGACTTCACTTGTTATCTAACTCTGAACCAGATGATTTATTCACTTGACTTGATTCGTAGGATTCCCTAATTTATATTAATACCTCTCTCGATGCTACTAACGTCTAAACCTAGGTTGATTAATTTAAATCTCTTTCTAACTAAAACCCCTAGAATTGCATTAACTCAATCTATGGACTCCCATATTAGGTTTGACTCTAATCCGACAGATTTTCGTCATCCTATCTCTAGGGTTGTGACCAATTCCGCTTAACTATGCTAGATCTACTCTTAAACAAGAACTTTTGCTCCACTTCCTAAGTACATCAATACTTGAATTAATATCTTGAAATATCAAAACAAGAATTAAGAACACATAATTAAGAATAAATCAAGTATTCATCATATAGTTCAGAAAAAAATAACAAGATTCGTCTTAGGTTTCATCCCCCTCAGGTATTTGAGGGGTTTAGTTCATAATCATAAAAGAATACATCTCAGAAGAAAAATAACAAAACATAAAGAAAACCCTAAAACCCCCTAAAGGAATTGAAGTAGAGATCCTCAGTCTTGAGTGTGCTTTCAGCTTTTGGGATGGATCAACTGGCTTTCTTCGAGTGAATCCCACAATTCAGCCTCTCTGGCTTGGCTCCTTGGCCTCGCTAAATCGCCCCCTTGAAGGTTGGCCTCTAGGGTGTTTATATAGTCTTTTGGAATGTCTTTCTTTACTCAGAGTACCCTAATCCAAATGAAACTCATCTTTGCTGTGGCAGGGCCACGCCCGTGTGGCACGGCCATGGTCAGATCTGCTAAAGAGGCACGACTGTGTGTCTCGGGCCCAGGCCGTGTGAATTTCATACTTTGGCCCATTTTCTCCATTTTTAGCCCATTTCTCATTCTTTTCATCCTCCGGTGCTCTCCTAAGTATAAAACATGAAATTAAAGGACTAGGAGCACCAAATTCCACAATTCAGGGAATAAATCATCCAAAAGTATGCTAAATGTAGGATTAAAATATGTATATATTATGTTTATCAGATTGGAAAGAAAAAATCAAAAGGGAAAAATGGATGAGGAGGCAAATTTTTGGTAGAAAAATTTGGGGAGACGACAAAAAGTTGGAAAAGAAATCTTGGGGAGATGAGAGAAAAGAATTTGAAATCAAAAAGAAAATAATTTTGATAACTCCCTATTATCCTACTATTCTCTCATCCTCAACCACCTCAGAATTTCGGTTCACTAAAACTCTTTCAGTCGAATGAGCAAAATAAAACTATACCACGGTCGCGCAGGGATTCAAACACAAGACCTCATGCAATCAAATACTCCACTTAACCACCAGACCAGCAGGCCCATTCTGATATCATTTTACCAACAATAACTTAAAAGCCTACCGACCCCAGTAAGAGTTTTGTTCATAAAAAAGCCAAATTTTACCCAAGTAAAGAAAATTTCAGGTATATGAAGGATTTAGTTCATAACAAATAAAGAAAACATCTCAAAAGAAAAGATAAAAAAAACATAAGAAATCCCTAAAACCCCCTAAAGGAATTGAAGGAGAAATCCACCTTCTTGAGTAGAACTCCGGCTTCTTGAGATGGATCCACTGGCTATCTTCGAATGATTCCCACAAATGTGATCTTTTGGCTCGGCTCCTTAGCCTAGCTAACCGCCTCCCACTCAGGATGCACTTAGGGTGTTTATATAGGCTTTTAGGATCCTTTACTTGGTCCCTAAGTGTCCTAAATTAAGTCTACTTCCTACTCGGTGTTTGAACAGGCTTTGGAAAGTGTTTCTTTGGCTCTAAGTATCCAAATCCGAGTGAAATTGCTCTTTCCCGTAACAGGGGCACGACCATGGCACACGCCCGTGTAAATCGTGGTTGGGCCGTGTTTTGATTCTGTCGATTGGGGCATGGCTGTGTAAATCGTGGCATGGTCGTGTCTTAGTTAATTATCGAGGCACGATCGTGTGGCTTGAAGTCTAGGCCGTGTCGATTTCTTCTTTGGCCCAAATTGGCCTGTTTTAAGCCCGTTTCTTATTCTTTTCGTCCTCGGGTGCTTTCTTGAGTATAAATATGAAAAGAAGGATCAAAAGCACCTTTTTACATAAATCATGGCTAAATCATCCTAAAAGCATACTAAATATAGGGTTAAAATATGTTACTTTTACGGTTTATCAAATACCCCCACACTTAAGCATTTGCTTGTCCTCAAGCAAAATTCTCAACTTATAATTAAAACGAACTTTCCGTAATTCACAATTCCTATCAACAATGCTTCATCATAATTCACAGACAATTTATACATGGATAATTTAACTCAAAGAGTCTTAAAGATTCAAACAATATAAGTCATGAATTTTGTAGTACGAAAACATAGGTGTCTCCCCTTATTTAAACGATTACCTTTTTATTTGAAACCGACAAGGATTGACATCCTTACTAAGGATTCACTCAAAACACTCGAAGTGTTCAAGGTTTAAGAAAAAGCACTCATAAGTCGAACCTGAAAAGTTAATCCCATAAGCTTGCCTGAAAATCAAATCTCCACCACTGTAATATGAGATGATACACAAATCAAAAGGTCTTTGACAGGGTTGTAATGGGGCTTGGGTTAAATGTGTGGATAAAGGCTGAATTAGAGGGTTTAAAGTCAAGATTGACCTGACCAATTACTTAACTAAAAATAATAAATGATTACATCAATTGAAAATTTGAAACTACTATTGATAATACTTTTGCTACGAGCTCTTCTTCAACAATTGGAATTTAAATGCATAAGCTCCTTTAATCATATACTAATACTTGAATATACTTTGGTTTTTTTTTAAGAATAAACTAGAAACATAATAGAGAGAACTTTAATAATTGAAATAAACTAATTCGGCAACTGATCAAATCAATTCTCGATAGAAGGGTGGTCAAAAGAATGGTGATAACAAATACAAAGGGTTTTAGGTTAATATTAAGTGGGTAATTCAATAAAAAGGGATTAGGATCAAAGGGGTTCACTAAAGGTTAATTATGTAGGTAAGCTTTTTAGTGGAGTGAATGGGTTAAAACCTAGGTGCCTTTATCATCTCAGTATATCAAATCATTAATGTGGTCTCAACATGTATAATCGAGGCAAGTTCTAGAATAACAATTCAGTGTTGCCACACTCATAATTAATAAAGTGAGCATGAAAAAGAATATATGCTCTATAAGGCTCAAATCTCACAAAAAATTATGGGTATTTGACATCAATCCTGTAAATTTCAAGCTTCAAGGTAATATTCAAATTCAGTTCAACAACCTAGGAAATTTTTTATTCTTGAAAAATAGACTTATCATGCTTGATTCTCTAGTATTCTTCATGTATAAATCATCAATGCACAATTATAAATGACTTACTCAAAAGCATGTCAATAACAATCATAAATTATTAGAAATTTCACCCTAATTAATAATATGAGAAAATTTCTTATGGACAAGACTAAAATTCAGGATTTGAGAATAATGGAGAAAGTTAGGTACTTTTACCCCCCACACTTAAGTTGTACATTGCCCTCAATGTACAAAGATAGATAAACAATTATGTAATAAAAATAAAAGTGGAGAAGTAACACTTCTTGAATTTTGGATGTAACATCCTAAATAGGGCCTATGCATTTCAGTTTAATTGTATGAAATGACAAGTTTCAAGTACTATGAATAAAATTTTGATACTTTTGGAAATCTAGAAATGCATGGAAATGGAAATGAAAATGGAAATGGAAATGAACATTTTGGAAACCTAGACATTTTGGAAACCTAGACATTTTGGAAACTTAGACATTTTGGAAACTTAGACATTTGGGAAACACGAACATTTTGGAAACTTGAACATTTAGGAAACTTGAACATTTAGGAAACTTGAACATTTTGGAAACTTAGACATTTTGGAAACCTAAACATTTTGGAAACACGAGGATGTAAGGAAAATGGCAAGATTCTGAGCCATGTGAAAATTTTAGGAAACTTAGAAATAAGGCCTAATGACAAAATTCAAAGCCCAAAATAGGAGATAAGGGCAAGAGGGCCTTAAAAGAAAAAGATGGTGAATTTTGACATACAATCGAGCTTGGAAAAGTGGCACGAAGTGTCACTTAGGGTTTATGGAATGGCATGAGTTCGAGTCACTTGGAAAGCATTTTTTGAAAGTTTAATTTTGTTTTCCAAGGCTAGGATGGACGGCACATGCATGTGTGGAAGGGAGAGTTTTATTTTCGTTAAAACTTGTCAAATTAAAGTGATAAATAGAGGATTTATTTTACAAGATAAATAAGGAATTAAAGGATGGATTAAAGGTTATTTTAAATTAATAAAGTGATAATTAAATGAGAATATTATCACTTGTAAAGGAGTAGTGGCCAAGTTTTGGACTCTTGGTCTAGCGATTCAGTTAAAAGAAGAAAGAGACTTTCTCTCATTCATCAACTTTGTGAAACTTTGCTCTCACTTTCCCTCTCATTCTTAGAATTCTCTAAGCAAGAAACCATCCTCTCTTTTGCTATTTTCTTCCTCGGTTCTACTATCAAAATTCAATCCTTATTGATTCTAAGCGAAGAGGAATCATCCACAACATCAAAAAGAGGTAAGATCGTGGATTAGTCAACTTCTATTCTTTTCTTTTACCAAAATCAAGGTACTAATTCCATTCTTGTTCATGGTAGAATCCACCATGATTCCTTAGATTTCTACCATCATCAATTACAAAAAGCAAGGATCTAAGGTAAGAACAATTAACTTTTGTTCTTCTAAAATCTTTTAATCAAGAACAAGGAAATAACCTTTTCTATGTCTCATGGCGAATGAAAAAGGGAGAGTTTGGGATTTCAAAATCAAGGATTTAAGGTGAGGCACAATCGGCCAAAGGCCAACTTCTTACTTATTAAAGTTAGATCGGATCTAACATGTGAATTTTAGGAATTTCGACAGATATTCAAGACAAAAGGGAACTTTCGGGATTTGGAAATCTATAAGGTAAGTCTCTAAACATTCGGCCAATGGTGGTGAGATCATCTAAATTAATTCCTTAATTTTTTCGAAAAGCCGAAAACTAACCCTTGTGAAGTTTTAAGGTTGGCCGAACCATTAGTAAAGGAAAAGCGAAGTTTTCGGGATTTGTGTAAATACCCAATCGGCTAAGGTAAGCTTCTTTTTACAAATCCTACTAGGATTTGGTTTTGTTTAAAAAGGGGTTTATTAATGTGTGTTAATGGATGGGCGAATATAGGGATTAACGATCTAAAAATTAGATCGGGATTCTCGAGATATCAAGGAACCTATTAAGCGAAAAGGTGTGTACCCTTACTAATCTTGATATATTATGGCTAAGTATTTTAATACATGATATGAAAAATAATATGAATGTGGCTATGTACCACACATGTGGCAAAAAGTACCAAGGTCGTTTCCTACTTGATAGGATTGTGAAAATGTTATTTAATAACATGCGAATATAAGAATATGAACATGAAATTAAATTATGCTATATATGTATATATGTTTTGGGCATTGGGATTTATGTGAAAGGGGAGAGCAGTGTTGACTTGGTCTCACCCACGAAAAATGTTGACTACGGTCACATTGCGAAATATGTCGACTACGGTCACATTGCGAAATTTTGGTAACCGGTTACAATAGTGTCTAATGACACAACGTGGAGAGTAGCGGATGGAGGGTTGACTTAGTAGTCCCTACGGTGTGTTGGTTGGTGCGGGTGGAGAGTAGCGGATGGCATAGGTTTTGGGTTTGGGTTGCATCATAATTATTATATGGATTGATGATTTGAACATGAATGCTGATTTATTGAATGATAGTATTGTGTGCACATTGAGTGCATTGACTCACCCCATTGTGGGAATTATTTTTCGGTGATGAGCGGTGTGGACCGGTAGGTAGATCATGAGGAGGCCATGCATCAATTGAAGAATTTATTGAATTTGGACTTTATTTAATTTCAATACTTTTTAATTTTATTTTGGGTTTATTTGATGTAATAAGGCCATAAGGCCCGATGGATTATTCTTTGTTTTTACTTTACTTTTTAATATTTTGCTAAGAACTATTTTGAACATGTTACATCAAATTGGATTAACAAGATTAAATAAATGGGTTTTCAATCTAAGCCCAACTCAAAATAATGGTTTTCTAAAACTCTACAATTTTCTCTAAGTAACGAAAGTTTTTGAGATCGGTTTACTTTAGAAACATACGGATCCGGTCCATTCTCGTGGGTAGGGTGTGGAATGTTCGATTTAATATCGAGCCAGTTTTAAACTCTCGGCTGTGGGCTCGGGCCCAAAACGTTTTCAAATGCAAGCCCAAATGATTTTCTTTGAAAAAAAATAAGCGGCAGTTTTTTTGGCATGGCCCTAAGTCTCAGGCTTCATGATCCACCGGTAAGTACCCCTAACTATATGTGTGATTTTGTGATTTATACAAGGGTAGAAAAGGCATGGAGCGTAGAATAGAATGATAGGAACTTGAACTTTAGGATTAGATTACTCAAACACAAACACATAAGACTTAATGTACTAAACCAACCTATGGCTAAGTCAATTGAGCTAGTGGTGTGGTAACCCTTATGCGCATGTCTAGGATTGGATCCGGAAGAGCTTGGTATTTAAGCGGTCCTAGTGACTCACCTCCTCTTGCAGAATCCTACAGTGCGTAGCTTCGTTCACCATAACTCGGAGGACTCGGTGGTGTGGTAACCTCATGCGCATGTCTAGGAATGGTTTCGGTGGGAGCTTGGTATCTAAGCGGTCCGTGACTCACCTCCTCTCCACATGAATCACTGCACAGTGCGTAGCTTTGGTTCACCACGACCAAGAGGGCTCGGTTATAGGCTAAACATAATGACTAAAACCCGAAAGGAACTAGCCATGTTTTAAAAAAAAAAAGAGAGAACAAAACAACAAACCCTAGTTTTATTCAAACCCTTAAAACTTTTCTTTTAAATCGAGAAAATTATTTTTACAACATTTTACGAAAAACTCTGATTTGCGAAAAATTACAAAAATGCCCTTAGGGTAAAATTACCAAAAGCATGGCTTATAAAATGTTCAACTACTCAACAATTTTACCAAAATTTCATGATTTCATAAACATTCAAAAACCCTAATTCGTGAAATATCAAAATACCTTGATTTTGGAAAAATTACAAAATTTCCCCTAACTTACACAATTACCAAAATGACCCTGATTTCTAAAATTTTTGCAACATTCCCATTTTGGAAGAACCAACTTTCAGAAAGAACCCTCAAAGTTTTACAACTTTCGAAATATCCTTGACTTATAAAATTTTACAAATTTACCTCGATTTACGAAAATTTACCAAAATACCCCCGGATTTTAAATTTTTCCAAAATTACCCCAAGACTTTGAAACTTTCAAAATACTTTTGACAAAAACATCAAGGAACCCTATTTTGACAAAATTACGAAAATAGGACAAAGTTACGAAAATACCCCCGGGTAGTGGAAAATAACAACAAACAACAAAAACTACAACGTTTCTCTGAATGAGCGGAAGTTCATATTTGTTTGATGGATGAATGGATGAATGGAAAAGGCATGTGTTGTATGATCTGAAAGAACCCTAAAATCCCTTCTCATAAAACTCCTTGTTGATAAATAAGTGGAACAAATAACTAATCCATAAAATTTCTTAATCGGATCCAGAGCTAGAAAATGAGCTCTAGAGGGCGTGGTCGTGTAAATGGTAGAGAGAAGAGGAAGGATGACCGTGTCGGAACTGTTAGGTCGGGACAAGGGTCCGACAATGAGATGCCACCGCCACCACCACCCCATTTGTTAATGTTGAGCGGCGAGCTCGAGACGGGGAAGAGGCATGTCGCAGTCGTTCTGCGAGTTTTGGAATTGGTGGTGGTGCGGGGAGGAAATGGAGGAAATCGGAAGTCGGTACAGAGCGACTCGAGCTAATGGAAGCGAAATGTTTGAGGAGTATCCAATGTGGCACCTAAATGCGGTGAAAATTGGTTAGAAACAACGGAGCGCATCATGGATGAGCTTGATTTGACTCGGAGGAAAAGTGAAAGGAATGGTGGCGTTATTCTGCGATGAAGCGTACCAATGGTGGTTATTGCTTATTGATGGTACAAGTAGTGAAAATCGACACAGGAATTTGTTAAAGAGGCCTTCGGAAGAAGTATGTGGGAACCGGTATCTGAGATGAAGCGGAGGAAGGCTTTCCTAGGGTTAGTCAAGGAGTAAGTCCGTCGCAGAGTATGAGGCGAATTTACGAGATTGAGCCGCTATGCTCGAGGGTAGTGGCGATGAGCATGAACGTTGTGTTCGTTTTGAGGACGGGTGAGAAATGACCTAAGATATTAATAGCACCACATCGAGGCGGGAATTCTCTGTTTTGGTAGAAAAGGCCAAAGTGGCGAGGGATTAAGGATGCTACTAAGCGGTGTGGACAAGAATAAGACCAAAAGAGGGTTTGGGTCGTCGGGAAAGGGTTACAAGAGGCCTCGGGATGATGGGCCACAGAATCAACAAGTTTGATGCCGTGAGCGATTCGTCCGTGTGAGTATTGTGGGAAGAGGCATCTAGGGAGTGTTGGAAAAAATAGGAGCATGCTATAGGTGTGGGTCCAAGGATCATATGTTTAGGGATTGCCCCAAACAACTGCATTTAAAGCCGTAGGTAGTTGAGAATGCTAGCCGGGCCAGGTGAGGCGGACGGCGACCTCAGCGGGTCGTGGTTCAAATAACATGAGTGGTGCAGGCAGAGGCCGTGGAACACAGGTAGAGGTAACACTAATGTTGAGGCAAGACAACCGGGTTTGGTTTATGCGGTTCATAGAAGGAAGATGAAGATCTTGTGGGACGTAATAACAAGTGCGTTCTTTATTTTGACAAACCCTACTTTGCTTTGATTGATGTGGGCTCGACCCATTCCTATGTTGCAAGTAGTGTAGTGGAAACACTAGGCCTGACTCGAACTCTCGATAGGGTGATGGTGTAGTAAGCCCATTAGGCCAAACTATAGTGGTAGACAAGATCTTTGGAATGTACCCTAGAAATTGGGGAGTGAGCTTTGGCGGACTTAATGGAGTTACCTTCGGAGAGTTTGAGCTTATACTCGGAATGGATTGGTTAGTAGAACACCGAGCTGTGTTGGATTGTGCAGCTAAGCGTATGGAACTAAGAACCTCGGAGGATGAAGTGGTGGTAATGATCGGAGAAAGGAGGAACTATTTATCTAATGTAGTTTGACCTACTAAAATTTGAGAAGATGGTTAAGAAAGGTTGCAAAGCATTCTTAGCTTTTGTAAGTGCGATTGGTGGGAAGGAGGAAGGTGTTAATGGAGTTAGGGCGGTAAGGGACTTCGTAGATGTGTTTCGGAAGAGTTCTGGGAATACCCCAGACGGGGAGGTCGAATTTGGGATTGATTTGCTACTGGGGCTGCTCTCGTGTCAATCGCTCCATACCGAATGGCACCGAAGGAGTTAGTGGAGCTAAAGGCTCGAGATCCAAGAACTATTGGATCGTGGGTTCATCCGACCAGTGTGTCTCCATGGGGAGCACCGGTCCTTTTGTGAAGAAGAAGGATGGAACTATGCGTATGTGCATAGACTACGTCGATTAAATAAGTGACCATTAAGAACAAGTACCCTTGCCAAGGATCGAGGACTTGTTCGATCAGTGAAGGGAGCATGGTGTTTTCGAAGATCGATTCTGGTCGAGGATACCATCGGTTGAAGGTGAAGGAGGCGATATTCATAAGACCGCTTTTAGGACAAGGTATGGTCACTTGAGTTTGTGGTGATGCCGTTTGGGTTGACAAACGCTCCAGCGTTCATGGACATGATGAATCGGATTTTCCAACCCTACTTGGATAGATTAGTCGTCGTGTTCATCGATGATATTTTGGTGTATTGAAGTCGGAGGAGGAGCATGATAAGCATCTCAAGTCGTGTTGGAAGTATTAAGGAGAAAAAGCTCTATGCCAAATTCAGCAAGTGTGAATTTTGGCTTAGGGAGGTGGCATTTTTAGGGCATGTGGTATCCGCAGAAGGAATAAGGGTGGACCCTAGGAAGATCGAAGCAGTGTTGGATTGGAAGCCACCTAGGTCCGTGGTGAAATCAAAGTTTCCTAGGTTTGGCGAGCTATTACGGAAGGTTCGTGGAAGGATTCTCGTCAATAGCGCGCCTTTAACCAAGTTGCTAAGGAAGGAAGTACCCTTTGAATGGACTACTAAGCAACAAGAGAGCTTTGAAAAGCTTAAGAAGAGTCTTGTGAGGCTCCAGTGTTAATCTGATAGGAGGCGGGAAAGGAATTTGTAGTGTCTTGTGATGCTTAGCATCTGGGGTTAGGGTGTGTGTTAATGCAAGATGGTAAAGTAGTCGCTTATGCGTCTCGTGACTAAGGCCTCATGAGCTTAACTACCCAACTCATGACTTAGAGCTAGCGGTGGTGGTTTTCGCCCTTAAGGTTTGGAGGCACTATCTTTATGGAGAAAGGTCGATTATCTACAGACCACAAGAGCCTTAAGTATTTATTAACTCAAAAGGAGTTGAACTTGAGGCGTGAAGGTGGGTGGAATTGCTAAAGGACTACGATTGGTCGATAGAGTATCATCCGAGCAAAGCGACGTAGTAGCCGATGCCCTAAGTCGGAAGGTTATAGCGGATCTACGGGCCTTGTTCGCTCATATAAGTCTATACGATGATGGAAGCCTATTAGCGAGTTGCAAGTCGAGGCCTACATGGCTACTGAGGAAGTGAAGGAGGACGGTTGGTGATGATGACTTAAGTATTAAGTTGCGACAAGCACAATGGGGGATTAGAGGAATATGATGTCAATAATGAGGAGTATTGTGCTATAAGGGTAAAGTTTGTATCTTAGAAGAATAAGGAGTTGAGACAAAAGATTCTTGGAGGCGCATGGTAGCCCCTATGCCATGCATCCGGAGGCATCAAGTCATATAGAGATCTAAGGAACAATTTGGTGGTCCGACACAGGCGAAGTGGCCGAATTAGTGGGGAAATGTTTGACGTGTCGACAAGTTAAGGTTTGAACACCAAGTTCCATCGAGATTGCTCCAACCAATCGAAATTCCCCAATGGAAGTGGGAAAGAATTACCATGGACTTCGTTAGTGGGCTTCCCTTACGCCTACTAAGAAGGACTCGGTATGGGTAATAGTGGACCGTTTGACCAAGTCCGCACACTTTATCTCTGTCGAAAGGATTATTCTCTTGAAGTTGGCTAGGTTGTATGTGGCGGAAATTGTGAGATTACATGGAGTACAAAGTCGATCATCTCGATAGAGACCCAAGGTTTACATCACGATTTTGGAAAGCACTTCATCTAGCTTTAGGCACTAAGCTAGACTTCACTCTGACTTTTCATCCACAATCGACAGGCGGTCTGAGCGAGTTATACAAGTGTTGGAGGATATGTTGAGAGGTCGTGTAATGGAATTTCGAGGAAGTTGGGAAGATTACTTGCCCTTAGCTGAATTCGCCTATAACAATAGCTATCAAGCCGACATTCGGATGGCACCATCTGAAGCATTGTATGGAAGGAAGTGTAGAACACCTACTTGTTGGACCGAGTTAGGAGAACGCAGAGTTTTGGGTCGAGTTGGTGGCGAAACGAAGAAGAAGGTTGAGTTAATTAAGACGCGGTTGAAGGAAGCCTCGATAGGCAAAAGTCGTCTGTGAGACCTTAAGCGGAAGGAAATAGAGTTTGAAGTAGGAGATCAAGTGTTCTGAAAGTCTCACCTTGGAAGAAGGTAATGAGGTTTGGCCGAAAGGAAAGCTAAGCCCAAGATTTATAGGGCCTTATCAAATCTTGAAGCGAGTTGGGCTGTGGCATACCAATTAGAGTTGCCACCGAATTGCGACAAATGCATGGCGTATTTCATGTGTCCATGTTACGTCGCTATCGATCGGATCCATCCCATGTGGTACCGGTTGAAGAAGTGGAACTAAGGCGGACTTATCATACGAGGAGGAACCAATTCGGATCTTGGAGCGTGATGTGAAAGTACTACGAAAGAAGGCAGTTCCTCTAGTCAAGGTGCTATGGCGCAATCATGGAGCAGAAGAAGCTTCGTGGGAGCGGAAGAGGCGATGAGACAACAATACCCTCAACTATTTTAGTTAGGAAATTTGGGGACGAAATTTTGTTTAAGGGGTAGAAGCGTAACATCCTAAATAGGGCCTATGCATTTCCAGGTTTAATTGTATGAAATGACAAGTTTCAAGTACTATGAATAAAATTTTGATACTTTTGGAAATCTAGAAATGCATGGAAATGGAAATGAAAATGGAAATGGAAATGAACATTTTGGAAACCTAGACATTTTGGAAACCTAGACATTTTGGAAACTTAGACATTTTGGAAACTTAGACATTTGGAAACTGAACATTTTGGAAACTTGAACATTTAGGAAACTTGAACATTTAGGAAACTTGAACATTTTGGAAACTTAGACATTTTGGAAACCTAAACATTTTGGAAACACGAGGATGTAAGGAAAAATGGCAAGATTCTGAGCCATGTGAAAATTTTAGGAAACTTAGAAATAAGGCCTAATGACAAAATTCAAAGCCCAAAATAGGAGATAAGGGCAAGAGGGCCTTAAAAGAAAAAGATGGTGAATTTTGACATACAATCGAGCTTGGAAAAGTGGCTGAAGTGTCACTTAGGGTTTATGGGAATGGCATGAGTTCGAGTCACTTGGAAAGCATTTTTTGAAAGTTTAATTTTGTTTTCCAAGGCTAGGATGGATGGCACATGCATGTGTGGAAGGGAGAGTTTTATTTTCGTTAAAACTTGTCAAATTAAAGTGATAAATAGAGGATTTATTTTACAAGATAAATAAGGAATTAAAGGATGGATTAAAGGTTATTTTAAATTAATAAAGTGATAATTAAATGAGAATATTATCACTTGTAAAGGAGTAGTGGCCAAGTTTTGGACTCTTGGTCTAGCGATTCAGTTAAAAGAAGAAAAGAGACTTTCTCTCATTCATCAACTTTTAAAACTTTGCTCTCACTTTCCCTCTCATTCTTAATTCTCCTAAGCAAGAAACCATCCTCTCTTTTGCTATTTTCTTCCTCGGTTCTACTATCAAAATTCAATCCTTATTGATTCTAAGCGAAGAGGAATCATCCACAACATCAAAAGAGGTAAGATCGTGGATTAGTCAACTTCTATTCTTTTCTTTTACCAAAATCAAGGTACTAATTCCATTCTTGTTCATGGTAAGATCCACCATGATTCCTTAGATTTCTACCATCATCAATTACAAAAAGCAAGGATCTAAGGTAAGAACAATTAACTTTTGTTCTTCTAAAATCTTTAATCAAGAACAAGGAAATAACCTTTTCTATGTCTCATGGCGAATGAAAAGGGAGAGTTTGGGATTTCAAAATCAAGGATTTAAGGTGAGGCACAATCGGCCAAAGGCCAACTTCTTACTTATTAAAGTTAGATCGGATCTAACATGTGAATTTTAGGAATTTCGACGGATATTCAAGACAAAAGGAACTTTCGGGTTTGGAAATCTATAAGGTAAGTCTCTAAACATTCGGCCAATGGTGGTGAGATCATCTAAATTAATTCCTTAATTTTTTGAAAAGCGAAAACTAACCCTTGTGAAGTTTTAAAGTTGGCGAACCATTAGTAAAGGAAAAGCGAAGTTTTGGGTTTGTGTAAATACCCAATCGGCTAAGGTAAGCTTCTTTTACAAATCCTACTAGGATTTGGTTTTGTTTAAAAGGGTTTATTAATGTGTGTTAATGGATGGGCGAATATAGGGATTAACAGATCTAAAATTAGATCGGGATTCTCGAGATATCAAGGAACCTATTAGCGAAAAGGTGTGTACCCTTACTAATCTTGATATATTATGGCTAAGTATTTTAATACATGATATGAAAAATAATATGAATGTGGCTATGTACCACACATGTGGCAAAAAGTACCAAGGTACGTTTCCTACTTCTGATAGGATTGTGAAAAATGTTATTTAATAACATGCGAATATAAGAATATGAACATGAAATTAAATTATGCTATATATGTATATATGTTTTGGGCATTGGGGATTTATGTGAAAGGGGAGAACAGTGTTGACTTGGTCTCACCCACGAAAAATGTTGACTACGGTCACATTGCGAAATATGTCGACTACGGTCACATTGCGAAATTTTGGTAACCGGTTACAATAGTGTCTAATGACACAACGTGGAGAGTAGCGGATGGAGGGTTGACTTAGTAGTCCCTACGGTGTGTTGGTTGGTGCGGGTGGAGAGTAGCGGATGGCATAGGTTTTGGGTTTGGGTTGCATCATAATTATTATATGGATTGATGATTTGAACATGAATGCCCGATTTATTGAATGATAGTATTGTGTGCACATTGAGTGCATTGACTCACCCCATTGTGGGAATTATTTTTCAGGTGATGAGCAGTGACGGACCGGGCCGGTAGATCATGAGGAGGCCATGCATCAATTGAAGAATTTATTCAGAATTTGGACTTTATTTAATTTCAATACTTTTTAATTTTATTTTGGGTTTATTTGATGTAATAAGGCCATAAGGCCCAGTGGATTATTCTTTGTTTTTACTTTACTTTTTAATATTTTGCTAAGAACTATTTTGAACATGTTACATCAAATTGGATTAACAAGATTAAATAAATGGGTTTTCAATCTAAGCCCAACTCAAAATAATGGTTTTTCTAAAAACTCTACAATTTTCTCTAAGTAACGAAAGTTTTTGAGATCGGTTTACTTTAGAAACATACCAGATCCGGTCCATTCTCGTGGGCCGGGTGTGGGGTGTTTCATTGGATGATTTCGGGGGTTGGCGTCTCTGGTGGTAGAAAGTAGGTGGAGGAGGTGGTGGCATTTTCTATGGGCCTAGTGGGGTGTCTGCCGATGATCTTTGTGCTAGATAAAGAAATTGGGTAGTCTACAAAGATATAGCCAAGAAATCTAAAGAAACATTAATAATATACTAATACTATAATTAAAGACAAAGGAAATAAAGAAAAGGAGACTAAGAAGAAAACTGAAATTGAAAGAAAAGACTAATGGACTAAGGAGTCCTTATTGTTGGATGGTTCGCGAGGTGGGTGTGACCTCTAAGGCTGTGGTGCGTGATTCCCAAGCAGCCTTTAGAACCTAAAACCAAGAAACTGAAAGAATTTAAAATATATTAAGCATAAGATAATTATAGATAAGTAGGATAAAGGGGAAAATAAACATAAAGAATAATTTAAATGGTCTAAAAGACCCTTGCTTGGTGTTTGGATGAAGCGGCCGGCATGAACTTATTTGTTGAGGTCTCTTTTGAGGAGACAATGCTTGCCTTCTTACGCTTCTTCGGCATGATTTTAGTGTAGCTCAAGAGTCTGACTACCTATTCTAAGAAAAGAAATAGAGAGAAGAAGGAAAAAGTATAAGGTAAGAGGATGGGGATAAGGGGAAGGGCTGTGGGGTTTAAATAGAGTTTTTGCCCTCTGTCGATGTGCCACGCCCGTGTTTGGAGGGCGTGTTTGTTTACACGGCCATGGTCAGGTTACCATGCCCGTGGTTGATAAGTCAGTGTCTTCATACAGTCGCCTCGCACGGCCATGTGCTGGGCGTGTTTGGTATGCCACGCCCATTCCTCTAATGCCACGCCCATTTCTCTAATGGTAGTGTTGACCCATGGCTGCCTCGCATGGTCGTGGTGGGGTAGGTGAGCCCGTGACTTCTGTAGTTGGTTGGGGCAGGATTCGCACGGCCTCTGCCATGTCAGTACGTTGATTCGGGGTACCCACATGGCCACGGCCATGGCCGTGTGCTAGGCCGTATGGTCAGGGAATCTGTACTTTCAGTTTATTAAAAATTCTAAAAGAGAAAGTAGAAATAAAAATAAAACTAAGACTGCAGAATAAAAATTAATGTTAGTATTCGGGTTGCCTCCCAAAAAGTGCTCGTTTATAGTCTTAAGCTAGACTTTTCTCGGATTAGAAAAATTAGGGAGGTTTAAAGGTTTGAATATCTTCCCTCTTGCTTAAAGTTTTATTTTCTTGATGAGGTTCAAGTCGAGAAACGTTTACCTTAAAGGTGCCGAATGTTGGATTGTTTACCTCGACTGTTCCATGGGGAAAGGTATCGTGTACCTTAAGAAGTATTTCTCCCTTTGTCTTCAGGTCTGTTGTGGTGTTGTGCGGATCTGCTTTGTCTATTAGTACCTGATCTCCTATTTTGTAGTGGTTTGATGTTCCTACAAGCTCTTTTTGTGATTCCTCTATTTTTACTTCGTGCGGTTCTTCTTTGACGTGTATCTTCTGCTCTTCAAACTTGTCAATCCTAAGGTCTTGTCCCTTGTAGGATTCTTCTTTGTTGTTTTGGGACTTATGAGTCAGCTTAGGGTTGTCGTTATGTGGTGTTTCCTGCGATGCAAGTTGAACAATTTGATTATCATCTGTATTTACTTTCTCACCTTCATCGATTATTATTCTGGCCGGGTCAAGAGCTTGAAGACTGATTGATTCGTTTCCTACACAAAGTATGAGCTCTCCTGTGGCAACATCAATTTTAGTCTTGGCAGTTGCTAGAAAAGGTCTTCCTAAAATTAAGGGGATAGTATTATCCTCATCCATATCTAAAACAACAAAATCTACTGGGAAAACAAATTTATCTATTTTGACAAGAACATCTTCAATATGCCCCTAAGAATTTTAACAGTTTTATCAGCTAATAGTATACTCATCCTAGTTTGTTTGGGCTTCCCTAGACCTAGTCGTTTAAACAAAAAATAAGACATGACATTTATGCTTGCTCCTAAATCAGCTAACGCATTATTAATAGTTAGACTACCAATTAAACATGGAATTGTAAAACTCCCTGGATCTTTTAGCTTTCGTGGTAGTCTATTTTGTAACATTGCTGAGCATGCTGCGTTTAATTCCATGTAGTGCTCTTCATCTAATTTGTGCTTGTTAGCCACGAGCTGTCTTAAGAATTTCCTCGAGTTTGGCATCTGAAAAAGAGCTTCAAGAAGAGGTAAGTTAATATGTATTTTCTTTAAGAGTTTAAGAAACTTACCGAACTGTTTTTCTGAATCGTCTCTTTTTATCGCTTCGAGATAAGGTATGTGAGGTTGGTACTCCTTGATTACCAGTTTTGGCTTTTCTTTTGTTACCTCTACCTTACCTTCATCTACCTTGTTTTCTTGTATTGATTTTGGTTCATCTAACTCCTTACTGTCTTGAGCTGAGATGGCTTGAATTTGCTCCTTTGGGTTAATCTCGGTGTTACTTGGTAGATGTTCTGACATTAGCTTTGCAAGTTGTTCGACTGCATTCGTGGGTTCCCTTACTGACTTCGCAAGTTCCCCCATTCGATTCTCGTTGCTCTTAATTGTTTTCTCAGTTTCTTGGAAGCGCTTTTCTGTGTCTGACGTAAATTTTGTCAGCATCTCTTCGAGGGTTGGTTTCTTTTCTTGCGGATATGGTTGATTTTAGAAATTTGAGGAAGGTTGTTGTCTTTGATTTCCTTGAATTCCTTGGCCTCCCATGAAAAATTTGGGTGGTTCCTCCAACCTGGATTATAAGTACTACTATAAAGATTATTATTGGATCTGAAATTATTGCCTATATAGTTCATCTGTTCATTCTCTGCTTCCAGTTGGTAGGGTGGGTACTCAAGATTCGCCACGGTTCCACTTGTGTTGCATTGCATGACTGGGTGTACCTGCGAAGAATATAAACTGTCAATCTTTTTATTCATCATCTCTACCGATTTGATAGCATGGTTCTTGCATCAATCTTGTAGACTCAATTGATTTTGTCGGTTTTGTCCTTGTAACCTGCCACTGATAATTATTCAATGACATCTCTTCAATGAATTCATAGGCTGCTTCAGGAGTTTTATTATTCAAGGTGATGAATCTATTAGTTGTCTCGTTGAGGGATTTACACCATTATAGAAGGTTTGGACTTGAAGCCATAATGGTAATCCGTGGTGTGGACATCTCCTCAAGAGATCTTTCTATCTCTTCCATGCATCATATAATGTCTCTAAATCCATCTGCACAAAAGAAGAAATATCATTCCATAATTTAGCCGTTTTGGCTGGTGGAAAATATTTTAATAAAAAATTTTCGGTCATTTGTTCCTATGTAGTGACTGACCCTCGTGGTAACGAGTTCAACCACTGTTTGGCTTTATTCCTTAATGAAAAGGGAAATAATCGAAGACGAATGGCATCATCAGAAATGCCATTTATTTTGAAAGTATCGCAGAACTCTAAAAAATTTGCTATATGAGTGTTCGGTTCTTCGTCCTGCAAACCATCAAATTGAACAAATTGTTGAATCATTTGTATTGTATTAGGCTTTAATTCAAAATTATTAGCAGCTATAGCAGGCCTAACAATACTAGATTCTGCTCCTATCAAATTGGGTTTAGCATAATCATACATAGTGCGCGGAGCATCTGCCACATCTCGTGGTGGGTTATTCTCGTCCATCCCTTCAGTAGGATTGGATCTGTATTATCGCTCTTCTTTTGTTTAATTTAGAACTCACCTAATTTCTCTGCATTTTCTTCGAGCGGTAGCTTCAATTTCACTATTGTATACTAAAGGTCCTATCGGGTTCCTTCTAGTCATAAACTAGAGGTACCTGCTTGGAAAAAGAAAGAAAAATAAAATTTAGTAAAAATAATGAAAATAAAATAAATTGTAAAATAAAATAATAGCTAAAGCAATAAAAATAGAGTTTTCTTAATATTTTAGTTCCCTAGCAACGGCGCCAAAAACTTGATCGCTGAAATCAGAGCTTTAAAATTTATAAATAGAATGATCAAACCTGGAAACTAACTCTGACAACGACTTAAAGGCAAGTGTACCTATCGAATAGTAGTATAGCTTAGGCAAGACCGGATTATCGAACCCAAAAGAACTAAAAGTACTAATATTCACTTTCTTTTTATTATTTAGCCTAAAATATGGAGTGATTGGTTGCTTTAACTAATTTACGACTACTAAGCAAAAGACACAAAGACAAAAAGAATGAATTGGGAAATAACTTGAAGAAACTCAATTGATTACGACGATACCCTCGGAAGAATCCACCTAGACTTCACTTGTTACTTATTATTGAAACATATGATTTCCTTACTTAGTTTGATCAGTAGGACTCTCTAACCTATATTAAACCCTCTCTCGAGGTGAATAACGTCTAACCCTAAGTTAATTAGTGGAACTCTCATTCGCTTATAATAACCCCTAGAATAGCAGTAAATCGATCAATGGATTCCCATATTAGGTTTCACCCTAATCCGACAAAATCTCGTAACCCTATCTCTAGGCGTTCGATCAACTCCGCTTAATTATGCTAGATCTACTCTTAAGCAGGGTCTATATCTCCTCCACCTAAGCACATCAGATTTAGATTAAGCATGCATAATTAAGAACAAACTAAGTATTATCATATAATTTAGAAAATAATAACAAAATTCATCTAGGTTTCATCCCCTTCAGGTATCTAAAGGATTTAGTTCATAACAAATAAAGAAAACATCTCAAAAGAAAGATAAAACAAAACATAAGAAATCCCTAAAACCCCCTAGAGGAATTGAAGGAGAAATTCGCCGTCTTGTGTAGAACTCTGGTTTCTTGAGATGGATCCACTAGCTATCTTCGAATGATTCCCACAAATGTGATCTTTCTAGCTCGGCTCCTTGGCCTAGCTAACCGCCTTCCACTCAGGATGCACTTAGGGTATTTATATAGGCTTTTAGAATCCTTTACTTGGTCCCTAAGTGTCTTAAATTAAATCTACTTCCTACTCAGTGTTTGAACAGGCTTTGAAAAGTGTTTCTTTGGCTCTAAATATCCAAATCCGAGTAAAATTTCTCTTTCCCGTAGCAGGGGCACGGCCATGGCACACACCCGTGTAAATCGTGGTTGGGCCGTGTCTCGATTTTGTCGATTGGGGCACGACTGTGTAAATCGTGGAATGGTTGTGTCTTAGTTATTTGTCAAGGCACGACTGTGTGGCTTGAAGTTCAGGCGTGTCGATTTCTTCTTTGGCCCAAATTGGCCCGTTTTAAGCCTATTTATTGTTCTTTTCGTCCTCGGGTGCTTTCCTGAGTATAAATATGAAAAGCACCTTTTTACATAAATCAGGGCTTAATCATCCTAAAAGCATACTAAATATGGGGTTAAAATATGTTACTTTTACGGTTTATCAAGAGCTGAAGAGGGATCAATTCAGGATTCGTTCAAGCTTAGGCGAACTTGTGTTCTTATCTGTAACATGCATATAGTAGGGGCAACTTAGAGGCCAAATGTTAGGGTTTGAATTTTTGTAATTACATATGAACTTATGTATTCTATGATGAGTAATCGTTTAAATATAGTTGTCGAAACCCTTTTTTTTTTAGAAAAATGGGCCGACTTTTAAAAGAAAAATAGAGTCGCCACCAATCTTGCTTGAAGTGTGATTGGGTCACCTTATAAAACATTAGGTCTACGAATTTTAAGAAAACGGGCCTGGGAGTCGATTATGCACGAGGAAGGATTAGCACCCTCACAACGCCCAAAATTGGTACCTTATTGATTGATTAATGTCCTAATATCGAAAATTGGAAGAGATTTTAAAATATGAATCCTTTAGAAAATGTTTGGACAATTACAATTGGATATCGAAATTCTTCTGTTCCAAAAGAATAAAATATCACATCCAGCACGTTAGGATACAATATTTCAAACCCTAGACACCAAGATCATTTCATGATTTCCAAAATTCATGCATTGCAATTTAAAAAAGGGTATTCCGATATTTGGCCAAACGAAAGAAACCGAAACCCAGCACGTTAGGGCACGATTCCTCGAATTTCCAAACATAAAACATTGCCTTATTTTTTAAAATCGAGGAAAACATGCTCAAAACCTTAAAAGGATACATAGTGATTTGGTCAAACGAAAAATCGAAACCCAGCACGTTAGGGTACGATTCCTTGAATTTCCAAACACAAAACATTGCCTTATTTTTGAAGTTGAGAAAATTCGATCAGAACTTTAAAAGGATATCTAGTCTTTTGGACGAGCGAAAAATTGAAACCCAGCACGTCAGGGCACAATTTCTCAAAACTTCCAAGCACAAAATATTGCCTTGCTTTTAATTTTTAAAAAACGGACACAGTTTCAAATGATATTCAATGATTTGGTCAGACAGAAACCGAAATCCAGCACATTAGGGCACAACTCCTTGAATTTTCAAAACATGAAACATTGCCTTGTTTAAAAAAACCTTTTTATGAGTTTTGAAAAAAACATGGTAAAAGAAAAAAATAAGATAAACGATAGTATTAATACTAAAGAAAATGACAAATAATAATAAAAGTAATAGGAATGATAACAAAATAGTCACAAAAATATAAGAAACAATAATAATAATAATACTAATAAAAGTAATAATATATATATATATATGATAACAAAATGGCAATAACAATGTTAATAATAAAAATAAAAACAATAAAAATAAGAATAAATATAATTATAAGAATAATAATATATATAATAAAATGGTGGTAGTAGTAAAATAATAGTTGTAAAAAAATTATTAGTAATAGAATAGTATAATAATATACATAATAAACATAAGAAATAATAATGGTAGGTGTAATAATAAAATAATACTAATAAAATTAATGAATACAAGAATAATAATAATAATAAGGGTAAATATAATATTAAAATACTAAGTATAATAGTAGAAGAATAATAATAATAAGAAAAATAAAAAATATTAATAAGAAAATAATAGCAATGAGTAAAATAATAGTATTAATAAAAAAGACAAATAATGAGTTATGAAAAATAATAATAATAATGAAAAAAAGTTTAAAATAAAAATATAATATTGATAATAAAATATAATAGAAAAAACAATTTTAATAATAATAATAATAATATATATGATAATGGAAAAAATTAAAGTAAACAATAATATATATAATAATAGTAAACATAATAGAAAGAATATAGTTGTAATAATAATAATAATATACACCGCAGCAATAACGAAAGTAAAGGCAATATACATAATAAATTAAAAATAAGAAAAATAAGAAACTCAAATCAATTCATTTAATAGTAAAAATAGCAAAAAAAATCAAAAGAGACTAAATTGAATCGAAAATAGATATTTTGGGGTAAAATCAGAAGTAAAATAGAAGGGAAGGACCGAATTAAACAAGCGCAAAATATAGGGAAGAGCCAAAACGCAATTATCCCATGATCCCTAACGCAGCATTTAAAGCACGGACCAAATCAAATAAAAAATAGAATAACGGGGCACAATTGAAAAAAACCAAAATGAGTCGATTTGAAACACCCAGAAACGCGGAGGGGCTATTTGCGCAATAAAACCAAAATAAGAAAACACGCGGATTCCCCCACGCGGGTCATGTCACAGTTCAGAGGCCCAAAATGACATCGTTTTGGCCCCTGACCCCCAATTGCAAAACGGCGCCGTTTTATGGGGGTATAAAAGACAGATTTTTTTGTTTTGAAACTTCATTCTTTCATTTCAGCAGAGGAGAGGAGAAATTTTTTTTCTAAATGCTCTCTCCTTGGCCTAGATCCGGCCAATCTTTCGGCGCCAAACCACCGCCGGCCACTGCACACGGTGGCCGAAATCTTGAAAAATTTAAGTTTTTCCTTCTTCTTTTTTATTTAATATTTATATATCTATATGAAAAAAAATATTTGTATATGCATGCAATGAAAGATTAGAAAAAAATGTGAAAAAGATAAAAAAAAATAAACCTCTGCTGGTATTGATGGTATGTGTGTATTTGTAAAAAAAAAAAAGTATCGCTTTCGGATCTGTAAAAATCTTCTCAATATTCTCCCCTATCTATCCAAAAAGATCCCCCTTTGCAAGTTTTACTTTCGGTTTTTATAACTGATTTGGGGAAAAATAAAAACAAAGATCCTCTAATTTTCATTATCCTATTTGTGTTGTTTCCTTCTTTTAGTAGGTGAGCCGTCGTGGAAGAACGCACGACGTGGAGAGCGGGCGACGTGGCCAAGTGGCGCGGGACGTACTGCGCGAGGTCTCAAGACAGGGGCTAGGGTTTCTGCATACTGATTTGTGTTTTTTTTTGGGGGGGGCTTAGTGGGTTTTGAAATGTATTGGGCTACTATATTGTTTTTGGGTTTTTTAATTTTAGCTAATGGTATTGGGCCCGGGCTAAAATTGGGCCTTACAGCTGCCCCTCTTTGCTCGTTGTTGTGTAACGAGAACGAAGCAAAGACTTTAAAAGGGACAATTTTGCCCCGTTTTATTGAATCTTGACTTCTTGATGCTTCCTTTCTTCAGGTAGCTTTATTCCATCCACTGTGTCTTCAAGGGTATAAATATGAAAAGCACCGTTTTACATAAATCAGGGCTTAATCATCCTAAAAGCATACTAAATATGGGGTTAAAATATGTTACTTTTACGGTTTATCAAGAGCTGAAGAGGGATCAATTCAGGATTCGTTCAAGCTTAGGCGAACTTGTGTTCTTATCTGTAACATGCATATAGTAGGGGCAACTTAGAGGCCAAACGTTAGGGTTTGAATTTTTGTAATTACGTATGAACTTATGTATTCTATGATGAGTAATCGTTTAAATATAGTTGTCGAAGTGCTTTTTTTTTAGAAAAATGGGCCGACTTTTAAAAGGAAAATGGAGTCGCCACCAATCTTGTTTGAAGTGTGATTGGGTCACCTTATAAAACATTGGGTCTACAAATTTTAAGAAAACGGGTCTGGGAGTCGATTACGCACGAGGAAGGATTAGCACCCTCGCAACACCCAAAATTGGTACCTTATTGATTGATTAATGTCCTAATATCGAAAATTGGAAGAGATTTTAAAATATGAATCCTTTAGAAAATGTTTGGACAATTAGAATTGGATATCGAAATTCTTCTGTTCCAAAAGAATAAAATATCACATCCAGCACGTTAGGATACAATATTTCAAACCCTAGACACCAAGATCATTTCATGATTTCCAAAATTCATGCATTGCAATTTAAAAAAGGGTATTCCGATATTTGGCCAAATGAAAGAAACCGAAACCCAGCACGTTAGGGCACGATTCCTCGAATTTCCAAACATGAAACATTGCCTTATTTTTTAAAATCGAGGAAAACATGCTCAAAACCTTAAAAGGATACTTAGTGATTTGGTCAAACGAAAAACCGAAACCCAGCACGTTAGGGTACGATTCCTTGAATTTCCAAACACAAAACATTGCCTTATTTTTGAAGTTGAAAAAATACGATCAGAACTTTAAAAGGATATCTAGTCCTTTGGACTGGCGAAAAATTGAAACCCAGCACGTCAGGGCACAATTTCTCAAAACTTCCAAGCATAAAATATTGCCTTGCTTTTAATTTTTAAAAAAGGACACAGTTTCAAATGATATTCAATGATTTGGTCAGACAGAAACCGAAATCCAGCACGTTACGGCACAACTCCTTGAATTTCCAAAACATGAAACATTGCCTTGTTTAAAAAACCTTTTATGAGTTTTGAAAAAACATGGTAAAAGAAAAAATAAGATAAACGATAGTATTAATACTAAAGAAAATGACAAATAATAATAAAAGTAATAGGAATGATAACAAAATAGTCACAAAAATATAAGAAACAATAATAATAATAATACTAATAAAAGTAATAATATATATATATATAAATAATGATAACGAAAATGGCAATAACAATGTTAATAATAAAATAAAAACAATAAAATAATAATAAATATAATTATAAGAATAATAATATATATAATAAAATGGTGGTAGTAGTAAAATAATAGTAGTAAAAAAATATTAGTAATAGAATAGTTATACATAATAAACATAAGAAATAATAATGGTAGGTGTAATAATAAAATAATACTAATAAAATTAATGAATACAAGAATAATAATAATAAGGGTAAATATAATATTAAAATACTAAGTATAATAATAGAAGAATAATAATAATAAGCAAAATAAAAAATATTAATAAGAAAATAATAGCAATGAGTAGTAAAATAATAGTATTAATAAAAAAGACAAATAATGAGTTATGAAAATAATAATAATAATAATGAAAAAAAGTTTAAAATAAAAATATAATATTGATAATAAAAATATAATAGAAAAAACAATTTTAATAATAATATATATGATAATGGAAAAAATTAAAGTAAACAATAATATATATAATAATAGTAAACATAATAGAAAGAATATAGTTGTAATAATAATAATAATATACACCGCAAAGAATAACGAAAGTAAAGGCAATATACATAATAAATTAAAATAAGAAAAATAAGAAAACTCAAATCAATTCATTTAATAGTAAAATAGCAAAAAAAATCAAAAGAGACTAAATTGAATCAAAATAGATATTTTGGGGTAAAATCGAAGTAAAATAGAAGGGAAGGACCGAATTAAACAAGCGCAAAATATAGGGAAGAGCCAAAACGCAATTATCCCATGATCCCTAACGCAGCATTTAAAGCACGGACCAAATCAAATAAAAAATAGAATAACGGGGCACAATTGAAAAAAACCAAAATGAGTCGATTTGAAACACCCAGAAACGCGGAGGGGCTATTTGCGCAATAAAACCAAAATAAGAAAACACGTGGATTCCCCCCCACGCGGGTCATGTCACAGTTCAGAGGCCCAAAATGACATCGTTTTGGCCCCTGACCCCCAATTGCAAAACGGCGCCGTTTTATGGGGGTATAAAAGACAGATTTTTTTGTTTTGAAACTTCATTCTTTCATTTCAGTAGAGGAGAGGAGAAATTTTTTTTCTAAATGCTCTCTCCTTGGCCTAGATCCAGCCAATCTTTCGGCGCCAAACCACCGTCGGCCACTGCACACGGTGGTTGAAATCTCGAAAAATTTAAGTTTTTCCTTCTTCTTTTTTATTTAATATTTATATATCTATATGAAAAAAAATATTTGTATATGCATGCAATGAAAGATTAAGAAAAAATGTGAAAAAGATAAAAAAAATAAACCTCTGCTGGTATTGATGGTATATGTGTATTTGTAAAAAAAAAGTATCGCTTTCGGATCTGTAAAAATCTTCTCAATATTCTCCCCTATCTATCCAAAAAGATCCCCCTTTACAAGTTTTACTTTCGGTTTTTATAACTGATTTGGGGAAAAATAAAAAACAAAGATCCTCTAATTTTCTGTTATCCCTGCTGTGTTGTTTCCTTCTTTTTCGTAGGTGAGCCGTCGTGGAAGAACGCACGACGTGGAGAGCGGGCGACGTGGCCAAGTGGCGCGGGACGTGCTGCGCGAGGTCTCAAGACAGGGGCTAGGGTTTCTGCATACTGATTTGTGTTTTTTTTTGTTTTGTTTTGGGCTTAGTGGGTTTTGAAATGTATTGGGCTACTATATTGTTTTTGGGTTTTTTAATTTTAGCTAATGGTATTGGGCCCGGGCCAAAATTGGGCCTTATAGCTGCCCCTCTTTGCTCGTTGTTATGTAACGAGAATGAAGTAAAGACTTTAAAAGGGACAATTTTGCCCCGTTTTATTGAATCTTGACTTCTTGATGCTTCCTTTCTTCAGGTAGCTTTATTCCATCCACTGTGTCTTCAAGGGTATAGGCATCTTCATTTCAATCTACTCCACTACTGCTTAGGGAGCCTGTTACCCTACTGCTTAGGGATTTAAGGCTCTTCATCTTCGATTTTTTCTACTCTCGCCGGTGGAATAAGATCTCATTATCTTGACTATTACCCTCTTGCCTTAAGGCTCATCGTCTTCGATCTGTTCCACTCCTGCTCAGTGGGATAAGATCTGTAATCTTCAACCTGTTACCCTACTGCTTAGGGAATTAAGGCTCATCGTCTTCGATCTGTTCCACTCCTGCTCAGTGGGATAAAATCTATTATCTTCAGCTGTTACCCTACTGTTTAGGGAATTAAGGCTCATCGTCTTCGATCTGTTCCACTCCTATTCAGTGGGATGAGATCTGTAATCTTCAACCTGTTACCCTACTGCTTAGGGAATTAAGGCTCATCGTCTTCGATCTGTTCCACTCCTACTCAGTGGAGATAAGATCTGCTATCTTTAGCCCGTTACCCTACTGCTTAGGGAATTAAAGCTCTGTAATTTAGGCCTATTACCCTACTACTTAGGGGGTTAAGGCTCATCGGCTTCGATCTATCACTCTACTGCTTAGGGAATTAAGATCTATAATTTTTAGCCTGTTACCCTACTGCTTAGGGGGTTAAGGCTCATCGTCTTCGATCTATCACCCCTCCGTTAAGGAATTAAGATCAACAATTTTCAGCATGTTACCCTACTGCTTAGGGGGTTAAGGCTCATCGCCTTCGATCTGTCACCCTACTACTTAGGGAATTAAGATTTGTAATTTTTGGCCTGTTACCCTACTACTTAGGGGGTTAGGGCTCATCGTCTTTGATCTGTCACCCTACTGCTTGGGGAATTAAGATCTGTAATTTTTGGCCTGTTACCCTACTGTTTAGGGGGTTAAGGCTCATCGTCTTCGATCTGTCACCCTCTTACTTGGGGAATTAAGATCTGTCATTTTCTGTAACTCCATCAATTTTGCTACATTGTCCTCTGGGGAACCTACCTGTAGAATTGATTTTATGAGGTCTATGCTTATGCCAAATGATTAGGATGTCATGATTGAAACATGCTCCTAACCAATATATTATGAATGAATGGATACATGCAAAATGTCATGAGTATGATCTAATTTTTTTAACTTTTGGGTTATCATTGCTCGCTGCTTGTTAGGGAAATATTCCCGTTGTATGCCTTCTTATTTTGCTGATGCTTCTAACACAGCATCTGAAGATGTCGTCACTACTTAGACTCTTATTTCAAGGGTTCCAAGCCCCTTAAGCTTGGTGAGTTTTAAATAATTGTCCTGTTTCAGATTCCTTTATTATTTAGGGACTTCCAGAGTAATACACAAAACTTCTTTTGTGAAAGCATTATTAGTCCATTAATCGTTATTTTAATGAAAAATGCTTGAAAAAGATCATAATAATGGACAAGAAAGAAATTAATTGAGAGCATAGCTTAAAATAAATAAGATAGCAAATACAATCAAGATGGAAATTTATTGGTAGTGTATTTTGAAATGAGTAAATTCAGAATGGATAATATGGAAACTAGGTGCCCCAGATATTGCAGCCTGAGCTTCTCTATTCAAACTTCTTGAAGACCATTTAAGCTCAATATGGGTTTAGGGGATCCGGAGTACTTTGTCGATGCCCCTAAGATGAAACATACTTCCTCATTGTTAATTCAAGCGTAGCAAAACTACTGTATGCCCCATCACGGTTTGATGATAATTTGAGCCACCCTTTTTGGGTTTTCGACTCAAAGCCCCTTTGGTCTCAAAGTACCCTTTGTGGGTTTCACCTTGGCCTCTCGGATTTTTTTTTTTTGAAAAGCTTCAAAGCGCCTTTTGCAGGTTTTTGCCTTGGCCTATTTCCTTCTTAAGCAAAGTGTTTCTTGACTGAGTCCACATTAACTGGGTTCGGGTGACTCTTGTCGTCCATCTCGGCTAGTATCGATGCTCCTCTAGAAAATGCCTTCTTTTCAACATAAGGTCCTTCCCAATTAGGCATCCACTTTCCTCTGAAGTCCTTTTGCATAGGGAGGATCTTTTCAATACCAAGTCTCCTTCATGGAACACTCTGGGGTGGACTTTTTATTGTAAGTGTAAGGCCGCATCATTTTCTTCTGGTACATTTGACCCTGACGGATGGCTCTTTAATATTTTTTTCTCGATCAAATTCAATTTATCCTACCGAGATTGAACCCATTCCGCTTTATCTAACTTCAGCTTTGACCAAATCCAAAGAGAAGGAATTTCAACTTCGATGGGCAGAACTGCATCCATCCCATAAACCAATGAGAAGGGTGTTGCCCCAGTGGGGGTCCTGGCCAACATTAGAGAAGCGTAGAGGGTAAATGGTAACTAGTCTATACCAATCTTCACAAGTTTCAATCATCTCTTTTCTTTTCTTTTTCTTTCTTTTTTTTTTTTTTTTGAATTCAAACTTGAATTTGAAATCAAAGTTGAATTTGATGATGGTTGACTTTGTAACTTTGCCATAGGAACCGGCCTTCACGCTCTTAGTGAAATAATTGACAATCATGAAGATGAATAGGTTTCGACTAGACGCTTTTAATGAGATAGTCCACGTAACATGTATGCCCCACGTATAGGAAAAAAATAGAGGAAGCATATAAGTCATGTCTTTTCAATTTGGCATTTAAGGCATAACCGATGCAATCTCCCTTTCATGGTAGACCAGCAGTACCCAAAACTTATAATCGACCTGACCATCGGAAAAATCTTAGCATGTGCCTTTTCGAATCCCCCCATAGTCTCCTTGTGCCTAGGCATATCTTGATGCGATCATTCAAAGACATCTTTGAATTCTTGGAATAACTCAATGACGTATCGTTTTGTTTCTATGGTGGGCAAGGCTTCGATCTTCACTCCTTTCTTAGACTCACAAAGTCCACTGACCCTTTGTACGATAGAGTCTATTTCATTTTGTTCTACCATCCTTAACAAGTCAGAAGATAAGTTACAATCTCTGATATCTTCAAAAGCCTCAGATCACTTTAGACCCATATTTCACTCAAAAGGGAGTCCGTAACAGTGTCGCTCATGTCTCGATATCTGGGTACCTATTGTAGGTACGAAGGCAAATTCCCAAAAAATAAAATGATTCAAAGGATGATTATTTATATGGCATGATTATGAATGAAATGAGAGAATAAAAAAGGAAAAACATTGCCCGGCATGAAACACAAAAATGCAAATAAAAAGGAAAACATTGCTCGGCATGAAACACAAAAATGCATTTTTTATTGAAAATAAGGATGTTTGAACATAAGCCTATTTCACAAAAGATTCTTATTGTTTCTAGGCTTAAAACGACAAGTGTGTTTTGAACATTACTCTGCGTTAGCTCTAAAAACTACAGGAATTCCTCCGCAGTCCAGTTGTTCAGAACACTTCCAAGCTCATAGGGGCATATGCCCGCTAAGTTTTCTTCCTTTAATCCTTCTTCAAATATGGCATTGATGCTCACAGTTTTCAACATGTCTTCAGCCTTTTTTTCATTCATGTTCTCTGGTCCTGGATGGACAATTCCTTTTGATACGAATGCATTGGACATATAGGGAAAAGTCATTGATCCCCGTTTAACCTCGGCATCCTTCTCTACCGACTCTCCTCCTATGGTACACACGTTTTCTCCTTCAAAAGAGTCAAAGAGTTCCAGCTCTTTGTTATCCATTAACCCTTGTACTAGGGCTCTAAATTCATTGCACTGCTGGATCTCATGGTCTTCCTTGTTATGGAACTCACAGTAGTTCCTTGCATCTCGAGATTTGCTCCCCAACCCTTGTGAAACTAAACCTCTTTCCCTCATTTCCTTCCAAACCTCCCCAATGGGGTTCTTACTTCAGTAATATTCGGTTTGATTCTCCTCTCCATGTTCTCAACTATCGCGTTTACCCCTTTATCAATATGACTGGATAACGGATTTCCTACGACAGGCGCCTCATCGAACTTTACAATGCCCATTTTGATAAGTCTTTCGACTAGATTTTTGAAAGGGAAGCAATTCTCTATCGGGTGCCTTACTATCCCCGCATGGTATTCACATTGAGTGCTTGTGTTGTACCATTTGGGATATAGGGGTTGCAACAATTTTGAGTAAATAGGGGTTACGACGTGTGCATCGAACAGAGTTTTATACAACTCCCTATACGTCACGGTATGGGAGTAAACCGGAATCTCTCGATATTTTGCCTTGTGTTGGGCTCTTGTCTTGGTGGGGCCTGCTGGCCTGTAACTACCGCTTTCGGTTGACTGACAGTGATGGGTTTAGGATAACCTGAACTTATATTACCTACTTCACTCTCCCTCTTCTTTGGAGACACTCTTCTCATGCTCTCTCCAGCTTTTATTTTCCCACACCTTATTGTGTTCTCTATCATTTTGCGGACATCACCATGTTCGCGAAACTCTTAGTTGCACTCCCCAACATATGATTGATGAAAGGTACTTTTAAGGTATTTATGTAGAGCATGGTCATCTCTTTTTCTAGTAGCGGTGGCTGGACTTGCGTAGCAAATTCCCTCCATCTCTGGAATATTTTCTAAAACTTTTGCCCTACTTCTTCTCCATATTTTGGAGCGTGATCCTGTCAGGCGCTATATCAGTTACGTGGCCATAGTGTTTCATGAATGCCTGTGCTAAATCCTTCCATGATTTGATTTGAGTTTGACTTAGCTGATTGTACCATTTTGCTGCGGCCCCAGTCAAACTATCCTGGAAACAATGGACCAATAACTGGTCGTTGCTGATGTGACCCATCATTCTCCGACATAACATTGTAATGTGGGCTTCAGGGCAGCTGGTCCCGTTATATTTTTCAAACTCTAGCATCTTAAACTTCGGAGGAAATACCAGATCTGGAACCAGACTCAGTTTCTTAGCATCCACCTCGCATTGGTAATCAGCATTTCCAATGCTTTAAACTTCTCCTCCAACCATTTGCATTGATCCTCAAACTCTTTTGGGAGTTCTACCCTTTCTTTTTCCTCTTCTTCTGCGCCGTTGAAGTTAGGGACCATTGGTTTTGCTAAATTGACTCATTGGTTGGAGCTTGAGCCTGTCGGGAGGTTTACCGGTGCTGAGATACCGGATTGATGCTAAGGTCTGATATTGACAGACACTCTGGTGGTTGTACTTGGGAACTTGTCGGGGCCAAGCTTGGAGGTCCAGCAGAATTTTCATTTTCATCTCCAGCATCGACCATAGGGCCCTTTCCTTTATCTTGCCCTCCAGTTAACAATTGCGTTAACTGGCTCATAATACTTCTCTGAGACTCCAGCATTTGATCCCTCATGTCCTGTTGGATCTTAGCCAACTATTCTTGCAGTTGGTCCTGCATTTCCTTCTGCATCTGCTCTAACCTCTCTAACCTTTGATCCATGGCTTTCATTTTTCTTCGAGTGTAGTAATGATGTTCCAGGGTAGCTATAATACGATCTCTAGTTAATAGGGTTCTTTTATAATATTAAATGCATGTGATACGATGCGATGCAAATCCATGATATGAACGCAAAAATAAAAGGCGTCGATTCTAGTTTAATTTCTTTTAGCAACTTATTTAAAAAAAAATCCTTTACATAAAACAGAGTCACATATACGGCCTATCCCTTCTCAAGTCTGACCATATACGCACGGCCACATTATCTTCTACTTTATTAAGGAATTCGTTCTCCATAACAAGCATTCTAATTCAATAAATCAAACAGGAATCGACACCTTTTTAATATGACATGACAGGCAATCATAGCCATAATAAAACAGGTTAGTGTCGAATAATAATAACCAAAGCAAGTAAAAGAACGTCAAACAACTATCTGGGTAACCACTAAGGTTCAGCATGGCTCTACCTAGGGTGGGCTCTTAAGGATTGCTATATGTGGCTTGGCTCTAAAGGAAGGGTACCTGAACCAGCAGATTCCTCGATCTTCACCCATTATAGGCTCATACTGACCGAGTTTAGTTCAGGGGATTACATTTCCCTATGGCTACACGGAGGTGAAAACCTCACGAAGACATAGGTACGGATGTATCCCGAAAGTGATCCACTATCCTGCACGAAGGTGAAAACCTCACGAAGGAGTAGCTTCTCACTCTCACTTAAAGGTGTGACCACTACGGTCATGTAATATGATGCAAATGTATCCTAGACACTTAAAATGTAAAAAACATATGACACGGCCCAAACAAATGTGATGGGAGAAACGAAATCAAAAGATTTTATTTTCTATAAAAGGACATTAATCGATCAATTCTACGGCTTGACTCTCTTATTGGTCCCCAGTGGAGTCGCCAAGCTGTCGAAACCATTTTTTGTTTGGAAAAATGGGCCGACTTTTAAAAGGAAAATGGAGTCGCCACCAATCTTTTTTGAAGTGTGATTGGGTCACCTTATAAAACATTAGGTCTACAAATTTTAAGAAAACGGGTGTAACATCCTAAAATTGGGCCTAGTAGGATTGGGCCCAATGGTGTAGGAATTTTAAAATTTTGAGAACAAGAGAATGACAATATTGCAAATTGGACTTATTAGTTAAGTGAATTTGGAAGGTTCTGAGGCTTCTATGAAATTTGGTTTGAGTTGGGCCTTAGTAAAATTTTGTGATTTAGCCTATTAAGGAGAGATAGTAAGTGGCTTCAAGGCTTATGGAATTAGATGAGTAATTTGTTAGCATAAAGGAGCTTATGGTAAAGAGGTTATGGCATTAAGTGATGTACCTTGAGGAAGAGGTTCAAATCCATTGTTTGCAAATTTGACTATTATTTTGCTTTCCTTCCTTATGTGTCGGCCAAGAAGTATTTTTGGTAAGTGTGGACTTTATTATTTTGGTAAGGTGGCTAAAAGAATATGGCAAGGTTAAAGTTTGGGAAAGGAATCAAGAGGAATAGGAAAGAAAGGGGACAAGAGGCTAATATCGGGGAGGTGTTTTGGAAAGTATAAGTGGCCAAATCTTATCCTAAGGGGGATGCATGTGGATGGTTTTTGGAGTAATTAGGTGGCTGAAATTTTATTTGGCATTTGGTAAAGTCTTAGCTTTGTTTTGGCCAAAATCCTTTTGACAACTTTGTGCCATTTCTCTCAATTTTGCAACCCTCCTTGCCAAATCATAGTAGCACAATAGTGCATTATTTTTCCTCTCAAATTCTTTTCTTTTCCTTTGCTTTGTGCGAAATTACAAGCCTTGGTGACCATAATTTCTTCTTTCTTTTTACTTTGGCGAATTCCCTAGCACAATTGTGCATTTTCTTGCTCTTTTGTTTGATCAAGATTTTCATCTATTGTTTATTCCCTTTTGATTTCGAAATTACAAGGCACTCTTCTTCCATCCAATCTCTTCTTAATCAAATCGGTAAGTAATCGTATTTTCTCTTTTCATTTCATTTTCTTTTCTTCCAAGCCGTATATAGGTGAAGGGGTGTATTGTGGTGATTCCTCCTCAAGCGAATAAGGTGTGGCTAACATTGTTTTGTGTTAATCACTTTTAAGGACTCAAGTACTTTATCGGAGGGCCAATCGAACACCTATCCCTCGTAATAAGAGACTCGGATTGTTGGTAAGTGATAGATTGTTAATCAATCAAAATAATTGGTGGAAGTGGTAAATTCAGTTTTGGGATTAATTGTTGATCGATTGTATCTTTAGGTGCATGGAGAATTTTGTGTTACGGATTCGAATAAGGTGTGTAATCCCATACCCTTCCGAATATATGTTTGAAATGGTGAGTAAGTCTCACATCTCTTTGAAAGTTTACATGAAATATTCTGTGATTCGGTAGAAATACCGAATAAAATCGATAACCGGTATTCGTGATCACTCGAGAGTGCGTATATTCGTAGTGGTAATCGTATTTTGTAATAAAACAGTTTCGGTCAGAAATAGTGTGTTGTATTTGAAAATCGTGAAAAATTTGATAAAAGGAATTACAAAGTGAATAAGATATCAGATTAAAGCTTACTGTGTTAATTTTAATATGGAAGAAACGGAGAAGGAAAAGGAATATTAGATTCTGAGATATGTTAATTTTAGTGAGACTAGTTTTGAATGACTTCGGGGTATTCTGTTCTGTTTTGGAAAAATCATATAAAATTGTACAAAGTGAATTAAGAGTTATAATTGATATGTATGGATTCCTTAGTGAATCTATTTTCAAAAGAAATAAGTGGGAGCAGTAGATGAAAATCGTACAGTAAGATATTTGAGATTAAGGTAAGAGAGGTCAGAATCATTGGACAGTGAAACAAGGGAAATTTTAAGGAATAAACTGTACTAAATGGTTAAGGTAAAATTCTGGAAAACTTATAGTAGAAAGATATACGAGTCTAGTTTCAAGGAAAATTTACGGATTTAGATTTCGAGTTTTCTAACTCGAGTTATGGCCAATTTAGTCAGTGTGATGCAGTTGGACAGTTTCGTTTTATGCCCCAAATTAGTAATTAAGCTTAGATTGCGAATTACCATTATACCCTTAGAGGGTAAATTATGAATTACCCTTTGTGGGTACGATTACGAATTATGAAAATGCCCTTACGGGTCAAGTTACGAAAATGCCCCTAATGGGCGAATTATGAAAATGTCCTATGGACTAAATTACGAAAATACCCTTTATGGGTCAAATTGAAATATGTTCCTATATGGGCCTCATGTGAATAATGGGCCAAATTTTCTAGATCGATTAATGGGCCAAATTTTTCTAGATCGTTAAATGGGCCAAAATTTTGCTAGATTGTTAAATGGGCGAAAACCACGATAAATAGTTAAATGGGTCAAATCTACTGCTAGATCGTTAAATGGGTCGAAAACCCTGAAAAATAGTTAAATGGGCCGAAATCTCTGCTATATCAATAAATGGGCTGAAATCTCTGCTAGATCGTTAAACGGGCCAAAAATATGTTAGATCGTTAATTGGGCCTAAGTTGCTAAAGTGCTAAATGGGCTAAATGTTATTTTGTGTTATGGGCCTTAATTAAAAACTTGAAATATTGATTCTCTTGTAAATTGGGCCTTTTGCTAAAATTATCATATGGATATAAATTGTTATGCATACATGTTTGCATGGGTTGGGAAAATGATGAAGAGAAGAAAGGCCTGTTGCCAAAATCTAGTTCGGTGGCTCTGCCACAAATAATTAATTGGCTTATTGCCTCTAGTTCGGTGGCTCTGCCACAAATATGGCTTATTGCCTCTAGTTCGGTGGCTCTGCCACAAATAATCAAATGGCTTATTGCCTCTAGTTCGGTGGCTTTGCCACAAATATAAAATGGCTTAATGCCTCATTTGGTGTGTTGGCGGGGTGGGTTGACTTGATCCCCAGGTGTGATGGTTGAGTGCAGGGGTGTGTAGCGGATGGAAATTAGGCTTGGTTTGGGAATTGCATATCACATGCATATTATATACATGTTATAATTGTAATTGGGCTTAGGCCCAAAATATTGCTATGTGTGTTCCACCAGTGGATGATGGTAAGGGATTATACTGCTGAGTTCTTGTAACTCACCCCTTTCTCTTAACCACAGTAGGTAATGCTCCGTGAGGTGGACTTGGGCCATGGATGACTCGGTGAAGGCCATTCTTCGAAATAGTGTTTTGAATTTTAAATTTCTATTCCGTTATTTTATTATTTTGGTTTAAGTTGTAATAAGGCCTCGAACTATTTTATTATTTGCTTTATGGTTGGTTTACTTATTATTTTGCTTAAATTGTTTTAAACGAGAATTTTTCTAAGAACGAAAATAAAAGTTTTCGAAATTGATTAATAAATGGATTTCAAGATAAACTTTTACAAATATGATTTAACTCAAATTTTCTTTCAATTTATTAACGACATTTTCAAAAGTCACGGATTTAAAGTTTAATTCCTTGATTTGTGATTTATCAAATTACTTGTATTTTATCTACGTTTCGAAATGTTTTCAAAATGTTGTTACAACTCTAGTTTTTGCAAATCGTTTATTTCAAATATGCTTTACAACCGAAAAGGTTTATTAAAGATAATTATGTTTTCACGTGAGCGTAATTGCTTTAGTTGTATTGGGTTTTAACAAAGAGGTCATGATTCTCAAACAAGTTGTTAACAATTGCAAAGATGGTTTTGAAAAACACTTCCATGTGGCACGCCAGATTCGGGCCTAACTTCTAGGCCGGGTTTGGGGTGTTACATTTTATGGTATCAGAGCCCAGTTTGAAAACTCACTGTGGTTTGGGTTCATAAACGTTTCCGAAATTGTTTTGAATTTTAAATTATAATACACGTTTGAAAGGAAGTATGGCACCACGGGTATTCGGCACCAAGTCAAGTAAGTATTTGTTTTCGTTTTATGATTATTGTGATATGACTATAGGAACACTCTAGAACTTTTAGTTTTAGATATTGAAACTATAGAGATTGAGACTTTAGGATGCGTTTTGCGAAAACAACTTCTACTCTTATACTCCATAAAATATTGTTTAATAAACACTGAAATAGCATAATGATTCATAAAACTCTTAATCGATTATATCGACTTAGTGAACATGAGCGCTAGAAGACGCGACGCCTTGATAGACGTGGGCGTGGTAGAGGCCGAGGTGCTAGGGCTAGATCTTTGGCACCAAGGCATGTTCTCGAAAGGAGACGTTAGCATCGCCAGATGGTGAGAAGGGATCTCGTGTTCGATTTAAGGTTGATGAGTGACTCGAGATAGTTAAGAAAGTATTGGAGGAGGTTAAAGGAATCGGTGAGGCACTTTGAGTTAAGTGCGTGGATTATAAGAAGAAAAGAGATCATGGTTCTTTAGGGTCACAGTCTCGTTCTCGTGAAGCGTGTCAAGGCACGTCCAAACTTTCCGACTTGCGATTATTGCAGAAGGCATCATCCGGGAGAATGCTGGAGGAGATTAGGAGCATGCTGAAGATGCGAGTCTAAGGAGCATAAGGCTCAGGATTGTTACATCACCATCAAGTTAGTTATGGTTGGAAGTGATGATAGAATGTAAGAAAATTTTTGGTATAAGTGGTATATAACGGTTTGCTACTGTGGTTAGATGTTTGGTTGTGTAAAAAGGGATTTAAGATTAAGTTAAAAGTACATTGTGGTTTTTAAGAGTAGAGTCTTGTGAAAGCTTAGTGATGTGATCTGAGCAATACGTTTAGTAGTTGATTGGAAATTTCAAGGACGAAATTTCTTTAAGGAGGGTAGAATTGTAACATCCTAAAATTGGGCCTAGTAGGATTGGGCCCAATGGTGTAGGAATGTTTAAAATTTTGAGAATAAGAGAATGACAATATTGCAAATTGGACTTATTAGTTAAGTGAATTTGGAAGGTTCTGAGGCTTCTATGAAATTCGGTTTCTAGTTGGGCCTTAGTAAAATTTTGTGATTTAGCCTATTAAGGAGAGATAGTAAGTGGCTTCAAGGCTTATGGAATTAGATGAGTAATTTGTTAGCATAAAGGAGCTTATGGTAAAGAGGTTATGGCATTAAGTGATGTACCTTGAGGAAGAGGTTCAAATCCATTGTTTGCAAATTTGACTATTATTTTGCTTTCCTTCCTTATGTGTCAGCCAAGAAGTATTTTTGGTAAGTGTGGACTTTATTATTTTGGTAAGGTGGCTAAAAGAATATGGCAAGGTTAAAGTTTGGGAAAGGAATCAAGAGGAATAGGAAAGAAAGGGGACAAGAGGCTAATATCGGGGAGGTGTTTTGGAAAGTATGAGTGGCGAATCTTATCCTAAGGGGGATGCATGTGGATGGTTTTTGGAGTAATTAGGTGGCTGAAATTTTATTTGGCATTTGGTAAAGTCTTAGCTTTGTTTTGGCCAAAAATCCTTTTGACAACTTTGTGCCATTTCTCTCAATTTTGCAACCCTCCTTGCCAAATCATAGTAGCACAATAGTGCATTGTTTTTTCCTCTCAAATTCTTTTCTTTTCCTTTGCTTTGTGCCGAAATTACAAGCCTTGGTGACCATAATTTCTTCTTTCTTTTTACTTTGGCCGAATTCCCCTAGCACAATTGTGCATTTTCTTGCTCTTTTGTTTGATTAAGATTTTCATCTATTGTTTATTCCCTTTTGATTTCGAAATTACAAGGCACTCTTCTTCCATCCAATCTCTTCTTAATCAAATCGGTAAGTAATCGTATTTTCCTCTTTTCATTTCATTTTCTTTTCTTCCAAGCCGTATATAGGTGAAGGGGTGTATTGTGGTGATTCCTCCTCAAGCGAATAAGGTGTGGCTAACATTGTTTTGTGTTAATCACTTTTAAGGACTCAAGTACTTTATCGGAGGGCCAATCGAACACCTATCCCTCGTAATAAGAGACTCGGATTGTTGGTAAGTGATGGATTGTTAATCAATCAAAATAATTGGTGGAAGTGGTAAATTCAGTTTTGGGATTAATTGTTGATCGATTATATCTTTAGGTGCATGGAGAATTTCGTATTACGGATTCGAATAAGGTGTGTAATCCGTACCCTTCCGAATATATGTTTGAAATGGTGAGTAAGTCTCACATCTCTTTGAAAGTTTACATGAAATATTCTGTGATTCGATAGAAATACCGAATAAAATCGATAACCGGCATTCGTGATCACTCGAGAGTGCGTATATTCGTAGTGGTAATCGTATTTTGTAATAAAACAGTTTCGGTCAGAAACAGTGTCTTGTATTTGAAAATCGTGAAAAATTTGATAAAAGGAATTACAAAGTGAAAAGATATCAGATTAAAGCTTATTGTGTTAATTTTAATATGGAAGAAACGGAGAAGGAAAAGGAATATTAGATTCTGAGATATGTTAATTTTAGTGAGACTGGTTTTGAATGACTTCGGGGTATTCTGTTCTGTTTTGGAAAAATCATATAAAATTGTACAAAGTGAATTAAGAGTTATAATTGATATGTATGGATTCCTTAGTGAATCTATTTTCAAAAGAAATAAGTGGGAGCAGTAGATGAAAATCGTACAGTAAGATATTTGAGATTAAGTTAAGAGAGGTCAGAATCATTGGACAGTGAAACAAGGAAATTTTAAGGAATAAACTGTACTAAATGGTTAAGGTAAAAATTCTGGAAAACTTATAGTAGAAAGATATACGAGTCTAGTTTCAAGGAAAATTTACGGATTTAGATTTGAGTTTTCTAACTCGAGTTATGGCCAATTTAGTCAGTGTGATGCAGTTGGACAGTTTCGTTTTTATGCCCCAAATTAGTAATTAAGCTTAGGTTGCGAAATTACCATTATACCCTTAGAGGGTAAATTACTGAATTACCCTTTGTGGGTACGATTACCGAATTATGAAAATGCCCTTATGGGTCAAGTTATGAAAATGCCCTAATGGGCGAATTATGAAAATGTCCTATGGACTAAATTACGAAAATACCCTTTATGGGTCAAATTGAAATATGTTCTATATGGGCCTTATGTGAATAATGGGCCAAATTTTCTAGATCGATTAATGGGCCAAATTTTTCTAGATCGTTAAATGGGCCAAAATTTTGCTAGATTGTTAAATGGTAGAAAACCACGATAAATAGTTAAATGGGCGAAATCTACGCTAGATCGTTAAATGGGTGAAAACCACGAAAAATAGTTAAATGGGCGAAATCTACGCTATATCAATAAATGGGCGAAATTTCGCTAGATCGTTAAACGGGCCAAAAATATGCTAGATCGTTAATTGGGCCTAAGTTGCTAAAGTGTTAAATGGGCTAAATGTTATTTTGTGTTATGGGCCTTAATTTAAAACTTGAAATATTGATTCTCTTGTAAATTGGGCCTTTTGCTAAAATTATCATATGGATATAAATTGTTATGCATACATGTTTGCATGGGTTGGGAAAATGATGAAGAGAAGAAAGGCCTGTTGCCAAAATCTAGTTCGGTGGCTCTGCCACAAATAATTAATTGGCTTATTGCCTCTAGTTCGGTGGCTCTGCCACAAATATGGCTTATTGCCTCTAGTTCGGTGGCTCTGCCACAAATAATCAAATGGCTTATTGCCTCTAGTTCGGTGGCTTTGCCACAAATATAAAATGGCTTAATGCCTACGACTGGTGTGTTGGCGGGGTGGGTTGACTTGATCCCTACAGGTGTGATGGTTGGTACGGGGGTGTGTAGCGGATGGAAATTAGGCTTGGTTTGGGAATTGCATATCACATGCATATTATATACATGTTATAATTGTAATTGGGCTTAGGCCCAAAATATTGCTATGTGTGTTCCGACCCAGTGGATGATGGTAAGGGGATTATACACTGAGTTCTTGTAACTCACCCCCCTTTCTCTTAACCCTGTAGGTAATGCTCCGTGAGGTGGACTTGGGCCATGGATGACTCGGTGAAGACCATTCTTGAAATAGTGTTTTGAATTTTAAATTTCTATTCCCGTTATTTTATTATTTTGGTTTAAGTTGTAATAAGGCCTCTGAACTATTTTATTATTTGCTTTATGGTTGGTTTACTTATTATTTTGCTTAAATTGTTTTAAACGAGAATTTTTCTAAGAACGAAAATAAAAGTTTTTCTGAAATTGATTAATAAATGGATTTCAAGATAAACTTTTACAAATATGATTTAACTTCGAATTTTCTTTCAATTTATTAACGATATTTTCAAAAGTCACGATTTAAAGTTTAATTCCTTGATTTGTGATTTATCAAATTACTTGTATTTTATCTACGTTTCAAATGTTTTCAAAATGTTGTTACAACTCTAGTTTTTACAAATCGTTTATTTCAAATATGCTTTACATAACCGAAAAGGTTTATTAAAGATAATTATGTTTTCACGTGAGACGTAATTGCTTTAGTTGTATTGGGTTTTAACAAAGAGGTGTGATTCTCAAACAAGTTGTTAACAATTGCAAAGATGGTTTTGAAAACACTTCCATGTGGCACGCTTGATTCGGGCCTAACTTCTAGGCTGGGTTTGGGGTGTTACAACGGGTCCGGGAGTCGGTTACGCACGAGGAAGGATTAGCACCCTCGCAACGCCCAAAATTGGTACCTTATTGATTGATTAATGTCCTAATATCGAAAATTGGAAGAGATTTTAAAATATGAATCCTTTAGAAAATGTTTGGACAATTAGAATTGGATATCGAAATTCTCTTGTTCCAAAAGAATAAAATATCACATCCAGCACGTTAGGATACAATATTTCAAACCCTAGACACCAAGATCATTTCATGATTTCCAAAATTCATGCATTGCAATTTAAAAAAGGGTATTCCGATATTTGGCCAAACGAAAGAAACCGAAACCCAGCACGTTAGGGCACGATTCCTTGAATTTCCAAACATGAAACATTGCCTTATTTTTTAAAATCGAGGAAAACATGGTCAAAACCTTAAAAGGATACTTAGTGATTTGGTCGAACAAAAAACCGAAACCCAGCACGTTAGGGTGCGATTCCTTGAATTTCCAAACACAAAACATTGCCTTATTTTTGAAGTTGAGAAAATACGATCAAAACTTTAAAAGGATATTTAGTCCTTTGGACGAGCGAAAAATTGAAACCCAGCACGTTAGGGCACAATTTCTAAAAACTTCCAAGCACAAAATATTGCTTTGCTTTTAATTTTTAAAAAACGGACATAGTTTCAAAGGATATTCAATGATTTGGTCAGACAGAAACCGAAATCCAGCACATTAGGGCACGACTCCTTAAATTTCCAAAACATGAAACATTGCCTTGTTTAAAAAAATCTTTTTATGAGTTTTGAAAAAAACATGGTAAAAGAAAAAATAAGATAAACGATAGTATTAATACTAAAAAAATGACAAATAATAATAAAAGTAATAGGAATGATAACAAAATAGTCACAAAAATATAAGAAACAATAATAATAATACTAATAAAAGTAATAAAAATATATATATATATATATATATGATAACGAAATGGGCAATAACAATGTTGATAATAAAAATAAAAACAATAATAATAATAAATATAATTATAAGAATAATAATATATATATAACAAAATGGTGGTAGTAGTAAAATAATAGTAGTAAAAAATATTAGTAGTAGAATAGTATAATAATAAACATAATAAACATAAGAAATAATAATGGTAGGTGTAATAATAAAATAATACTAATAAAATTAATGAATACAGTAACAATAATAAAAATGGTAAATATAATATTAAAATACTAAGTATAATAGTAGAATAATAATAATAATAATAAGCAAAATAAAAAAATTAATAAGAAAATAATAGCAATAGAGTAAAATGATAGTATTAATAAAAAAGATAAATAATGATTATGAAAAATAATAATAATAATGAAAAAAGTTTAAAATAAAAATATAATATTGATAATAAAAATATAATAGAAAAAATAATTTTAATAATAATATATATGATAATGGAAAAAATTAAAGTAAACAATAATATATATAATAATAGTAAACATAATAGAAAGAAAATAGTTGTAATAATAATAATATACATCATGATAATAACGAAAGTGAAGGCAATATACATAGTAAATTAATAATAATAAAAATAAGAAAACTCAAATCAATTCATTTAATAGTAAAAATAGCAAAAAAAATAATCAAAAGAGACTAAATTGAATCAGAAATAGATATTTTGGGGTAAAATCAGAAGTAAAATAGAGGGGAAGGACCGAATTAAACACGCGCACAATAGGGGGAGGAGCCAAAATGCAATTATCCCATGATCCCTAACGCAGCATTTAAAGCACGGACCATATCAAATAAAAAATAGAATAACGGGGCACAATTGAAAAAAACAAAATGAGTCGATTTGAAACACCCAGAAACGCGGAGGGGCTATTTGCGCAATAAAACCAAAATAAGAAAACACGCGGATTCCCTCCTCCACGTGGGTCAAGTCGCGAGTCAGAGGCCCAAAATGACGTCGTTTTGGCCCCTAACCCCCAATTGCAAAACGGCGTCATTTTATAGGGGTATAAAAGATAGATTTTTTTGTTTTGAAACTTCATTCTTTCATTTCAGCAGAGGAGAGGAGAAAATTTTTTTTCTAAATGCTCTCTCCTTGGTCTAGATCCGGCCGATCTTCCAGCGCCAAACCACCGCCATTATCGCCGCCACCGGCCATCACGCACGGTGGCCGAAATCTCGAAAAATGTAAGTTTTTCCTTCTTCTTTTTTATTTAATATTTATATATCTATATGAAAAAAAATATTTGTATATGCATGCAATGAAAGATTAGAAAAAATGTGAAAAAGATAAAAAAAAATAAACCTCTGCTTCAAAAAAAAAAATAAACCTCTGCTTGTATTAATGGTATGTGTGTATTTGTAAAAAAAAAAGTATCGCTTTCAGATCTGTAAAAATCTTCTCAATATCCTCCCCTATCTATCCAAAAAGATCCCCCTTTACAAATTTTACTTTCGGTTTTTATAACCAATTTGGGGAAAAATAAAAAACAAAGATCCTCTAATTTTTTGTTATCTCTACTGTGTTGTTTCCTTCTTTTCCGTAGGTGAGCCGTCGTGGAAGAACGCAACGACGCGGAGAGCGGGCGACGTGGCCAAGTGCGTGGGGTTACTGGCGCGGGACGTGCAACGCGAGGTCTCAAGATAGGGGCTAGGGTTTCTACATCTGATTTGTGGTTTTTTTTTTTTTGGGGGCTTAGTGTGTTTTGAAATGTATTGGGCTACTATATTGTTTTTGGGTTTTTTAATTTTAGCTAATGGTATTAGGCTCGGGCTAAAATTGGGCCTTACAATAGTAAATTCATTATTGTTAATCTTTTCATAAGTTCACATGTTAATAACTTAAATTAGGAATTTGTAACTGTAGCGTTTTAGTTTGGTAGATCAACCGGTCAAATATGATAAGATTGTTGCAGATAATATTTAAATTAAGTATGATTATAAAATGTTTAGTTGGTTGTTTTAGTTATGTTAGTTGTACAATTTAGTTGTAAATTGTTCAAGTTAGTCAGGTAAATATGATGTGATATCTTGTAACCAAATCTATCGATCGGGTCAGATAAAGGGTGTTTCACACATCGCCATATTTATAAGAAAGTAACTCCCAAGAAAAAATTAAATTCTAAAGCAAGTAAATAAAATTTGACGTACTAAATATTGTAATCACTTTTCAACTGAATAAATTTCTATGAAAGTGATCATTTTGCATCATACCAAATGTTAACTAAGAGTAAAAGTAGAATGATTTGTATATGAAATAAATGAAAAAAAGGAATGAGTTTATATAAAGGGCTCTAGGCAGTTTAGTAATTTTAAATTTGAATTTGGAATCCCGGAGTGGTGAAACCACCGCTAGAAAAGGTTTAATCAATTTTTTCCTAAATCCATCGTTGGACGTGGAAAAAATGATAAACTTTTCAAAGAATTGACAAGTGTCTGCTACTAGTTGAACCTATCGTCTGATGTGGCAAGTTCAATGTTCATTCTTTTTTGTTTTTAAAATTTAAGCTAGAAGCCATGTGAAAAAGATTACAATATGTAGTTTCCAACAAATTTTTGCCTTTAAAAATAAATAGTGTGAGATGTGTCAAACGCATTATGAATTCTCTATTTGACATGACGAGATCACTATTACCAAGATAAAAATTTTCCTTCTCAATTATTAAGGAAGATGATAAGAATTGAAATAATTTCGTAGGTAATTACACATTAAAATTTAATTATATTATGATTTTTTAAATACTTATATATGGTTTAACTTTAAGAAGTTTTAATATATAAGTTTAAGTTATAAAATTAATATTGTAAGTGTTGATACAGTTTACAACAATGAAGAAGACAAGGAGGATACTATAGTAGTGTTGAGAAGGTCGATTCACCTTAAATGGTGAAGAGTTAAAAGAGACAAAATGATAGACAAAAAGTTGAGGAAGAGATTGAAGAGAATAAGTGTTCAAACCTTGCTAAGGAGGCCAAAAGATTCCCTTCTCATAATTAAGGAGAATATTTATAAGAGAGTTCCTATTATTTGCTAGTGTGATGTGATAAGTTATTGCAAAAAGGTTGCTATTAAAGAATGCGTGCAAGACGTGCATAGTAGACCCTATTCTATTATGAGGGTAAAAATTGTTATGTTTAAGTGGGGCTCAATAATCTTTAGAGGCGTATTTACACTTGAAGAGTGTTTACGCCTAAAACATAAGTCTTTATAAAGATATTCTCCAAGTAAGTGGACTATCTTTAAGAGTGAGTGACTCAAATTTTCCGAAAGAAAATTGATGGTCAAAATCTTCTACCAAGACCATGAGTCAAACGGAAAGTGGGGATCCATAAAAGCTAGTATAAATAATAAAATACTTGGGATATTTTCACTTCATAATTTAATGATTGTGCATTAAAACTAAGTTCACAAATATTTATATCAATAACGATAAAAGTAATAATATTGTATTTTATGTTCGAGAAAAGATTGTATAAAACAGGAGCGTCATGTCATCCTGTATTCCTTTCTAATTATTTAATGATAATTCAACAAATTTTTCATGTCATTGATACATAATTTTGGTAATTTTTTTAACTAGAACAATGAACCCTAAACCCTAAACTTAAATTTTAAACCATAAACCCAAACTCAAAACACTAAACCTTAAACTTTAAAATCAAACATTAAACCCTAAATCCTAAACCAAAATGCCAAATTCAAGATTTAAGGTTCAAAAATTTGGATTTTGGGTTTAGATTTAGGGTTCGAGGTTCGAGTTTAGGTTCGAATTCACAGTTCAAAGTTCGAGTTCGAGTTCACGATTCAAGGTTCAATGTTTAGGGTAAAATTTTTTTAAAATTATATATCAATATTATAGAAAAAATTACTGAAATATCATTAAATTATTAAAAAATATTTTTTGAGCTTAAGGTTCGAAGTTTAAATTTAGGTTTGAATTCACAATTTAAAGTTTAGATTCGAAGTCACAATTTAAGGTTAAGAGTAAAATTTATTTTTCAAAATTATAAATAATATCATAAAAATTATTAAAATATCATTAAATAATTAACAAAATAATATAAAGACGTGAAGCTACTCTTTCAGACGACCTTTTCTCTATTATTTTAATGATATAATATAAAGACGTGAAGCTACTCTTTCATACGACCTTTTCTCTATTATGTTAATGATAACATATTTTAATATTCAGATATTGATTTGGTATAAGGAGACATGGGGACATGGGCTTATGGGTTCCCTGCATTTTAAAAGACAACATCAAGGTGGAGTCGGTCAAAGTGCAAGTGCCAAGCCAAGGACTTAGGAGTAGGACCCGTGAGCGCTGAGCTTAGAAGATGACACGATTTCAATAACAATACTACCCGCCCAGGCCTTTTCAAAAATTAAAAAAAAAAAAAAAAACCTTCCTAATTTGATCAGGTTTCCGGTTTCCATAAAAGGAAAGCAAACTGCAAACATAAACCCGCCATCTCCCAACAAATGCAATGCGTCCCGCCACTCAGTCGGGCTCAGCTCCACCTGAAGATGAACCTTACAACATAATCCCCCTCCACAACCTCCTCTTCAACCACCCTTCCCTCCGTTTCCCCGAAGTACGTGCCGCTATTGCCGCTCTACGCACCGTCGGAAATCTAAGAATGCCACCTCAGGCTCAACTGCCTATTATGGACCTCCTAGACTGGCTGGCTCTCTTCTTCGGTTTCCAACGCGACAACGTCAAGAACCAGAGGGAACATCTGATCCTCCACCTCGCCAATGCGCAGATGCGCCTCTCCCCTCCTCCCGACAACATTGACGTCCTCGATGTTGGCGTCCTCCGTACTTTCCTCCGAAAACTCCTCAAAATTATACTAACTGGTGCTCTTATTTGGGCAAGAAATCCAACGTATGGTTCAGCCGCAGCTCTCACTATGATCACCGCCGTGACTTACTTTACGTCGGCCTTTATTTGCTGATCTGGGGTGAATCTGCGAATCTCCGTTTTATGCCAGAATGCATTTGCTATATCTTCCATAACATGGCCATGGAATTAAACAGGATTCTCGAAGATTATATCGACCAGAACACTGGTCAGCCTGCTATGCCGTCGACATTGGGAGAAAACCGGTTTTTGAACTGTGTTGTGAAGCCGATATACGAGACAGTAAAGATGGAAGTTGAGTGCAGCAAGAACGGAACGGCACCGCATCATACTTGGAGGAATTATGATGATTTGAATGAGTATTTTTGGGGTCGGAGATGTTTTCATAAACTCAAGTGGCCGATTGACGCGGGGTGTAAATTTTTTGTTACTTCCAGTAAGAGAAAACGTGTTGGGAAAACTGGGTTCGTGGAGCGAAGGTCGTTTTTTAATATTTACAGGAGTTTTGATAGGCTTTGGGTGATGCTATTTTTGTTTCTTCAGGCGGCGATTCTTGTGGCTTGGGAAGGGGAGGAGTATCCGTGGCAGGCATTGAAAGTTAGGGATGTTCAGGTTAGGATTTTGACGGTGTTTGTTACCTGGAGTGGGTTGAGGTTTCTGCAGGCTTTATTAGATGCAGGGATGCAGTGTCGCCGTGTTTCGTTTGCAAAACTGGGGCTTGGCCTTAGGATGCTGTTAAAGGTGGTGGTAGCTTTGGCCTGGATCATGCTTTTCGCAGTTCTTTATAGAAGGATCTGGGTGCAGAGAAACAAAGATAAAAAGTGGAGCGAGGAGGCTAATAGGCGGGTGTTCCTTTATCTACAAGTTGCATTTGTTTTTGTGTTACCGGAGGTACTAGCGTTGGCTTTGTTTGTGCTTCCTTGGATTAGGAACTTTATCGAGGAGTCGAATTGGAGAATATGTTATCTCATGACTTGGTGGTTTCAGAGTAAGAGTTTTGTTGGTCGGGGACTGAGGGAAGGGCTCTTTGATAATGTTAGGTATACTCTGTTCTGGGCGGTGGTGTTAGCTACAAAATTTACCTTTAGTTATTTCTTGCAGATTGAACCCATGATTAAACCGACCAAACAATTAATGGACCTTAGGGAGGAGGAATATGACTGGGATGAGCCATATCGTGGCCGTAACAAATTGGCTGTGGGGTTGTTGTGGTTGCCTGTAGTGTTTATTTACTTGATGGATATTCAGATATGGTATTCAATTTATTCCTCCTTTGTGGGAGCAGGAGTGGGGTTATTCCAGCACTTAGGTGAGATTAGAAACATCCAGCAGTTGAGTTTGAGGTTTCAGTTCTTCGCCAGTGCAATTCAGTTCAATCTGATGCCTGAAGAGAAGTTACTGACTGCCAGAGGATCGTTTAAGGCCAAGATTAAAGATGCTATTCACCGGTTGAAGCTGAGATATGGGTTCGGGAAACCTTATAAGAAGCTTGAATCAAACCAGGTTGAGGCTCACAAGTTTGCCTTGATATGGAATGAGATAATTACCACTTTCAGGGAAGAAGATATTATCTCTGATCTAGAAGTTGAGCTGCTAGAGTTGCCCCATAATGCTTGGAATGTCAGGGTTATTTCCTGGCCATGTTTTTTGCTATGCAATGAGCTGTTGCTTGCTCTCAGAGTCAAAGAGTTGGTCGATGCTCCTGATAAGTTGCTTTGGAGTAAAATATGCAAGAATGAATACAGGCGTTGTGCTGTGATCGAAGCTTATGACAGTGTCAAGCACATGATGTTTGAAATCCTCAATGTCCAGTCCGAGGAGCATTCCATCCTCTCTGCTATGTTTCAAGAAATTGATCATTCTATTGAGATCGAGAAGTTCATCAAGACATTTAAAATGACTGTGCTACCACAGATTCATATGAAGCTGATAAAACTTGTTCAGATATTGACTAAGCCCAAGAAGGATGTGAACCGGGTAGTCAATACCTTGCAGGCCCTTTATGAGATTGTTGTCCGTGATTTTATCAAAGACAAGAGGACAGTTGAACAGCTGAGGGAGGATGGATTAGCACCTCGTGATCCTTCCGTGATGGCAGGACTGCTATTTGGGAATGCTGTTAAGTTGCCAGACCCCAGCAACGAGAAGTTCTATCGGCAGGCTAGGCGATTGCTTACAATTCTTACCTCCAGGGATTCTGTTCAGAACATTCCAGCTAACATAGAGGCTAGACGTAGAATTGCATTCTTTAGCAACTCGCTTTTTATGAAAATGCCTCATGCTCCCCAAGTAGAGAAGATGATGGCCTTTAGTGTCCTCACCCCTTACTACAATGAAGAGGTGCTCTATAGCAAAGAACAGCTCGTAACTGAAAACGAAGATGGGATTTCCATCCTATATTATTTGCAGACCATATATGATGATGAATGGAAAAATTTCATGGAAAGAATGCGGCGAGAGGGAATGGTAAAGGATGAGGAGATATGGACAACCAAGATGAGAGATCTGAGGCTTTGGGCATCTTACAGAGGCCAGACACTTTCGCGCACTATCAGAGGAATGATGTATTATTTTAGAGCTCTTAAGTTACTGGCTTTCCTTGATTTTGCATCAGAGATGGATATTAAAGAAGGGGTACGGGAGCTTGGTTCTATGGGGAGAGATGTTGGTTTGGATAGTTTAAATCCTGAGAGGTCACCTTCTCCCAGGAGTTTAAGCAGGGCAAGTACAGGTTTCTTATTCAAAGGCCATGAGCAGGTAACCTCTTCGATGAAATACACGTATGTGATTGCCTGCCAGATTTATGGGGCTCAGAAGGCCAAGAAGGATCCACGTGCTGAGGAAATCCTATATCTGATGAAACACAATGAAGCCCTTCGAGTTGCCTATGTTGATGAAGTTTCCACAGGGAGGGATGAGAAAGAGTATTACTCTGTTCTTGTGAAATACGATCAGCAATTACAGAAGGAGGTGGAGATTTATCGTGTCAAATTGCCTGGTCCATTGAGGCTTGGAGAGGGCAAACCAGAGAATCAAAACCATGCCCTTATCTTCACCCGTGGTGATGCTGTTCAAACTATTGATATGAACCAAGACAGCTATTTTGAGGAGGCACTGAAAATACGCAATCTCTTGGAGGAATATGGGCGATACTATGGGATACGAAAGCCAACAATCTTGGGTGTCAGGGAACATATTTTTACCGGATCTGTTTCATCACTTGCTTGGTTTATGTCAGCTCAAGAAACAAGTTTTGTCACTTTGGGACAGCGTGTCTTGGCAAATCCTCTGAAAATTCGAATGCATTATGGTCATCCAGATATCTTTGACAGGTTTTGGTTTTTGACTCGTGGTGGGATCAGTAAAGCTTCCAGAGTAATTAATATTAGTGAGGACATTTTTGCTGGCTTTAATTGTACTTTGCGAGGAGGCAATGTCACACATCATGAATACATCCAGGTCGGCAAAGGAAGGGATGTTGGGTTGAATCAAATATCTATGTTTGAAGCCAAGGTTGCTAGTGGGAATGGTGAGCAAGTTCTCAGTAGAGATGTCTATCGGCTAGGTCATAGACTGGACTTCTTCCGGATGTTATCATTCTTTTATACTACAGTAGGCTTTTTCTTCAATACGATGATGGTCGTTCTTACTGTATATGTTTTTCTGTGGAGCCGACTTTATCTAGCTCTTAGCGGTGTTGAGAAGGCTGCCCTGGCTAACAGCAACAATAATAAAGCTCTTGGTGCCATCTTGAATCAACAATTTATCATCCAACTTGGACTTTTCACTGCCCTTCCAATGATAGTGGAGAATTCCCTTGAACATGGATTCCTTCAAGCTATCTGGGATTTCTTGACAATGCAGCTTCAACTTTCATCTGTTTTCTACACATTTTCCATGGGAACCCGTACTCATTTCTTTGGCCGGACTGTCCTTCATGGTGGTGCCAAGTACCGGGCAACTGGCCGCGGTTTTGTTGTGCAGCACAAGAGTTTTTCAGAAAATTACAGGTTGTATGCTCGCAGCCATTTTATAAAGGCTATTGAGCTTGGTCTAATACTTACAGTTTATGCATCTTACAGTCCTTTAGCTAAGGACACACTTGTTTACATAGCTATGACTATCTCCAGTTGGTTTCTGGTCATATCATGGATTATGGCACCCTTTGTATTCAATCCTTCTGGTTTTGATTGGTTAAAGACTGTTTATGACTTTGATGAATTTATGAACTGGATATGGTACGATGGTGGTCTGTTTGCAAAGGCTGAACAGAGCTGGGAGAGATGGTGGTATGAGGAGCAGGAACATCTAAGGACAACTAGCCCCTGGGGAAAGCGAGTAGAGATACTTTTAGACCTTCGATTTTTCTTTTTCCAGTATGCGATTGTACACCATCTAGGTATTGCTGCTAATAAACTAGTTTTGTTGTATACCTACTGTCTTGGATATACATTTTTGTGGCATTTGGAATTTTTCTGCTTATCTCATATGCTCGGGACAAATATGCAGCTAAGGAACACATATATTTTCGGCTTGTTCAGTTCCTTGTAATCATTGTTGGAATACTTGTTATAGTTGTGCTGTTTCAGTTTACGGCCTTTAAATTTTCTGACGTTTTCACCAGTTTATTGGGTTTTATTCCCACTGGCTGGGGACTTCTATCTATTGCGCAAGTACTTCGGCCCTTGGTGCAGTCTACCAGGCTTTGGGATTCAGTGGTTTATGTGGCTCGGCTATATGATATACTGTTTGGCGTTATTGTTATGGCCCCAGTGGCATTTTTGTCTTGGATGCCTGGATGTCAGTCAATGCAGACAAGAATCTTATTTAATGAAGCATTTAGCAGGGGTTTAAGGATCTTCCAGATTGTTACAGGGAAAAAATCCGGGGACATATAATTTGTGGTAATTTATCAGCACTTACTACTCTGGTTCATGGTTTGCTTTTGCCCTGACATATTTTAATTATTATGGTACCAGATTATTTACTTCCTTTTTATTAACTGTTTTTAGAACTCTGAATTCTAGTGAACTGTCTAATTTGTTAATTTTCACTGTTGTTATGTATATTAGCCATGGGTTTTTCTCTTGTATTCTCCTCAAGTTGGTTCTAATTATAGGACTTGGAAGTTTTGATAGCCAACCTATTTTGGTCTTCTTGGTTCATATTCATGTTCATCCTCTTAGTTTCATACTTTGATTTATTGGAATTAGTTGGGTTATGTTTTGAATTTGACTGATTATAACGGTGCAGGTAATGTTTTATTGGAGATGAGGGGTTGCCAGAGTTTCAGGTGTTTCGTTCTTGTGGCGAGTAGTAAAGTTTTTGCAGCCTTTTTGCTATTAAAATTCTACTGTATGATTCCTGGCCATGCATTGCCTTTGTAGAAGGTATCTTAAGAGTCTGAAATGAAAATAGTGTGGCTTTGCTTAATAATGTAATTGTCTTTCAAGTTTGCCAGGCCATGGGGCTATTGAGGATGGTTGACCTGTTAAAAAGTAAGTTTTGGAAGAAATTGTGATGGATGCTTGTTGAAGCTGTTATTTCCACTGGATATCCTTTATAAACAAATGAGCCTGCAGCGATTTATTTGAATTGCTTGTGAATGGTTTTTAGATGGAATATTGAAGACTCGGTGATGCTACGATTGCCGAATTTGCTATTTTCAGCATGAAATCATTATGTTCAAGTTGATTGGCAACAATTCTGTTTTGAAATGTGGTCGCCATTAGTTCCATTTTGAACTAGAGTTGCTTCTTAAGTGCCAGCTTCTAGTTCTGCAGTTTTGAAAGGGAGTATAGCTTTAGTGGTTGTGTTGAGTTGTGAGGTGGTAGAATTTGTTTGTTATTCTTTTATCAGAACAAAAAATCCAGCTATTTATTCATTCATATCATGTTTCATGCAAGTACTTCTTGATCTGTCTTAACGAGACATTGAAATAATTGCATCATCTACTTGACAAACTAAGCATTCAGCATGAATTTTGAACCCTAGCAATTCCTCGAATTCTTCCTAAAACTATACCATTGGTTGGAAAATGCAATTTCAAGTACGGTGATGAAAAAAAAAAAAAAAATGGTTATACAAGTGAGGTTTCTCACCTAGTATCTCTAGGAACACAGTTGTTTCAAGTTACCAGTTTGTTGATTAAGTCCTTGGATTCTGGCCAATCTGCAAGACTGTTGTATTGTGAGTTTGTGAATAGATGGGGTTTCCCATGGCACAAGCCCGAAATCATCGTTGTACTCTTCCATTCCTTCAACAAGGAATTGCCAGACTAAAGCACCCACCCCAGACCCTTTCTTCTTAGCAGATTTATAGATGATGTCTAACATAGTCCTATAAAACTGCTCTCTCTGGGATGCCTGGAAGTCTTTGCTCTGATTTGACAAGCCGTATTCTGTGAACATAACAGGCTTCTTCAGTTCTTTGTCACAATCTTCAATGTGCGAACGCACCCACTTGGAAACATACCTTTGTTTTTCTTCAAATCCTAGATCATGAAACCTGCCAAACAAGATTAGATTAACCATAGAGATGCTTATTGAAGAAATAAGAGAAAAACTAGACCTCAGGCAATTCAAACAAATATCAGTAAACAGTTTTTCTTTTATCAAACTATGGATAATAGCCAATTTGTAAAATGAAAAATTTCAAGCAAAGTTCATTTGTAAAAGGCAGGAATGAAACTAGCTTCACAACTTGATAGACTTGATAGCTCATACATAGCCATCAAGGTTTATCATTATCCATGCTTTAGCACCCTATATGACAATAATCCAGGCTTCATTCTGTAATCTGGTACCACAGATTTATATAATAGATTCTTCTTTTGCATGCATACTGAAACGTTTTCGATTTTCGTAAATAGTTAGTGAATGGCGCTTACCAATGGTCAGGATATATATGAACAGAGGTAAAATCGACATTCGTAATGTTGGAGTTGCGGACAAAATCAGATCCAAGGGTTGATGCCTACTCCCCTGGATTCACAGCTGACTTCTTGGGGCTTTTAGGACCATAGAATCCTTCCAGGCCAATGGTCAATAGATGATTTTTGTCTATTGATTTTATAAAACCTGTCATCTCTTCTATCCATTCCTGCAATTGTCATAAAAAGCTTTTATAGGCCTTTGTTCTTCTACTAAAGAAGAAGATAAAATTATGTAGTAAAGAAAATGAAGCTGTGTTTCAGTTTCAAGGAAGTCCCTAGAGTTGAGCTTTGCCCACTCTTTCTTTGTTACTTGATAGTGTAAGATGTCATAACTTACTTGAAGAGTATCCCCAGAAGGATCAGACATGCGACGGGGTTCGTTTATTAACACCCAAGCAAAGATGGTTGGATCGTTCCGATATTCAATCCCAGTGATGGTGTTCTTCCTTGTTAGGACAGTCTGGGGAAATGAAAGAAGAAACTATATTTTCCTCTCAAATTTCATAGCATACCATCAGTTGCCCTATTTCTCAACCTTATTCCCAAAGAACCATATCTCTGCTTGTTGAGGGTTGGTCGGCTCTTTTGGGATTAGTCTTCGAAGTGTCATCTATCACACGGTCAGACCTCAACAACCAAAGGTCTTGTCCTTGGAAGGGTTTTGTCTCCTGTGCTCTGCCATTTTCCCAACATGTGACCTATATGCCATAGGTCAGGGGCCCAAACACTCTACCAAGGATGAGACGCTCATGTTGCCTCTTGGAGGGTGACCTGGCTCTGTGAACCAGTCCCTTAGAGTAACCGTTCATGGCACGTTGGCTCTCGACAAAGCACAGGAGACAAGAGCCACTTCAAGAGACAAAACTCTCCTTGAGAGACAATAACTTCAGTTGTTGGGGGACCAGGTCGGCTACCTAGTGGACAATACTTTGAAGACTTCTCCGAAGGAACGGACCCTCAACACTGCTATATACTTACATAGGTAGAAACAAGACCCAGGGATGACCATGTTTACAACAAGGAGACTTTTTTCTGAAAATTATACAGATAATCCGCCATATATACTCCCATCTATTTACATCACAAAATATAACCAAGGGTAATGCCCCAGATGATGTTGATAAAATTAAAATGATTCAACTATAAGAAGAGATAAAAGAAAATCGAGATAAGTTGATAGATACCAAGACATAATTCATGAAATATTTGCGGATTGATGGGTCAAAGAAGAAAGAATCATTAGAAGAGCTCAACCAATGCCTTCTTGCCATGCCCGCTTCACATATTGTGTCTTTCCACCATATGCTTCCAAGTTATTTACTAAGCTAAGAAGCAACCTAATTCCATGTCGACTTGCTTCCGCTATGACATAATCCAAGGCCTGCCATAATTGCCAAAATGTAAAGTTGCTGATCTTCATGGATTGAAAGAAAAAAGTGTAGATGATTAAAAATACCTGGAAAACTCTCTCATCAAACTGGCCAGGGGAAATCTGGAGAGCATCATACCCTCCATCATTGAAGGCCCAAGTTCTACAAACAGTGAGACCCATCTTTGCACCAGCTTGCAGCATTGCACTGACCCTACCCCTGCAATTTTCATCCATTGAATGAGCCATTAACCAGTATGAATTCGATCCATTCACATATAACGGTTTACCATCCAAAATGAAGTGACTCCCATTCCTTTCCACAAAACTTAAACCTAGTCCCTTAGGGAGACTACTAAGCTTCAAGTCGCCAAAAGACATGTAAATAAAAGCCACACATGAAGCAAATCCAAGAATTGGGTACAACACCCCATTTCCACCCAACGTCTTTCTATATAATGTAAGCAACCTGAATGCAGAAATTGCTTATTTAGGTACCCTTTTGGCTCTAACTCTAATTAAAACAAAGTTCAAAAGTTGAGAGAGTACGGTACCTTAGAATCAAATGAGAGTGCAGATCCCTCTTCATAACAAGTTGAGTGAAAGAAAGACAGATGGATTTGAAAGTTGCAAGTCTTTCAGTATAGGAAGTGAAAATTTTATAGCAGAAAACGGTGCAAGGAATTACAAGCAAGGCTGAGAAGAAAAAAAAAAAAACTGAACAAGAAAAGGCAAAGAAAGAAGATCAATGAGATAGAGAGGAGGAGGAGGAGGAGGAGGAGGGAGTGTGTTCCTTCGTAGGTGGTTAAAATCAGATGAGATGGAGACGTATGCAACTGTACTGTCCACCTGATTTCCGCAGATACACACAGAGACACAGTTTCCTTCAATTTTAATGTATCTGCGCCTAAACTACTTAACTGAAGCAAGTCTCGTCCATGGGCCCCGTCTCTTGACCTTCTTGTCTGCCTCCATACCAAATTAACTACCTGTAAACAAAACAAAATAATAATATCATCATTATGATATAATGTGATCTGATACCGACAGTCCAAGGCAGTCTCGGCTTTCGGGAAACTTATAGTAAAGGGTTTACCAAATGAAAAGTGGTGCTGATTGCCTAATGACTAAATAAATCAAGTTTAGTAGGTTAACATAATGACAGTAATAATAAATAATTTCACATTCCATCATATCATGTGCGGTGCCGGTGCAATGGGAACTTGGATTCTCTAGTCTCCACTACACTGTGGTCTGTTGGCCTTTTCTTCTTTTCTTTTTGAATTTATTTGTTTGCTTCCATTTGGCACTCCCGTTTTAATATGATAGAAAAATTATTCCTGAGAAACGCATCCACGTGCATTACTTTAATAACTTTTTATTAGTTTTATGAATATAAATATGGTTATATATCTACTTTTAAGCTTTCTAGTTAGAATAGCCAATCACCATAAAGAAACTGGTTATACATAGCCCCCTCATATCTTCTTAACATAGCTCGAACATAAATTTCGGAGGATTTACACACTCTATATGTATTAGGAAGAATTTATGATAATATTTATCATTTCATCACATTCAATAGATTCTGACTGATTTTATCCAAGTCACGAACAATGTCCAAAGTTGACACACGTTGCTTTATTATCATTGTACCCAAAGGAAAAGAACTCAAGTGGCTGGAACCCATGCCCAGTCTCCATTCTTCAATAAATAACTTTCACTACCACGATAAAGAGATAAAAAAAAAACATATATATCTAACCCTAACTCTGTTAGGGCTTAACCCCATTCACTCTTCCAAATCCTTAAGTCTAATTCGCACCTTCGCGATGTGAAGCGCCAACATAGGCCACCCAAATATTTTTGCTCTAACAATTAATGTTGTACGTGGGAACAAGTAAAAAGTCATATCTTTACCCTTTAAAAGGGTATAGTCACCTGGAGTGAAAAGGTTAAATCGCTCTTTATTATTCAAATTGAAGTATACTTGAGGAGCAAGGCTAGGACAACATGATAGGGACTTGTCATCTGTCTTACTTGTTGCCTTAGCAATGGAATGATGAATGTGTCTGTCCTCTTTCCTTAAACCTCATAGAAGACCATTGAAAAAAGAGGTATTGGCATTGCTTTTAAGAGGAAGGTGACTCCCTGTTGGAAAAAATCTAATCTGAAAATAGTTTTTTACACAACAGAAAATAAAAATTTTGAAAATTGACCCTGTTTGTAATATTTATAGCAATAAACCCTAGATCGAAATCATACGTGTGTTTTGGATAGAGAGATCCTTGTCGTTCTCGGCTTTCAACCAAATGATCTTCTTCACTATTCTCGTACCACGAATTGCCTCGACTGTGGGCTCGATCAAAGCGAATCAAACACAGAAACTAGAAATAATTTTCTCTTCTTTTGGGGTGAAAACAAAAATTCTCTTCTCCAATAGAAATAAGTAGAATTGTTATTCTAGAAAATATATTTAATTATTAAAGAATAAAAGTCTCTCTATTTTTGGGCAAAATAATGATATTTTAAAGTTATGTAAATAACCCTACCAGTGCCATCTATTTATAGGGAGAGAAGGTAGAACCGTTGTTGAATTAGTGAAGTTTATTTCAAATAGAAAAGCACTCCCTATTTAGAGTAGGATTATGATGGGCAGCACACCCCTAATATTCCTACTAGGGTTGTAACATCCCGCCTAGTGTTTGAGTGTTGATTATAGAAGTAAAGTATGTCGAGTAAGTTTTGAGTGAGTAAGGTATTAAATCTAGCTAAGTATATGAAATCTATGGATGCGCCTTCGGGCGAAGTCTATGTTAGATAAGCTTGATAGTTTTGCGAACTCTCCCGTAGAGTATACGTCATCCCGACTGTTAGACGAATATGTTGAATCCTTAAAGTTAAGCTCTTAGAGTTAAGTCCTCAGTGTTAAGTCCTCAATTTAGAGGAACCATCTATTATATTATTATTTTTAATTGAACGATTTAGGCTGCTTGATGAAAACCAGTTAAAATAGGACAAGTTATTATAGATGTCAGGACACGCATTTAAGATGAGAGAGAAAGTTCTTAGTCATGGGTACCGAAGGAAGGGGAGTGGGGTATTTTAATGTGCCCACTAGGTTTACCTTCCGTGTATTTCTGTATAAAGTCAGCCTTGGCTTCCTGAGCAAGTTTATGCATTCTTTGGCCACCATATTTACTTCCCAAAACTTTTTATGCATTCTTTGGCCACCATATTTCCTTCCCAAAACTTTCTCTACATTTTTCTTGCGAAAATCCTAGACATAAGGCCTACTGGAAAATTTGGGTCAGTTGTACTCAGCCAATTCCATCCTTGTTAGCACCTAATAAAGAAATCGATGAAACTCAGGTTATTTCATGGTTTTATGAGGCTTTAAGGTTTCATGTTTTTGGGTTAGATTAAAGTAAAAGGAATGAAACTTCTAAATTTTGGGTTTCCTATTAATGTTTTTGTAAACTTGCATAGTTTTCTGATAAAACAATCTAAAAATATTAACTTTTTATATTATACCTCAAGATACTCCCAAGGCTCTCGAGATAAGGGAAAAGGTCTTGTTGTGTAACCAAGCTGCACTTTTCTAGTGAGTTCCTTCTTACTCCATATGTGTGTGTAACACCCGCAACCTGGACTAGAAGTTTAGACCGAATCCCGGATGTCACATTGATCACCGAAGTGATCATAGGTAAATTTTTACAAAGCAAGTTATCACGTCAAATCGAAACACTTAACCGTTTAAAAATCAGATAGTAAAATTACAATTAAGTTTAATACTTATTTAACTGAAATAAAATCGCATAAAACTTAAAATGGAATTTCTACCACAATTTTTATAAAACCTTACATTTCAAAATTGATTAACAAAGTAGTAACCGAAAACCCAAGCCGATAATTTATTTTCCACCGAGACTGTCCTAGACCTCCACATACTGAGTCCAGCGTCAGAATTCAGAAAGGGTACCTGAAAAGAAACACTAAGAGGGGGGAGCTACTCAAGTTCAGTGTGAGTCCGAAACAAGTCTCAAACAGAGTTACAAAATTCAAAACAGTAGCATAATAGATTTTCAGTTACTCACGAAGTCAGAATGCACACTTGGGACTAATGTCCCAACAGAACTTAACAACCAGAGTACATCAAATTCACTCAAATACTCAGCTCAAATGCTGATCAGACAAACCATTACAGACAACTAGTCTTGCAGTAAGAACACATAGACATATGCTGATGAAATGCAGTCAGATAAATATAACCCACCCATCTAGCCAACACACCTCTCTGTCCTCCGATCACACTTCACAAGAGCTGTTAAAGCTCATCCAACCAATCACACCAATTAGGACTTCAGAAGGCCCATCTAACCCTACACTCCATATATGTGGACTAAGCCACTCAGATAATAATACGCAGCAGGGCTAGCGTATGTGTTGTAATGTGCAATGTGGTAGACCGCAGATGCAGGCGGATCGGATAATGGTATGCAAAGAAAGTCGACATACGTCAAGATCAAAGGCAATTGATCGTGTTTGTCGAGTCTTAAAAATTTATAAAAAGAATGATCGAACCTGGAAACTAACTAAGACAACGATGGAGGCAAGTGCACCTATCGAACAATAGTATAGCTAACGGCAAGATCAGATTGTCGAACCCAAAGGAACCAAAAGTACTAATATTAACTCTCTTTCTATTATTTAGCCTACAAATTGAGGGAATTTTTATCTAATCTAAAATTAACTAATCAACTAAACTAAAGATGCGAAGACAAAGAAAAGAAATTAAGGAAAGACTTGAGAGGAAAACCAATTGATTTAGATAATACCCGAGGAAGAATCCATCTAAACTTCACTTGTTATCTAACTTTGAACCAGACGATTTATTCACTTGACTTGATCCGTAGGATTCTCTAAGTTATATTAACACCTCTCTCGAGGCTACTAACGTCTAACCCTAGGTTGATTAATTGAAATCTCTTTCTAATTAAAACCCCTAGAATTACATTAACTCAATTTATGGACTCCTGTATTAGGTTTGACCCTAATCTGATAGATTTTCGTCACCCTATCTCTAGGCGCGCAAGCAACTCTACTTAACTATGCTAGATCTACTCTTAGACAGGGTCTCTTCCTCCTCTGCCTAAGCACATCACACTTGAATCAATATCCCGGAAATACCAAAACAAAATATTTAAGAACACATAGTTAAGAACAAATCAAGTATTTATCATACAGCTCAGATAACAATAACAAGATTCGTCTTAGGTTTCATCCCCCTCAAGTATCTAAGGGTTTAGTTCATAATTATAAAAGAAAACATCTTAGAAGAAAATATAAAACAAAACATAAAAAACCCTAAAACCCCCTAAAGGAATTGAAGGAGAGTTCCTCCGTCTTGAGCATGATTCCGGCTTCTTGAGATGAATCAACTAGTTTCTTCGAGTAAATCCATAAATTTAACTGCTCTGGCTCGACTCTTTGGCCTAGCTGAATGCCCCCCTAAAGGTCGGCTTCTAGGGTCATTATATAGGCTTTTGGAATATGTTTCTTTGCCTCTAAGTACCCTAATCTGAATAGAATTCTTCTTATCTGCGGCAGAGACACGCCCATGGCACACGCCCGTGTAAATCGTGGCCAGGTCGTGGTCGAACCTGTTGATGAGGCACGGCCGTGTATTTTGGGGTCCAGTGTGGTTGACTCTTCTTACGAGGCACGGCCGTGTGGTCTTGGGCCCAGGCAGTGGGGATTTCATGCTTTGGCCCATTTTCTCCATTTTTGACCCGTTTCTCATTCTTTTCATCTGCCGGTGCTCTACTGAGTATAAAAATGAAAACAAAGGATTAGGAGCACCTATTTCCATAATTAGAGGGATAAATCATCCAAAAACATGCTAAATGTGGGATTAAAATATGTTCATATTATGATTTATCAAATACCCCCACACTTATGCTTTTGCTTGTCTTCAAGCAAAATTCTCAACTCACAATTAAAATGAACTTCCTCTACTCATAATATTCATTAATAATGTTTCATCATAATTCATAGATAATTTATACATGGATAATTTAACTAAAAGAGTCCTAAAGATTCAAACAATCAAAGTCATGAGTTTTTAGCATGAAATCATAGGTGTTTTCCCCTTATCCGAATAATTACCCTTAATTCAAAATCGAAAAAAGTTGACATCCTCACTAAAGATTCACTCAAATCACTCAAGGTGTTTAAGGTTCGAAAATAAAGCACTCATAAGTCGAACATGAAAAGTTAATCCCATAGGCTTGCATGAAAATCAAATCTCCACCACTTTAAAATGAGATGATACACAAATCAAAAGGTCTTTAAAAAGGGTTGTAACGGGGCTTAGGTTAATAGTGTGGATAAAAGGCTGAATTAAAAGGGTTAGAATCGAGATTGAATTGACAAATTACCTAACTAGAAAAATGAACTAATAACATGCATAATTACATTAATTGAAAACTTGTAATACTAATAATACGAGCTTCTTCTTCAAGATCTTTGAAATTAAACGTATAGGCTCGCAATCATCACATAACTAATAATGAATATACTTTGATTTTTTATTTTTTATTATTTTTAAGAAATACCAAAACAATATAAGATAAAACTTTAACACTGAAATAATATAATTAGGCAACTGATCAAAACAAGTCTTGATAGAGGGGTAGTAAAAGGGAATGGTGATAACAAATACAAGATGGATTTCGGGTTAATATTAGTGGGTTGAGTCAATAAAAAGGGTTGTTAGGATCAAAGGGGTTCACTAGGGGTCAATTATGAGGGTAGGCTTTTAGTGGAGTAAGTGGGTTTAATCCTAAATGCCTTAATCATATCTGTATATCAAATCAAAAGTGTGGTCTCGACATGTATAATCGAAGCAAGTTCTAGAATAACAAATCAATGTTGACATACTCATAATCAATAAAGTGAGCACGAAAAGAATGTATGCTCTAAAAAGGCTCAAAATCTCACAAAAATTATGGGTTTTTGATATCAACCTCGTAAATTTCAAACTTCAAGGTAACAATTTAGATTCGACACCTTAAAATTTTTGAAAATAGACTCATCATGCTTGATTCTCTAAAAGTTTAAATCATCATTGCACAATTATCAATGACTCAATCTAAAACATATTAATAAAAATCATGAATCAATAAGAATTTCATTCTAATTAGTGATATGAGAAAATTACTTTAAGACAGAATATCATTCAAGGATTTGAGAATAATGCAAAAAGTTAGGCACTTTTTCTAATAGACTTTCACCCCCCCACACTTAAGATGTACATTGCCCTCAATGTACAAAGATAGATAACAATCATATAACAAGAAAATCAAAAAGTGAGGGAGAGAGGTGAAACTTCCTGAATTTTTGGATGGATTCCTTGAGTTGGAAGTGTGGAAACTTGATTCATAGATGAAAGATAAGTTGGAGGGGGCGCCTCTACTTCCTGTGCTAGATGAAGAAATTGGAAACCTCGTGAAGAGTTAGCCAGGAAATAATAATAATTTAAATTATACTAATTATATAATTAAAGTAAATAAAGATAACAAGAAAGAAAATATGAATTAAAATAAGACTAAAAGAGAAGATGAATGGACTAGAAAGTCCTTATTGGTAGATGGTTCGTGAGGTGGGTGTGGTTTCTAAGGCCGTGGTGTTGTGATTCCCCAGCAGCCTTTAGAACCTAAAACCAAGAAACTAAAACAAAATAAACTAAATTTAATATATGAAAAATAAAGAAAAAGAAAATAAAGGAGAAGATAGAAGTAAAATAAGAGTTAAATGGTCTCAAAGACACTTGGCTTGTCGAGTTAATGAAGCGGCCGGCATGAACTTATGTTGATTGGTCTCGCACAGGGAGACAGGACTCGGATCTTTCCGTTTCTTCGACATTGTTGAGGCGTAGATTGAGACTTTTATAGAATGAATAAGGGGGAGAGTGAAGATGGAGAGGAGTTGAGAGTGGATAGGGAATGGGTGAGAAGGGGAGATGAGTGTTTTAAATAGAAATTTTTAGCTCTGGTACATCCCCACGCCCATGTATCGTGGGTGTGTTGTGTCGCACGGACATATCACACGGCCATGTGGTGGCTCAATTGTTTCTCCCACACTTGGTATTTAAGTTTCCACGCTCGTGTTGGTTCAATAATGTTAGCCATGGCTATGTTGCACGGCCGTGGTGTTAGGTGAGTCCGTGATTCACAAATATTTTTCTCGTCCTGTCTCGTACTATCTCTGCCATGTTAGTACAAAAATTCGTAGCATCCACACGGCTATGACCACGACCGTGTGTAAGGTCGTGTGATGTGAAAATCTGCGCTTCATTAACTTGGTTAGTCTGAACGCTCATTTGTACCTCCCGAGAAGCGCTCGTTTAAAGTCTTGAGCTAGACTTACCTTTCATTTGTACCTTCACGGTGGTTTAAGGAGTGAAAAATCCTTTTTCATGCTATCATTATATAGTTTGAGTCGAGTAGAATTTACTTTAATAGTACCGAAAGTAGAATTACTTACCTCGACTGTTCCGTAAGGAAAAATATTAAGTACCGTAAAGGGGATCTCTTCATTTATCTTTAGGTTTGATTTGGCGATTCGCGGGTCTGTTCTATCTAATAGGACCTGATCTCCTATGTTGAAGTGATTTGATGTTCCTTTAAGTTCTTCTGGGGGTTCCTTCAGTTTCTCTTCGTGTAGGTTTGATTCCTCCTCAAAATGTATCTCCCACTCATCTAGCTCATCAGTCAAAAGCCGTTGTTCCTCACGAGATATTTCCCTGTTGCTACGAGCTATAGGATCTGGCTCTGTAGTGTAGTTCTTTGGTGTTTCCTGAAAAGAAAGTTTAATCGAATGCTTATCAATGGAATTTACGTCCTCACCTTTCTCACTCGATGTCCTGGCTGAGTCGAGAGCTTGAAGACTGATTGATTTGTCACCTACACAAAGTATGAGTTCACCTGTGCTAACATCAATTTTAGTTCAGGTAGTTGCTAGAAAAGGTCTTCCTAAAATTAATGGAATACTATTGTTTTCATCCATATCTAAAACAACGAAGTCTACGGGGAATATAAATTTGTCAACTTTAACTAGTACATCTTTAATTATACCCTTAGGGATGCGAATAGTCTTGTCAACTAGTTGAATACTCATCCTAATTTGCTTGGGTTTCCCTAGACCTTACTGTTTAAACATTTTAGATGGCATAACATGATGCTTACCCCTAAATCGGCTAAAGCATTCTGAACAGATAAACTACCAATTAAACATGGAATTGTAAAACTCCCTAGATCTTTTAATTTCTGTAGTAATCTATTCTGTAACATTACCGAGCACACTGCATTTAGTTGCACATACGGATCCTCATTTAACTTTCGCTTGTTCATTAGGTGCTCTTTTAAAAATTTCCTTGAATCTGGCATCTGAGAAAGAGCTTTAAGAAACGGTAAGTTAATATGTAATTTCTTTAAGAGTTTAAGGAACTTACCGAACTGTTCTTCTGTGTCATTTTCCTTCATCGCATTGGGGTAAGGTATACGAGGTTTGTATTCTTTAATTACCGATTTTGGCTTTTCTTGGCTTACCTCAATCTTACCTTAACTTACCACAGGTTCTTGCCTTGGCTCAGATTCAGATCCTTCTAACCTTTCACTGTCATGAGTTGTTATGGCTTGAATTTGCTCATTTGGATTAGTCTCAGTGTTACTTGGCAAGCTACCTAGTGGTCGTTCGGAGATCAGCTTTGCGAGTTGCCCTAACTGGTTCTCAATTCCTTTAATTGATGCTTTTTGATTTTTAAGTGTTGTCTCGGTATTTTAAAATTGAGTTTTAGACACCGCTATAAATTTTGTTAGCATCTCTTCAAGGTTCGGCTTCTTTTCCTGTGGGTAAGGCTATTGTTGGAAGTTTGAAAGGGGTGGTTGTTGTCTCTGATTTCCTTGGCCACCTCACAAGAAATTGGGATGGTTCCTCCAACCTGGATTATAAGTATTACTATAGGGGTTATTTTGAGGTCTAAAATTGTTACCCGTATAGTTTAATTGTTCACTTTCCATGCCCAGATTGTAAGGTGGGTACTTAGGATTCGCCACACCTCCTAGATTTGAATCACATTGCATAACTGGATGTACCTACAAAGAACCACACAAACCATCAATCTTTTTATTTATCATCTCTACCTAATTTGATAGCATGGTGACTGCGTCGAGATTGAAAACTCCGGCAGCTTTGGTTGGCTTTGTACTTGTAACTTGCCACTGATAGTTATTTAGTGACATCTCCTCTATGAATTCATAAGCCACTTCAGGAGTTTTGTTAATTAGGGTTCCGCCCGCTGCTGAGTCAATTAACTATTGGGTTGAGGGGTGCACACCGTTGTAAAAAGTCTGGACCTATGATAAACCGTAAAGGTAACATATTTTAACCCTATATTTAGCATGCTTTTGGATGATTTAGCCCTTGATTTATGTAAAAAGGTGCTCTTAATCCTTTCTTTTCATGTTTTATACTTAGAAAAGCACCCGAGGATGAAAAGAACGAGAAACGAGCTTAAAACAGGCTAATTTGGGCCAAAGTGGAAATTGACACGGCCTGGACTTCAAACCACACGACCGTGTCTCGTTAATTTACTTCGACATGGCCTGTGTAACATCCTGAATTAATGGGCCTATGCGTTTAGTGGGTGGATATGTTTAATGTGTTAATTTGAGTGTTAGGGGTTTAAATTGGGCCCAGGATTGGCCCGAAGCCTTGGTTAAAATTCATGTTTGAGTACCATGGGGTTTAAAAGATGGTATCGGTGCTTTAGGTTGCAAAATGGGCTTGTGGCCCAATAGTATATGGTGTTGCAGAGGAGTTATAGGTTGGTGCCAATAGCAGGAGGTGAGGCCCAAGTTTTAGCCGCAAGGAGCCCATGTCTTTGGGCCATTTTTAGCACTTAAAAGGAGCAAGGAGGGGGACGGTAATGAGGCTTAATTTTAGGAGGGATTTAATGTTTGGGATAATATGGATATTATGCTGATAATAGTAGGGAGAGGTGGTGTTATTTAGGCCTCTTCTAAAGGCATGAATAGATTAAGATAAAGGAGAAAAGATAGGAGTTATCTGCTGAGAGTAGTGTTGGCTGAAATTCCATCTCCTAGAGGGGGAAAGAAATCAGTTTCTTTATGGCAAAAGGGGTGCCAAAATTTCCCCTATTATTTGATCAATTTTTAGTTATCAAGAAGGGCACTTTCGGGTTTTGATAAGTAAGTACCGAAATTCTCTATAAATAGGGGTGGTATCTCTTCAATTTTAGTGTTTGAACCCTATTCTTTTCCTCATTCTCTGTGCCGAAACTCTCAGTCATTCTCTAAAATTTCTTTTCTTTTGATTTCTTCAAAAGCCGAAACCTTTCACTTAACTTTCTTTTTCCATTCTTTTCCTCTTGTGCCGATTTCTCCATAAAGCCGAAATCTCTAAGCCTATTCTCTCATCTTCACTTTTATTCAAAAGCTGAAACTCTGAACTTTCTTTTCATCTCCATAGCCGAATACCTCCTATTCTATTTTTTCGATTTTTCCACTAAAAGCTGAACCCGCATAGATTTCTTCCTATCATCTTCTCTCTTTTTGATCTTCTCAAAAGCTGGAAATTCTTTGGGAGTTGCCAAATTCTCTATTAAGGTAGGTGCCGATCTCTTCTGTTCTTTTCTTTACTTTCAGTTTTTGGAGGTCAAAGCCGAAAGGCTTATAGGCATGGTAAGGTTATCTTTTGAATAACGTTTGGTTTGTTCTTGTGTTCACATCATGGGGCGACACCTCGGGAAATCAGAGTAGATCAAATTATATAGATTCTGAAAGTCGAAATCCATTAGTCTCTAAGTATCCTATCTATTTCGGGATTTCAAGGTAAGGGGTTTTCATTAGATTTTCGCTAGATTTGTTATCGTACTTAAGATCTTAATCATATGATATGGTTTAACAACCCTATTTCGGTATAATAGTTCTGACAAGGACTTTTAATGGAATCAAATATGGATTAGGAAAAGGAGAGGATCGGGTCCGTAAACCCAATCCCTAAGTTTAAGAAACAAGCTGTGTCTACTATTCGAGATTGGCCACCGGGTTGTGGATTGGCTTTTGAACAGCATCTTAGGCAGATAGTAGTTGTATCTACATCTGATAGTGTCGACATAGAGAGTGTCGTCTTAACGGTAACTAGGTGTGTAGATCTCTATCACACTCACTAATTTGTATTAAATGTATGCTATGGGCTAAAAGCCAAAAGAGAGGCTGTATGAATAGTCGTATGCCCAGAAAAGGTAGGCAAGGGATGCCAGGTACATAATCATAGAAACTCCTCTATGTGTATCGAAGTATGAGAAAGTCTGCGATCTATTTAGATAATTTAATGTTTCGATTATTGTATGTATGTATGCATGAGATGGGATTGATTGATTTACGGAAGAGGAGCAGGTCGCAAGGCGATCGGTGGCTTTGCCACAAAAGTCACATAGTGATCGGTCTTTATGACAGGCAGCATAGCTGTCGAATACTATAATATATTACTGAGGTCGCATAGCGATCGGTGGCTTTGCAACAAAGGTCACATAGTGATTGATATGGTATGTAGCGGATGGAGGGTTGATTGTAGAAATCCCCATGGTGTGAAGGTTGGTACGGGGGTGTGTAGAGGATGGACACTTAGGTTTGGGATGGGCCATGTTGCAAAAAATATTCTGTTGCCTTTGTGTGTGGGCCAAGGCCCATAATGTGTTTGTGGGCCCAAGGCTTTATGTGTTTTTGGGATTTTCACACTGAGTCTTGGTGACTCACCCTTTTATTTTCCCCACTTTTCAGATGAGCTGTAGATCGTGGACATGGGAGCCGAGGCAGACTCGAGGGGCCATCAAGATTATTATCTACATAGACTATTTTCGGATTTTCATTTGAGTTTTAATTTTTGGAAATATTTTTGTAATAAGGCTTCCATAACTTAGGTTTTCGATTTATTTATTTTTTATGTTAAGTCTTTATAAACTTATGTTTTTCTCTGTCAAAGTCTTAATTATAAAATGACATGATAAATGGGCTTTTCAAACACAATCAATGCAAATGTTTAAAGTTGTTTCAAAAAGTTCACAATTATTTGATTAAACAGCCATAATAAACTAAGATTTTCAAAACCCTACAGAGCTAAGTTTTCAAGTTTCAACCCATAGCATACCAGATCCGGTCATGACGTATGGGCCAGGTTTGGGGTGTTACATTTTTAGTATCAGAGCCCAGTCCAAAACTCGGGCTGTGAAATGGGTCCAATGGTGATTTATAAAAATGATGTAAGTTTGAGAAAAATAAAGTTGAGATATGGCCTTCGAGTCTACCGGCACCCGATCCACGCAAGTAAGTATTCTAACTCTTGTTGTGGTTTGTATTGTTGGGCTTTAAAGGGACGTAGGCTAGTATGTTAGAATTGATGGACTTTAGATTTAATATAAACCATTCTTCAAATTTCATAAGACTTAATTTCTAATAAAACATGTTTGTGAACGAGTCACAGTGTTAGGGTGTGGTAACAGGCATACGCATGTCTAGGATTGGATCCAGGAAGAGCTTGGTATTTAAGCGGCCCTAGCGGCTCGCCTCCTCTTTTTTGGAATCTTACCTGGTGTGTAGTGTTTGTTCACTCTAACCGAGAGGGCTTGTTGACAGGCCAAAACTTATAACTAAAACCCGAAAGGGACCAGCCACCCTATTTTTGTAAAAATTACTTATGTCCCCAGTTTTGTAAAATTTTTGAAATCCCCTTGATTTGTGAAAACTTCCCAAAATACCTTGGATTTGTAAAAATTACCAAAATTTGTAAAATTACCGAAATACCCCCGATTGATAAAATTATCGAATTACCCTCGGTTGACAAAATTATCGAAATACCCTCGAGTTGAAAAATTACCAAAATACCCCTATTTTGTAAAATCGCCAAGATACCATATTTTAGAAAATTACGAAAATACCCTTGTAGGATAAAATTATGAAAATACCCCTGGGTAGTGAAATGACAAAAATACGCCTAGGTGATAAATGTAAGTTCATAGATGCTGCTTGTATGTTGATGTGTGATGGATGTTGTATGTATGTGTATTCTAAAACTAGGAAATATAGACTTGAGAACTAAACTTTGTAGATAGAATTCGAATTTGAAAGAACTACTGTTAAAACTACTTCCCATAAGACTGTTCGTTATTAATCAGTGGAAGAAAGTATTAATTAATAAAATTATTAATCAGATAAATCGCGAACGATAGAATGAGCACGAGGGGATGTGGTGTGCGTGGCCGAGGTAGAGGTAGGATTACTATGTCAGAACTCGTAGGGTCTGCTCACGAGTCAGGAAATGAGGTACCAGTGCCACCAGTTGTGGAGGCAGAATTTCAAGATCAGATGGCCGAAGATGATGCTATATCTCAGGCTATGTTAAAGGTTTTGGAGAGAGTTGCTGGGACAGGTATGGGCACAAGAGCCCGGAAGTCTGTGCCGGAGCGACTTAGAGCCAATGGGGCACAAGTGTTTAATGGAATTTCTGGTGTAGCTCCTAGTACAGCAGAGTATTGGTTGGAAGCAATGGAGCATATAATGGAGCGTATAATGGATGAAGCGTATCAATGGTGGCTTACAGTTAAGGATGGTACCGTAGCTGACCATATCACCTGGGATTACTTCAGAACGGCGTTTCAGAGTAAATACATTAGAACAAGCTATGTGGATGCGCACCGTAGAACGTTCCTGAATCTGGTACAGGGAAGTAGATCGGTAGCGGCGTATGAAGCGAAATTCTTACGCCTTAGTCGTTATGCTCGAGGGATAGTGGCCACAGAGCATGAGCGATGTGTTTGTTTTGAGGATGGCCTGAAGGATGATCTACGTGTGTTGATAGCTCCACAACGAGAGAGGGAATTTACTGTGCTTGTGGAGAAAGCTAAGATAGTTGAGGAGAAGAAATGGACGAAAAGCTAAACCGGGATAGAGATAGGGGTGAAGGTAAGAGAAATTTTAGATCATCAAGGACAACCATGCGTACTCAAAAGAGACCTAGATCGGATGGATCAAGATGGGCTGAGAGACCTGTTGCTACTATCCAAACACGGAAGTGTGCCCGATGTGACAAATTCTATATAGGTGAGTGTTAGGCAGGCAGTGGGAAGTGCTTTAGGTGTGGATCTACGGATCATCAGATAAGAGACTGTCCCCAGCCGCGGGATGAGGTAAGACCCGTAGGGCAGGGAAATGCTCAACCGGGTAGAGGAGGTAGCAACCGCAGAGGGGTCGTGGTCTAGCTAGAGATGGTAATGGTTTCAATCAAGGCCGAGGGACAATAAACAGGCGAGGCAGCCGAGGTTGGTCTATGCTACCAGACGTCGAGAGAAGGCTGATGCACTGGATGTTATAACCGGTACATTTTTAATTTTTGGATTACCTTATACTGTATTGATTGATATTGGATCGACACACTCATATGTTGCTAGTAGTGTGTCTAGAACTTTAAGTTTAGATTCTGAAATTACCCTTGGGACGATGATAGTAATTAGCCCATTAGGACAATCTGTGGTAGTAGATAAACTTTTTCGGGAGGTACCTTTAGAAGTGCAGGGAATAGTTTTCCTGACGGATCTGATGGAATTATCGTTCGGGGAGTTCAACTTAATATTAGGCATGGACTGGCTGATGAAGTACCAAGCTAACTTAGATTGTGCAACTTAGTGTATGGTGTTAAGAACCCCCGAGGGTGGTGAAGTGTTGGTGATAGGAGAAAGGGGGAATTGTCTGTTGAATGTGGTGACTACCCTAAGAGCAGAAAGGATGGTAGGAAAAGGATGCGAGGCAGTTTTAATATTTGTATGGGCTTTGGAAGCCAAGGACCTAACTGTTGGGGACGTTAGGACGGTGAAGGAATTTTCTGATGTTTTCCTAGAAGAGCTTCGGGATTACCTCTGGATCGAGAAGTGGAGTTTAGAATCGGTCTTCTTTCGGGAACAGCACTGGTATCTATTGGTCCTTATAGAATGGTGCCAAAGGAGTTGGTGGAATTGAAAGCACAAATCTAGGAGTTGTTGGATAGAGGGTTTATTCAACCAAGTGTGTCGCCTTGGGGAGCACCGGTATTATTTGTTAAGAAGAAGGATGGTTCAATGCGTATGTGCATTGACTACCATCAGCTGAACAAGTTGACTATCAAGAATAAGTATCCGTTGCCAAGGATCGATGACTTGTTCGATCAGTTGAAGGGACCTCAGTCTTTTCGAAGATAGATTTGAGGTCAGGGTATCATCAGTTCAAGGTCAAGGCGGTGGATATTCATAAGACGACTTTTAGAACTCGCTATGGACATTACGAGTTCATGGTGATGCCATTTGGGTTGACCAATGCACCAGCAGCATTTATGGATATGATGAACCGAGTGTTCCAACCCTACTTGGATCGGTTTGTCATGGTATTTATTGATGACATCTTGGTTTACTCAAGATCAGAAGAGGAGCATGATTCACATCTACGAGTGGTTCTACAAATTCTGAGGGAGAAGCAGCTTTATGCCAAATTTAGCAAGTGCAAATTTTGGCTTAAGGAAGTTACTTTTCTAGGTCATGTTGTGTCAGCAAAGGGGATTAGGGTGGACCCTCAAAAATAGAAGCGGTGTTGGATTGGAAGCCACCTAGATCTGTGGCAGAAATTCAGAGCTTTCTTGGTTTGGCGGGTACTACAGAAGATTTGTTGAAGGATTTTCTCTGATTGCAGCACCGTTAACTAAGTTGCTACGGAAAGAAGTTCCGTTCGTTTAGTCTGATAAGCAGTAGGAGAGTTTTGAAAAGTTAAAGAGGATTTTGACGGAGGCTCCGGTGTTGGTTCAGCCGGAGGCTGGGAAGGAGTTCGTAATTTACTGTGATGCTTCACACACAGGATTAGGATATGTGTTGATGCAAGATGGAAAGGTTGTTGCATATGCATCTCGGCAGTTAAGACCGTACGAGTCGAATTATCCCACCTATGACTTGGAATTGGCAGCGGTAGTGTTTGCCTTGAAAATTTGGAGGCATTATTTGTACGGGGAGAAATCTGTCATTTACATGGATCATAAGAGTTTAAAGTACCTTTTGACTCAGAAGGAGTTGAATCTAAGGTAGAGGAGGTGGATCGAGTTGTTAAAGGATTATGACTGCTCGATCGAGTATCATCCGGGTAAGGCTAATGTGGTGGCAGATGCCTTAAGTCGTAAGGTGATCACTAACTTGAGAGCAATGTTTGCTCACCTTAGCTTATATGATGATGGGAGTTTATTGGCTGAACTTCAAGTGAAACCCTCTTGGGTCAGTCAAGTTAAGGAGAAGCAGCAGATTGATGAGTTGCTAAAAGAGAAGTTTCCGGTAGGAGCAAGTGATGAATCAACAAAATTTAGTGTGAATGAGAAAGGGCTATTATGTTTCCAAGGGAGAGTGTGCATGCCGAAAGATCCTGAATTGAGGCATAGGATTCTACAAGAAGCGCATGGTAGTCCATACGCTATGCACCCCAGAGGGAGCAAGATGTATCGGGATTTGCGAACCAGTTCTGGTGGCCGGGCTTGAAGCGTGAGGTAACTGGGTTTGTGAGTAGGTGTTTGACCTACCAGCAGGTCAAGGCAGAACATCAGTTACCATCAGGATTGTTGCAGCCAGTGAAAATTCCACAATGGAAGTGGGAATGGATGACAATGGCCTTTGTTAGTGGGCTACCTCTCACGCCTACTAAGAAAGATTCGGTCTGGGTGATTGTAGATCGCTTGACGAAGTCTGCTCATTTCATGCCGGTATGAGTCGATAACTCTCTGTAGAAATTGGCTAAGCTATACATAGCGGAGATAGTAAGGTTGCATGGCGTACCAGTATCAATTATATCGGACAGGGACCCTAGGTTCACGTCGCGATTTTGGAAGGCGTTGCATCAAGCGTTAGGTACGAAATTGGATTTTAGTATGGCGCTCCATCCTCAGTGATGGACAGTCTAAGCAAGTGATTCAAATCTTGGAGGACATGTCATTGATTTTAGGGGTAGTTGGGAGGAGTTTTTACCATTGGCGGAGTTTGCGTACAACAACAGTCACCATTCTAGTATTCAGATGGCGCCCTATGAAGCATTGTACGGGCGGAAGTGTCGTACTCCTACCTGTTGGACAGAATTGGGGGAATGTCAAATTTTGGGTCCGAACTTGGTCACCGAGATGGAGGAGAAGGTTGAGATAATTTGGGCTCGACTAAAGGAGGTGTCGGACAAACAGAAGTCCTATGCTGATTTAAAGCGTAAGGACATAGAGTTTGCAGTGGGAGACAATGTATTTTTAAAGGTGTCGCCATGGAAAAAGGTGTTAATATTTGGACGGAAAGGTAAATTAAGTCCCAGATTCATCGGACCTTATCGAGTGTTGAAATGAGTGGGACCGGTAGCCTATCAGCTGGAGCTACCTGCTGAGTTGAATTAGATCCACAATGTGTTTCACGTCTCTATGTTAAAACGTTATCGTTCGGATCCGTCTCATGTAGTGCCTTTGGAAGAAATCGAAGTAAGACCTGACCTATCCTTTGAAAAAGAACCAGTGAGATCTTGGATCGTGATGTCAAAATGTTACAGAGGAAAATGATTCCGTTGGTTAAGGTTCTGTGGTGAAATCACGGCTCTGAGGAGGCTACGTGGGAACCAGAGGAAGCAATGCGGCAGTAGTACCCCCATCTGTTCTGACCAGGTAATTTCGAGGCCGAAATTTCTTTAAGGGGATAGAACTGTAACATCCTGAATTAATGGGCCTATGCGTTTAGTGGGTGGATATGTTTAATGTGTTAAATTGAGTGTTAGGGGTTTAAATTGGGCCCAAGATTGGGCCGAAGCCTTAGTTAAAATTCCTGTTTGGGTACCATGGGGTTTAAAAGATGGCATCAGTGCTTTAGGTTGCAAAATGGGCTTGTGGCCCAATAGTATGTGGTGTTGTAGAGGAGTTATAGGTTGGCGCCAATAGTAGGAGGTGAGGCCCAAGTTTTAGTCGCAAGGAGCCCATGTCTTTGGGCCATTTTCGGCACTTAAAAGGAGCAAGGAGGGGGACGGCAATGAGGCTTAATTTTATGAGGGATTTAATGTTTGGGATAATGTGGATATTGTGCTGATAATAGTAGGGAGAGGTGGTGTTATTTAGGCCTCTTCTAAAGGTATGAATAGATTAAGATAAAGGAGAAAAGATAGGAGCTATCTGTTGAGAGCAGTGTTGGTCGAAATTCCATCTCCTATAGGGGGAAAAAAATCGGTTTCTTTATGGAAAAAGGGGTGCCAAATTTCCCTATTATTTGATCAATTGTTAGTTATCAGGAAGGGCACTTTCGGGTTTTGATAAGTAAGTTCCGAAATTCTCTATAAATAGGGGTGGTATCTCTTCAATTTTGGCATTTGAACCCTATTCTTTTCCTCATTCTCTGTGCCGAAACTCTCAGTCATTCTCTGCAATTTCTTTTCTTTTGATTTCTTCAAAAGCCGAAACCTCTCACTTCACTTTCTTTTTCCATTCTTTTCCTCTTGTGCTGATTTCTCCATAAAGCCAAAATCTTTAAGCCTATTCTCTCATCTTCACTTTTATTCAAAAGCCGAAACTCTAAACTTTCTTTTCATCTCCATAGCCGAATACCTTCTATTCTCTTTTTTCGATTTCTCCACTAAAAGCCGAATCCGTATAGATTTCTTCCAATCATCTTCTCTCTTTTTGATCTTCTCAAAAGCCAAAAATTCTTTGGAAGTTACTGAATTCTCTGTTAAGGTAGGTGCCGATCTCTTCTGTTCTTTTCTTTATTTTCGATTTTTAGAGGCCAAAGCCGAAAGGCTTACAGGCGTGGTAAGGTTATCTTTTGAATAACATTTGGTTTGTTCTTGTGTTCACATCATGGGGTGACACCTCGAGAAATCAGAGTAGATTGAATTATCTAGATTCTGAAAGTCGAAATCCGTTAGTCTCTAAGTATCCTATCTATTTTGGGATTTCAAGGTAAGAGGTTTTCATTAGATTTCTGCTAGATTCATTATCGTACTTAAGATCTTAATCATATGATATGGTTTAACAACCCTATTTCGTTATAGTAGTTCTGACAAGGACTTTTGATGGAATCAAATATCTATCAGGCAAAGGAGAAGATCGGGTCCGTAAACCCAATCCCTAAGTTGAAAAAACGAGCGGTGTCTACTGTTTGAGATCGGCCACCGGGTTGTGGACCGACTTCTGAACAGCATCTTAGGCAGATAGCAGTCGTATCGGCTTCTAATAGTGTCGACATAGAGAGTGTCGTCTTAACAGTAACCAGGTGTGTAGATCTCTATCACACTCACTAATTTGTATTTAATGTATGCTATGGGCTAAAAGCTGGAAAGAGAGGCTATTTGAATAGTCGTATGCCCAGAAAGGGTAGGCAAGGGATGCCAGGTACGTAATCATAGAAACTCCTCTATGTGAATCGAAGTATGAGAAAGTCTGTGATCTGTTTAGATAATTTAATGTTTCGATTATTGTATGTATGTATGCATGGGATGGGATTGATCGATTTACGGAAGGGGAGCAGGTTGCGAGGTGATCGGTGGCTTTGCCACATAGGTCACATAGTGATCGGCCTTTATGATAGGCAACATAGCTGTCGAATACTATAATGTATTACTGAGGTCGCATAGCGATCGGTGGCTTTGCCACAAAGGTCACATAGTGATCGATATGGTGTGTAGCGGATGGAGGGTTGGTTGTAGAAATCCCCACGGTGTGAAGGTTGGTACGGGGGTGTGTAGAGGATGGACACTTAGGTTTGGGATGGGCCATGTTGTAAGAAATATTCTGTTGCCTTTGTGTGTGGGCCAAGGCCCATAATGTGTTTGTGGGCCCAAGGTTTTATGTGTTTTTGGGATTTGTACACTGAGCTTGGTGACTCACCCTTTTATTTTCCCAACTTTTTAGATGAGCTGTAGATCGTGGACATGGGAGCCGAGGTGGACTCGAGGGGCCATCAAGATTATTATCTACATAGACTATTTTTGGATTTTCATTTGAGTTTTAATTTTTGGAAATATTTTTGTAATAAGGCTTCCATAACCTAGGTTTTCGATTTGTTTATTTTTTATGTTAAGTCTTTATAAACTTATATTTTTCTCTTTCAAAGTCTTAATTATAAAATGACATGATAAATGGGCTTTTCAAAGACAATCGACGCAAATGCTTAAAGTTGGTTCAAAAAGTTCACAATTATTTGATTAAACGGCCATAATAAACTAAGATTTTCAAAACCCTACAGAGCTAAGTTTTCAAGTTTCAACCCGTAGCATACCAGATCCGGTCATGACGTATGGGCCGAGTTTGGGGTGTTATATCCTGGACTTCAATTTACACAGCTGTGCCTAAATCAGAAGAATCGAAACATGGCCTGAAGTCAATTTACACGGGCGTGTGCCATGGCCGTGGCCCTGTCATGGAAAAGAGGAATTTCACTCAGAAAAGGATACTTAGGGAGAAAGAAACGCATTCCAAGAGCCTTATAAAGACCCTAAGTGTAACCTGAAAGAGGCCGATCAGTTAGGCAGTCAGCTAGGCCAAGAAGCTGAGCCAGAAGGCAAGATTTGTGGGAATTACTCGAAGATAGCCGGTTGATGCATCTCAAGAAGCCAGAATTCTACTCAAGACGACGAATCTCTCCTTCAATTCCTTCAGGGGGTTTTAGGGATTTCTTATGTTTTGCTTTATCTTTTCTCTTGAGATGTTTTATTTTATCATTATGACCCTTTAGATACCTTAAGGGGTTGAAGCCTAGATGAATCTTGTTATTGTCTTCTGAATTATATGGTAAATACTTGATTTGTTCTTAATTATGTGTGCTTAATTCTTGTGTTAATGTTTCCGGGATATTAATTCAAGTCAGATGTTCTTAGGAGGAGGAGCAAAAGTCTCTGTTTAGGTATAGATCTAGCATAATTAAGCGGAGTTTTTCGCGTGCCTAGAGATAGGGTGACGAGATTTTACCGGATTAGGGTGAAACCTAATATGGGAATCCATAGTTCGATTTACTGCTATTCTAGGGGGTTATTAAGTGAGAAAGAGATTTCCGTTAATTAACCTAGGGTTAGACGTTATTCGCCACGAGAGAGGGTTTAATATACGTTAAGGAGTCTTACGGATCAAGTCAAGTGAATAAATAGTATGGTTCAGTGTTAGATAATTAGTGAAGTCTAGGTGGATTCTTCCTGAGGGTATCATCGTGATCAACTGAGTTTCTCTTCAAGTTATTTCCCAATTCATTCTTTTTGTCTTTGCATCTTAGTTTAGTAATTAATTAGTTAATTTAGATTTAATCGACCAAATCATTTAATATTTGGGCTAAATAATAGAAAGAAAGTGAGTATTAGTACTTTTAGTTCCTATGGGTTCGACAATCCGGTCTTGTCTAAACTATACTACTGTTCGATAGGTGCACTTGCCTTAAGTCATTGTCAGAGTTAGTTTCCAGGTTCGATCATTCTCTTTATAAATATTTAAAACTTGACAATGTAGACGATCATGTTTTGGCGCCGTTGCCGGGGAACTAAAATATTAAGAAAGCTCTATTTTTATTACTTTAGCCTTTATTTTTATTTTTATTTTTATTTTTATTTTAGAAATTTATTTTATTTTATTATTTTAGTCTTGCTAAATTTTCTTTCTTTCTCTAACAGGTACCTCTAATTTATGATTAGAAGGAACCCGACAGGACCTCTAATATACGATAGTGATATCGAAGCTACTGCTCGTAGGAATCGCAGAGAAATCAGGTGAGCCTTAAATTACCAAGAAGAACAACAACAGGACAGATCCAATCCTACTGAAGGGATGGACGAGAATAATCCACCATGAGATGTGGCAGAAAACAATGCTCCGCGTACTATATATGATTATGCTAAACCTCATTTAACAGGAGCGGAATCTAGTATTGTTAGGCCTGCTATAGCTGCTAATAATTTTGAATTAAAGCCTAATACTATACAAATGATTCAACAATTTGTTCAATTTGATGGTTTGCAGGACGAAGACCCGAACACTCATATAGCTAATTTTTTAGAGTTCTATGATACTTTCAAAATAAATGGCGTTTCTGATGATGCCATTCGTCTTCGGTTATTTTCTTTTTCATTAAGGAATAAAGCCAAACAGTGGTTGAACTCGTTACCACGAGGGTCAATTACGACATGGGACCAAATGACCGAAAATTTTTATTAAAATATTTCCCGCTGGCCAAAATGGCCAAATTACGAAATGATATCTCTTCTTTTATGTAGATGGATTTAGAGACATTATATGACGCATGGGAGAGATACAAAGATCTCTTGAGGAGATGTCCACACCACATATTACCTTTATGGCTTCAAGTCCAAACTTTTTACAATGGTGTAAATCTCTCAACGAGGCAACTAATGGATTCAGCTACCGGTGAAACCCTGAACAACAAAACTCCTGAAGCAGCCTACGAGTTTATCGAAGAGATGTCGCTGAACAACTATCAGTGGCAAGTTACAAGGACAAGGCCAACAAAATCAGTCGGAGTTTTCAACATCGACATAGTAACCATGATGTCAAATCAGGTAGAGATGATGAATAAAAAGCTTGACAATTTGTGTTCTTTGTAGGTAAATCCAGTAATGCAGTGCGATACAAGTGGAACCGTGGCAAATCTTGAGTACACAACCTACCAACCAGGCACGGAAAATGAACAAATGAATTATATAGATAATAATTTCATATCTAATAATAATTCTTATAGTAACACCTATAATCCAGGTTGGAGGAACCACCCAAATTTTTTGTGGGGAGGTCAACGAGGCCAACGAAATCAAGGAAATCAAAAACAACAACCTCTTCCAAATTTCCAAAATCAGCCTTATCCATAGGAAAAAGGAGCCGAGTCTTGAAGAAATGCTAAAAAAGTTCATGGTAGACACAGATGCCTATCTCAAAAAAATTGATACAACACTTGATAACCAACAAATATCGATCAAAGAGATCAAGGATCGAGTTGAGGAAATCACTAAAATGGTTGGACAACAAGCGTAGCTGATGTCTTAACGACCACAAGGGCGTCTACCAAGCAACACTGAGATTAACCCAAAGGAGCAAATCCAAGCCATAATAGCTCATAGTAGTATAAAGGTAGACAAACCCAGTTCAATACAAGAAGACGAAGTGGAAGAAGATAAATTTGAGGTAACACAAGGAAAGCTAAAATCGGTAATCAAAGAGTACTGGCCTCGCATACCTTATCCCGAAGCATTGAAGAGAGATGATTCAGAAGAACAGTTCGGTAAGTTTCTTAAACTCTTAAAGAAATTACATATTAACTTATCGCTTCTTGAAGCTCTTTCACGATGCCGATTTGAGGAAATTTTAAAAGCGACTTACGCGAACAAGCGTAAGCTAGATGAGGAACCACATGTGGAATTAAATGCGATATGCTCAAGAATGTTACGAATAGACTACCACGAAGCTAAAAGATGCAGGGAGTTTTACAATCCCATGTTTAATTGGTAGACTAGCTGTTGATAATGCATTAGCTGATTTAGGGGCAAGTATAAGTGTCATGCCCTATAAAATGTTTAAGCAGCTAGGTTTAGGGAAACCCAAATAAACTAGGATGAGTATTCAATTAGCTGATAAAACTATTAGAATTCCTAAGGGTATTATCGAAGATGTTCTTGTAAAAATTGACAAATTCATTTTCCCAGTAGATTTTGTTGTCTTAGACATGGATGAGGATAACTTAATTCCTTTAATCCTAGGAAGACCCTTTTTAGCAACTGCCAGAACTAAAATTGATGTTGCCACAGGAGAACTCATACTTTGTGTAGGTGACGAATCGATCAGTTTACAAGCTCTTAACATAGCCAGGACATCGATCAATGAAGGTCAGAAAGTAAGTTCAGTTGATAATCAATCTGTTCAAATCCCACCGCAAGAACAACCACAGAGCTACAAACCTGAACAGAAGCAAGGACCTTGTGCCGATAAAGAAGAATTATGTAAGGAGCAAAGCTTTAAGGACAACAAACTAGAAGAGTGGAAAACACATTTTAAAGAAAAGTCAGAACTACATGAGGCAAAACCAAAGGAGCATCTAGAAGAGCTCATAGGGACATCGAATCACTTCAAAATAGGAGATCAAGTACGGATAGATAAAGCAGATCTGCGCATCACCACACCAACCCTGAGTTCAAACGAAGACATTCCTTTCGAGGTACGCAATATCTTTCCATGTGGAACAGTCGAGGTAAGCAATCCCATATTCGGCACTTATAAGGTAAATGCTTCTCGACTTAAATTTTATAAAACTGATAGTATGAGGGAAGGTATTCAAACATTTAAACCATCGTAATCATACGAGTGAAAAGGATAGTCTAGCTTAAGACTTTAAACGAGCGCTTCTCGAGAGGCAACCCGAGCACTAACATTAATTTTTATTTTATGGTTTTATTTTTATTTTCTCTTTTAGAATTTCAATAAACTGAAAGTGCAGATTCCCAGGCCACACGGCCTAGCACACAACCGTGGCCGTGTGGGTACTCCGAATCACTGTATTGACATGGCAAGAGATACGAGTTAGACGAAATCAATTCACCAAAGTTATGGGCTCACTTACTTCACCAAAGCTGTGCGAAGCAGCCGTGGACCAATACTGGCTTTTCAGGAACGGGCATGGCATTTGGAATACAGGCATGGGTGAACACAAACGGCCGTGCGATGTGACCGGGTGAAGATACTGACTTATCAACCTTGGGCATGGCATTAAAAACACGGGCGTGTAGATCTCAACACGCCCTTAAACACGACCGTGCGATGCGACCGTGTAAATTGACACACCCATAGTACACGGGCGTGGGAAAGTGTCAGAAGCCAAAATTCTATTTAAACCACCCCCTCTTCTCCCTCACCCTCCCTCCTCGTTTCTTTCTTCCTTCTTCTTATCATATTTCCCCTCTCTCCTTTTCTTCTAATATTCTTATAACTCTTGAGACACCACAGCCATGCCGAAGAAGCGTAAGCGGCCAACCATAACCTCCATGTGGGAGACCGATCTACATAAGTTCATGCTGGATACTTCAACCCTCTAACACGCCAGGGGTCTTCGAGACATTTTTTGTTTTATTTTTCTTTTCTCTTTTGCTTCAATTTCCTTATCTTTACTTCTCTTCTGCTTAATTTAGTTTATTTTATTCTAGTTTCTTAATGTCAGGTTCGTTAGGCTGCTAGAGAATCACACCGGAACCACAACCACAACCCCTCCACAACCTTAGAAGTCACACCCACTTTGCAAACCATCTATCAATAAGCACTCCTTAGTCGATTAATCTTTTCTTTGAAATTCAGTTTTCTTCTTCGTCTCCTTCTCTTTATTTTTCTTGTCCTTAATTATATTATTAGTATATTTTTTATGTTTCTTTAGATCTCCTGGCTATATCTTTCCAGGCTACCCAATTTCTTCATCTAGCATAGTGCTTGTCAGTAGCCACCCCACCAGGCCCATAGAAAATGCCCCCACCTCTAATTCGACAAGGGAACAAGGATTCATCCAAAAATTTAGGAAGTGTTACTTCTTCCCCCTCTCTTTTGATTTTATTATTACATAATTACTTATCTATCTTTGTACATTGAGGACGATGTACATCTTAAGTGTGGGAGTTAAAAGTACCTAACTTTTTGCATTATTCTCAAATCTCTAAATTTAGTCTTGTTCCTAAGTATTTTTCTCAAATTATTAATTAGGGTGAAATTTCTGATGATTTATGATTTTTATTGATATATTTTGGATTAAGTCATTGATAATTGTGCATTGATGATTAAAATTGAAGAATACTAGAGAATCAAGCATGATAAGTCTATTTTTCAAGAATAAAAAATTTTTTAGGTTGTTGAACTGAATTTGAATATTACCTTGAAGTTTGAAAATTACAGGAATTGATGTCAAACACCCATAATTTTTATGAGATTTTGAGCCTTATAGAGCATAAATTCTTTTCCATGCTCACTTTATTGATTATGAGTGTGTCAACACTGAATTGTTATTCTAGAACTTGCCTCGATTATACATGTCAAGACCACATTATTGATTTGATATACTGAGATGATCAAGGCACCTAGGTTTTAACCCATTCACTCCACTAAAAAGCCTACCTTCATAATTAACCCCTAGTAAACCCTATTGATCCTAACGACTCTTTTTATTGATTCACCCATTAATATTAACCCAAAACCCCGCTCATATTTGTTATCACCATTCCTTTGACTACCCTTCTATCGAGAATTGATTTGATCAGTTGCCTAATTACTTTATTTCAGTTGATAAAGTTATTTCTTATATTATGTATTTATTAGTTGTTCTTAAAAAAAATGAAAAAATCAAAGTATATTCAGTAGTAGTAATATAAAAAGTGAGTTTGAACATTTAAATTTCAATTATCAAAGAAAAAGCTCGTATATTTAGTGTCAAAGTTTCAATTGTCGTAATAATTTATTTTCTAGTTTATTGTTTGTAGATAGGTGATTTGTCAGGTCAATCTCGATTTTTAACCTTCTAATTTAGCCTTTATCCACACCTTTAACCCAAGCCCCATTACAACCTTGTTAAAGACCTTTTGATTTGTGTATCATCTCATATTACAGTGGTGGAGATTTGATTTTCAGGCAAGCCTATGGGATTAACTTTTCAGGTTCGACTTATGAGTGCTTTTTCTTGAACCTTAAACACTTCAAGTGCTTTGAGTGAATCTTTAGTGAGGATGTCAATCCTTATCAGTTTTGAATTAAAGGTAATTATTTAGATTAGGGGAGACACCTATGTTTTCATGCTACAAAATATATGACTTATAATTATTTGAATCCTTAGGAGTCTTTGAGTTAAATTATCCATGTATAAATTATCTATGAATTATGATGAGACATTGTTAATGAGAATTATGAATTATGGAAAGTTCAGTTTAATTGTAAGTTGAGAATTTTGCTTGAGGACAAACAAAAGCTTAAGTGTGGGGGTATTTGATAAATCGTAAAAGTAACTTATTTTGACCCCATATTTAGCATGCTTTTGGATGATTTAGCCCTTGATTTATGTAAAAAGGTGCTCTTAATCCTTTCTTTTCATGTTTTATACTCAGGAAAGCACCCGAGGATAAAAAGAACGAGAAACAGGCTTAAAATGGGCCAATTTGGGCCAAAGTGGAAATTGACACGGCCTGGACTTCAAGCCACACGGCCGTGTCTTGTCAATTTACTTCAACACGGCCTGGACTTCAATTTACACGGCCGTGCCTAAATCAACAGAATTGAAACATGGCCTGAAGTTGATTTACATGGGCGTGTGCCATGGCCATGGCCCTGTCGTGGAAAAGAAGAATTTCACTCGAAAAAAGGATACTTAGGGAGAAAGAAACACATTTCAAGAGCCTATATAAAGACCCTAAGTGTAACCTGAAAGAGGGTGATCAGTTAGGCAGTTAGCTAGGCCAAGAAGCCGAGCTAGAAGGCCAGATTTGTGGGAATCACTTCAAGATAGCCAGTTGATCTATATCAAAAGCCGAAATTCTACTTAAGACGGCTGATCTCTCCTTCAATTCCTTTAGGGGGTTTTAAGGATTTCTTATGTTTTGTTTTATCTTTTCTCTTGAGATGTTTTATTTTATCATTATGAACTAAACCCTTTAGATACCTGAAGGGAATGAAGCCTAAATGAATCTTGTTATTGTCTTCTGAATTATATGATAAATACTTGATTTGTTCTTAATTATGCGTGCTTAATTCTTGTGTTAATGTATTCAGGATATTAATTCAAGTCAAATGTTCATAGGTGGAGGAGCAAAAGTCCCTGTTTAAGAATAGATCTAGCATAGTTAAACGGAGTTGTTCACGCGCCTAGAGATAGGGTGACGAGATTTTGCCGGATTAGGGTGAAACCTAATATGGGAATCCATAGTTTGATTTACTGCTATTCTAGGGGGTTATTAAGTGAGAAAAAGATTTTCGTTAATTAACATAGGGTTAGACATTATTCGCCTCGAGACACGTTATTTTATGCAAATGCATGAATGCATTCAAGCTAATAGAATAGAGACACGTTAACAGACAGTCAGTCAGAACAGTTACGTAGCACACTCTTCAAACCAGATTCAAAATCATACATCACACAAAACCATCACAGATGTCAAGTCTTGAACACCCTCATTAAACTTAGTTAAGGGTCAGAGCACACACAAACACATATTCAGATCAAAATGCATACAAAACCATTATAAGTGTCTTAAGACCACACGTCCGTGTGGTATTGCCTAGGCCGTATAGGATATCAAAAGCTCGTGTGAAGAGGGCCATACGGCTGTGTGACTGAGGCACACACCCGTGTGGACTAGGGACATGGCCGTGGGGACAGGCCGTGTAACTCTCTATACATTTGCATTAAATTTGAGTACAGGGCTGATCGAATATTCAAGGAATATTTGTACATTCTCTTCTAGCTCAAAGCAGGAAGAATTGAGGTTTCATTCGTATTCTTATGGATAGGCTAATAAATAAAAGAAATAAAAGACAATACATCATTGAGATTCTTGATTTTTGAAGAGACTTTTTATTTATTTTATTTGGACGAGCCGAGACAATAGGATGAACAACAAGGGTTTTGTACCGTGAACTTTGTATCGCAGCACATCACTTAGATGAACTCTAGAGAGTCGCATAGAAGGGAATGAAGAAATGGAATATGAAAGAGAATACAAAGAAATAAATGAAAGGGGATCGACTTCTATTTGTCTTTGTAATGAGATGAGTCTTGGTTATTTCTATCCTTGAACTCCTCTAGACCCGACTTTTTGTTGGGCCTTTCAACCAACTATTTTAATCTTTTAATTAAATATGTATGAAGTATTAACATTCTTTTTGAATGTGAGAAGCCGCAGATGTGAACAAATAAAAAGAAGAGGAAAGATAAGCAAATTTTGTCTTTTCTTGCATTATAATAGATACATTATAATAGAATCTTTGCTCATTTTAAAAATACAAAATAAAATAAATAAAGAGAGGGTTTACTCTCGGATACCTAGCTAGATAAGTATGTATTATGTCGATCCATATCAATTAATTTGTAGAGTAGATACTCATACAAATTAATCATATGCCGAGAACGATTTGAGCGGTGACACGAGGATTTTCAGATCCTCTGCTCTACCAACCAGAGCTATCCCGACCAGTGGGCCTTCTACCTCCATTGATCAATAATTTGGTTTTGAGAAGTATTATGATCATCCAATAAGAAAGGTTTCAATTTTTTCAAATGAGCGATTTGAAGACCTATTGATTCTAACAACTGATTGCAAAGTTGATCATTCGGACCTTTCAATTCATAGATGTGGATCTCGGACCTATGAATGGGGATATTCCGAAACTCACAAAGAAAAAGGAAGTGAGTTAGACAAAAGAGAAGCAACTTGGACAAAAGAGAAGTAACTTGGACAAAAAAACGAAGTGACTTAGACAAATCTTTTTGTCGATAACCTCGAGACCAATCAATGAATATTGATTAATCGTAATCGATCGAACACTACGGACGAATTCATTAGACCAAATCATTGCATACAAATAAAAAATCAATATCGTTATTTGATTGAGCTAAGTTCATGCAATTTATTTTATTATTTATTAAATAATAAATTTATTTTGGTCAATCATTGAATTGAATGAAGAAATCGATCAAACCCGTGCACCACAAATAGGAACTAATAAAGAGGCTGCGATCCCATAGAAAGACATCACGATTCCTTGTGGAAAAAACTATTTCTTGAGGCGGAAATAAAGATACGTCGGACTTAAACCTAACTAAAATAACAAAACAAGGGTTCTTCCCCTTTTCACTGAGTTAAGGTTAAGTAAAGGAAGACAGGGAATGGGTTTGATTCGAGATTTTCTCCTATTCATGTATGATAGATACGTAAGGAGATTTTCATCCCAGTATGCTATTTTACGTATTCGATTACCTAACAAGTTATTGGGTGTTCTTTTAATGGTTTCGATTACCATGGGATTATTACATGATCTGCTTTTGGAAAATGTTAATAAATTCCAAAATCCATTTAAATAGATCGATGGCGACAACCGTTTTTTGATTGGTACTGCAGTAGCCCTTTGGTTGGGTATTGGAGCAACATTACCGATTGATAAATCCTAACTTTAGGTCTTTTTAAATTGAATCAATTAAAAAAAATATCATGACTTGATTCGATTTATTTCTTTATCTCCGTGAATTGTATGTCGAATTTCTTCAATTCCAATCATTGGGCATATTGTGTCGATTTTTTGAGTAATATACCGAAAAATTCAATTACAAATTAAGCGGTTGATAAGAATTTAGGATTCCTTTTATTGAAAATAAAATATATTAATATATTATTTTGAGGAACATATCGAGAGAGAATTGGATTTGGTTAGACAATGTATGGTTGGTAAGCGGCACAAATTGCAGGAAGAACCAAAGTTCTAGATTAGGTATAGGATGACTTAGTATTTCTTCATTCGGTCCCATCCAATCAAAATGGCTTCTTTTTTATTGGATGGGTTGCTTTGATCTTGATAAATTGTGAAATAAAAAGGTACATTTTATCAATTATTTGATAATTCTTAACCACGGTCTTACTATTTTTGTTACTCTTGATGCTGGTATCGACCCAGGACTCAACATCGACCTTATTTCTAAGACAAAAATTAAGAATTCTCCAATTAAAAAACTTTCTGTGCGAAAATTCCCCATAGCATCTAGGATATCGCCGTGAGGGTCTCACACGTCCGTATGCCCACCAGACACGGCCGTGTGTCTATAACACACGCCCCTGTGGAATCCCTAATTCCCAAATTAGCCACACGATCATGTAGCACCAAACCACTCAAACCTTAATCCCCCAATATCACACGGTCGTGTGCCCGGGGGATACGACGGTGTGAGAAACGATAAAATCCCCATGTCTGCCACATGGCCGTGTGGCACCAAAATTGGCCCAAAAATCGTAATTCCCAAAAGCACACGGCCGTGTGAACTAGCATTCGCCCATGTAGAAAACCTAGTGGCTACGAAACCACCTCAAAATAGGACAAAATTGCCATTCCAGCCATCCAAACCAATCCTTAACCTTTACAATAACGAGAATATAGAAAAATATGCCATATACCCCGTATTATTCAAACTCTAACACCCAAAATCGATGAATTGAAACACACTTAAGAGTTACTGAAACGAATAATCGCAAAGTAAAATAGAAAATTTTTGTATCCCACACCTGATTCGATGACGGAGGAGCGAAAATCTTCGAAGTATCTGCAGTGAAACCGTTTCCCAAAAGAACAAAAGAAAAATCAAAGAAAATGCAAAAAGGAAAAGAAACAGAGAGAAGATTGTCCAGAAAACCAAAATAGAAAGAATAAAAATAATAAAAATAAATAAATAAAAACTAATTATTATTACTAACTAAAAAAAACATAATAATAAGGTTCCCCTAAAATACGCACCGAACGAATCGAACCCAGAACCTTGAGATTAACTTCGCACAACCAAACCACCAGACTAGCAGGCCTATTCTTGTCATTCACACGCAAGACTAACCACAAAAGCACACCTTTCCCTCAGACCCTAACCACTAACACAGAACTTTTAGCCCCCAAAATTTGAGGTGTTACAGTATGTATGCTTTCATTTATGTTTGGTTAAAGGTACGTATACCTATCTTGTGAAAATGAAATGTTTGCGTAAGAGAGATAGAAATTGTTGTCAATAGTTTGTTTGGTATGTCTGTGAAAGACATAAAGGCATTTCTTTGTGTTAAACCATTACCCCCTTACTTCTAAAAAATAACCATATGGTCTAAAAGGAAAGAGGAAATGAATTCAGGGTGATGCCTTTAACGAAATGAGCATTGAACTGGAAAATCACGATACATGAAAATGGTAGTGTAGCCTCTAGCAGAGCAAGTTCTATTGCAAACCAGATTGGCAAGGCATGATAAAGGAAAAAGAAATGAGTGAATGATACGACTCTGAATGTTGAATAGGGGCTTTAGGTAAGGCGAAGAAGGTTTTCTGTATGACTGCATGGGCGTAGTGTACATGATAAACAGTAATATATACATATTTTAATCCCACATTTGGCATACTTTTGGATGATTTATCCCTTGAATTGTGGAATTCAATACTCCTAATCCTTAAATTTCATGTTTTATACTTAGGTGAGCATAGGAGGATGAAAAGAACGAGAAACGGGCCAAAAATGGAGAAATTGGAGCAAAGTGAGAAATCAACACGGCCTAGAGTTTACCACACGGCCGTGCCACTTTAGCAGACTCGAACACGTCCTGGGCTCGATTCACACAGGCGTGTCCCTGTCACAGCAAAGAGGAGTTTTATTTGGAATAAGCTCCTTGTGGGCCAATAGATGTGTTCCAAAGCCTATGTAAACACCCTAGGAGGCAACTTAAAAGGGGAGTTCGACAGGACATCGAATAGACTCCAAGTAGAAAGGAGAAAATACTCCAAGACTGCCATTAGGAATAGCTTAGGAGAATGATCTCCATCAAGACTGAGGATCTCGCATCAAGTTCTTTAGAAGTTTTTGGGTTTTCTTATGTTTTGTTGTTTTTCCTCTTTTATGATGTTTTCCTCTTCTAGTATGAACTAAATCCCTTAGATACCTAAGGAGATGAAACCTATGATAGATTTTATTATTATTTGATTTATGAGATAAATACTTGTGCTTATTATTAATTGTGAGTTTTATTCTTGTTTTGATAATTCAGGTTATTGATTCAAGTCAAATATGCTTATTCAGTGGAGCAAAAGTCCCTATTTAAGAGTAGATCAACACAATTAAACGGAGTTGATTGCAACCCTAGAAATAGGGCGACAAAAAACTACCGAATTAGGGTCAAACCTAATATGGAAATCTATAGATCAAATTAATGCGACAATAGGGGTTTTAATTAGAAAGAGATTTCAATTAATCAACTTAGAGTCAGCTGTTAGTAGCCTCGAAAGAGGTATTAATATAATTCAGGGATTTCTACGGGTTAAATCAAGTGAATAAATCACATGAATCAAAAGTAATAAGTGAAGTCTAGGTGGATTCTTCCTTAGGTATTGTCCATCTCATATAAGTTGTCCAAAGTATTTTCCCAGTTTACTCCCTGTCAAGTTCATAAGTTAGTTAAATTTCTTAGTTAAATTTTAGATTAAAAGCAAATCCCCTTTAATTATTAGGCTAGATAATAAAAAGATAGTTATTACTAAGTACTCTTGGCCCTTAAGGATACGATATTCCGGACTCACCACAGCTATACTACTATTCGATAGGTGCACTTGCCTTTGTCAAAATAATAGTTGTTTCGAGCTTCCATCAAGTTTTTGGCGCCGTTGCTGGGGACTAAGATATTAGGAAAACTAAATTTTTATTACTTTAGCCATTTTATTTATTTGCAATTTATATTTATTTTAATTTTAACTTTACTAATTCCTTTTATTCATTTCTGGCAGGTACCTCTAGTTTTTGACTAGAAGGAACCCGATAGGACCCTTGATTTTTGACAGTGATATCGAAGGTACCATTCGCAGAAATCGTAGGAAAATAAGGCGAAGCCTATAGTACATAGAAGAAGAGCAAGAAAATGATCCCGATACTACCGAAGAGATGGCTGATAATAATCCACTACCTCCTGTGGTGGCAGCAAACCCAGTAATCAAAATCCTACTCCTCGTACTATGTATGATTATGCTAAACCTAATTTAACAGGAACCGGGTCTAGTTTTGTTAGACCTACTATTGCTGCAAATAATTTTGAACTGAAACATAACACTATACAGATGATACAGCAGTTTGTTCAGTTTGATGATTTGCAGGATGATGACCCTAACAATCACTTGGCAAATTTTCTGGAATTCTGCGACACTTTCAAAATAAATGGCATTCCTGATGATGCCATTCATCTTCGGTTGTTTCCCTTTTTGTTAAGGAACAAAGGTAAACAGTGGTTGAACTCGTTACCACGAGGATCAATCACTACATGGGAACAAATGACAGAAAAATTTTTGCTAAAATATTTTTTGCCGACTAAAACGACTAAGTTGAGGAATGATATTTCTTCTTTTGTGTAGATGGATATAGAGACACTTTACGATACATGGGAGAGATACAAGGATCTATTGAGAAGGTGCCCTCACCATGGGTTACCCTTGTGGCTACAAGTTCAAACCTTTTATAACGGTGTGAACCCCTTAACTAGGCAGTTGATTGATTCAGCCACCGGTGGAACCCTAAATAACAAAACCCTTGAAGCGTCTTATGAGTTTATAAAAGAGATGGCACTGGATAACTATCAGTGGCAAGTTACAAGGACAAGGCTAAGAAAAGCCACCAGCGTTTTCAACCTCGATGCAGTGACCATGCTATCAAATCAAGTAGAACTGTCAAATAAAAAGATTGATGGTTTATGTGGTTCTTCGCGAGTACATCCAGTGATGCAGTGCGATACATACAGAGGAGGGATGAACAATACAGAATACCCACCCTACAACCCTGGCATAGAAAGCAAATAGATGAACTATATGGGTAATAATTTTAGACCTCAAAATAACCCTTATAGTAATACTTAGAATCCAAGTTGGAGGAACCATCCTAACTTTTCATGGGGTGGCCAAGGAAATCAGATACAACAACCCCTCCTAGGCTTTCAACAGCAACCCTACCCACAAGAGAAGAAGCCAAACCTTGAAGAGATGCTAACAAAATTTATCGCGGTGTCAGAAACCAATTTCCAAAACACCGAAACAACACTCAAAAATCAAGAAGCATCGATTCAAGGGATCAAGAACCAATTAGGACAACTTGCTAAGCTGATCTCTGAATGACCACAAGGTAGCTTGCCAAGTAACACTGAAACTAACCCAAAGGAGCAACTTCAATCAATAACTACTCACGATAGTGAAAGGTTAGATGGACCAAAGGTGAGGCAAGAGAATGTGGTAGAGAAAGGTAAGGTTGATGTAAGCCATGATAAACCAAAAACGGTAATTACAGAGTACCAACCTCGTGTGCCATACCCCAATGCGATGAAGAAAGACCGCACAGATGAACAATTCGGTAAATTTCTTAAACTATTGAAAAAATTACATATTAACTTAGCATTTCTTGAAGCTCTTTTGTAAATGCCCAATTCAAGGAAATTTTTAAAAGAGCTTTTAACAAACAAACGGAAGTTAGACGAGGCGTTGCATGTGGATCTAAATGCAGTGTGCTCAGCAATTTTGCAAAATAAACTACCACAAAAATTAAAAGATCCAGGGAGTTTTACAATTTCGTGCTTAATTGGTAGTTTATCTGTTGGTAATGCTTTAGCTGCTTTAGCTGATTTAGGGGCAAACATAAATGTTATGCCTTATGTTTAAACAGCTAGGTCTAGGAAAACCCAAACAAACTATGATGAGCATTCAATTAGCAGATAAAACTATTAGAATTCTTAGGGGTATAATTGAAGACGTACTAGTGAAAATTGACAAATTCATATTCCCAATAGACTTTGTTGTTTTAGACATGGATGAGGACAATAATATTCCTTTAATTTTAGGAAGACCCTTTTTAGCAACTGCTAGAGCGAAAATTGATGTTGATATAGGTGAACTCACACTTTGTGCAGGTGAAAAACGATCACTCTTCAAGCTCTTGACTCAGCTAGGACATCAAGTAATAAAGGTGGGAACATAAATTCTATTAATGGCCATTCGGTTAAACCTTCTTTTCAGGAAGCACCACAGAACTACACAACTAAACTAGATCCTAGACCTCATGCCAACAAGGAAAATAAATCATGAGGAACGGAGGCTTCAGATCGATGAACTAGACGAGTGGAAGATGCATTTAAAAAAAACTAGGAACACACAAAGCAAAACTGAGGCAACACCATAAGTCAAACCAATTTAAGATCGGAGATCAGGTATTGTTGAATAAAATAGACCCTTGGATCACCACTTCAGACTTTGTTACAAACGAAGAAATCTCTTTTGAGGTACTGAATATCTACCCATATGGAACAGTCGAGGTAACTAATCCTAAATTCAACACTTTTAAGGTAAACACTACTCGACTCGAACTATTTAAGAATCATAGGACTGATAGCAAGAGAAAGGATTTTCAACTCCTCAAACCACCATGATTATGCGAATGAAGGGTAAGTCTAGATTAAGACTTTAAATGAGCGTTTCTCGGGAGGCAACCCAAGCACTAACTTCACTAATGTCATTATTTTCGAATTTTATCATCTAACTAAAAACTAACCATGATAATAAAACATAGATTTCCCTACCACACGGGCTTGGCCATGGCAATGTAGACACCACGATTAGACACATCGGCGTGGCAGAGATCGTGCGGTCCATGGACGAAACTTTCCCAAAAACACAAGCTACGATAAAATGCCACGGCCGTACGATGCAACCGTGTCAAAACTGCCTAAAGAACACAGGCTGAGATAAAACGACATGGCCGTGCGAGGCGACCGTGGTCAATACTGTGAAAGTCACATGAGCGTGTGACACGCCCCGTGCCTTTAGCCCTTGTAAGACCACCACACCCGTGCACCACCACCACATCTGTGCCAGCCGCTTCATTAACTCGACAAGACAAGGACCTTTGAGTCCATTTATTTTTTCTTTTTCTTTTATTATTATTTTTTATTTATTTCCATTTACCTTACCTGTCCTTACTTTATATTATTATATTTTGTTTTCTTTGATTTAGGTTTAAAAGGCTGCTAGGGAATCACCACACCACGACCCTAGTATCCACCTCCACCGGAATAGCCTCCTCCAACTTATCTTACACCTTCGAATCAAGTTTCCAAACTTCCAACTCAAGGAATCCATCCAAAATTTAGGAAGTTTCACTTCTCTCCCTCTCTTATGATTTCTAACTATATTGTTATCATACATTTTTGTACATTGAGGGCAATGTACATGTTAAGTGTGGGGGGTGAATTTTATTTAGAAAAGTTCCTAACTTTTTACATTATTCTCTATTCCCTGAATTTTGTCTTTTCTTTCTCATATCACTATTAGAACAAATTCTGATTGATTTATGATTTTTATTGATATGTCTTGAATTAAAACATAGGTAATTGTGCATTGGTTGTTTAAACTTGAAGGCTTTAGAGAATCAAGCACGATAAGTTAATTTTTGAAAAATTAAAAAATTTGCTAGGTTTTTTCCCCAAGTTTAGGTATTATCTTGAAGTTTAAAGTTCTCAAGGGTTGACATCAAAAGCCAATAATTCCTGTGAGATTTTGAGCCTTTAGAGCATACATTCTTTCGTGCTCACTTTTATTGTTGATTTCAGTGAGTCAACATGGATTTGTTATTCTAGAACTTGCTTCGATTATGCATGTCGAGACCACACCTTTGATTTGATATACTGAGATGATAAAGGCATCTAGGATTTAACCCACTCACTCCATAAAATTCCTACCTTCATAATTAACCTCTAGTGAACCCCTTTGATCCTAATAAATGATTTCTTTACTCCTTTGATCCTAATAAACGATTTCTTGACTTACCCTTTAATATTAACCTAAAATCAAATTTCTACTTCCCCTAATCTCTTGATGTCCCTTATGTCGAGATTTGATTTGATCAATTGCCTAACTATTTTCTCTATTTCAAGTTAAATTCATCCTATTCATGTATGTTCTGATTCAAAAGAAAAAGAAGAAGAAGAAGAAGAAGAAGAAGAAGAAGAAGAAGTAGTTTGAAAGTATATTTTTCATTAGTTCTATGTTTTTATGAGCTTAAATAGTAAATTTCACATCTTTAAAAGAAGCTCGTGTTATTATTATAATTATTTAGTTTTAGTCTATTTTTCTAGTTAGGTAATTTATCAATTCGATCTCGATTCTAACCTTCTCTTTCATCCTGTAACCCCACCCCCTAACCAAGCTACGTTACAACCCTTCTTAAAGACCTTTTGATCGATGTATCATCTTAATTTACAATGGTGGAGACTTGATTTTCATGCAAGCCTATGGGATTAACTTTTCATGTTGACTATTGAGTGCTTAATTTGTTGCCCCTTAAACACTTCGAGTGATTTGAGTGAACCCTTAGTGATGATGTTAACTCTATAATTTTTTGAATCAAAGGTAATTACTTAGATAAGGGGGGATACCTATGTTTTCCATGAATAAAATGCTCAACTTGGATTGTTTGAAACTTTGATGTTCTTTTAGTTGAATTCTCAATGTATGATTACCTATGGATTATTTCGAAACATTATTAATATGAGTTATAAGTTGAGAAGAATGAATTTTAATTATGAGTGAGGATTTTTCTTGAGGACAAGCAAATGCTTAAGTGTGGGGGTATTTGATAAACCGTAATATATACATATTTTAATCCCACATTTGGCATACTTTTGGATGATTTATCCCTTGAATTGTGAAATTCGATGCTCCTAATCCTTTAATTTCATGTTTTATACTTAGGTGAGCATAGAAGGATGAAAAGAACGAGAAGCGGGCCAAAAACGGAGAAATTGGGCCAAAGTGAGAAATCAACACGGCCTGGAGTTTGCCACACGGCCGTGCCACTTTAGTAGACTCGAACACGCCTGGGCTTGATTCACACGGGCGTGTCAGACGGGCATGTCCCTACCGCAGCAAAGAGGAGTTTTATTCAAAATAAGCTACTTATGGGCCAATAGAGGTGTTCCAAAGCCTATATAAACACCCTAGGAGGCAACTTAAAAGGGGAGTTCGACAAGATGTCGAATAGACGCCGAGTAAAAAGGAGAAAATACTCCAAGACAGTCGTTAGGAATAGCTTAGGAGAAGGATCTCCATCAAGACTGAGGATCTCCCATCAAGTTCTTTAGAAGTTTTTGGGTTTTCTTAGGTTTTGTTGTTTTTCCTCTTTTATGATGTTTTCTTCTTCTAGAATGAACTAAATCCCTTAGATACCTAAGGAGAAGAAATCTATGACATATTTTATTATTCTTTGATTTATGAGATAAATACTTGTGCTTATTCTTAATTGTGAGTTTTATTCTTGTTTTGATAATTCAGGCTATTGATTCAAGTCGAATGTGCTTATTCAGTGGAGCAAAAGTCCCTATTTAAGAGTAGATCAACACAATTAAGCAGAGCAGATTGCAACCCTAGAAATAGGGCGACGAAAATATACAAGATTAGGGTCAAACCTAATATGGGAATCCATAGATCAATGCGACAATAGGGGTTTTAATTAGAAAGAGATTTCAATTAATCAACCTAGAGTCAGTTGTTAGTAGCCTCGAAAAAGGTATTAATATAATTCAGGGATTTCTACGGATTAAGTCAAGTGAATAAATCACATGAACCAAAAATAATAAGTGAAGTCTAGGTGGATTCTTCCTTAGGTGTCGTCCATCTCATATAAGTTGTCCAAAGTATTTTCCCAGTTTACTCCCTGTCAAGTTCATAAGTTAGTTAAATTACTTAGTTAAATTTTAGATTAAAAGCAAATCCCCTTTAATTATTAGGCTAGATAATAAAAAGATAGTTATTACTAAGTACTCTTGGTCCTTGAGGATATGATATTCCGGACTCACCACAGCTATACTACTGTTTGATAGGTGCACTTGCCATTTTCGAAATAATAGTTGTTTCGAGCTTCCATCAGTACACACCAAGTGAATAGTGTCCTGAGTATTGGTCTATATGTGTTTGGTGTTCACCAACTGGCGAATTGTGTGACTGTTATGGGATGGAAAGGCTTACTTGAATTGTATGTAATTATTGAATTGTTTACCTTTAGGACTCACTAAGTTCTTCGAACTTACTTTACCTTCCCTTTTTAGGCTTACTAACAAAGTAAAGGAACCTCCAAAGACTACGCTAAAGGATAATCATCATCGTGAGATTTCTAAGTATTTTGTATTATGTATGACATGGGGTGTTGTCATGATGATGTCTTTTTTTAATAATGAAATTTGTATATTTGAGCTTATGCTTTTGAAACCGTAGATCTGATGAAAATTCAATAAAATAATTATGTTTTATAATAAGCCCAAAATTATTCAACTTCGATTGATCAATGTTTCGCGCCTCTTGTATATAGATATATATATGTACATGCGAAATGGTGTAATTTAAATTGTGGTTTGTGCCCAACATGGTTTTGAAGAGATAGTGATTTTAAAGTAGTGATGTGCCATTTCTGGATCCTCCTTAAGGATCGGGTTTAGGGTGTCATAAGGGTTGTCGCCCCTTCATATTCCATGAAGAGATTTTGGGCCTCTCTCACAACGGGGTCCAATTACGTGTACTTCTTGGACTTTTCAACCCAATACTTTGTAATTTGATCCAACCTGATTCTGTTATTCTATTTCTCAAAATAAACTTCAATATTTATAATAAAAATAATTTTCTCATCCTAATTTTACCTCCAGCAAAATTATGACAATTTAACCCTTGATAAAATTTCTGAGAAAATATATTTAATATTTCATCATTCAATTTGTTCACTATGACCCTATGGTTTATTTTCATTTTCAGGCTTTAAAATAGCTCAAAAACATAAACTCAATCTTTCAATCATTTTTGAGAAATCCTTATTCATTTCTAAATGAAATCATTTCTCATTTCCAGTTTGAGAAAACCACATTCATTTCCAAATGATTCCATTTTCTCCATTTTCATCTTAGAGAAAACCATAACCATTTCCTGAATGTTTTTCATTTCTATTCATTCTGTTCATTTTGATTCAACACTATTCATTTTTGTTTCAATAAGCTAGAGGTGGGACCGATTGAACATATGCAATTGAGGCTCAAATTATGTCCAATTAAGTTTCAACTTTTTGCCTATTAATTATAAACTCATTTAGTCATAAAGTTATTCCACTATAGTATCATGACTGAGCTCTCCTCAACGGTATACCATTACGAAAAAATGTTGATTAGTGCTTGTCCAATGAACTTGTCATAAGTGTGTTACCCTCATAGGATATCATTAATCTCTTTGGGATAATATCCATTCTCCCAATATGATCCTATTTTATCTTATGGTAACCATTACATCTTCCTTCATGAAAAGTCAATTACTATGAAATAGTAATCAAATCAATCATCACAAAGATGAACAACCCACGACCACTTTTATTTTTCATCGACCATGTAATGCTAATGAGAGGATCTCATTTAACTATGTCTTGGGCTATGAATTCCACTATTGTGAATGGCGCTACATACTATAGAAATCGTACACCTAACACACCAGCTTTCAGTTCCTTGTCTATTTGAACTTAGGCTTTTACTTACATCAAACTGTATGAGTCACACATACATAGTCTATCATCCACTTAGGATTCAAGTATGCCATACTATGAATGTCACACGTGAATAAATCCATAAACAGATTCAAGATCTATTCTTCTTGGGTTCTGTCCAACGTACTGTCAGTCCAATTAGTCACATCTATGTCCCTATCTTCTGGGAGTCATCCATTCTGATATCCAAGACAAAGCATCTCTATAATTGAACTTGATAGACGGTATATTAGTCTTTCAACTAGTTTGCTCATTTTCAATTAGACTAAGGACATGTTTAGGTTCATCTACTAATACAATTTGTCTTTCCGTATTACGATCCAACCACGTAATACCGCTTAGTATTAGTTTAAACTTTAAACAACCAATGAGCAAAATTTTCTTCCATTTTTCTTTGAGGGCAAAAACCATATAAGGACATTATACAAAGTATTTATGTAATCCATGAATAATTTTGTTAACCAATCTGTTAGAAAAAGAATTACAAGTGTACATTGACGAAAATAATACACTCAAGGCACTAGATCCAACACTCCCAACCAACTATAAAACAATGTAGGGGAATTGCAGGCATAAAATGAGTTCCTCAAACCTCTTCATCCCTACATTTTCTAATATTAGCTATCGGTGAATAGGTCATTTCGTCAAATACTTGTTGTGTATTTTCTAGCCAGTATTCAGCCTTGGCCGGATCATCTTATGTCTTTCCTCAAAACTCTTTAACCCCACATTTGTAATCTTATCTATAGGAGGCCAACTTACATTCTTTGTATTCTAAAGACAAAAGGGTGCCACAGGAGGTAGAATAAGGGGCGGAGGTTGCGGAGCCGTAGGATTAGCCGCATAAATTCAAAAAACCACTTATTCATCATACTAAAAAAGACATTTCTTGCCTCATTTTTGGGAATTTGCAAAAGGTGGATACTATGAATCACTCCATGATCGGAAGCTAGAATATTACTATCTACTTTATCAGTGACGACACAGTTTGATTCAACCAACATCTTTATATCTATAAGAAAACAAAGTCAAATCAGATCAAAAGACATCACATTATCATAGGTTGTCGTGGGATAAACTGTAAAAGTAACATATTTTAATCCCACATTTAGCATACTTTTGGATGATTTATTCCCTGAATTGTGTAAAAAGGTGCTCTTAATCCTTTCTTTTCATGTTTTATACTCAGGAAAGCACCTAGGGATGAAAAGAACGAGAAACAGGCCTAAAACAAACCAAATTGGGTCAAAGAAGAAATCAACACGGCCTAGGCCCAAGACCACATGGCCGTGCCTCCCTAATTTACTCTAACACAACCTGGACCCCGAAACACACGGGCGTGTTTCTTCAGCAGACTCGACCACAGCCTGAAATTGATTCATACGGGCGTGTGCCATGGCCGTTTCCCTACCGTGGCCAAGAGGAGTTTTACTTAGATTTGGATACTTGAAGGCAAAGAAACACATTCTAAATCCTATTCAAACACCCTAGTAGGAATTCCACTCAGATTAGGATACTTAGGGGCCAAATAAAGCATTCCAAGAGCCTATATAAACACCCTAAGTATAACCTAAAAAGGGGAGTTTGACAGAAACCTTCTGCCAGGGCTTTTCACGGTCAGCTAGGCCAAGGAGCTGAGCCAGAAAGGCCAGATTTGTGGAAATCACTCGAAGGTAGCAAGTTGATTCATCTCAAGAAGCTGGAATTCTACTCAAGATGGCAGATCTCTCCTTTAATTCCTTTAGGGAGTTTTAGGGATTTCTTCTGTTTTATTTTATGTTTTCTTCTGAGATGTTTTCTTTTATTATTATGAACTAAGCCCTTCAGATACCTGAATGGGATGAAACCTAAGACGGATCTTATTATTGTTTTCTGAACTATATGATAAATACTTGATTTGTTCTTAATTATGTGTGCTTAATTCTTGTGTTAATATTTCTGGGATATTAATTCAAGTTGAATGTTCTTAGGTGGTGGAGCAAAAGTCCCTGTCTAAGAGTAGATCTAGCATAATTAAGAGGAGTTGATCGCGTGCCTAGAGATAGGGTGACGAGATTTTGTCGGATTAGGGTGAAACCTAATATGAGAGTCCATAGATCGAGTTAATGTGATTCTAGGGGTTTTAGTTAGAAAGAGATTTCAATTAATCAACCTAGGGTTAGACATTATTCGCCTCGAGAGAGGGTTTAATATAAATTAGGGAATCCTATAAATCTAGTCAAGTGAATAAATCGTCTGGTTCAGTGTCAGATAACAAGTGAAGTCTAGGTGGATTCTTCCTAAGGGTATCATCTTAATCAACTGAGTTTTCCCAACCGTATTTCCCCAATTCATTCTTTTTGTCTTTGCGTCTTTAGATTAGTAGTTAGTTAAATTTAGATTAAACAAACAACTGCACTTATTTTAGGCTAGATAATAAAAAAGAAAGTTAGTATTAGTACTTTTAGTTCCTTTGGGTTCGACAATCCGGTCTTGCCTAAGCTATACTACTGTTCGATAGGTGCACTTACCTTAAGTCATTGTCAGAGTTAGTTTCTAGGTTCGATCATTCTCATTCATTATAAATTTAAAACTCGACAAAACAACGATCAAGTTTTTGGTGCCGTTGCCGGGGAACTAAAATATTAAGAAAGCTCTATTTTTATTACTTTAGCCACTCTTTTTATTTTTGCAATGTACTTTTACTTTTATTTTTAGTTTATTTACTTTGCTAAATTTTCTTTCTTTCTATTCCTAACAGATACCTCTAGTTTATGACTAGAAGGAACCCGAAAGGACCATTAGTATACGACAGTGATATTGAAGCTACCGCTCGCAGGAATGGCAGAGAAATTAGGCAAACCCTAAATTACACAGAAGAAGAGCGAGAAGGCAGATCCAATCCTACTAAAGGGATGGACGAGAATATTCCACCACCACAACATGTGGCAGAAAACAATACTCCACGTACTATGTATGATTATGCTAAACCTCATTTAACAGGAGTAGAATCGAGTATTGTTAGGCCTGCCATAGCTGTTAATAATTTTGAATTAAAGCGTAACACTATACAAATGATTCAACAATTTGTTCAATTTGATGGTTTGCAGGACGAAGACCCGAATACCCATATAGCTAATTTTTAGAGTTCTGTGATACCTTCAAAATAAATGGCGTTTCTGATGATGCCATATGTCTTTGGTTATTTCCCTTTTCATTAAGGAATAAAGCCAAGCAGTGGTTGAACTCGTTACCACGAGGGTCAATCACCACATGGGATCAAATTGCTGAAAATTTTTTATTAAAATATTTCCCACCGGCCAAAATAGCCAAATTACAGAATGATATCTCTTCTTTTGTGCAGATGGATTTAGAGACATTATACAACGCATGGGAGAGATACAATGATCTCTTGAGAAGGTGTCCGCACCATGGTCTACCCTTATGGCTCCAAGTCCAAACTTTCTATAACGGTGTAAACCCCTTAACGAGGCAACTAATTGATTCAGTAGCCGATAGAACCCTGAACAACAGAACTCCTGAAGCAACCTACGAGTTTATTGAAGAGATGTCACTGAATAACTATCAGTGGCAAGTTACAAGAACAAAACCAACAAAATCAGCCAGAGTTTTCAACCTCGACGCAGTAACCATGCTATCAACGTAGGTAGAGATGATGAATAAAAAGCTTGATAGTTTGTGTTTTTCGCAGGTACATCCAGTAATATAGTGCGACGCAAGTGGAACTGTGGCGAATCCTGAGTACCCACCCTACTAACCGGGCACAGAAAGCGAACAGATGAACTATATAGGTAATAATTTTAGATCTAATAATAATCGTTATAGTAATACTTATAATTCAGGTTGGAGTAACTAGGGGTGAGCGTTCGATCGAATCGAATCGAATCGAATGAAAAAATTTCGAGTTAATCGAGTTGACGAATCATATTTCATCATCCTAATTTGATTTGAAATTTTCTCGAATCGAGTCGAGTGAGATGGAATTCGAATCGAATCGAATCGAATCGAGTATATTTGTTCGAGTTAAATTTTAAAAAATAATTTTGGGTCCTTATAACCACTATCACCCATCGTAATAAAATTTGTCCACCTTAATCAAATTTTTATTAACTTTCATCACCTCATAATTTATTTATTAATCTTTTATATACTGGGTTAGCTTCTTTGCTTGCTTAGTTATTTCAATTATCTTGATTCTTGTCACTATGTATTTTGGAATTAAAATATATATTAAATGTAAAATGTGATTTTTAATAAAAGTTATTTTAAAGATAAAATATGAAATTGATACCAATATAAAATTTTAATACTTAATATTTTATGGCATAATTAATAATTCAATTTTAATATATATATTCAATATGACTAAACAATTCAATAATATAAATAATATAAAATGTGAAATTTAATTTAATAATATAAATAGTAGATATAAATAAAATTATTGCTATTTATGTTTAGTGATTTTTTGGATAATTTTGATTTTTATTTGAGGGTAAAAGGTGAGAAGTAAAAGTTTAGGGGAAAATAAAAGTTTTGGGGAATAAAAGTTTGAGGAAAGTAAATAGGGAGTAAAATTTTGGAAGGAAAATATAAAAAAAAATTGGGGAGGGGATGGGTTTGGGGTAGATGGGGAGTGAGATGGGAAGGGAGTAAAAGGTTTAGGGAAAAGTGGGAGGAGTAAAAATTTTGGGGGAATAAAAGTTTTGAGGGTTTTTTGGAATAAACTTTTGAGAAAAAGTAAATGGGAGAGTAAAATTTTGGTGGGAAATGGATTTTGGGTAGATTGGAGGGTTGGGATGGGAGGGGAATAAAAGTTTTGGGGGAAAAGTGGGAAGAAGTAAAAATTTTGAGGGAAAAGTAAAAAGGTTTGGGAGTTTAGGGTAAAAATATAAAATATTATATTTTAATATTCGAATTATTTGAATTATTCGAGTTATTCGAATTCGAAAACTTAACTCGATTCGAACTCGAAATTCGAAAAAAAATTCGAGTTGACTCGAATAACTCGATTAACTCGAATAATTCGATTTGTTTAACTCGAAATTCGAATTTTTTTTTCGATTTTTTCGAGTCGAATCGAGTTTTGCTCACCCCTAGGAGTAACCACCCAAATTTTTCATGGAGAGGTCAAGGAAATCAAGGAAATTAGAGACAGCAACCTCCTCAAAATTTTCAAAATCAGCCCTATCCACAGGAAAAGAAGCAGAACTTTGAAGAGATGCTGACAAAATTCATAGCAGCCACAGAAAACCATTTCCAAGACATTGAGACAACACTTAAAAACCAACAGACATCAATTGAAGGGATCAAGAACCAAGTTGGGGAAATTACTAAGTCAGTTGGACAACTTGCAAAGATAATTTCTGAACGACCGCAAGGGCGTCTACCAAGTAACACTGAGATTAACCCAAAGGAGCAAGTTCAAGCCATAACAACTTAAGATAGTATAAGGTTAGATGAATCCAATTCAATACAAGAAAATGAGGTAGAAGAAGGTAAAATTGAGGTAACACAAGAAAAGCCAAAATCGGTAATCAAAGTGTACCGACCTTGCATACCTTATTCCAAAGCGTTGAAGAGAGACGATACAGAGGAACAATTCGGTAAGTTTCTTAAACTCTTAAAGAAATTACATATTAACTTACCATTTCTCGAAGCTCTTTCGCAAATACCTGATTATAAAAAATTTTTAAAAGAGCTGTTGACAAACAAACGGAAGCTAGCGGAGGCATCGCATGTGGAGCTAAACGCAATGTGCTCAGGAATTCTACAAAATAAACTGCCACAGAAATTAAAAGATCCAGGGAGTTTTACAATTCCATGTTTAATCGGTAGTTTATCTATTGATAATGCTTTAGCTGATTTAGAGGCAAGCATCAATGTTATGCCTTATAAAATATTTAAACAACTAGGTCTAGAGAAACCCAGACAAGCTAGGATGAGCATTCAATTAAATGATAAAACTATCAGAATTCCTAGGGGTATAATATAAAATGTTCTAATCAAAATTGATAAATTCGTATTCCCAGTGGACTTTGTCGTTTTAGACATGGATGAGGACAATTTGATTCCTTCAATTTTAGGAAGACCCTTTCTAGCAACTGCCAGCACTAAAATTGATGTTGGTACAGGAGAACTCATTCTTCGTATAGATGACGAATCAATCAGTCTACAAGCTCTTGACTTGGCCAGAACATCGATTGATGAAGGTGAGAAAGTAAATTCAGTTGATAACAAATTTGTTCAACCTTCATCACAGGAAACACCACGAAGCCACAAACCTGAGCCGAATCATAAACCTCATGCCAATAAAGAAGAATTACATGAGGAACAAAGCCTTAAGGTCGACAAACTAGAAGAGTGGAAGACACACTTTAAAGAGAAACTAAAACCGCACAAAAAAGAACCGAAGGAACCCCCAGACGAGCTGATAGGAATAGCAAATCACTTCAAAATAAGGGATCAGGTATTGATGAATAAGGAAGACCCTTGAATCACCACTTCAGACATCAAAACAAATGAAGAAATCACCTTTAAAGTACTTAATGTCTTCCTATACAGGACAGTCGAGGTAAGCAATCCTAAATTCATTCAGCACTTTTGAGGTAAACACTACTCGACTTAAACTTTATATCAAAACTGAGTTGATCGCATGAGAAAGGATTTTCACCTCCTCAAACCACCATGATCATACAAATAACAGGTAATTCTAGCTCAAGACTTTAAACGAGAGCTTCTCGAGAGGCAACCCGAGCACTAGCCCCATTTTTATTTTTATTTTCCTTTTTAGCATTCAATAAACCAAAAGTGCAGATTTCTAGACCACATGGCCTTGCAAATGGCCGTGGCCACGGCCATGGCCGTGTGGACACCATAGGTAGGTAAAAGGGAGTGACTGTAGACGTGTGGCAACAGGACAAAATTTTCCCCAAAACATGGGCTGCATCTCTATTTAAACCCCCTTCTTACTTTTTCTTTTCCAATTATCATTCTTCTTTCATTTTCCATTATTTACTTTTACTTTTAATTTTATCTTTACTTTTATTTTCTTTGTTATTTTCTTCTTAGTCTTCATGCCATTTAGATTTAGCTTAGGATACAATAAAACCAAGCCGGCTACTTCGAGGATTGAAATTCAATCAGGTTCGAGGCATTCCCCCACATTCACCTCCACGTTCACCTCCAATCTTATCTGGTTTCTTTTCATTGACTTCATCCAAAATTCAGGAAGTTTCACTTCTCTTCCCATCTTATGATTTTATGATTATTTTGATATTATCTATCTTTGTACATTAAGGGCAATGTACATCTTAAGTGTGGAGGGTTAACTATAGCATTATTCTTAAATCCCTGAATTATATCTTGTTCTTAAGAAATTTTCTCATATTATTAATTAGGATGAAATTTCTGATGGTTTATGATTCTTATTGATATATTTTTGAGTAAGTCATAGTTAATTGTGCATTGATGATTTACATTTTAAGATACAAGAGAATCAAGCATGATAAGTCTATTTTTCAGAATTAAAAATTTTTCTAGGTTGTCTACTTGAATTTAAATATTACCTTGAAGTTTGAAATTCACAGGGATTGATATCAAATGCCCATAATTTTTGTGAGATTTTGAGCCTTATAGAGCATATATTCTTTTCCGTGCTCACTTTATTGATTATGAGTGTGTCAACATTGATTTGTTATTCTAGAACTTGCCTCGATTATACATGTCAAGACCACATTTTTGATTTGATATACTGAGATGATAAAGGCACCTAGGTTTTAACCCACTCGCTCCACTAAAAGCTTACCTTCATAATTAACCCCTAGTGAACCCCGTTGATCCTAACAACCCTTTTTATTGACTCACCCATTTTTGAGCACGGGTTTTTCTGGTCCAAGTGTATCTTGTCTTTACCACGAATTATTTTCCTTGGTTAACAATAATTGTATTTTTACCAATATCTGCAGGTTCTTTACTTTTCTCTCTTCCTCATAAAGGGAATAAGCTAATTAAGTGGTATACAATATGTATATGCATCTTCAAACTCCTTCTAACAACCTATGCATTTTGTTATCATTTTCGATTGGACAATCCATTAATACAGCTGGCGGAAGATTATAAATAGATAATTTTTTGATTTTTACTGGAGATTGGGAATAGATGGACTTTCTATAGGGCCCAAGGAATTAAATTTTTACAGGTAAATACTCAATACCCAAGTAGGCGTACAAAGTTGATCGTGATCAAGTGCTTTATGGGTCGTCTTAGGCCTTGCGATTCACCTTTATCCCAAGAATATATCGAGATTTTTTACATACAAAGGATTTACTTGTTACTAATATAGTCTAGCCTTTTCTCTTAAAACCCTTTGTATTTGTTATCACCATTCCTTTTGACTATCCTCATATTGAGATTTGATTTGATCAAGTTATTTGATTATTCCATTTTAGTATATGTATTTATTTTAGTATTTAATTTGTTCTTAAAAAAAAATCGAAGTATATTCATTATTAGTTCTGTAATTAAGTGAGCTTATATGTTTAATTTCAATATCTTGAAGAAGAAGCTTGTATTATTAGTATTTTCATGTGATGTAATTATTCATATTATTAGTTCAATTCTTTTTCTAAAGTTAGGTAACTTGTCAGGTCAATCTCGATTCTAACCCTCTAATTTAGCCTTTATCCACACCTTTAACCCAAGCCCTGTTACAACCCTTAAAAGACCTTTTAATTTGTGTATCATCTCATATTACAGTGGAGGAGATTTGATTTTCAGGCAAGCCTATGGGATTAACTTTTCAAGTTCGACTTATGAGTGCTTTTTCCTAAACCTTAAACACTTCGAGTGATTTGAATGAATCTTTTGTGAGGATGTCAATCCTTGTCAGTTTTGAATTAAAGGTAATCGTTTAGATAAGGGGAGACATTTACGTTTTCGTGATACAAGTGTATGAGTTATATTGTTTGAATCTCTAAGACTCTTTGAGTTAAATTATCCATGTATAAATTATCTATGAATTATGATGAGACATTGTTGATGAGAATTATGAAATTGTGGAAAGTTCTTTTTAATTGCAAGTTGAGAATTTTGCTTGAGGACAAGCAAAAGCTTAAGTGTGGGGGTATTTGATAAACTGTAAAAGTAACATATTTTAATCCCACATTTAGCATACTTTTGGATGATTTATTCCCTGAATTGTATAAAAAGGTGCTCTTAATCCTTTCTTTTCATTTTTTATACTCAGGAAAGCATCTAGGGATGAAAAGAATGAGAAACGGGCCTAAAACGAACCAAATTGGGCCAAAGAATAAATCGACACGGCCTCGGCCTAAGACCACACGACCGTGCCTCCCTAATTTACTCTAAAATGGCCTGGACCCCAGAACACACGGGCATGTCTCTTCAGCAGACTCGACCACGGCTTGAAATTAATTCACACGGGCGTGTGCCATGGCCGTTTCCCTACCACAACCAAGAGGAATTTTACTCGGATTTGGATACTTGAAGGCAAAGAAACACATTCCAAAGCCTATTCAAACACCCTAGTAGGAATTCCACTCAGATTAGGATACTTAGGGGCCAAATAAAGCATTTTAAGAGCCTATATAAACGCCCTAAATATAACCTGAAAATGGGAGTTCGGCAGAAACCTTCTGCCAGGGCTTTTGGCGGTCAGGTAGGCCAAGGAGCCGAGCCAGAAAGGCCAGATTTGTGGGAATCACTCGAAGGTAGCAAGTTGATTCATCTCAAGAAGCTGGAATTGTAACAACCCATACTCGAGTCTGATGCTAAGACTGGATACAAGACATTACCATGCTTGAACTCACTTAAAACATGTACTTACGGGCTATAAAATTTTGTTCCAAATTAAAAACTTCTCTTTCTTAGTCTAATAATGCATTTCATGGGCCTACGAGGCCTTAAACACATATCTAGAAACTTTCGGAACTCAAATGAAAACTTTTCCTTAAAACAGGGGTCACATGCCCATGTGACTTGGGACACGCTCGTGTACCCCTAACACATGCCCGTGTCGTCCACCCGTGGTCGACACTGACTAATTACACACGGCCTTGACACGCCCGTGGATGTAGACTGTGTGCTATATCTTGATATACTGACTTATTCACACAGTCTAGGGCACATGCCCATGTTCTAACCGTGTATCACACACGGCCTAAACACACGACCGTGGGATTTGCCCGTGGCCTATTCTGACTTAAAACACTAAAGTGCAGGGTACGCAAAGCCTAGACACACGCCCGTGTGCCTAACCGTGTGGGCACTTAGAGGCTATTAACCAAGCCAATTGCCACTTGAAATCAAGACCGAACTCATGCTCAATTCAATACATTTTTCATAAAAATTACTACATACTTCATTGATCTCCATAAACATACATACTTAGTTAATTTTGGCCAATCACTTTGCCATATACAAAAGAATAATAAACTTGATAATCTATACAATGACCCTTCTTTAAACATATTCTCAAAATGAAATGCTTCCTATACATGCCATACTTAGCAAAATAACTTGGCTATACTAAAATAGAGATTGATAGTGTGCTACGAGCTCCAACCCCAACGATCCATGAGTTAGCTTGGCGGGACTACATAGAAAGAAATAATTAAAGACGTAAGCATTTAGCTTAGTAAGTTTGCATGTAAAACACATATTAATAAACTTGCTTAATATAAACCATTTGACATAACAATGGTATCATAAATTTCAGCTATATAGTTTACTTACTCATACTGATTCTTACATGTCTCATGATACTTACTATTCTCATACTTGTAAGGTAAACATGGTACCTGTGTCACTTGATCACATTGATCAATATACTTTAACATAAAAATCATGATCTCTAATTCATCATTCATAACATAAATGATACTCAATTTCAACTTGGTAATAGCTTTGCTTACCTAGCTTTCTTTGTTAACTCATTTTAACTTTACTCATTTGCCCGATGAATTTCTGCGAATAACCGAGGATACTAAATCTCATCCCACATATCTTGATGCCAAATCCATATCCTGGATACGATTTTACATGGAATATCTCATCTTGGTTTCAAGGCCATGTCTTGACATTGACTTATATAAAGTCTTTCTTATTCTCACCAATGCCATGCCTTGGCTTGGACTTACATGAAATTTCTTTCTCTTGATAGCTTTTCAATGCCAAGCTTGCCTTGGACTTACATGATAGCTTGTTCAATGCCAAGCTTGCCTTGGACTTATTGTTCAATGCAAAGCTTGCCTTGGACTTACATGATAACTTGTTCAATGCCAAGCTTGCCTTGGACTTACATGATATCTATGCTTGATTGCTGATGCCATGCCTCGACTTGGTCTTATACAGACTTTCTTATCTCATGTGGTAGATCGAGTATCCTTGGAAATTCATATTCAATCGGCACTTGCTCATACTTAATATCATTGATTTCTTTGTTTAATATAACATTAAACATTCCATGAAAATAGTGTACATTATACTAAGCAATTCAATGATAAAAATCATAAAGCTTAGAAATCAAACAAACTTACCTCAATATACAAAATGTATATAGATATACAATTTAGTCCTCCACTTTGTTCTTGCCTCGGTTTCGATCCGGCTTCATTTTTCTTGATCTATTATCATAAGTAGATCATTTAATAATCACATTGACTAAATTGAACCTTAACACATATTTTGGCAAAATTACTATTTTACCCCTAAACTTTCTCATATTTGCACTTCTGCCCCAAAGGCTCGTAAAATAATTTTCATTAAACTTCTTTAAACTTCATGCTTAGCTAATTCATTTTCTTTACTATAACAATCATCAATTCTCACTATTTCTAGTATGTATGACCAATTTTCATAACTATTACAAATTAGTCCATACTATCATTTTTCATGAAATTCACTTAGAAAACAATGTTTATCTAACATCAAACTCCCATAAACTTCCATAAAACATCATTTAACATGCATGTCATTAATGAGTAAATTTTTGAACATGCATCCTAACTCATTTTATAGCTAAAAATAACTAATTCATAATATGAGAACTTCAAAAATAAGAAGAATATTAAAAACGGGGCTAAAATGAATTTACTAGCAAGCTTGAAAAAAATGAAGAACCCTAGCTATGGAGTCTTCAAATTTTCGGCAATGTGAGGAAGAAGATTAATAGATTTTTATCATCTTTTTCCCATTTTAATCATTTAAATTGATTAAATGACCAAAATGCCCTTCTCTTTAAAAATTTCTTTTTATTAACTCATGTCCAATTTTGTCCAAAATTTATAATTTGGGAAAATTACTACTTAAGGGCTTCTAATTGATATTCTAAAGCTATCTCATACAAAAAGCTTCTAGAAACTCAAAATTTGCAACTTTTGCAATTTAGTCCTTTTAGATCATTCAACCTCAATTTAACAAAATAATTTAACAAAATTGCTTCATGAAACTTTCACACTAGCATGAAAACATGGCATAAACCTTAAAAACTCATAAATTCACCTCGGATTCGTGGCCTCGCACCACTATTTTGACTAGGCCCTAAATCGGGCTATTACAGGAATTCTACTCAAGACGACGGATCTCTCCTTTAATTCCTTCAGGGAGTTTTAGGGATTTCTTATGTTTTGTTTTGTCTTTTCTTCTGAGGTGTTTTCTTTTATTATTATGAACTAAGCCCTTCAAATACCTGAAGGGGATGAAACCTAAGACGGATCTTGTTATTATTTTCTGAACTATATGATAAATACTTGATTTGTTCTTAATTATGTGTGCTTAATTCTTGTGTTAATATTTCGGGATATTGATTCAAGTTGAATGTGCTTAGGTGGTGGAGCAAAAGTCCCTGTCTAAGAGTAGATCTAGCATAATTAAGCGGAGTTGATCGCGCGCCTAGAGATAGGGTGACGAGATTTTACCGGATTAGGGTGAAACCTAATATGGGAGTCCATAGATCGAGTTAATGCGATTCTAGGGGTTTTAATTAGAAAGAGATTTCAATTAATCAACCTAGGGTTAGACGTTATTCGCCTTGAAAGAGGGTTTAATATAAATTAAGGAATCCTACGAATCAAGTTAAGTGAATAAATCGTCTGGTTCAGTGTCAGATAACAAGTGAAGTCTAGGTGGATTCTTCCTAAGGGTATCATCTTAATCAACTGAGTTTTCCCAACAATATTTCCCCAATTTATTCTTTTTGTCTTTGTGTCTTTAGCTTAGTAGTTAGTTAAATTTAGATTAAACAAACAACTTCACTTATTTTAGGCTAGATAATAAAAAGAAAGTTAGTATTAGTACTTTTAGTTCCTTTGGGTTCGACAATCCGGTCTTGCCTAAGCTATACTACTGTTCGATAGGTGCACTTGCCTTAAGTCATTGTCAAAGTTAGTTTCTAGGTTCGATCATTCTCATTCATTATAAATTTAAAACTCGACAAAACAACGATCATCGTGGCATGTATTTTTTAGATTCTATATACGCTACATTCATTCCTTGAATTGACTAAACAATAGTTCTGATACAACTAGTAACACCCCTTACCCAGTCCGATCGCCAAACCCGAGCTACGAAATGCTACTATAGTTACCTAAACAATAACACAATTCATATAAATTTATTTAATTAAACATTAATTCATTTCATAACTTTAAGTACAATATAATTTACAAACAAAATCGAGACTTAACCGAGCTTACGAAAGCTCTAAATTTGTCCTGAACATAAACAAGGATCAAACTATAAACCTTTCAAAGTATGACCATAGGTATCAATACCCAAGTCAGGTACCAATACCGTCTTTAGCTTTGATGTTTCAAAAATCAAGTTAAAATACACAAGTATCGATACCAAATTAAGTATCGATATCATTTTGGCATTCTGTCATTTTCAAATTTTTTGACACAAGTCAATTCATATCAATACATTTATAAAATATCAATCTTTGAAGATATGAATCGATATTGTATACTAGTATCGATACCAATTTGACATTATGTTGTTTAAAATACTATTAATTTGGTAAAGTACCGATACTTAAACTTATAGTGTTGATTCTTTTTACCATAAGGTCAAGTATAACACATTTTGGTCTCATTTCATGCTAAAAAAAACCTAAATTCACTTTTGAGCAGATTATTACCAGTACAAAATCAATTCAAAACATACCGAAGTACCACAATTCATCCATTCCTCAATCCATAATTCTAAAATGTCATATTTAGCATTCAAACATAACACTTATATGTTCATTCTATACCAAACAAACCATACCATTCATCTCCTCATATCATCATATTTTCATGCCATCACATACTCAAATCCCATTTAGATGCCATTCACAAATATCACTATAATATCAACACAATCACTACATATTTTAACATTCAACTTTTAAGATTTGAACATTTAACAAGGACTAGTTCAACAACCGTCCAAGTGATAACAACACCTATATACATACCACGTTATCAAGTACAAAGCATTTAAAAGACTACCAAATCGAAGGTTGGATAGTGTGAGCTCCAAGACGATTCGATTGAAACATTCCACAAAATGATCATTACAAAAATAGAAAACAAAGTATAGTAAGCATTACGAATGCTTAGTAAGTTCATAGGTGATAAAATGGTAAACTTACCTCAAATTACAATTAACATTACGAATTAGCTAACTATACCACTTTCTTGTTTACACATCTAACAACAATAAGGTGAGATCCTTAACTCCGAGTCTTATAACACTTCAATACATACAATACAATACAATTCAATTAAATTTAATGTTATTCTATCAGAATCATCAAACATATGCATCATTACATTATTCCAATCATAAATAGCCATTTAGAAACATAATACACATCATCATTCAGCTATATCATATTAACTTATTAGCCCAATGAACTAAAATGAACAGATACAGATACATAGGTATATACACCACACTAGGACACCAAAATGCAAAGCTCGTAAGAATCATATGTCATAATAAATACATCCCTCCACCACATCGGGGTCTCTGTAGAGACATAATTCGGTAATTCACAACAAATGTAGAATTCTAGCATAATCAGTGATTTCTCCGTACATCAGTATACTATGTATCATCTCTTTCACAAATCTCGTACAATGCACAAATAACACTACTGGCATGCCAATTGTATCTTATCCTTTCTTACATTCATAGAGGCACATTTAACACATCAGATCAATTCTTTGCAATTCAGTTCATTTCTCACATTTTTGTACCAACTTGTATGCATTTCAAAGTACATTCACATAATATAAATTTATAATTCAAACACATACATCACATTTACATAAATAACTATACCATATGAACTTACTTTGCAAAATGATAGTAAGCCAGTGTCGAAGACTAATCCGCAATTTTTCCTTTTCCTCGATTATCTACTAGTTGATTCAAATATTGATTTATACGATAATTCATTTCAATTTATCAGTTTCAATTACCTTATAATATCTTATTCTATGCATATGACATTTCAATTTTACATTTCAAAAATTCCCTAAAGTTTTACATTTTTATTCAATTTAGTCCCTAAAACTAAAATAATCGTATCTTTCACATTTAAGCCTCATTTTTTATTCCAATTTCAATGACCTTATATTACCCTCTACTATCCATATTTACCAAAATTTCATGCTAATTTTGAAATGTTTACAATTTAGTCCCTTTGTTCAAAATTATCAACTTTCTTTTTACAAATTATTCCTTTTTTATAACTAATCTCAAAATCTATCAATTTAATACTAAAGTTTTACAGATTCGGATCTTGGATGTTACTACACAAAAGCTTTTGAATTAAAAACTCACATTACCAATGCATAAGTACTCATAAACATACTTCTCATATCTTTTAATGGTTCTTAATATACAAATACATGTACAATAACTACATCAAATTTCAACAACAGAAATAACTTGATTAAAACAGGCTCTGAGTAGCATAATGAACTACACACTATACTCTTATGGTGTCTTTTGTATGCATAATACTGCAACTCAAACCACTACCTTGGCAAACTCTTGGCTTGGTCCCTCTGGTGCTTTCATTGCATAAGGAAACATACTTAAAAAATAAATACTAGTAAGTCCAAACAAACTTAGTGAGTTAAAGTATAGAATACCTTAGAGCCTTTTCTAGTCGAATTCCTCATCTTCAATATTCTAGATCACATATCTATCTTTAGTGAATACTTTCATAATGTTGGATATATACCTATATGCCAACTTTCATACTTATAGTGACAATTTCCACTTCACAACTTGGATAATCTCAGATCTTACCAGTCTATATAGATCTTACGCCTTCTTAAAATTGTAACACTATAATACTTCTCAGAAGAATATCTATAACATCTTGAGATAGGGCCTGGAAGTTTTGGTCTCGCCAATGAGGGTTCGTTAATATTTTGACAAACTGGGGTTTTCCAGTTAAATTGCGAACTGGGGGTTTGCCAAATGAAATAAAGGGTTTGCTAAGAGAATATTAGTAAGGAGTCTGCCATAATTTTGGTGAAGTAGTATATGCCAAAAGATGTGGTCAGAGGGTTCACCAGTTTTACTACAAGTTGAGTTCGCCAGTTCGTTTGGCGAGCTGGTGTTTGGCAGTTGAGTTGTGAAATGGGGGTTCGCTAGTTGGGTTGTGAACTAGTGTTCGCCAGTTGAGTTGTGAACTGGTGGTTCGCTAGTTGAGTTGCGAACTGGTGTTCGCCAGTCAAAAGTCGAGTTTGAGTCAAAATAGGCAGTAAAGATATGATGTATCTGAGAATAATTTTAGTGCAAGTAATCTTTTTCTAGATCGACGAGGGTTTTCTAAGTCAAGTAGGGTATCCTAAGTTCACTAAGTCACTTAGTGCCTATAAATACAACCCTTATTCCATGAAAAATTCTCTCATCGATATTTTCTTGTCAAGTCTCTATTCTAAACCAAGTTCCTAAGGTAAACCTCTAGCCTGTTAGGGTTGATTGTCCAGAAAGTTAGGTTCACTTGCATTTGTTGTCTATTTAAGAAATATGTGTGTTTATGTATGTTGCAAACCAGCCGGACCATCTACCAACAAGGATAAAAGCAAAGCAAACTTATTTAAATTCTCAAGTTTTTTTGGTGAGTGGTTAAGAATTGCCATAAATTTGCTAACTATTATGTTTTCAATATGAATGCTCAAGGTTCGTAACTTGTGTGTGAACTATTTTCTTTTTCAAGAACTTCGTTTTTAAAATAAAATTTTCCTATAAAACTCTGATTTTAAGTTTTGAAACTCTATTTTCAAGTTATGCTTTCATGATATGTTTTAAATATATGTTTTATGCATGCTCCTATGTCAGCCTATGTTTTCAAGCATGTTTTAGAAGTACAGTTTTACAAGCTATGTTTTGCGAGTTCTATATGCAACCTTGATGTAATAAGTTTCTTTGTAAGCTCCTTTGCAAACCCTTATGTTGGATATATTGGTATACCAAAGGATTGCGAGTACTCACCTATAAGTTCTGTGATTTTGGGCATTGAGGCCCAAGGACATGAGATAAGGGAATGTCGAGCTATGCCCATTCATTGGGACATGTTGGTGTACAAGAGAGTGTTCAGCTTATGCTACACTTATGGGACATGTTAAGGATTCTCTGAGTCATTCTGAGGTGTTATAAGGTGATCCGCATATCCAACAGTAAGATAAGAAAAGTGCGAGAATAAAATTTATGTTTGATGGGCTCGAAACTAACTATTATTTAGACAAAGGCAAGCGCACCTATCGAATAGTAGTATAGTTATCGTGAATCCAAAATATCGTATCCTCAAGGACTAAAATTACTAGTAATAACTATCTTTTTATTATCTAGCCTAATAATTAAGGGGATTTATTTTATCTAAAATTACCAAACTAATTTAACTAACTAAATGACGATGAATGTTATAGAGAGTGTAACACCCCAAACCCGGTCAACACACCACGACCGAATCTGGCATGTTACGGGGTGAAAATGTTTGGATAAACAAGTTCCTCGATTCATCTTTATTGGAAACTCTTTTATCGTTCTAAAAGTTTAGAAAACCCTAAACAAAGTGATGCTGGAAACTTTTTTGTATTGCTTTAAAATCCAGAGAACTCATGCTTGAAAATCTGTTTGTTGTTACTAGTTTGTTTGAAAATTCAGGTTCGAAATCATCTTTGTTAACTTTGTTACTACCTTGTGAATAATGCCACCTGATGGTAACATTGAAAAACCCAATATCGAGTATAGTTTTGAAAACATCGATTTAATCCCGGTTTTTTAAGTAATATCAAACTATTAATCACATGCATAAGATAGGTAAAATAAAATCCAGAAGTAAAACCCAAAATAATACTTAGCGGCCTTATTACAAAACCAAAACCAAATTGAAAGAAAGTAAATAAAACCAAAATAGTACTTTAAAGTCAAAACCCGAAACTAGCATGCATGGCCACCTTGAGTCCTCCCCGGCTCCATATCCGCAATCTACGCCTCATCTGCAGAATATAAGGGAAGGGGTGAGTCACCGAGACTCAGTGTATAAATCCCCAACCCGAAAGTACAAGCACTTACGCAAATCATCAGTATAACATGCAAGTCATGCAACCCCACAACCTAACCATCTAATCTCCTTTATCTACCCCGTGTGGTCAAAACCACTGGTGACCGTAGCCATAAATACATATATCGGTGTGGTCAAAACCACTGTTGACCGTAGTCACAAATCAAGTGATGGAGCCAACCCATCGCGTGGTCAAAACCACTGATGACAATCACGTAATTAATCATGTGGGCCAACCCATCGTGGTACCAAACCACCGGACGAGTCACAATATCCATATGTGGTCAAAACCACTGGTGGTCAAAACCACTGGGACTTAGTCAAAAATTATAATATCAAAGATGGGGCCAACCCGTCATGTGGTCAAAACCACTGGTGACAGTCCAAATAATTCTTCCCCCTCCTCTCACAATCCTACCATCATGTCCATAACAATCGTGGCATAACAACACATGATGATGAAAATAACACATGGCATAACATTGATCAATGACATGATAGCATATAACGAGATCCATAATCAGGGGGCTTACCCGGAATCCATACTCATGCCACAAGGCATAACTACCGATTTTAATGGCTATAACAGTAACACAATAAACATATCATACGAACGAAGTGTGTAAGCGTTACACACCTGACTATTCGTAGATCTAAGCAAAATCCCGAAACGTTAGCCTTCACTCTACCCTACAATCGGTCAACACTTAGTTAGTAACCAAAAGCCCATTCGGCTCCACCAGAAATTCCAAAGATATACTGCATGAAGGTAGCACCTTACCTTAATGCAGATTTGGTTTCCAACCAAATCTCGAAGCTATGTGATGAACCTACCTTGCAATCGGCCAAACACTAATACACACAAACGATTAGCCTTTGGATTTTGAATGAATAAGAAACAAATCTACACGCTAGAACCCTTACCTAGATTGGCCACCAATTCCCAAAGGTCCACTGTATTTGGCTACCCTCCTTCCTACAATCGGTTAAACACATCATTAGGAATCGAAAAGCCATTTAGCCATAGCATGAATCCCGAAACCAAAAGAGATTGTTACCACCTTAACTTGCTGGTAGTTTCAGCCACCAAGCACCGATGTTCGGCACCTCCAAGTGATGTTAGGGATTTTGGCTACCAATATAGAATAAGAATGAAGTTGAAAATCTCGATTAATAATGATTGAAGAAGTATCAAAAGAAAGACAAAAGAGATTCGGCATTAACCAAATCAGTCGAAGGAGAAAAAGAAAATCTACACTTACCAGGAGGTTCGGCTATAACCCAAAAAGGAAGAGATAGATTCGGGAAAGAGGAGAAAATGCAAGAGGAGAGAAACTGAGGAGCAGAGTATTCAGCTTTTTAAGAAGTGGAAATATGAAGAAGGAAGTGGATTAGGAATGAATGGATTCAGCAAAGAGGAAGTGAAAGTGATTTCGAAACAATGAGATTGGAAGAAAGAAAAGATGAAGTGAAAAGAGTTGCTTTCGGCTTTTTACTGAAACAACAAGAGTGGTTCGGCCAACAAGTAGCAAAGGCCGAATGAAAGAGGTCACTTAGAAGAGGTTTCAATTTTGACACTAAAAAAAAAAAAAAGAAAGACTCCCAAAGCTAACCGATTTAGCTTTTCCCCAAAGCACATTCGGCCACCCTCCAAAGAACCTAAAACCGATTGCACTCCTCCTCCCCACAGTCCAACTTTCGGCCAACACCTTCAAATGAGTTTGATAATATTCAAGCTCCTAAATTTCCTCACCTTCATCTATTTGACTCCTTCCATCCTTATCCACCAGAGTCCACCCTGAGCACACCACTTTTTCAGCTTGGCGTCAAAATAATAAGCAGAAAATGAGATTTCTGCTGCTCGAACCTGAACACTCCTTCCCTGCATGTGGCGTCACCATCCAAGCACCTTAGTGGCGCCTCCTTTGCCACTTTGCCACTAGGTTGTTTGAGTCACAACCCTCCAATAAATTCTTTTAACCCCTAACTCTCCTAGCTCTCTCTTCCTAAGCACTAAAACAAAATTTTTAGCCATGACCCAGGCCTAACCCGAGGTCATGCCTAGCCCCCAAACAAGCTAAACTAACACAGTAAGTATATCGTCACATGCAAGCACATGCAAAATACAGAGACCCCGCTTTAAAGATGTTACAGTTCCACCCCCTTAAAAATAATTTCAGCCTCAAAATTACCTGGTTAGAAGAGTTGAGGGTATTGTTACCGCATCACATCCTCTGATTCCCATGTGGCCTCCTCCGTACCATGGTTCCACCATAACACTTTCACCAAAGGAACTGACTTTCTACACAAGACCTTGACATCCCGATCCAAAATCTGTACCGGTTCCTCCTCGAAAGACAAGTCTGAGCTCACCTCAATCTCCGCAACTAGCATGACGTGTGACAGATCTGATCGATAGCGCCTAAGCATAGAAACATGAAAGATGTCGTAAATCTGACTTAACTCTGCCGATAGCTCGAGTTGATAAGCTATCGGTCCCACTCACTTCATTACCATATACGGATCGATAAACCTAGGGCTTAGCTTCCCTTTTCGCCCAAATCTCAACACTTTCTTCCATGGCGATACCTTCAGGAAGACCTTGTCACCCACTGCATACTCTATATCCCTGCGCTTAAGATCGGCGTAAGACTTCTGTCTGTTTGATGCTTCCTTAAGACGAGCCCGAATCACCTTAACCTTATCCTCAGTTTCTGCCACCAACTCCGGACCCAATATTTGCCATTCACCCAATTCTGTCCAACACGTCGGAGTACAAAATTTTCATCCGTACAGTGCCTCATATAGTGCCATCTGGATATTCGCTTGATAACTATTGTTATAAGCAAACTCCGCCAATGGTAGATACTCTTCCCAACTACCACTGAAATCCAGAATATAGTCCCTTAGCATGTCTTCTAAAATCTGAATTACACTCTCAGACTGTCCATCAGATTGCGGGTGAAAAGCTGTACTAAAATCCAATCGCGTACCTAACGACTAATGCAAGGCTTTTCAAAACCTCGACGTGAACCTGGGATCCCTATCCGAGATAATTGACACTGGCACTCCATGCAACCTTACTATCACAGCCACATTCAACTTGGCTAACTTCTGAAGTGAATAATCAACCCTCACCGGCATGAAATGAGCCGATTTAGTCAAACGGTCCACAATCACCCGATCGAGTCCTTCTTGTTTGGGCGTAAGGGTAGCCCAATCGACAAAGTCCATAGTGATCCTTTCCCACTTCCATCGAGGAATCTTCACAGTCAAGTAAACGTGACAGAATCGATATTCACTTTGACTGCGACACGTTAGACACTTACCCACAAACTCGGTCACTTCGCTTGCACTGCCACCGTAACTACTCTCGAAATCCGGTACATCTTGCTACCTCCAGGATGCATAGCGTATGGGCTGCTATGTGCATCCCAAGAATCCTTTGCCTCAACTCGATGTCCTTCGATACAAGCTCTCCCTTGAAAACACAACACTTCATCGTTGGTCAAGTCAGAACCTTCCAAACCACTACTCTGTACTTGCAACCTCCGAGCATTCAAACCCTCATCCACCAACTGTTTCTCTTTAATCTGCTCTACCCAAGTTGGCTTAACCCGCAATTCTACCAAAAGACTCCCGTCGTCATACAGGCTAAGATGAGCAAACATCACTTGTAATTCCGCTACCACCTTACGGCTCAACGCATCAGCCACTACGTTGGCCTTACCCGGATGGTACTCAATCGAGCAGTCGTAGTCCTTCAACAACTCGATCCACCTTCGCTGCCTCAAATTTAAATCCTTCTGAGTCAAGAGGTACTTCAAACTCTTGTAATCCGTGTAAACTATCGACTTTTCCCCATACAAATAGTGTCTCCATATTTTCAGGGTGAAAACCACTGCAGCCAACTCCAGATCATGTGTCGGATAGTTAACCTCATGCGGTCTCAGCTGTCGAGATACATATGCTACTACTTTCCCTTCCTGTATCAGCACACATCCCAAGCCAGTATGTGATGCATCACAGTAGACCGTGAATACCTTTCATACCTCAGGTTGAACCAGAACCGGAGCTTCCATCAGAATCTTCCTCAACTTGTCAAAACTTTCGTGTTGTTTCTCCGACTACACAAATGGAACTCCTTTCCTCAATAACTTGGTCAACGGCGTCGCGATCAGAGAAAACCTTCCATAAATCTCCGTAATACCTACCGCACCTAGAAAACTCGATTTCAAGAATCGACCTAGGCGATTTCCATCCAACACCGCCTTAATCTTGCGGGGTCCACTTAATCCTTCACCGACACTACGTGACTTAAGAAAGTCACTTCCTAAGCCAAAACTCGCACTTACTAAACTTGGCAAATAACTGCTTTTCCCTCAGAATTTGCAACACTACCCGCAAGTGCGTATCGTGATCCTCCTCAGTCCTTGAGTACACCAATATGTCGTCTATAAACACCACGACAAACTGGTCCAAGTACTGCTGGAACACCCGATTCATCAAGTCCATGAATGCTGCCGGTGCATTAGTTAACCTGAACAGTATCACCAGAAACTCGCAATGCCCATACCGAGTACGAAATACCGTTTTATGAACACAGCCTCCTTCACTTTGAATTGATGATACCCTGACCTAAGATCTATCTTAGAGAAAACCGATGCACCCTTGAGTTGATCAAACTAGTCGTCAATCCTGGGCAACGAATACTTGTTTTTGATCGTCAACTTATTCAGCTGGCGGTAGTCTATACACATCCACATTGTACCATCTTTCTTCTTAACAAAGAGCACTGGTGCTCCCAAGGAGATATACTTGATCGGATGAAACCTCTGTCTAGAAATTCCTGAATTTGAGCCTTCAGCTCCACCAATTCCTTTGGCACCATTCTATACGGGGCAATAGACAGTGGCGCAGTTTCGGGTAACAGGTCTATACCAAATTCAACTTCGCGATCAGGAGGCAGACCCAGAAGTTCCTCAGAATACATCAGCAAATTCCCCTACGATTCGGACACTCTCTACAGCTGCATCCTTGGCTCCCAAAGCACAAACATGCACCATAAATGCCTCACAACCCTTCCTTACCATTTTCTCCGCCTTCAGTGCAGAGACTACACTGGATAAGTAATCTATTCTATTACCTATCATCACCACCTCCCCACCTTCCATTGTCCTCAACACCATGCGCTTAGCCACGAAATCCAAACTGGCCTGGTACTTCACCAGCCAATCCATCCCGAGAATCAGATCGAACTCCCCAAATGGCAGTTCCATTAAATAAGCCAAAAACATGACCCCTTGAAGTTCTAGGGGTACATCCCTATATAATTTACTTACTTCTACGGAGTGATCTAGAGGGCTTATCACTGTCATCTTCCTAGAAGTAATCTCAGAGTCTAAATTCATAATTTCCACTATGCTATTGGCTACATATGAGTGCGTCGAACACACATCTATCACAGCATTATAAGGTAGTCTAAAGATTAATAACGTACGGGTTATGACGTCTGGTGCGTTGCCCTCCTCTCGACGCCTCATGCGTAGAACAATCCAGACTGCTCGCCTCTGACCACCGCACCTTTGCTCGATGGTCCACGGCCTCTACCAGAGCCATTACCTCCCAGTGCTACACCACGCCCCTCCGTGGTCAGCCGACCATCCCTCCCGCTCGAGTACGATTCGATCCCAGGCATCAGAACCTAGCTGACCTCTGTGGACAATCCCTCACTCGGTGCCCCATCGACCCACACTCAAAACATCCTCTGTTTCCAATCCAACATTGTCTCGTGTGAGACTTTCCACATCAAGTACATTGTGGCGGACACTGAGTATTAGCAGTAGTAGGCCTAGTAGCTTGGTTCGGCCCACTATATCTACCCCATTTCTGTTGATTCCCAGTAGACCCAGTATGATCCGATATTCCTTTTATTCCAACCCTTATCTTGATTCCGTCTTACCGACTGTTTCACTTCCTCCGCAACTTTGGCCTTTTCCACTAAGACCACAAACTCTCTCTCCTGTTGTGGAGCAATCAGCAATCTCTAATCATCCCTTAATCCGTCCTTGAACCTTACTCATCGCTCATGCTCCGTAGCCATGATGCCTCGAGCATACCAGCTCAACCTCAAGAATTCTACCTCGTACTCCGATACGGACTTACTCCCCTGAACCAGCCTCAGAAACGCCTTTCTCTCGTATCAATATAACTGGTCCCAACATACTTTTTCTGATAAGTCACCTTGAAATAATCCCAAGTGAGATCATCCGTTGCAGCACCATCCCGAACCGTGAGCCACCACTGGTATGACTTATCTCGGAGAAGCGACACTACCCCTTTCAGTTTCTCCTCAGCCGTCAGATCCAAATTGTCCATGATTCGTTCCGTCGCCTCTAACCAATACTTAGCCGATTGGCGCCACACCGATCACGCCTAATACCTCAGCTCCATTGGTTCGAGTCGCCGATTCATACTTCGAGCTCCTGCCTCCACCGCTCCACCACTTTCTCAAGCACTCGCAAAGATCGCTGCGACAATCGCATCATCCCCGCTTGATCCTCGGTACTCAACACCAGTAGCTGGTGGTGGTGGCATCCCATTCTCTGACCCTTGACCAGACCTAACTGGTTCTGATACGATCATTCTGTCTCTACCACGCCCTCGCACATTATGACTACGTCCCCTAGAACTCATGTCTATAATCCCGATTTAATCTGCTTTAAGAAATTTTATGCATTAGCTTCTGTTCCACTAATTACCCACGAATAAGTTTTATGTAAAGAAGTTTAGTAGTAGTTCTTTCGATCATTACCAAGTTTTCGTTTCAAGTCTTCTACCCTAATTCAGTGAATCACATTTATTCATTAATAACATCCTCTACCCACACTCCACTTGTAGGGTATTCTCGTTATTTCACTACCTGGGGGTATTTTCATAATTTAACCTATCGGGGTATTTTAGTAATAAATCAGGGTTAATTTGGAAACCTTTACAAATTATAGGTATTTCAAAAATTCTAAAAATCGGGGTATTTTGGTAATTTCATAAACTAGGGGTATTTTTGTAATTTTCCAAAATATGGTTCCAGGTGATTTTACGAAATGAGGGTATTTTGAAAATTTTCAATTTGGGGGTACTTTAGTAATTTTTTTCATATCGAGGGTACTTCGGTAATTTTACAAGTCAGGGGTAATTTGGTCAATTTACAAATCAGGGGTAATTTGGTCATTTTTCAAATCGGAAATTTTTTTTCTAATCAGGAGTTCTTTGATAATTTCAAAACCAAGGTTTAATTTTAGGGTTGTACAAAACAAGGTGGCTGGTCCCTTTCGGGTTTTAGTTATTGGATTTAGCCTGTGAACAGGTCGTCTCAGTTAGGGTGAACCGTCACTACGCACCAGGTAGGATTCGAGTGAAGAGGAGGTGAGTCACTAGGACTGCTTAAATACCAAGCTCCCCCTGAATCCATTCCTAGACATGCGCACAACGATTGCCACACCCTTAACTCAGCGACGTACTCACAGGTTTGTTTAGTTGATCTTTAAGTCTTATGTAATTTTGCATTGGAGTATGCTATTCCTAGGGTTCAATAACTCCTAATCTACTAATCTACGATCCCGAAATACCCATTTCTTCCCCATACAATTCACACAATGGTTAGGGATACTTACCTGGGCGAATTGGTGCCGGAGACTTGGTGCCATGCTGTTCAAACTATGTACATTCCCCACAAAACTTTTCAAAACCCTACTTTTAAACATTTTGGGCCTCGGGCCCACAGCCGAGCTTTTAAACTTGGCTCTGATACCAAAAATGTAACACCCCAAACCCGGTCAACACACCACAATCGAATCTGGCGTGTTACGGGGTGAAAATGTTTGGATAAACAAGTTCCCCGGTTTATCTTTATTGGAAACTCTTTTATCATTTTTAAATTTTAGAAAACCCTAAACAAAGTGATGTTGGAAACGTTTTTGTGTTGCTTTAAAATCCAGAGAACTCATGCTTGAAAATCTGTTTGTTGTTACTAGTTTGTTTGAAAATTTAGGTTTGAAATCATCTTTGTTAACTTTGTTACTACCTTGTTAATAATGTCACCCGATGGTAACATTGAAAAACCCAATATCGAGTATAGTTTTGAAAACATCGATTTAATCCCGGTTTCCTAAGTAATATCAAACTATTAATCACATGCATAAGATAGGTAAAATAAAATCCAGAAGTAAAACCCAAAATAATACTTAGCGGCCTTATTACAAAACCAAAACCAAATTGAAAGAAAGTAAATAAAATCGAAATAGTACTTTAAAGTCAAAACCCGAAACTAGCATGCATGGCCACCTTGAGTACTCCCTGGCTCCATATCTGCAATCTACGCCTCATCTGTAGAATATAAGGGAAGGGGTGAGTCACCGAGACTCAGTGTATAAATCCCCAATCCGATAGTACAAGCACTTACTCAAATCATCAGTATAACATGCAAGTCATGCAACCCATAACCTAACCATCCAATCTCCTTTATCTACCCCGTGTGGTCAAAACCACTAGTGGTCAAAACCACTGGTGACCATAGCCACAAATATATATATCGGTGTGGTCAAAACCACTGGTGACCTAGTTACAAATCAAGTGATGGGGCCAACCCATCGCGTGGTCAAAACCACTAATGACAATCCCATAATTAATCATGTGGGGCCAACCCACTGTGGTACCAAACCACTGGGACAAGTCACAATATCCATATTTGGTCAAAACCACTGGTGATCAAAACCACTGTGACTTAGTCACAAATTATAATATCAAAGACGGGGCCAACCCGTCCTGTGGTCAAAACTACTGGTGACAGTCCAAATAATTCTTCCCCCTCCTCTCACAATCCCACCATCATGTCCATAACAATCGTGGCATAACAACCCATGATGATAAAATAACACATGGCATAACATTGATCAATGACATGATAGCATATAACAAGATCCATAATCAGGGGACTTACCTGGAGTCCATGCTCATGCCCACAAGGCATAACTACCGATTTTAATGACACAATAAACATATCATACTAATAAAGTGTGTAAGCGTTACACACCTGACTATTCATAGATCTAAGCGAAATCCCGAAACGTTAGCCTACACTCTACCCTACAATCGGTTAACACTTAGTTAGTAACCAAAAGCCCATTCGGCTCCACCAGAAATTCCAAAGATATACCGCATGAAGGTAGGACCTTACCTTAATGCCGATTTGGTTTCCAACCAAATCCTGAAGCTATGTGATGAACCTACCTTGCAATCGGCCAAGCACTAATACACACAAACGATTAGCCTTTGGCTTTTGAATGAATAAGAAACAAATCTACACGCTAGAACCCTTACCTAGATCGGCCACCAAATCTTGAAGATCCACTGTCTAAGAGTAGATCTAGCATAATTAAGCGGAGTTGATCGCGCGCCTAGAGATAGGGTGACGAGATTTTACCGGATTAGGGTGAAACCTAATATGGGAGTCCATAGATCGAGTTAATGCCATTCTAGGGGTTTTAATTAGAAAGATATTTCAATTAATCAACCTAGGGTTAGACGTTATTTGCCTCGAAAGAGGGTTTAATATAAATTAGGAAATCCTACGAATCAAGTTAAGTGAATAAATCATCTGGTTCAGTGTCAGATAACAAGTGAAGTCTAGGTGGATTCTTCCTAAGGGTATCATCTTAATCAACTGAGTTTTCCCAACAATATTTCCCCAATTCATTCTTTTTGTCTTTGTGTCTTTAGATTAGTAGTTAGTTAAATTTAGATTAAACAAACAACTTCACTTATTTTAGGCTAGATAATAAAAAGAAAGTTAGTACACTTGTTCTTAAGTCTTGCTAAGCTATACTACGTTAGTTTCTAAGTTCGATCATTCTCATTCATTCATTATAAATTTAAAACTTGACAAAACAACGATCATCGTGGCATGTATTTTTAGATTCTATATACGCTACATTCATTCCTTGAATTGACTAAACAATAGTTCTGATACAACTAGTAACACCCCTCACCCAGTCCGGTCGCCAAACCCGAGCTACGGAATGCTACTATAGTTACCTAAATAATAACACAATTTATATAAATTTATTTAATTAAATATTAATTCATTTCATAACTTTAAGTACAATATAATTTACAAACAAAATCGAGACTTAATCGAGCTTATTTAAAGCTCTAAATTTGTCCCTAACATAAACAAGGATCAAACTATAAACCTTTCAAAGTATGACCATAGGTATCAATACCCAAGTCGGTACCAATACCATCTTTAGCTTTGATGTTTAAAAATCAAGTTAAAATACACAAGTATCGATACCAAATTAAGTATCGATATCATTTTGGCATTCTCATTTTCAAATTTTTGACACAAGTCAATTCATATCAATACATTTATAAAATATCAATCTTTGAAGATATGAATCGATATTGTATACTAGTATCGATACCAATTTGACATTATGTTGTTTAAAATACTATTCATTTGGTAAAGCACCGATACTTAAACTTATAGTGTTGATTCTTTTTACCATAAGGTCAAGTATAACACATTTTGGTCTCATTTCATGCTAAAAAAAAAAAAACCTAAATTCACTTTTGAGCAGATTATTACCAGTACAAAATTAATTCAAAACATACCGAAGTACCACAATTCATCCATTCCTCAATCCATAATTCTAAAATGTCATATTTAGCATTCAAACATAACACTTATATGTTCATTCTATACCAAACAAACCATACCATTCATCTCCTCATATCATCATATTTTCATGCCATCACATACTCAAATCCCATTTAGATGCCATTCACAAATATCACTATAATATCAACACAATCACCACATATTTTAACATTCAACTTTTAAGATTTGAACATTTAACAAGGACTAGTTCAACAACCATCCAAGTGACAACAACACCTATATACATGCCACGTTATCAAGTACAAAGCATTTAAAAACTACCAAATCGAAGGTTGGATAGTGTGAGCTCCAAGACTATTCGATTGAAACATTCCACAAAATGATCATTACAAAATAGAAAACAAAGTATAGTAAGCATTACTTAATGCTTAGTAAGTTCATAGGTGATAAAATGGTAAACTTACCTCAAATTACAATTAACATTACTTAATTAGCTAACTATACCACTTTCTTGTTTACACATTTAACAACAATAAGGTGAGATCCTTAACTCCGAGTCTTATAACACTTCAATACATACAATACAATACAATTCAATTAAATTTAATGTTATTCTATCAGAATCATCAAACATATGCATCATTACATTATTCCAATCATATATAGCCATTCAGAAACATAATACACATCATCATTCAGCTATATCATATTAACTTATTAGCCCAATGAACTAAAATGAACAGATACAGATACATAGGTATATACACCACACTAGGACACCAAAGTGCAAAGCTCATAAGAATCATATGTCATAAGAAATACATCCCTCCACCACATCGGGGTCTCTGTAGAGACATAATTCGATAATTCACAACAAATGCAGAATTCTAGCATAATCAGTGATTTCTCCGTACATCAGTATACTATGTATCATCTCTTTCACAAATCTCATACAATGCATAAATAACACTACTGGCATGCCAATTGTATCTTATCCTTTCTTACATTCATAGAGGCACATTTAACACATCGATCAATTCTTTGCAATTCACCATTTCTCACATTTTGTACCAACTTGTATGCATTTCAAAGTACATTCACATAATATAAATTTATAATTCAAACACATACATCACATTTACATAAATAACTATACCATATGAACTTACTTTGCAAAATGATAGTAAGCCGATTCAAGAAGACTAATCCTCAATTTTTCCTTTTCCTCGATTATCTACTAGTTGATTTAAATATTGATTTATACGATAATTCATTTCAATTTATCAGTTTCAATTACCTTATAATATCTTATTCTATGCATATGACATTTCAATTTTACATTTCAAAATTCCTAAAGTTTTACATTTTTATTCAATTTAGTCCCTAAAACTAAAATAATCATATCTTTCACATTTAAGCCTCATTTTTTATTCCAATTTCAATGACCTTATATTACCCTCTACTATCCATATTTACCAAAATTTCATGCTAATTTTGAAATGTTTACAATTTAGTCCCTTTTTCAAAATTATCAACTTTCTTTTACAAATTATTCCTTTTTATAACTAATCTCAAAATCTATCAATTTAATACTAAAGTTTTACGATTCGGATCTTGGATGTTACTACACAAAAGCTTTTGAATTAAAACTCACATTACCAATGCATAAGTACTCATAAACATACTTCTCATATCTTTTAATGGTTCTTAATATACAAATACATGTACAATAACTACATCAAATTTCAACAATGTAAATAACTTGATTAAAACAGCTTTGAGTAGTATAATGAACTACACACTATACTCTTATGGTGTCTTTTGTATGCATAATCTCGCAACTCAAACCACTACCTTGGCAAACTCTTGGCTTGGTCCTCCGGTGCTTTCATTGCATAAGGAAACATACTTAAAAATAAATACTAGTAAGTCCAAACAAACTTAGTGAGTTAAAGTATATAATACCTTAGAGCCTTTTCTAGTCGAATTCCTCATCTTCAATATTCTAGATCACATATCTATCTTTAGTGAATACTTTCATAATGTTGGATATATACCTATATGCCAACTTTCATACTTATAGGACAATTTCCACTTCACAACTTGGATAATCTCGATCTTACCACCTATATAGATCTTACGCCTTCTTAAAATTGTAACACTATAATACTTCTCGGAAGAATATCTATAACATCTTGAGATAGGGCACGGAAGTTTGGGTCTCGCCAATGAGGTTCGTTAATATTTTGACAAACCTGGGTTTTCAGCTTAAATTGCAAACCGGGGTTTGCCAAATGAAATAAAGGGTTTGCTAAGAGAATATTAGTAAGGAGTCGCCATAATTTCGATGAAGTAGTAGATGCCAAAAGATGTGGTCAGAGGGTTCACCAGTTTTACTACAAGTTGAGTTCGCTAGTTCATTTGGCGAGCTGGTGTTTGGCAGTTGAGTTGTGAAATGGGGGTTCGCTAGTTGGGTTGTGAACTGGTGTTCGCCAGTTGAGTTGTGAATCGGTGGTTCGCTAGTTGAGTTGCGAACGGTGTTCGCCACCAAAAGTCGAGTTTGAGTCAAAATAAGCAGTAAAGATATGATGCATCTGAGAATAATTTTAGTGCAAGTAATCTTTTTCTAGATCGACGAGGGTTTTCTAAGTCAAGTAGGGTATCCTAAGTTCACTAAGTCACTTAGTGCCTATAAATACAACCCTTATTCCATGAAAAATTCTCTCATCGATATTTTCTTGTCAAGTCTCTATTCTAAACCAAGTTCCTAAGGTAAACCTCTAGCCTGTTAGGGTTGATTGTCCAGAAAGTTAGGTTCACTTGCATTTGTTGTCTATTTAAGAAATATGTGTGTTTATGTATGTTGCAAACCAGCCGGACCATCTACCAACAAGGATAAAAGCAAAGCAAAACTTATTTAAATTCTCAAGTTTTCTTGGTGAGTGGTTAAGAATTGCCATAAATTTGCTAACTATTATGTTTTCAATATGAATGCTCAAGGTTCGTAACTTGTGTGTGAACTATTTTCTTTTTCAAGAACTTCATTTTTAAAATAAAATTTTCCTATAAAACTCTGATTTTAAGTTTTGAAACTCTATTTTCAAGTTATTCTTTCAAGATATGTTTTAAATATATGTTTTATGCATGCTCCTATGTCAGCCTATGTTTTCAAACATGTTTTAGAAGTATAGTTTTACAAGCTATGTTTTGCGAGTTCTATATGCAACCTCGATGTAATAAGTTTCTTTGTAAGCTCCTTTGCAAACCCTTATGTTGGATATATTGGCATACTCACCTATAAGTTCTGTGATTTTGGGCATTGAGGCCCAGGGACATGAGATAAGGGAATGTCGAGCAATGCCCATTCATTGGGACATGTTGGTGTACAAGAGAGTGTTCAGCTTATGCTACACTTATGGGACATGTTAAGGATTCTCTGAGTCATTTTGTGGTGTTATAAGGAGATCCACATATCCAACAGTAAGATAAGAAAAGTGCGAGAATAAAATTTATGTTTGATGGGCTCGAAACTAACTATTATTTAGACAAAGGCAAGCGAACCTATCGAACAGTAGTATAGTTATCGTGAATCCGAAATATCGTATCCTCAAGGACTAAAATTACTAGTAATAATTATCTTTTTATTATCTAGCCTAATAATTAAGGGGATTTATTTTATCTAAAATTACCTAACTAATTTAACTAACTAAATGACAATGAATGTGATAGAGAGTGTAACACCCCAAACCAGGTCAACACACCACGACCGAATCTGGCATGTTACGGGGTGAAAATGTTTGGATAAACAAGTTCCCGCTTCATCTTTATTGGAAACTCTTTTATCGTTCTAAAAGTTTAGAAAACCCTAAACAAAGTGATGCTGGAAACTTTTTTGTGTTGCTTTAAAATCCAGAGAACTCATGCTTGAAAATCTGTTTGTTGTTACTAGTTTGTTTGAAAATTTAGGTTCAAAATCATCTTTGTTAACTTTGTTACTACCTTGTGAATAATGTCACCTGATGGTAACATTGAAAAACCCAATATCAAGTATAGTTTTGAAAACATCGATTTAATCCCGGTTTCTTAAGTAATATCAAACTAATAATCACATGCATAAGATAGGTAAAATAAAATCCAGAAGTAAAACCCAAAATAATACTTAGTGGCCTTATTACAAAACCAAAACCAAATTGAAAGAAAGTAAATAAAACCAAAATAGTACTTTAAAGTAAAAACCCGAAACTAGCATGCATGGCCACCTTGAGTCCTCCCCGGCTCCATATCCGCAATCTACGCCTCATCTGCAGAATATAAGGGAAGGGGTGAGTCACCGAGACTCAGTGTATAAATCCCCAACCCGACAGTACAAGCACTTACGCAAATCATCAGTATAACATGCAAGTTATGCAACCCCATAACCTAACCATCCAATCTTCTTTATCTACCCCGTGTGGTCAAAACCACTGGTGGTCAAAACCACTGGTGACCGTAGCCAAAAATATATATATCGGTGTGGTCAAAACCACTAGTGACCGTAGTCACAAATCAAGTGATGGAGCCAACCCATCGCGTGGTCAAAACCACTGATGACAATCCTATAATTAATCATGTGGCCAACCCACTGTGGTACCAAACCACTGGGACGAGTCATAATATCCATATGTGGTCAAAACCACTGGGACTTAGTCGTAAATTATAATATCAAAGACGGGGCCAACCCGTCGTGTGGTCAAAACCACTGGTGACAGTCCAAATAATTCTTCCCCCTCCTCTCACAATCCTACCATCATGTCCATAACAATCGTGGCATAACAACACATGATGATGAAATAACACATGGCATAACATTGATCAATGACATGATAGCATATAACGAGATCCATAATCAGGGGACTTACCCGGAGTCCATGCTCATGCCACAAGGCATAACTACCGGTTTTAATGGCTATAACAGTAACACAATAAACATATCATACTAACGAAGTGCGTAAGCGTTACACACCTGGCTATTCGTAGATCTAAGCGAAATCCCGAAACATTAGCCTTCACTCTACCCTACAGTTGGTCAACACTTAGTTAGTAACCAAAAGCCCATTCGGCTCCACCAAAAATTCCAAAGATATACTGCATGAAGGTAGCACCTTACCTTAATGCAGATTTGGTTTCCAACCAAATCCCGAAGCTATGTGATGAACCTACCTTACAATCGGCCAAGCACTAATACACACAAACGATTAGCCTTTGGATTTTGAATGAATAAGAAACAAATCTACACGCTAGAACCCTTACCTAGATTGGCCACCAAATCCCAAAGGTCCACTGTATTCGGCTACCCTCCTTCCTACAATCGGTTAAACACATCATTAGGAATCCAAAAGCCATTTAGCCATAGCATGAATCCCAAAACCAAAAGAGATTGTTACCACCTTAACTTGCTGGTAGTTTCAGCCACCAAGCACCGATGTTCGGCACCTCCAAGTGATGTTAGGGATTTTGGCTACCAATATAGAATAAGAATGAAGTTGAAAATCCCGATTAATAATGATTGAAGAAGTATCAAAAGAAAGACAAAAGAGATTCGACATTAACCAAATCAGCAAAGGAGAAAAGAAAATCTACACTTACCAGGAGGTTCGGCTATAACCCAAAAAGGAAGAGATAGATTCGAGAAAGAGGAGAAAACGCAAGAGGAGAGAAACTGAGGAGCAGAGTATTCAGCTTTTCAAGAAGTGGAAAGATGAAGAAGGAAGTGGATTAGGAATGAATGGATTCGGAAAAGAGGAAGTGAAAGTGATTTCGAAACAACGAGATTGGAAGAAAGAAAAGATGAAGTGAAAAGAGTTGCTTTCGGCTTTTTACTGAAACAACAAGAGTGGTTTGGCCAACAAGTAGCAAAGGCCGAATGAAAGAGGTCACTTAGAAGAGGTTTCGATTTTGACACTAAACAAAAAAAAAAGAAAAAGAAAGACTCCCAAAGCTAGCCGATTTAGCTTTTCCCTAAAGCACATTCGGCCACCCTCCAAAGAACCCAAAACCAATTGCACTCCTCCTCCCCACAGTCCAACTTTTGGTCAACACCTTCAAATGAGTTTGATAAGATTCAAGCTCCAAAATTTCCTCACCTTCATCTATTTGACTCCTTCCATCCTTATCCTCCAGAGTCCACCTTGAGCACACCACTTCTTCAGCTTGGCGTCAAAATAATAAGCAAAAATGAGATTTCACGCTCAACTCGAGCACTCCTTCCCCGCATGTGGCGCCACCATCCAAGCACCTTAGAGGCGCCTCCTTTGCCACTTTACCACTAGGCTGTTTGAGTCACAACCCTTCAATAAATTCTTTTAACCCCTAACTCTCCTAGCTCTCTCTTCCTAAGCACTAAAACAAAATTTTTTGGCCATGACCCAGGCCTAACTCGAGGTCATGCCTAGCCTCCAAACATGCTAAACTAACACAGTAAACATATCGTCACATGCAACCACATGCAAAATACAGAGACCTCGCTTTAAGGATGTTACTGTTCTACCCCCCTTAAAAATAATTTTGGCCTCGAAATTACCTGGTCAGAAGAGTTGAGGGTATTGTTACCGCATCACATCCTCTGGTTCCCATGTGGCCTCCTCGTACCATGGTTCCGCCATAACACTTTCACCAAAGAAACTGACTTTCTACGCAAGACCTTGACATCCCGGTCCAAAATCTATACCGGTTCCTCCTCGAAAGACAAGTCTGAGCTCACCTCAATCTCTGCAACTGGCACGACGTGTGACAGATATGATCGATAGCGCCTAAGCATAGAAACATGAAAGACGTCGTAAATCTGACTTAACTCTACCGGCAGCTCGAGTTGATAAGCTACCGGTCCCACTCGCTTTATTACCCTATATGGCCCGATAAACCTAGGGCTTAGCTTCCCTTTTCGCCCAAATCTCAACACTTTCTTCCATGGCGATACCTTCAGGAAGACCTTGTCACCCACCGCATACTCTATATCCCTGCGCTTAAGATCGGCATAAGGCTTCTGTCTGTTTGACGCTTCCTTAAGACGAGCTCGAATCACCTTAACCTTATCCTCAGTTTCTGCCACCAACTCCGGACCTAATATTTGCCGTTCACCCAATTCTGTCCAACACGTCGGAGTACAAAATTTTCGTCCGTACAGTGCCTCATATGGTGCCATCTGGATATTCACTTGATAATTATTGTTATAAGTGAACTCTGCCAATGGTAGATACTCCTCCCAACTACCACTGAAATCCAGAACATAGCCCCTTAGCATGTCTTCTAAAATCTGAATTACCCTCTCAGACTGTCCATCAGATTGCGGGTGAAAAGATGTACTAAAATCCAATCGCGTACCTAACGCCTGATGCAAGGCTTTTCAAAACCTCGACGTGAACCTGGGATCCCTATCCGAGATAATTGACACTGGCACTCCATGCAACCTTACTATCTCGGCCACATACAACTTGGCTAACTTCGGGTGAATAATCGCCTCACCCCGGATGAAATGAGCCAATTTAGTCAAACGGTCCACAATCACCCAGATCGAGTCCTTCTTCTTTGGGCGTGAGGGTAGCCCACTAACAAAGTCCATAGTGATCCTTTCCCACTTCCATCGAGGAATCTTCACCTATCAAGTAAACTTGATGGAATCGATATTCGACTTTGACCTGGCGACATGTCGACACTTACCCACAAACTCGGTCACTTTTCCGGAGACTGCCACCGAATCGCTTCTCGCAAATCCGGACATCTTGCTACCTCCGGATGCATAGCATATGGGCTGCTATGTGCATCCTGAAGAATCCTTTGCCTCAACTCGACGTTCTTCGGCATACAAGCTCTCCCTTGAAAACACAACACCCATCGTTGGTCAAGCTTTAACCTTCCAAACCACTACTCTATACTTGTAACCTCCAAGCATTCAAACCCTCATCCACCAACTGTTTCTCTTTAATATGCTCTACCCAAGTCGGCTTAACCCGCAATTCTACCAAAAGACTCCCGTCGTCATACAGGCTAAGATAAGCAAACATCGCTCGTAATTCTTCTACCACCTTACAGCTCAACGTATCAGCCACTACGTTGGCCTTACCCGGATGGTACTCAATCGAGCAGTCATAGTCCTTCAACGACTCGATCCACCTTCGCTGCCTCAAATTTAAATCCTTCTGAGTCAAGAGGTATTTTAAACTCTTGTAATCCGTGTAAACTATCGACTTTTCCCCATACAAATAATGTCTTCATATTTTCAGGGTAAAACCACTGCAGCCAACTCCAGATCATGTGTCGGATAGTTAACCTCATACGGTCTCAGCTGTCGAGATGCATATGCTACTACTTTCCCTTCCTGCATCAGCACACATCCCAAGCTAGTATGTGATGCATCACAGTAGATCGTGAATACCTTTCCTGTTTTAGGTTGAACCAGAATCGAAGCTTCCATCAGAATCTTCCTCAACTTGTGAAAACTTTCGTGTTGTTTCTCCGACTACACAAATGGAACTCCTTTCCTCAATAACTTGGTCAATCTGCCACGATCGAGAAAACCCTTCCACAAATCTTGGTAATACCGCCGCACCTAGAAAACTCGATTTCTACAATCGACCTAGGCGATTTCGGTCCAACACCGCCTCAATCTTATGGGTCCACTCTAATCCTTCACCGACACTACGTGACCTAAGAAAGTCACTTCCTAAGCCGTAACTCGCACTTCATCGAACTTGGCAAATAACTATTTTTCCTCGAATTTGCAACACTACTCAGAATGCGATCGTGATCCTCCTCACCCTTGAGTACACCAATATGTCGTCTATAAACACCACAACAAACTGGTCCAAGTACTGCTGAAACACCCGATTCATCAAGTCCATGAATGTTGCCGGTGCATTAGTTAACCTGAATGGCATCACCAGGAACTCGTAATACCCATACCAAGTACGAAATACTATTTTATGAACACAGCCTCCTTCACTTTGAGTTGATGATACCCTGACCTAAGATCTATCTTAGAGAAAACCAATGCACCTTTGAGTTGATCAAATAAGTCATCAATCCTTGGCAACGGATACTTGTTTTTGATCGTCAACTTATTCAGCTGGCGGTAGTCTATACACATCCGCATTATACCGTCTTTCTTCTTAACAAAGAGCACTGGTGCTCCCCAAGGAGATATACTCGATCAGATGAAACCTCCGTCCGGCAGAATTCTCGAATTTGAGCCTTCAGCTCCACCAATTCCTTTGGCGCCATTCTATACGGGCAATAGACACCTTGGCGTTTCGCAATGTGTCTATACCAATTCAACTGCGATTAGGGGCGCACCTGAAGTTCCTCTAGGAATACATCAGCAAATTCCCCTATGGTTCGGACACTCTCTACAGCTGCATCCTTGGTTCCCAAAGCACAAACATGCACCATGAATGCCTCACAACCCTTCCTTACCATTTTCTCCGCCTTCAGTGTAGAGACCACACTGGATAAGTAATCTCTTCTATTACCTATCATCACCACCTCCCCACCTTCCATTGTCCTCAACACCATGCGCTTAGCCACGAAATCCAAACTGGCCTGGTACTTCACCAGCCAATCCATCCCGAGAATCAGATCGAACTCCCCAAACGGCAGTTCCATCAAATAAGCTAAAAACATGACCCCTTGAAGTTCTAGGGGTACATCCCTATATAATTTACTTACTTCTACAGAGTGACCTAGAGGGCTTATCACTGTCATCTTCCTAGAAGTAATCTCAGAGTCTAAATTCATAATTTCCACTATGCTACTGGCTACATATGAGTGCATCGAACCCACATCTATCAAAGCATTATAAGGTAGTCTAAAGATTAATAACGTACGGGTTATGACGTCTGGTGCGTTGCCCTCCTCTCGACGCCTCGCTGCGTAGACCAATCCAGACTGTCTCGCCTCTATACCACCTGCACCTCTGCCTGGTGCTCCACGGCCTCTACCAGATCCATTACCTCCCCAGGCTGCACCACGGCCCCTCTATGGCTGCTGACCATCCCTCTCGTTCTGAGTACGATTCTGATCTCCAGACTACAACCTAGCTAACCTCTGTGGACAATCCCTCACTCGGTGCCCCATCGACCCACACTCAAAACATCCTCTGTTTCCAGTCCAACATTCTCCCGTGTGAGACTTTCCACACCGAGCACATTGTGGCGGCCACTAAGTATTAGCAGCAGTAGGCCTAGTAGCTTGGTTCGGTCCACTATATCTACCCCGTTTCTATTGATTCCCAGTAGACCCAGATGATCCAAAATTCCTTTTATTCCAACCCTTGTCTTGATTCCGTCTTACCGACTGTTTCACTTCCTCCGTAACTTTGGCCTTTTCCACTAAGACCACAAACTCTCTCTCTTGTTGTGGAGCAATTAGTAATCTCAGATCATCCCTTAATCTGTCCTTAAACCTTACACATCGCTCATGCTTCGTATCCATGATTCCTCGAGCATACCAGCTCGACCTTAAGAATTCTTCCTCGTACTCCGATGCAGACTTACTCCCCTAAACCAGCCTCAGAAATGCCTTCCTCTGTGTATCAATATAACTGGTCCCAACATACTTTTTTTGATAAGTCGCCTTGAAATAATCTCAAGTGAGATCATCCGCTGCAGCACCATCCTGAACCGTGAGCCACCACTGGTATGACTCATATTGGAGAAGCGATACTACCCCTTTCAGTTTCTCCTCAGCCGTCAGATCCAAATTGTCCATGATTCGTTCCGTCGCCTCTAACCAATACTTAGCCGTACTGGGCGCCACACCAGATACACCTCGGAATACTTCAGCTCCATTGGTTCGAGTCACTTAGATCTGAGACTTCGAGCTCTCAGATTCTCCACCGCTCCACCACTCTCTCAAGCACTCGCAGACATCACTGTGACAATCGCATCATCCCCGCTTGATCTCGGTACTTAACACCAGCACTGGTGGTGGTGGCATCTCATTCTCGACCCTTGACCAGACCTAATCGTTCCGATCTGGTCATTCCGCTTACTACGCCTCGCACATTATGACCACGCCCCTAGAACTCATGTCTATAATCGTGATTTAATCTGCTTTAAGAAATTTTATGCATTAGCTTCTGTTCCACTAATTACCCACGAATAAGTTTTATGTAAAGAAGTTTAGTAGTAGTTCTTTCGATCATTACCAAGTTTTCATTTCAAGTCTTCTACCCTAATTCAGTGAATCACATTCATTCATCAATAACATTCTCCACCCACACTCCACTTGTAGGGTATTCTCGTTATTTCACTACCTGGGGTTTTTCTGTAATTTAACCTATCGGGGTATTTTAGTAATAAATCAGGGTTAATTTGGAAACCTTTACATATCATAGGTATTTTAGACTCCCAAAGCTAGCCGATTTAGCTTTTCCCCAAAGCACATTCGGCCACCCTCCAAAGAACCCAAAATCGATTACACTCCTCCTCCCCACAGTCTAACTTTCGGCCAACACCTTCAAGTGAGTTTGATAAGATTCAAGCTCCTAAATTTCCTCACCTTCGTCTATTTAACTCCTTCCATCCTTATCCTCCAGAGTCCACCCTGAGCACACCACTTCTTCAGCTTGGCGTCAAAATAATAAGCAGAAAATGAGATTTCTGCTGCTCGAACCTGAGCACTCCTTCCCTGCATGTGGCGTCACCATCCAAGCACCTTAGTGGCGCCTCCTTTGCCACTTTGCCACTAGGTTGTTTGAGTCACAACCCTCCAATAAATTCTTTTAACCCTTAACTCTCCTAGCTCTCTCTTCCTAAGCACTAAAACAAAATTTTTTGGCCATAACCCAGGCCTAACCCGAGGTCATGCCTAGGCCCCAAACATGCTAAACTAGCATAGTAAGCATATCGTCACATGCAACCACATGCAAAATGCAGAGACCCCGCTTTAAGGATGTTACAGAGAGTGAATTGGGAAAATACTTTTGGACAACTTATATGAGATAGGCAATACCTAAGGAAGAATCCACCTAGACTTCACTTATTACTTTTGATTTATATGATTTATTCACTTGACTTAATCCGTAAAATCCTTGATTTATATTAATATCTCTTTCAAGACTAAAAACAACTGACTCTGGGTTGATTAATTGAAATCTCTTTCTAATTAAAACCCCTATTGTCGCATTAACTCGATCTATGGATCCCCTTATTAGATTTGACTCTAATATGGCAGATTTTCGTCGCCCTATTTCTAGGCTTGCAATCAACTCCTCTTAATTGTGTTGATCTTCTCTTAAACAGGGACTTTTGCTCCATTGAATAAGCACATTCGACTTGAATCAATAGCCTAGATTATCAAAATAAGAACAAAAACTCACAATTAAGAATAAGAACAAGTATTTATCTTATAAATGAAATAATAATAAGATTCGTCTTAGGTTTCATCCCCTCAGGTATTTGATAGTTTTAGTTCATACTAATAGAAGGAAACATCATAAAATAGGGAAAACCAAAAAACATAATGAAAACCCAAAAACTTCTAAAGAACTTGATGGGAGATCTTCAGTCTTGATGGAGATCCTTCTCCTAAGCTATTCTCGATGACCTTCTTGGAGTATTTTCTGCCTCCTATTCGGCGTCTATTCAACGTCCCCTTTTTAGGTTACCCTCTAAGGTGTTTATATAGGCTTTGGAACACCTCTCTTGGCCCACAAGTATCTTATTTTGAATAGAATTTATCTTTGCTACGGCAGGGACACGTCCGTGTTCGACTTCTTAGATCGTGCTCGTTTTTGGTCGCCATACACGGACCGTGTGGTCAAGCCATGTACGTTGATCCAGACCGTGTCTCAATTTTGCTCAAAACACACAGCCGTGTCTAATAGCCCAGGCCGTGTGAGTTCCTAAGGTAGGCCCATTTTGTCCCTTTTTGGCCCGTTTCTCGTTCTTTTTGACTCCCTAAGCTCTCCTGAGTGTAAAACATGAAATTAAGATATTAGGAGCATCAAATTCATCAAATCTAATGAGAATTCATCCAAAAATAAGCCAAGCATGGGGTTAAAATATATGTAAATTATGGTTTATCAAATATCCCCATACTTAAGCGTTTGCTTGTCCTCAAACAAAATCCTCAACTCACAATTAAAATTAACTTCCCTCAATTCATAATTCTCATCAATAATGTCTCATTATAATTTATAGATAATTCATACATGGATAATTTAACTCAAAGAGTCCTAAATATTCAAAGAATCTAAGTCATCAATTTTTATAGCACGAAAACATAGGTGTTTCCCTTTATCTAAATAATTACCTCTGATTCAAAACCGACAAGGATTGACATCCTCACTAAGGATTCACTCAAATCACTCAAAGTGTCGATTCAATTTAAGCACTCAAAAGTCAAACATGAAGAGTTAATCCCATAGGCTTGCATGAAAATTAAATCTCTACCACTATAAAATGAGATGATACACAAATCAAAAGGTCTTTAAAGGGTCGTAATGGGGCTTGGGTTAAAGGTGTGGATAAAGGTCGAATTAGAGGTTAGAATCGAAATTGAATTGATAATTTACCTAACTAGCAACAATGAACTAATAATTACTAATTACATTCAAATAATATGAGCTCCTTCTCAAAATGTGAAATTAATTGCTTTAAGCTCAACAATATCGAACTAATAATATATAAATATCCAACTTTTTTTTAAGAACATACAATAATAAGATAGAATTTAACAACTGAAATAAAGAACATAGTTAGGCAACTGCTCAAATCAAACATCGATATAAGGGGAGTCAAAGTAGGGTAAGTAAAAATTTGGTTTTGGGTTAATATTAAATGTTAAGTCAAGAAATGGTTTATTAGGATCAAAGGGGTTCACTAGGGGTTAATTATGAAGGTAGACTTTTTATAGAGTAAGTGGGTTAAAACCTAGGTGCCTTTATCATCTCATTATATCAAATAAAAAATGTGGTCTTGACATGCATAATCAAAGCAAGTTCTAGAATAACAAATCAATGTTGACACACTAATAACCAACAATAAAGTGAGCAAGAAAAGGATATGCTCTTAAAGGCTCAAAATCTCACAGAAATTATGGTTTTTGATATCAACCTTATAAATTTCAAACTTCAACGTAATATTTAAGATTAGGGGAATAACCTAATAAATTTTAATTCTGAAAATAGACTTATCATGCTTGATTCTCTAATATCTTAAAGTTTAAACTAACAATGCACAATTATCTATGACTTAATCCAAAACATATCAACAAAACTCATAAATCAATAGAAGTTTCTTTTTAATTAGTAATATGAGAAAATTACTTTAAGAACAAGACATAATTCAGGGATTTTTCTGATAATCAGTTAAATAACCTCCCCACACTTAAGATGTACATTTTCCTCAATGTACAAGGATGGATAATAACAATATAGTAAAAAAATCATAAGAGAGGGAGAGAAGTGAAACATCCTACATTATGGATGAAATCCTTAGGGAGATAAGCACGATAGACTAGGTAGAGGTGCACGATGGGGGAATGCTTAGGTGGTGTAGTCATTCCTTAATAGTGCCCTGAACCCTTAGACTGCGGGGTCAAAGAAAAAAAATGATAGTTAGGCATAAATGAACGCAGAAGTGGATACTCCGGTGGAGGTGTGGTGATTCCCTAACAGCCTTTTGAACCTAAATTAAAGAAATCAAAATATAATATTATAAATTAAGCACAAGAAAGATAAAGGGAAGGAAAATAAAGGAGAAGAAAAAATGAATGGATTTAAAGGTCATTGTCCTGTCGAGGTAATGAAGCGGCCGGCATGAACTTATGGAGATTGGTCTCACACAGGGAGACTGTGCTAGGGTCCTTTCTCTTTTTTGACGTGGGATGGTGGTGTAGAGAAAGAGTGAGGGAAAGGGAAAAAGGAAAATGAAAGGGGAAAGATAAAGAAAAAGGGAAGGGGTGTGGTGGTTAGGGTTTGGAAGAAGAAGAAATTGGGGAGAAAGTGAGAAGAATGGGGGGTTTTAAATAGGAATCAGGGACCTAGTGGCTACCCATGCCTGTGTGCCATGGGCATGTTAGGTCGCGTGGCCATATCGCACGACTGTGTGGTGCCTCATTCATTTCTCCCACGCCTGTGTAGAGGTTTCCACACCCGTGTAGATTTTTAGTGTCATCCACGGCCGCATCGCACGGCCATGGCATTTTTATCGCAACCCGTGTTTTGGGAAAAGTTTTTTTTCCTATTTCCACACAGCCACGGCCACGCCAGTATGCCTATTCGTGGTGTCCACACGGCCACGGCCACTCCTGTGTGCAAGGCCGTGTGAGTAAGAAATCCTGCACTTATTAAATTGGTTAGTTCTTAATTAGATGCTAAAATAAAAAAATGGATGTCAGTGAGGTTAGTGTTCAGGTTGCCTCCCGAGAAATGCTCGTGTAAAGTCTTAAGCTAGACTTACCTTTCATTTGCATAATCATGGTGGTTTGAGGAGTTGAAACTCCTCATTCTTGCTATCAATTGAATTAAAATAAGGTTTTGGACGAGTATGATTTACCTTGAAGGTGCCAAGTTGAGAATGAGTTACCTTGACTGTACCGTATGGGAAAGTATTAAGTACCGTGAAAGGAGTTATTCCATTAAGTTCAGAATTGGCAACACGAGGATCTGTATTATCCATTAGAACTCGGTCTCCAACCTTGAAGTAGTATGCTTCGTCGGTAGGTTCGTTATGGAGTTGCCTCAGTTTTACTTTGTGTGTTCTTGGTTTCTCCTTAAAATATGTCCTCCACTCATCTAGTTCATCGATCTGAAGCCTTTGCTCCTCATAAGTTATTTCATTGTTTGTACGAGGTCTAGGATATGGCTCAGTTGTATAATTTCATGGTGCTTCCGAAAAAAGGTTGAACCGAATGCTCATTAATAGAATTTATGTTCTCACCTTTATTATTCAATATCTTAGCCGAGTCAAGAGCCTGAAGAGTGATTGTTTCATCTCCTACACGAAGTGTGAGTTCACCTGTACCAACATCAATTCTATTTTTTGCTGTTGCTAAAAAGGGTCTTCCTAAAATCAAAGGAACATTATTGTCCTCATCCATGTCTAAAACAACGAAGTCAACTGGGAATATGAATTTATCAATTTTTACTAGTACGTCTTCGATTATACCCCTAGGAATTCTAATAGTTTTATCAGCCAATTGAATGCTCATCCTAGTTTGTTTGGGTTTCCCAAGACTTAGTTGTTTAAACATTTTATAAGGCATAACATTTATGCTTGCTCCTAAATCTGCTAAAGTGTTATTTACAGATAAACTACCAATTAAGCAAAAAATTGTAAAACTCCCTGGATCTTTTAACTTTTGTGGTAGTTTATTTTGTAAGATTGTTGAGCACACTACATTTAGCTCCATATGCAACGCCTCGTCTAACTTCCTTTTGTTTGTCAAAAGCTTTTTTAAAAACTTTTTTGAATTGGGCATCTGCGAAAGAGCTTCAATAAACGATAAGTTAATATGTAATTTTTTTAAGAGTTTGAGAAATTTACCGAATTGTCATCTGTGCGGTCTTTCTTCATCGCATTAGGATATGGCGCACGAGGTTGGTATTCTGTACTTACCGGTTTCTGAGTTTCGTGGCTTACCTCAACCTTACCTTCCTCTACCACATTCTCTTGCCTCAATTTTGGTTCATCTAAACCTTCATTATCATGAGCAGTAACGACATGAAGTTGCTCCTTTGGGTTAGTTTCTGTGTTTCTTGGCAAGCTACATTGTGGTCGTTCTGAGATGAGCTTAGCAAGTTGTCCTAATTGGTTCTCAAGCCCTTGAATCGATGCTTGCTAATTTTTGAGTGCCATTTCAGTGTTTTGCAAATGAGTTTCTAACACCGTGATGAATTTTGTTAGCATCTCCTCAAGGTTCGACTTCTTCTCTTGTGGGTAGAGTTGCTGTTGAAAGCTTGGGGGGTTGCTGTCTCTGATTTCCTTGACCACCCCATGAAAGGTTGGAATGGTTCCTCCAACCTGGATTGTAAGTATTACTATAAGAGTTATTTTGAGGTTTAAAATTGTTACCCATATAGTTCATCTGTTCACTTTTTATGCCAAGATTGTAGGGTGGGTATTCTGTATTGTTCGCCCTCCTCCATTTGCATCACACTGCGTCACTGGAGGTACCTGTGAAGAACCACACAAACCATCAATTTTCTTACTTAAAAGCTCTACCTACTTTGATAGCATGGTTACTGCATCGAGGTTGAAAACACTGGCAGCTTTTGTTAGCTTTGTCCTTATAACTTGCCACTGATAGTTATTTTGTAACACCCTTATCCCGTGGCCATCGCTGGATTAGGGTTAGAAGTGTTATCGGACATATCGAAAACATTTACAGAATTTCACACAATCATTCATCAATATCATTCATAATGTCCCTTAAAAAGGTCAGATTTATTAAGATACTCGTAAACTCAGAATAATTGTATAATACCAATGTCCCAGATATAGCTAAAATACTCATTCACTCATTCATAGCTTGTTTATAACTCATCAACCACAAAGGTTCAATACATACCTTAACTAACACATAATTATTCAACTTCCAAGCTATTCAATGCTCGATATTACATGTTGATCGTCCTCTAATATTCATTCAACTTAATCGCACACTTAGTGCTATATACATAATTGAAGCATATTAATCATCATACAATTAGTGCCTATTCTTTTAATAGACTTGTCTCGATGTCGCACACACAGTACCAATTCAATAAGCTGAAGCTTTCATATTATCGCACACACAGTGCTATCCATTTCTTATAATCGCACACTTAGTGCCCATTTTTTTAATCGACTTGTCTCAATGTCGCACACACAGTGCTAATTCAATAAGCCGAAACTTTCATATCATCGCACACACAGTGCTATTCATTTCTTATAATCGCACACTTAGTGCCTATTTTTTAATCGACTTTCATGTCGCACAAACAAAGGCAATTCAATAAGCACATCATCGCACACACAGTGCTATTCTTTTCTTATAATCACACACTTAGTGCCTATTCTTTTAATCGATTTGTCTCGATGTCGCATTTACAGTGCCAATTCAATAAGTGAAGCTTTCATATCATCGCCAATTATTCAATAATTGCACACTTAGCTATTCTTTTAATCGATTGTCATGTCGCACACACAAGATGCCAATTCAATAAGCTAAAGCTTCATATCATTGCATAATCATTTCTTATAATCGCACACTTAGTGCCATGATTTGTTATCGAAACTTAAATGACATTGCACACTTAGTGCATTAATACAAAACCGAACTTAATTCAGTATCGGACACAAGGCCAATCATAAAAGCCGAAGCTTCCATTACTTCGCACACATAATGTTATTTAACTCCATCATAATTTCAATTATGCACACTTAGTGCCTCATTTCTCAACATCATACATGTAGCTTTTCTAATTCAATAACTATCATTCAATTCCCATCACATAGATATAAACTAACAACTTGTATTATATCCAAACTTACTTACTATATTAAATTTATCACGAAATTTATATGCATAATCCTTTCATAAGCATCCATTATCAACATTATTCATATAAACAATTACAATTTCATGCAAGTACGTCTATTTGCATAGTGACTTACCTCGGATTCGATTTATCGGAATAAAAACGGCTATTTTGTCACTTTCGCTTTCCCACGATCTAAGTCCGTTTTCTTCGGTTCTTGATCTAAACATATTTAGAAGTAACCCTTTTATTCACTAATTCATTCAATTCAATCCATGAATACACATTTAGGGCTATTTGTAAATGAACCCTCATATTTGCACATTTTATCGATATAGTCCATTTTTCTCAAAACATCAAATTCACAAAATCCATACATACACATGCTTAGCCGAATGCATATACATCTCACACAAGTCCATATTTTCCATCAAATTTGCTATTTTGACCCTTAAATTACCATATTCTCAATTTAGCCCTATTTAGCTAAATTCATCAAAAAATCATGAACAAAATATGTTCATCTAGCTCATTTCTTTCATTTGACACCAAAAATCATCAAAAAGCTTGTCATATTATCAATGGCTTATCACACAAACATCATCAATTCACAAAATTAATACATGGGTTTTGTAGCTCTCAAAGCAATAATTGCAAAAAAGTAGAAACTATCAAAACCGGCCGAAAACATACCTTGAATTTAAACCCTCAAATAGCCGACCCTTAGCAAGCTTGTCCTTTCTTTTTCTTTTACTAGTTTCAGTCAAAACATAAAAAAATAAAGATGAACACTTTCATCTTTTGTTTCATAAATTTTATGATAATAAAACAATTACCTTTTTAGCCATTTAAAAGATATTTGGCATTATTAGACAACAAGGGTATAATAGGCCATTTACCATTCACTATCTAAATAGTGGTCTATTTGCCACTTAAGGCCACCACTTTACAAAGCCACAACACATTGGTACTTTCACAAATAGTAAGCAACTTTCACATTCAATGCAATTTTATCCTTTTGTCAAATTAAACACACAAACAGACCAATTAACTTACGAAAATTTAGCACATGTTTAATCACATATCAAAGACACAGAAAATAATATAAAAATATTATAAGAACTCAGATTTGTTGTCCCAAAACCACTATTCTGACTAGGGTATAAACCAGACTGTTACAATTCTCTCCCTTTAGGGATTTTCGTCCCCGAAAATCTTACCGTTAAACAGAGTGGAATTTCAATCTCAAATTCAATATCTTTTCTTTTTAAGTCTGAATAGGACTTCTGACGATCAGATGCTGCTTTCAAACAATCTCAAATCAGTTTCACTTTCTGTTCTGAATCTTTTATCAAATCAACCCCAAGTAACTTATTTTCACTGAGTTCAGTCCAATACAGAGGTGTACGAAATTTTTGTCCTTGCAAAGCTTCATATAATGCCATTTTGATGCTCGTCTGGAAACTATTATTATACGCAAATTCGATCAATGGTAGATACTATTCCCATGAACCATCAAACTCAAGTATACATCATCTTAGTATGTTTTCTAGAATCTGTATGATCCATTTAGACTGACCATCTGTTTGTAGATGAAAAGCTGTACTGAAGTGTAATTTCGTGCCCAAAGCTTTTTGCAATTTCTTCCAGAATCTCGATGTAAACCTCAGATCTCTACCTGACACAATAGATAGTGACACCCCATGCAATCTCACAACCTCAGAAATATAAAGCTCGGCTAATTTTTCAAGGGGGATAATCAGATATTCCCAGAATAAAATGGGCAAATTTCATCAATCGATCAACTCTAACCCAAATCATATCTTTCTTTCTCAGAATCTGAGGCAAAATAGAAACAAAATCCATTATCACTCTATCCCATTCTCATTTAGGAATCAAAATCGGTTGTAGCAAACCAAGCAGAACTTGATGTTCAGCTTTCACTTGTTGTCAGACTAAACATTTTAACACAAAGTTAGATATGTCTCGTTTCATTTCAGACTACCAACAATGTTGCTTCAGATCATAATATAGTAGCTCCTTTCTAATTGATCAAATAAGTCATCAATTCTGAGCAACAGATATTTGTTCTTTATTGTCACCTTATTCAACCGTCGATAATCAATACACATCCTCATCATGTCATCTTTCTTTTCACAAATAGGACAGAACACTCCAAGGTGAGAAACTCGGTCTAGGGAACCCTCTATCAGTCAACTCTTGCAATCTGACTCTAACTCTTTCAACTCTGTCGGTGCCATTCTATACGGAGCTATTGAAATAAATGTAGTACCAGGAATCAATTGTAACACCCCAAACTCGGCCCATACGTTATTACTGGATCTGGTATACTACGGGTTTAATTCTTGAAAACTTTGCTTCGATGGGTTTTGGAAATTACTAGTTTATTATAGCCGAATAATCCATTAATTGTGGGGTTTTGAAAAGAATAACTTTATTAAATGCGTTGATTGGGTTTGAAAAGCCCATTTTCCATTTTGTTTTATATTTGAGACTTTGAAGCAAAACATAAGTTGTAAAAACCAACATAACAAGAAAGAAGATAAATCAAAAGCTAAGTTATGGGGACTTATTACGAAAATATATTCCAAAAAAAACAATAATAATAATCCATAATGAAAATTAAAGTCTTGATGGCCCCTCGAGTCACCTCGGCTCTCGTGTCCACGATCTACTACTCATCTGTAGAGTGGGAAAATTAAAAGTGTGAGTCACCAAGACTCAGTGTGCAAAACTTGAAAACACATAAAAGCCTAGGGCCCACAAACACATTATGGGCCTTGGCTCGCATGCAATGGTAGCAAAATATGTCATGCATCATGCCCCATCCCAAAACCTAAGAGTCCATCCTCTACACACCCCCATACCAACCTTTACACCATGGGAATTTTTACAATCAACCCTCCATCCACTACTCACCATATCGGCTGCTGTGCTGCCTGTCATATAGGCCAATCGCTTACGCGAACCTCAAAAATACATTATAGTATTCGATAGCTATGCTGCTTGTCATAAAGATCGATCGCTTACGCGAACCTCAGAATTACATTATAGTATTTGACAGCTATGCTGCTTGTGGCAAAGCCACGATCGCCTCGCGACCCTGCTCCCCTACCATAAATCCATCCATCAATCCCATCCCATGCATGCATACATACAAGAAACAAGTCATCAAGCCATCTAACAGATCTCATACTTTCACATGCTACGATTCACATAGAAAAGTTTCTATGGAGTGCGTGCACTGCATCCCATGCCTACCCCTTCAGGTAATACGATTGTTCATCTGACCTTTCTTTCCATTTGTTAGCCCTTAGCATACATATAATATATCAATGCTTATGTGTTAAGAATCTACACACCTTATTACTATTAAGATGACACCCTCTATGTCGACACTATCAGAAGCCAATACGACTACTATCTGCCTAAGATGCTGTTCAAAAGCGGGTCCACAACTTGACGGCCAATCTCGAACAATGGACACTGCTCGTTTCTTAAACTTAGGGATTGGGTTTACGGATCCAACCCTCTCCTTTGCCTGATCCATATTTGATTCCATCCAAAAAGTCCTTGTTAGAACTACTATAATGAAATAGGGTTAAACCATATCATATAAGTTAATAACTCAATTATGATAGCGAATCTTAATGGGAATCTAAAGAAATCCCTTACCTTGAGATCCCGAAATCGATAGGATACTAGAGATTAATGGTTTTTGACTTTTTGAGATCTGGATGATTTCTCGGAGTGCCGCCCAAAAGAACATGCTACTAACGAAAGAGTCAAACTAAAGATAGCCTATCAATCTACTAGCCATTCGGCTATAGTCTTAAAATTGAAAGAGAAAAAATTTGGTTCTTACTTTTACAGAGAAATCGGCACTTCAAGAAAATCCTGGTTTATGGAGAAATCGGCATAAGAGGAAAAGAATGGAAAAAGAAAGTGAATTAAAAAGGTTTCAGCTTTTAGTAGGGAAATCGACAGAGAGAAAAAAATGAATAATCAAAGGTATTCGGTTATAGAGATGAGAAGAAAGTTGAGAGGTTTCGATTTTTGGAAAAGAAAAGAGAATAGAAAGTGTAGAGAAGGACTGAGAATTTTGGCACAAAGACTAGGGTTCAAATGCCAGAATTTGAAGAGATACACTCCTATTTATAGGGGATTTCGGCACTTACCTATCAAATACCGCAATTGCCCTCTTCAAAAAATCGAGACTAATTGACAAACATGGGGAATTTTGGCACCCCTTATGCCACATCAAAATCGATTCTTCCTCCCCTTAGAGTTGGAATTTCGGCCAACTCCTCCCCCCAGAGTTGGTATTTCGGCCAACTCTGGCCACAGTAGATAACTCCCATCTTTTCTCCTTAATCTATTCATAACTAATATCAGCACAATTATCTATATTATTCAATAGATAAATCTCCCTATTTTTAAGCCTTGTTGTCGTCCAACCTTACCCATCTATATGCCAAAATTTAGCTAATTACAATTAAAGGAATTGGGCTTCATGCCTCTTGTGTTTGGGCCTCCTTAGTTGACGCCACCTCCTTGCTCTCTAAGTGGTGCCATTTGCCACTGGGCCACAATCCCACTTGTGATTGAAACACAAATAACATCTTTTAAACCCTCTAATGTCCAAATAGAAAATTTAACCAAGGCCTCAGCCCAATTTGAGCCCCTTAAACACTCTAATTAACACATTGAACGTAATACACATCAAATGCAAATGCCCATTAATTCAGGATGTTACAGTTCTACCCCCTTAAAGAAATTTCATCCTTGAAATTACCTGATCCGAATAGATGCGGGTATTGCTATAGTATCGCTTCCTCTGGTTCCCACGTGGCTTCCTCAGAGCCGTGATTCCGTCATAGAATAAAACACCCCAAACCCAGTCCACAAGCCCTGACCGGATCTGGCATGCTCTTTGAGTAAAACGTAGCTGAATCTCATTTTATCATGTTGGAAAAAACTAGTGGTTTTGGAGAAAATAGATTTGTGTTATGATAAATTTTGGAAAACTGTGCTATTATTAAAATTGGTATTGAAACATTATTTTCATGTTTCAAAAATTACAAGTTAAAAGAAATGCCAAATTTTAATAACAACACTGTTTTCCAAAATTTATCATTACACAAATCTATTTTCTCCAAAACCACCAGTTTTTTCCAACATGACAAAACGAGATTCAGCTACATTTTACTCAAGGAGCATGCCAGATCCGGTCAGGGCTTGTGGGCCGAGTTTGGGGTGTTTCAATTTAGTATCAGAGCCAGGTTCAAAACTCGGCCTTGAGGGCTTTTGGGCCCAAAACATTTTTTTTTAAAATTGAGTTTTACTAAAGGATGAGCAGGTTTTCTGGCATGGCACCCGAGTCTCCTACCAAGTCCACTGGTAAGTACCTCTAACCACTGTGTGATTTGTATATGGGTATTACGGGATCGTAGATTAGTAGATTAGAGCTATTGAACCTAGGATTAGCTTACTCCAACACGTAATTACATAAAATTTAAAGCCTAATCAAACAAACACATGAGTGAGTCACCGAGTTAAGGGTATGGCAACCAAGCAGTGCACATGTCTAGGATTGGATTCAGGGGGAGCTTGGTATTTAAACAGTCCTAGTGACTCACCTCCTCTTCACTCGAATCCTACCTAGTGCGTAGTGACGGTTCACCCTAACCAAGAGGACTTATTCACAGGCTAAATTCAATAATTAAAACCCGAAAAGGACTAACTACACTATTTTATGAAAACCTTAGTTTTAAAATCACCGAATTACCCCTTTGATTTGTAAAAACTATTTTTAGATTTTGGAAAATTTTTTTTGAAATATCCTCGGTTTACAAAATTATCGAAATACCCCTAGTTTGTAAAATCACTAAAATACCCTCAGTTTATAAAATTTCCATACTACCCTCAACTTTTATCAAAATATTCCTATTTTATAAAAATACCAAAAACCCCTATTTTTTAAAATATCAAGATACCCTAATTTGGAAAATTACCAAAATACCCTTATAGGATAAATTACGAAAATACCCCTGGGTTGGAACGGACGGAAATGTTCGAGTGGTGAGTGTGTGTAGTAGATACTATTAAATGAATGTGATTCTCTGAATTAGGACGAAAACCCTGAAATGATCGAAAGAACTACCATTAAACTTCTTTATATAAAACTTGTTCGTGGGTAATCAGTGGAATAAAAACTGATGCATAAAACTTTTTTTAAGTAGATTAAATCGTGATCGTAGGCATGAGTTCTAAGGGACGTGGTCGTAATGTGTGAGGGCGTGGTAGAGGTAGAATGACTGTATCGGAACCCGTTAGATCTGGTCAAGGGTCTGAGAATGAGATGCCATCACCATCACCGCGGTGTTGAATATCGAGGATCGACGGGATGATGCGATAGTGTAAGCGATCTTGAAGTTCTTAAGAGGGTGGTTGGGCGGTGGAGGTATGGGAGCTCAAAATCATACCGAGTGACTCCGAGCCAATGGAGCAGAGGTATTTCGAGGTGTATCTGGTGTGGCGCCCAATACAGCTGAGTATTGGTTGGAGGCGACGGAGTGAATTATAGACGATTTAGACCTAACTGCTGAGGGGAAACTGAAAGGGGTGGTGTCGCTTCTCCGCGATAAGTTATACCAGTGGTGGCTTACGGTTTGGGATAGTCTTTGAACGGATGATCTCACTTGGGAGTATTTTAAGCTGCGATGTCGTAAGAAGCATATTGGGACTAGCTATATTGATGCACGAGGAAGGCGTTTAGGTCGGGTTCAGGAAGTAAGTCCGTGGCGGAGTACGAGGAGAATTCTTAAGGTTGAGCCGATATGCTCGAGGTATCGTGGCTACGGAGCATGAACAATGTGTCTGGTTTGAGGACAGACTGAGGGATGACCTGAGTTTGCTGATTGCTCCACAACAGGAGAGGGAGTTTTTCGTGTTGGTAGAGAAGGCTAAGGTAGCCGAAGAGGTTAAGGAATCTGTGAGACAGAATTCGGATAGGAATAGACAAAAGAGAGGTTTTGGATTATCAGGGTCATCCAAAAATGTTTAAAAGAGACCTAGAGTTGAGGGCCACGAGGTCAAGAAAGTTATTCTGAGAGGATAGTGTCGTACTTGTGCTCAGTGTGGAAAGATACACCTGGGAGAGTGTTGGAAGAAGACAGGGGGATGTTTTAAGTGTGGGTCCAAAGAACACATGATTAAGGACTGTCCTGTGGAAACAGTGTGAGCCGACCAATAAGTCGTGGTCTTAATCGGTGAAAGAGGAGGACAATAGCCACCATGGGTCGTGGGTTCGGTTGGCGAGGGTAATGGTTCGGAAGGGTCTGGGAACACCAGGCAAAGGTGTTGGTAACACGAGGCGAGACAATGGGGCTGTGTATGCGCTTTATCGGAGGAGGATGGTGGCGCACCAACATCATAACCGTATGTTCCTTATAACCCAAGCCTTACTTTGCTTTAATTGATGTTGGCTCGACCCACTCATATGTTGCATGTAGAGTAGCTGAAACATTAGGTGTAGCATCTGAACTGTCTGTTAAGGAGATGACTGTAGTGAGCCCATTAGGTCAAATGGTAGTGGTGAATAGGATATTCCGGAGTGTGCTTTTAGAGATTTAGGGGGTGGTATTTCCTGCCGACTTGATGGAACTACCTTTTACAAAATTTGATCTCATTCTAGGCATGGATTGGCTAGTGGAACATCGGGCTAAATTGGATTACGCAGCTAAGCGAATGGAGTTGAGGACTCCGGAGGATGAGGAGATAATTATGATGGGAGAAAGAAGAAATTATTTGGTTAACGTAGTCTCGCATTAAAGGTCGATAAGATGGTTGGAAAGGGTGCAAGGCATTTTGAGCCTTCGTGAGTGCTTTGGATGCAAAAGAAGAAGGAGTTAGTGGAGTGAGAACAGTAAGGGAATTCGTGGATGTCTTTCCAAAGGAGCTGCTTGGGTTACCCTCGGACAGGGAGGTGGAGTTCAAAATTGATTTACTGCCAGGTACAGCTCCTCTGTCAATTGCTTTGTACTGAATGGCACCAAAGAGTTAGTAAAGCTTAAAGCCCAGATCTAAGAGTTACTCGATCGTGGGTTTATTTGACCTAGTGTGTCTCCATGGGGAGCACCGATCCTATTCGTGAAGAAGAAGGACGAGACTATGCATATGTGCATAGATTACCAGCAGTTGAATAAGCTGACCATCAAGAACAAGTACCCATTGCCGAGGATAGACGACTTGTTCGATCAGCTTAAGAGGGCCGCGATATTTTCAAAGATAGATCTACGATCGGGATATCATCAGCTTAGGGTGAAGGAAGTAGATATCCATAAGACAGCTTTTCGAAAAAGATATGGGCATTATGAGTTCTTAGTAATGCCGTTCAGATTGACAAACGCCCCAGCTACGTTCATGGATATGATAAACTAGGTTTTCCAACCCTACCTGGATCGGTTCGTCGTTGTGTTTATAGACGACATCCTAGTGTATTCCAAGTCTGAGGAAGAACATGATGAGCATCTCCGAGTGGTGTTGCAAGTGTTAAGGAAAAGAAGCTATATGCCAAGTTCAGCAAGTGCGAATTTTGGCTAAAGGAAGTTACGTTCTTAGGGCATGTGGTGTCTGTGGAAGGAATAAGGGTGGACCCTCAGAAGATTGAGGTATTATTAGATTGGAAACCACCTAAGTCTATGGCTGAGGTTCGTAGTTTCTTGGGGTTAGCATGCTACTACAGGAGATTTGTTGAAGGGTTGTCATCAATAGCAGCACCTCTGATGAAGTTGTTAAGAAAGGAGGTACCTTTCGTATGGACGGATAAGCAGCAGGAGAGTTTTGAGAAGCTTAAGAAAGTATTGACTAAGGCTCCGATTTTGATTCAATCGGAAGCAAGGAAAGACTTTGTGGTGTTTTGTGATGCTTCCCATACAGGATTGGGATGTGTTCTAATGCAGGATGGGAAAGTGGTTGCTTATGCGTCTCGGCAATTAAGGCCACATGAGGTTAACTATCCGACGCATGATCTGGAATTGGTCGCGGTAGTATTCGCCCTAAAAGTGTGGAGGCACTATTTGTAAGGAGAAAAGTTAGTGATCTACACGGACCACAAGAGTCTGAAATATTTGTTGACTTAGAAGGAGCTGAATTTGAGACAGCGAAGGTGGGTGGAGTTGTTGAAGGATTACGATTGCTCAATAGAATATCACCAGGGCAAGGCAAATGTAGTGGCAGATTCCCTAAGTCAGAAAGTGGTGTCGGACCTGAGGGTGATGTTTGCACATCTTAGCCTTTATGAGGATGGAAGTTTGCTAGCGGAGTTGCAAGTGAAGCCAACATGGCTAAGTCGTAAAGGAGAAACAATTGGTAGATGGTGAACTCGATTGCTAAGTCGCTACAAGTACAAAATGGGAGTTGAAAGACTATGGTGTAAACGGTGATGGAGTCTCGTGTTTTGGGGCAAGGTCTCAGATGCCAAAGGATGAGGAGTTAAGGTAGAAAATTCTTCAGAATCGCATAGTAGCCCTTATGCTATGCATCCTGGAGGAAGTAAGTTATGGAGGGATTTACGGGATCAGTTTTGGTGGCCTGGTCTTAAGTGGGAAGTTACAGAATTTGTAAAGAAGTACTTAACGTGTCAGCAAGTCAAGGCTCAACATCAAATCTTGTCGAGATTGCTTCAAAGATAAAGATTCCGCAATGAAAGTGGGAGAGAATTACCATGGACTTCGTTAGTGGGCTTCCCCTTACGCCTACTAAGAAGGACTCGGTATGGGTGATAGTAGATCGGTTGACGAAGTCTACACATTTCATACCAGTGCGGGTGGACTATTCCCTGCAGAGATTAGCAAAATTGTATGTAGCAGAAATCGTGAGGATGCACGGAATGCCGGTGTCGATTATCTCGGATAAGGATCCGAGGTTTACGTCTCGATTTTGGAAAGCACTACATCAAGCATTAGGCACCAGGTTAGACTTTAGTACGGCATTTCATCCGCAGTCGAACGGCCAATCTGAGCGGGTAATTCAAGTGCTAGAGGATATGTTGAGGGGTTGCGTGATAGATTTCAGAGGAAGTTGTGAGGAGTTCTTGCCTTTAACGAAATTTGCATACAATAACAGCTATCAAGCAAGTATTCAGATGGCACCGTATGAAGTGCTGTATGGAAGGAGGTGTCGCACTCCTACGTGTTAGATAGAATTGGGGGAACGTCATGTTTTCGGTCCGGAGATGGTGGCAAAATCGAAAGAAAAGGTTAAGGTAATTTGGACACGGTTGAAGGAGGCATCGGAAAGGCAGAAGTCATATGCAGATCTTAAGCGGAAGAAGATAGAGCTTGCCGTGGGGGATCAAGTGTTTCTAAAAGTTTTGCCATGGAAGAAGGTGATGAGATTTGGTCGCAAGGGAAAGTTGAGTCCCAGGTTTATAGGACCTTATCGGGTTTTGAAGCGGGTTGGACCAGTAGCATATCAGTTAGAGTTGCCTTCGGAATTAAAGCAAATGCATGAAGTATTTCACGTCTCGATGCTACGTCATTACCGATTGGATCCATCTCATGTAATACCGGTTGAGGAGGTGGAGCTAAGACCAGATTTGTCTTACAAGGAAGAACCGATTCAGATCTTGGAATGGGATGTGAAGGTGCTACAGAGGAAATGAGTTCCTCTAGTCAAAGTGTTATGGCATAACCATGGATCGGAAGAAGCTTTGTGGGAGCCGGAGGAAGCAATGCGACAATAATACCCTCACTTATTTTAGCCAGGTAATTTTGAGGTCGAAATTATTTTAAGGGGGTAGAACTGTAATATCCGGGATTTAAGGGTTATGCATTTTCACTTAAATGTATGTGGTAGCATGCTTGTGTGTGTTTTGAATGTGTTTTGGGGGCTTCAGGAACCTTGGGATGTAGGTAGAAGCCTTAGAAAATTATTTGATTTTTAAGCCTAAAAAAGGGGAACTAAGGGAGCTAGGCCTTAAGTAGAGGTATGTGAGGGTTATGACACAAATAAAGCCCTGGTAAAGTGGCAAAGAGGTGCCACTTAGGGCCTTGGGAGGTAACGCCACAGGGAGTGTGAAGGACCTGTGTTCGAGCGAAGAAGGGAAGCGTTTTGGAGCTTTTATTTTTCGGCAAGAAGGTGCGATGATGGACAGACACAAGGACTCTGGATGGATGAAGTGTAGATTGGGTCTGACAGCTCAAAGATTCGGCTAAGTAGGAGGAAAAGAAGGGATTGGGAGGAGAGAAGAAGAGTTGGCCGGTAAAAGGACTGTGAAAGGGGCATATTTGGTCATGCATAGGGGAGCTAGTGCCAAAATTTCTTAGTCTCTTTACTCATCCTTAGACCGAACCCATCTCTCTCCCTTTTCTTCTCTTTTATTTTGCTAAGGCCGAAACTTCTCTTTCATTCATTCCCACCATTACCGAAACTCTTAAGGTCCCAAACATCTCTTCTCCATTCTTTTGACAAAAGCCAAATCATTCTTATTGATTCCTTTTCCATCTTTTCATCTTGAAAAGCCGAAATCCCTTTGTGTTCTCTTCTATTCTTTCAAGTGTTTGGCCGAATATCCTTGGCCTTATTTCTTTCTCTTCTTACGTGCTCTAAACTCCATACTCAGTGCTGAATCTATCTCTAGTTAGCCGAATCTTCTGGTAAGTAAACTTCCTACTTCTCTTCTCTTCTTGACTAATTTGGTTAGTGCCGAAATCTAGAAATCTAATCCCTCTTATTTTCTTTTGGCCGAACCATGAAGGAGATCTTTCGGGATTCTTGTAACCGACGATTGAAAGGTGAATTTTTCAGGTTTTGAGATTCAAGGTAAGCAGGAGGTAACATTCGGCCAAGGGCCATTCTTATCGATCCTATGCAATAATTCGAATCTGACATAAGTTATGTAGGGATTTCGACATCTTCAAGGTCAAACGATAGTTTCAGGATTTAGGCAAGCGAGGTAAGGGTTTTAGTGTATAGATTTGTTTCTTTTTCATTTAAAAGCTGGAGGCTAATTGTTTGTGTGTATTAGTGCTTGGCCGATTGAAAGGAAGGTTCATCACATAGCTTCGGGATTTGGTTGGAAACCAAATCGGCATTTAGGTAAGGATTATGGTTGTGCGTTAACCTTTCGAGATTTGTTTGTATAGTCGAATGGTCTCTTTGCTAATGATCTTAGTGTGGGCCGAATGTAGGGAAGGGGATCTATGGCATTAGATCGGATTTTCGGGATTCAGTAATCGCGTTAGTAACCAGGTGTGTAACCTCACACTAAATTCCCGATAGATTAATAGAAATAATGTTAAGCATGTGTTAATAAAGTGATGAATAAACATGGCTAAGGGTACCATTCAGTGGTACAGTCCATTCAGGTATGTTACCCCTTAATACTCGTTAATAATAGTTATAAACTTTGATATGAAAGTATGTGAAATTTCGTTGTGGCCATGGGGTAAGGTATAGTGCATGATATAGGAATAATATGTATGTTGCATGGGCATATGGGTGATGTTGATTAAGGGGAAGTGTTCCGGTGGTTTTTACCACATTATCCGGTGACTTATGTCACCTATTATGAATCCGGTGACTCTGTCACATTATTTGGTGGCTATTCCATGATTATAAGGGTGATGTGTAGTTGACTACAGCGACTGCCTTCGATGGTGTGTAGCGGATGGAGGGTCGATTTAGTAATCCCCATAGTGTGACTGGCAGGTACAGGTGATGTGTAGAGGTTGGATATCTAGGTGGGATTGGGTTGCATCATTGCTTATATTTGTTATATGTGATTTGATATGCCTTAATTGTTTGGGAGTCTATGTTGGTTGTTACACACTGAGTCTGTTGACTCACCCTTCGTGGGCTAACATTTTGCAGGTGATACTCAGTAAATGGACCGGGTCGGCAGGGACTTAGTGGTGGCCATGCTCAGCTCAGTATTTTCACGTTTTCTTATTATGTTTTCGGGTTTTATTTGAGTTTTGTTTTTGTTGTAATAAGGCCATTATTATTTAACTATTTTATTTATGCAGTTTAATTTTTATTCTGATACGATCAACATCAAACAAATGGTTTAACAATTTTCGTAAAATAACTTCAAATGTTTTGACACCTAAACACCTACGATTTTCAACTTAATGATAAGCACTAAAATTCGGCATTTCTTTAAACTTGTAATTTCTGAAATATGAAGATAACATTTTAATACAAAATTAAATTACAATACGGTTTTTAACTTGAGAATAACCCAAATCTATTTTCTTCAAAACCACCAAGTATTTCAAGATGACATAACGAGATTTAACTACATTTTACTCAAGGAGCATGCCAGATCCGGTCAGGGCTTGTGGGCTGGGTTTGGGGTGTTTCATAGAACCTTCACCAATGGAACCTTCTTCCTTCGTAATACTTTGACATCACAATCCAAGATTTCTACTGGCTCCTCTTTAAAGGATATGTTAGGTCTTACCTCGATTTCCCCCATAGGTACCATATGAGATGGATCCAAACGATATCGTCTTAACAGAGAGACGTGAAATACATCGAGAATCTGGCTTAGCTCAGGAGGTAGCTCTAGCTGATACGCTACTGATCCAACTCATTTTAGCATCTAATAAGGTCCGATGAATTTGGGACTTAACTTACCCTTCCGTCCAAATCTTAATACTTTCTTCCATGGTGACACTTTCGAGAACACCTTGTCACCCACTGCAAACTCTATGTCCTTACGCTTCGGATCAGCATAGGACTTCTATCTGTTTGACGCTTCCTTTAGTCGAGCTGAATTAACTCAACCTTCTCCTCTGTCTCGGTAACCAACTCCGGACTCAAAATTCGACGTTCCCCTAATTTCGTCCAACAGGTAGGAGTACAACATTTCCGCCCGTACAATGCTTCATAGGGCGCCATCTGAATACTAGACTAGTAACTGTTGTTGTAAGCAAACTCCACCAATGGTAGAAACTCCTCCCAACTACCTCTGAAATCAATGACACAACCCCTTAACATGTCTTTCAAGATCTGAATCACCCACTCAGACTATCCATCGGTCTGAGGATGAAACGCTGTACTGAAATCCAACTTCGTACCCAATGCTTGATGCAATGCCTTCCAAAACCTTGACGTAAACCTAGGATCTCGGTCTGAGATAATCGACACAGGTACTCCATGCAACCTTACAATCTCCTCTATATACAGTTTAGCCAACTTTTGTAAGGAATAATCGACCCGAACCCGTACAAAATGAGCGGACTTCTTCAACCGATCAACGATCACCCAAACTAAATCTTTCCTAGTTGGCATGAGAGGTAGCCCACTAACAAAGTCCATTGTGATCCTTTCCCACTTCCATTGGGGAATCTTTACTGGTTGCAACAAACCTGATGGTCACTGATGCTCCACCTTTACCTGCTGACAGGTTAAACACTTCCATACCAATTCAGTCACCTCACGCTTTAAGCCTGGCCACCAGAATAGTTCCCGTAAATCTCGATACATCTTACTCCCTCTAGGATGCATAGCGTATGGACTACCATGCACTTCTTGCAAAATCCTTTGCCTCAACTCAAGGTCTTTTGGCATGCACACTCTTCCCTGAAAACATAATAATATTTCCTCATTCACACTGAATTCCGTTGGCTCATCACTTGAAACCAACTGCAACTTTCCCCTAAGCAATCCATCGATCTGCTGTTTCTCCTTAACTTGACTAACCCATGAGGGTTTCACCTGAAGTTCAGCTAGTAGACTTCCATCATCATATAAGCTAAGGTGAGCAACTTGACTAACCCATGAGGGTTTCACCTGAAGTTCAGCTAGTAGACTTCCATCATCATATAAGCTAAGGTGAGCAAACATCGCTCTCAAATCAGAGATCACCTTACAGCTTAGAGCATTTTCCACCACGTTAGCCTTACCTGGATGATACTCGATCGAGCAGTCATAATCCTTTAACAACTCGATCCACCTCCTTTGCCTCAGATTCAACTCCTTCTGAGTCAAGAGGTACTTCAAGCTTTTATGATCCATGTAAATGACAGATCTCTCCTCGTACAAATAATGCCTCCAAATTTTCAAGGCAAACACCACCGCCGCCAACTCCAAATCATGGGTGGCATAGTTTGCTTCGTGTGGTCTTAACTGCCGTGATGCATAAGCAACCACCTTTCCATCTTGCATCAACACGCATCCTAATCCCGTATGTGAAGCATTATAGTAAATTATGAAGTCCTTCCCAGCCTCTGGCTGAATCAACACCGGAGCCTCCGTCAATATCCTTTTTAACTTCTCGAAATTATCTTGCTTCTTATCAGTCCACACAAACAGAACTCTTTTCCATAACAACTTAGTCAACGATGCCGCAATCAGAGAAAATCTTTCCACAAATCTTCTGTAGTACACAACTAAACCAAGGAAACTCTGAATCTCTGCCACTGACTTGGTGTCTTCCAATCCAACACCGCTTCAATTTTTCGAGGCAACCCTAATCCCCTCTGCTGACACCACGTGACCTAGAAAAGTAACTTTCTTTAGCCAAAATCCACACTTGTTGAATTTGGCATAAAGCTATTTCTCCCTCAGAATCTGCAGAACCACGCATAGATGTGAATCATGCTCCTCTTCCGATCTTGAATAGACCAAGATGTCACCAATAAAAACCATGATAAATCGATCCAAATAGGGTTGGAACACTCGGTTCATCATATCCATAAACGTAGCTGGTGCGTTAGTCAACCCAAATGGCATCACCATGAACTCGTAGTGACCATAGCGAGTTCTAAAAGTCGTCTTATGAATATCTGCCTCCTTGACCTTAAGCTGATGATACCCAGACCTCAGATCTATCTTTGAAAAGACTAAGGCCCCCTTCAACTGATCGAACAAGTCATCGATCCTCAGCAACGGTATTTGTTCTTAATGGTTAAGTTATTCAGTTGACGATAGTCAATACACATACGCATTGAACCATCCTTCTTCTTAACAAATAACACCGGTGCTCCCCAAGGCGACACACTTGGTCAAATAAACCTTCTATCCAACAACTCCTGGATTTGCACTTTCAATTCCACCAACTCCTTCTGCGCCATTCTATATGGAGCTATAGATACCAGCGCTATTTTCGGAAGAAGATCAATTCCAAACTCCACTTCTCGATCCGGAGGTAATCCCGAAAGCGCTTCGGGGAAGACATCAGGAAATTCCTTCACCTTCCTAACGTCCTTAACAGTTAGGTCATTGGCTTCCATCGCCCGTACAAACATTAGAACTATTTTACACCCTTTTCTCACCATTCTTTCTGCTCTAAGGACAGTTGCCACGTTTGACAGACAATTTTCCCTTTCTCCTATCACCAACACTTCACCTCCCTCGGGGGTTATTAACACCATCCACTTGGCTACACAATCTAAGTTGGCTTGATACTTCACTAGCCAGTCCATGCCTAAAATTAAGTCAAATTCCCCGAATGGTAATTCCATCAAATCCATCAGGAAAACTATTCCCTGAACTTCTAAGGGTACCTCCCGATAAAGTTTATCTACTATCACAGATTGTCCTAATGGGCTAATTATCGTCATCGCTCTAGGGGTAACTTCAGGATCTAAACTTAAAGTTTCAGACACACTACTAGCAACATATGAATGTGTCGACCCAATGTCACTCAATGCAACATAAGGCAATCCAAAAATTAAAAAACGTACTGGTTATAACATCCGGTGCATTAGCCTCCTCCAACGTCTGGCAGCATAAACCAACCCTGCCTTGCATCAGTGTTTCCTACCCCTCGGCCTGGTGCTCCACGACCCCGATCAAACCATTATCACCTCTGGCCGAACCACAATCTCTCTGTGCTCTTGACCTCCTCTACTGGTGAGCATTTCCACGCCTCGGGTCTTTCCTCATCCCGTGGCTGAGGACAATCTCTTATATGATGGTCCAAAGAGCCACACCTAAAGCACTTCCCACTGCCTACCCTACACTCGCTTGCATGGAATTTGTCACATCGGGTGCACCTTCGTGTTTGGTTAGCAGCAGGTCTTTCAGCTCGTCTCGGTCCTTCTGACCCAGGTCTTTTCTGGTTACTCCTAGTTGTTCCTGATGCTCCAAAGTTTCTCTTACCTCCATCCCTATCTCTATCCCGATTCAGCTTCTCCGTTCGCTTTACCTCCTTAGCTATCTTAGCTTTCTCCACAAGCACAGTAAATTCCCTCTCCCACTATGGAGCTATCAACACCCGTATATAATCCTTCAGGCCATCCTCAAAACGAACAGATCGCTCATGCTCTGTGGCCACTATCCCTCGAGCATAATGACTAAGGCGTAAGAATTCTGCTTCATATGCCGCCACCGACCTACTTCCCTGAACTAGATTCAGGAACGCTCTACGCTGCGCATTCACATAACTTGTTCCAATATACTTACTCTGGAACTCCGCCTTGAAGTAATCCCAGGTGATATGGTCAGCTACGATACCTTCTTTAATCGTAAGCCACCATTGATAAGCTTCGTCCTGAAGAAGAGACACCACTCCCTTCAGCTTCTCTTCATCCGTGAAGTCGAGATCATCCATGATCCGCTCCATTGCTTCTAACCAGTTCTCAGTTGTACTAGGAGCTACACCCAAAATTCCCTTAAACACCTCCACCCCATTGGCTCTCAGTCACTCTGGCACAGACTTCCGGGATCCTGTGCCCATGCCTGCTCCAGTAACTCTCTCCAAAACCTTTAACATAGCCTCGAGATACAAGATCATCTCCTACCTTCGATCTTGAAACTCTACCTCCACGCTTGGTGGCACTGAACTTCATTCCCTGACTCGTGACAAGACCCCACGGGTTCTGACACAGCAATCCTGCCTCTACCTCAGCCATGCACACCACGTCCTCTAGTACTCATTCTACTGTTCGTAATTTATCTGATTAAAATTTTTATGAATTAATAATTCTTTCTTCTCTTGATTAATAACAGATACCTTATGGAAAGTAGTTTTAACGATGGTTCTTTCAATTCAATTCTATCTACAAGTTCGATCCTCAAGTCATGATTCCCTAATCCTAGAGTTCACATTCAATCAACATCAAGCAGAGCACCACATACATACATCAAACACACAAGTAAACATCCACGAACTTGCATTCATCACCTAGGGGTATTTTCGTCATTTCATTACCCAGGGGTATTTTCGTAATTTTATCCTACAGGGGTATTTTCGTAATTTTCCAAAATAAGGTTTCTTGGTGATTTTTCAAAATAAGGGTATTTTGGTAATTTTACAATCCGGGGGTATTTTAATAATTTTGTCAACCGAGGGTATTTCAGTAATTTTTTAAACAAGGGTATTTTGGTCATTTTGCAAAATCACGCGTATCTCGATAAAGTTTCTCAACCTAGGGTATTGCGGATAATTTTTTACAAAATCAGGGACATACAAGTTATTTTAAAAAAATAAGGTATTGGTCCCTTTCGGGTTTTAGTTATGAATTTTGACCTGTCAACAAGTCCTCGTGGCTAAGGCGAATAGTCACTACGCACCAAGTAGGATTCCAGAAAAGAGGAGGTGAGTCACTAGGACTGCATAAGTACCAAGCTCTTCCTGGATCCAATCCTAGACATGCGTATGCCTGTTTCCACACCCTAACCCTGTGACTTGTCCACAGATATGTTTAATTAGGGAAATTAAGTGTTATGGAGTTTGAAGTATCGTTTAATCTAAGCCTAAGGTCCATTATCACTATCATACTAGTCTACGTCCATAAGGCCCATCAAACCCATCATATATATCCCATCAAAAGTTAGGATACTTATCTGGGTGGATCGGGTGCCGGTAGACTCGAAGGCTATATCTTCCAAAACTTTTCTCGACTTACATTACTTTCATAAATTCCTACTGGACCCATTTCACAGCCCGAGTTTTGAATTGGGCTCTGATACCAAAAATGTAACACCCTAAACCCGACCCATACGTCATTATCGGATCTGGTATGCTGTGATTTTAATTCTTGAAAACTTTACTTCGATGGGTTTTGGAAATTACTAGTTTATTATAGCCAAATAATCCATTAATTGTGGGGTTTTAAAAAGAATAACTTTATTAAATGCGTTGATTGGGTTTGAAAAGCCCATTTTCCATTTTGTTTTATATTTGAGACTTTGAAGCAAAACATAAGTTGTAAAAACCAACATAACAAGAAAGAAGATAAATCGAAACCTAAGTTATGGGTCCTTATTACAAAAATATATTCCAAAAAAAATTATAATAATAATCCATAATGAAAATTAAAGTCTTGATGGCCCCTCGAGTCACCTTGGCTCCCGTGTCCACGGTCTACTACTCATCTATAAAGTGGGAAAAATAAAAGGGTGAGTCACCAAGACTCAGTTTGCAAAACTTGAAAACACATAAAAGCCTAGGGCCCACAAACACATTATGGGCCTTGGCCCGCATGCAATGGTAACAAAATATGTCATGCATCATGGCCCATCCCAAAACCTAAGAGTCCATCCTCTACACACCCCCATACCAACCTTTACACCGTGGAATTTCTACAATCAACCTTCCATCCGCTACACACCATATGGTAGCTGTGCTGCCTGTCATGTAGACCGATCGCTTACGCGAACCTTAGAAATACATTATAGTATTCGACAGCTATGCTACCTGTCATATAGACCGATCACTTACGCGAACCTCAGAAATACATTATAGTATTCGATAGCTATGCTGCCTGTGGCAAAGCCACGATCACCTCGCGACCTTGCTCCCCTACCATAAATCCATAAATCAATCCCATCCCATGCATGCATACATACAAGAAACAAGTCATCAAGCCATCTAACAGATCTCATACTTTCACATGCTACGATTCACATACAAAAGTTTCTATGGGTATGTACCTGGCATCCCATGCCTACCCCTTCTAGGTAATACGACTGTTCATACAGCCTTTCTTTCTGGCTTTTAGCCATTAGCATACATATAATATATCAATGCTTATGTGTTAAGAATCTACACACCTTATTACTTTATTAAGATGACACCTCTATGTAAACCTTTGCCGAAGCCGAATTCTGTCGCTATCGCCTAAGATGCTATTCAGAAGTGGGTCCACAACCCGACGACCAATCTCAAACAGCGGACACTGCTCGTTTCTTAAACTTAGGGATTGGGTTTACAGACCCAACCCTCTCCTTTGCCTGATCCATATTTGATTCCATCCAAAAAGTCCTTGTTAGAACTACTATAGCGAAATAGGGTTAAACCGTATCATATGAGTTAATAACTCAATTATGATAGCGAATCTTAATCTGAATCTAAAGAAATCCCTTACCTTGAGATCCCGAAATCGATAGGATACTAGAGATTAATGGTTTTAGACTTTTTGGGATCTGGATGATTTCCCAGTGTCGCTCAAATGAACATGCGATTAACGAAAGAGTCAAACTAAAGATAGCCTATCAATCTACTAGCCATTCGACTATAGTCTTAAAACTGAAAGAGAAAAGAATTCAGTTCTTACTTTTATAGAGGAATCGGCACTTCAAGAAAATCCCAGTTTATGGAGAAATCGGTACAAGAGGAAAAAAATGGAAAAGGAAAGTGAATTAAAAAGGTTCCGGCTTTTAGTAGGGAAATCGACAGAGAGAAAAAAAAAGGAATAATCAAAGGTATTCGGTTATGGAGATGAGAAGAAAGTTGAGAGGTTTCAGTTTTTGGAAAAGAAAAGAGAATAGAAAGTGTAGAGAAGGACTGAGAATTTCGGCACAAAGACTAGGGTTCAAATGCCGGAATTTGAAGAGATCACTCCTATTTATAGGGGATTTTGGCACTTACCTATCAAATGCCAGAATTGCCCTCTTCTGAAAATCAAGACTAATTGACAAACATGGGGAATTTCGGCACCCCTTATCCCACAGCAAAACCGATTCTTCCTCTCCTTAGAGTTGGAATTTCGGCCAACTCCTCCCCTCAAAGTTGGTATTTCGGCGAACTCTGCCTACAGCATATAACTCCCATCTTTTCTCCTTAATCTACTCATAACTAATATCAGCAAAATTATCTATATTATTCAATGATAAATCTCCTATTTTTAAGCCTTGTTGTCAGTCAACCTTACCCACCTATATGCCAAATTTAGCTAATTACAATTTAAGGAATTGGGCTTCATGCCCCTTGCGTTTGGGCCTCCTTAGTTGACGCCACCTCCTTACTATCTAAGTGGCGCCATTTGCCACTGGGCCACAAGCCCACTTGTGATTGAAACACAGATAACATCTTTTAAACCCTCTAATGTCCAAACAGAAAATTTAACCAAGGCTTCGGCCCAATCTGAGCCCCTTAAACACTCTAATTAACACATTGAACGTAATACACATCAAATGCAAAGGCCCATTAATTCAGGATGTTACATGAATTCAATACCAAACTCAACTTCACAAATCGTAGGTAAACCCGGTAACTCTTTAGGGAACACATCAGAGAATTCACAAACAATAGGCAATGATTCAACTTTCTTCTCAGACACTTTCGAATCAATCACATAAGTAAAATATGCCCCGTAACCCTTTTTCACATAACTTTGTGCTTTCAAAACAGATATCACAGCAGGTAATCCATTCAAATCATTAAACTCAACTCATATAATCTCATCATTCGGACACCTCAAATCAATTATCTTTCTTTTACAGTTCACAATAGTATCATGCATAAACAACCGATCCATACCCAGAATAATATCGAATTCATCAAATGTCAAAAGCATCAGATCAACAGAGAAACAGATATCTCGAAACATTAACGGATAGTTCTTGCATACTTTATCAACCAAAACACTTTTTACCTAAGGGGTTCGATACTTTTATAGTAAACTCAGTTAACTCTACAGGCAAGGTCTGGCTAAATACTAAATTCAGACATATATTCGAATGCATAGAACCAGGGTCTATCAATGCAATCACAGAAATATCATAAAGAGTAAACATACCCATAATAATATCTGAAGATGAGGTTTCCTCACAAGCTCGAGTAGTATACGTTCTAGTTGGCTCTCTAAATTCAGATTTTGCAACAGTATCCCTCATAGACATGTGACTACTACTAACATTTCTTGTATTTCGGGAAGGTCTATTTCTCTCTGGAACATTATCTACTCTCGGATTCTGAGTAGTCTCTTGTTCAATAGACTCTGGGCAGTCTCAAATAAAATGATCTAACGATCCACATCTGAAGCAAACTTGATTATCCAATCTACAATTCTTCAGATGTCTTTTACCACAACGTTTACACTTAAGTCGCTCGGATCTGACATTTTCAACACTCCCTATCTTTGGGCAATCTCGGATGAAGTGATTTCGTGATCCACATTTATAACAAACTCTATTGTTGCACTTGCCCCAATATTTTCCCACATGTCGTCTTCCACACTGTATACACTCAGGTTTGTTGCTTTTAGTACTTCCATCATTTGATTCAATTTGAGCTTGAGTTCCCAGACCAACATTTGGTCTCACACGATCTCTACTCGTATGTCCAATTGAAACATTTAATCTATTGCTTGCATCTCTATATTTATTCATCAAAGGTTGAGAGAAATTACTTATCGATCTTTTTCTTTCATTATGAGCTTCAGAATCGACTTTCTCGATATTATCATCATTAGTAGCCCTGAACTCACCGGCCTCATACTTGCAAATTTTGTCAACCGAAGACATGTTCATCAGATTCAGATTCATAATCGAAAGCATATCAAATGTATGAGGGAAATTAACCGGGGTTGAAGGTTGTAAAATAGTCGAGTTATTTCTCACAAATTGAGTGAACCACTTACTCATCAATTGGAAGAAAGCTTGTTTAGCTTCTCTCTCATGACCGCTCGTAGTCGGCCTTGAATCAGAAGGCACTGTCCCTTGCACGAGAGCAAGAGCATTACTTTCTACGTCATCAGCTACGGCTCTTTTGGAATCCATTACTATGCAAAAATCACATTTATACGTCAAGATTCATCACACAATCACATTTTAGATATTATGGCATGTATAGCTAGACTCTGACACACTACGTTAGTCTGAGAATCGACTAAACCGTAGCTCTGATACCAACCAAATGTAACACCCTTATCTCGTGGCCGTCGCCGGATTAGGGTTAGAAGTGTTACCGGACAGATCGAAAACATTTACAGAATTTCATACAATCATTCATAATGTCCCTTAAAGAGGTCAACGAGACCTTAAACATGCTTATGAACCGAGTCGGGACTAAACCAAAACACATATAAAATTTCATGAAAAATTGAAACTTTTCTAGAATACAGGAGAGACATGTCCGTGAGGGTAGGCCATGCCTCTCCCACTGCTACATGACACATCCGTGTGACCACCCCGTGGTTACATACTGCCAAAATCAACACGACTAACAAGCATGCCCGTGTGCTAAGGCCGTGTCATATAAGGTCATATACTATCATTTCTCACATGACCTGGCCGTGTACTATTAAAACCAGCTACTAACTTGTGCACCACGGTTAGATGACACCCCCGTGTCGAGGCTGTGTGTAGTTTAAGTCACATTCTTCCAATTTACCCACGGTCTGAGGCACGCCCGTGTGCCCCAACCGTGTGACATTATAGGCCATTTTCAAGACCAAAATGCCACCAAAATGGGTCATACCTACAAGCAACCATTCTCATCACATGTCATGCATATATGGCAACCAAATACATACCAAAATGATCATTTCATATGCATCAAGCCATACCAAAACATAAATCATATGAATCATTCATTCAAACCTTAAAACAACCCAAAACTTGCCAAAACACATGGCTAAGTTCACTTCTTAAACATATACACATATCTAGCCTATACATGCCATAATTAGCTATATATATTTTCAAAAGGGTACCAAAATGAGTTTAGTAGTGTGATGACGATCCTTGACGATCCCTAGCCTTCAGTAGCTTTGACGACCTATAAAACAGAGAAAAACACACACAGAGAGTAAGCTTTACAAAGCTTAGTAAGTCATAATACAAATAAACTTAGCATAAAGGCTTAAACGCATAAATTACATTGACACATAACATTTACTTAGCAAACTATCACCTATTTCTTTGGTTCATATACTTGGACACAATTGCCACATTCATTCATACAAGAATCATATGTATATATATACAACTCTTTCTTAAACATTCTTGCATCTCCTTCTCGTTCTAGTATTCAATCATACCTTTCTTCAAATCAAAGTTATATAGGTACTTACTTTTTATACACACTTAATGTACATGCCAAACGTATCTGAAATGAATATACATTCTCGTAATTGTTCATAGCTCAGATTTACTCATTGAACAGTTTGGAATCTAATAAGATGCTCGTAAACTCAGAGTGATTGTACAATACCAACATCCCAAATATAGCTAAAATACTCATTCACTCATTCATAGCTTGTTTATAACTCATCAACCACAAAGGTTCAATACATACCTTATCTCACACATAATTATTCAACTTCCAAGATATTCAATGCTCGATATTACATGTTGATCGTCCTTTAATATTCATTCAACTTAATCGCACACTCGGTGCTATATACATAATTGAAACATATTAATCATCGCACAATTAGTGCCTATTCTTTTAATAGACTTGTCTCAATATCGCACATGCAGTACGAATTCAATAACCCGAAGCTTTCATATCATTGCACACATAGTGCTATTCATTTCTTATAATCGCACACTTAGTGCCTATTCTTTTAATCGACTTGTCTCGTTGTCGCACACACAGTGCCAATTTAATAAGCCGAAGCTTTCATATCATCGCACACACAATGCTATTCATTTCTTATAATCGCACACTTAGTGCCTATTCTTTTAATCGACTTGTCTCGATGTCGCACACACAGTGCCAATTCAATAAGCCGAAGCTTTCATATCATCGCACACACAGTGTTATTCATTTCTTATAATCGCACACTTATTGCCTATTCTTTTAATCGACTTGTCTCAATCTCACACACACAGTGCCAATTCAATAAGTCGAAGCTTTCATATCATCGCACACACAGTGCTATTCATTTCTTATAATCGTACACTTAGTGTTGTGATTCGTTGTCGAAACTTAAATGACATCGCACACTTAGTGCATTAATACAAAACTAAACTTAATTCGGTTATCGCACACACAGTGCCAATCATAAAGCCGAAGCTTCCATTACTTCACACATATAGTGCTATTTCACTCCATCATAATTTCAATTACACACACTTAGTGCCTCATTTCTCAACATCATACATGTAGCATTTCTAATTCAATAACTATCATTCAATTCCCATCACATAGATATAAACTAACAACTTGTATTATAACCAAACTTACTATATTAAATTTATCACGAAATTTATATGCATAATCCTTTCATAAGCATCCATTATCAACATTAGTCATATAAACAATTACAATTTCATGCAAGTACGTCTATTTGCATAGTGACTTACCTCAGATTCGATTTATCGGAATTAAAACGGCTATTCTGTCACTTTCACTTTCCCGCGATCTAAGTCCGTTTTCTTTGGTTCTTGATCAAAACATATTCAGAAGTAACCCTTTTATTCACTAATTCATTCAATTCAATCCATGAATACACATTTAGGGCTATTTGCAAATTAACCCTCATATTTGCACATTTTATCGATATAGTCCATTTTTCTCAAAACATCAATTTCACAAAATCCATACATACACATGCTTAGCCGAATGCATATACATCTCACACAAATCCATATTTTCCATCAAATTTGCTATTTAGTCCCTCAAATTACCATATTCTCAATTTAGCCCTATTTAGCTAAATTCATCAAAAATTCATGAACAAAATATGCTCATCTAGCTCATTTCTTTCATTTGACACCAAAAATCATCAAAAAGCTTGTCATATTATCAATGGCTTATCACACAAACATCATCAATTCACAAAATTAATACATGGGTTTTGTAGCTCTCACAGCAACGATTGCCAAAACGTAGAAATTATCTAAAATCGACCAAAACATACCTTGAATTTAAACCCTCAAATGGTCGACCTTTAGCAAGCTTATCCTTTCTTTTTCTTTTACTAGTTTCGGTCAAAACATAAAAAAATAAAGATGAACACTTTCATCTTTTGTTTCATAAATTTTATGATAATAAAACAATTACCTTTTTAGCCATTTAAAAGATATTTGGCATTATTAGACAATAAGGGTATAATAGGCCATTTACCATTCACTATCTAAATAGTGGTCTATTTACCACTTAAGACCACCACTTTACAAAGCCACAACACATTGGTACTTTCACAAATAGCAAGCAACTTTCACATTCAATGCAATTTCATCCTTTTGTCAAATTAAACACACAAACGGACCAATTAACTTACAAAAATTTAGCACATGTTTAATCACATATCAACGGCATAGAAAATAATATAAAAATATTATACGGACTGGAATTTGTGGTCCCAAAACCACTATTCTGATTAGGGTATAAACTGGATTGTTACATATTTAGTGTCATCTCTTCTATAAACTCATAAGCCGCTTCAGGGGTCTTATTATTTAGGGTTCCACCAGTGGTTGAATCAATCAACTGCCTAGTTGAGGGGTTCACATCGTTATAAAAGGTTTGAACATGTAGCCACAAAGGTAACCCATGGTGAGGGCATCTCTTTAATAGATCTTTATATCTCTCCTATGCTCCGTAGAATGTTTCTAGATCCATCTGCACAAAAGAAGAAATATCATTTCTCAACTTAGCCATTTTAGCCGGTAAAAAATATTTTAACAAAAATTTTTCGATCATTTGGTCCCATGTAGTGATTGATCCTCGTAGTAACGAGTTCAACCATTGTTTAGCTTTGTTCCTAAATGAAAAGGGAAATAACCGAAGGCGAATGGCATCATCAAAAATGCCATTAGTTTTGAAAGTGTCGTAAAACTCTAGAAAGTTTGCCAAGTGAATGTTTGGATCCTCATCCTACAAACCATCAAACTGAACAAATTGCTGAATCATCTATATAGTGTTAGCTTTCAGTTCAAAATTATTTGCAGCAATAGCAGGTCTAACAATACTTGATTCGGTTCCTATTAAATTATGTTTAGCTGTAACATCCTAAAATTTGAGTTTTTATATGTTGCATTATTTTGGTGCTTAGCTAGTTAAATAATCCAATGTGTGTGTTTAAATAGTCTCGAGAAGGCACGAGATTTATTTGGTTTTGGAATAATTTTTGGTAATTAGTACTTTAATGAAGTGGAACAAGTGACCTTAAATCTTAAGGTAATTAAGTGGTGAAAGTTAGCATAAGTGAGCTAGTAGTAAAGAAGAGATGGCGCCATAACTGTTCCTAGAGGGAAGGAGTTCGAATCCTTTGATGTGCATGTGAGAATTTTATTTTTTTTCTTTCCTTTCTCATAGTGTCGGTCAAGCCTAGTACATATGGTAAGTTGGACTTTATTTTTATGGTATAGTGGCTAAGAGAAAAGGCAAGTTTTAAACTTAAGGAAGGGAATCATATGAAAAAGGTATATAGGGGGAACACAAGGCTTATAACAAGGAAGATGTTTTGGAAAGTTTGGAGTGGCCAAACTTTGACCTTTTGGCCATGCACTTGGACGGTTTTAGGGGCTAGGGGGTGGCCAAATTTTTGGTTGGCTTTTGGTAGGTTTAGGTGCTAGTTGGTCACTTTTCATTTTGGCATTTTGGTGTTTCTCATCAAAATTTTCTCTCCAATTTCTTCTCCCTAGCCGAATGTATCATGAACAATAGGTAAACTTTTGCTTTCTTTTTGACCATTTTGGTCTTATTTTCTCATTCTCTCCAAACCATTTTCTCTTTGTGCCGAAACCACATAACCTTGAAGGGCCATTTTTCTTTTCTCTCCTTTTCTTCTTTGCCGAATGCACTCTAGTCTCAAACCTTCTTCTTTGTTCATCTCCCATTCTTGAAGAACCGAAATATAGACACCCTCTTTTCTTCTTCATTTTCATCTTGCAAAAACTCTCAACATCATTCCCTCCTTAATATTCACCATGGCCGAATATCATTAAGCATCATCCTCTCTAATCTTTCACCATAGCTGAATCTCCTACTTCACACATATTTCTTTCTCAACCATTTTTTTTATCTACTCACACGGGATCGATCGGTAAGTGGCTAGTTACAATATTTTGGTATTTTTATTTTACCCTTTCCATTGTGTCGAATTTATATTTTGGTATGGGATGGCCATTTTGGATTGAGACCATCAACATACCATACCTTATTCAAAATCTTTTTCTTTGCCATAGAAACGTAGTGGAAGGTCAAACTTGGAGTGTTCGAAATCATCGTGTTATAGCTAGGAATCGGTCCCAAAACTTTAAGGTAAGGATTTCTTTCAAGGATTCCATATTACTTTTTATTTCGTTAAAGATAGGGTTTATTAACTGATTTTATCATAGGGACTCTATTACTCGATTTTCATCCTGTGATCGTAAGGATTTTGTGGTAAGCCGACTTTGCTCATAAGACCAATCGTTTTTAATTACGAAATATTAGTTTGGACTAATATTCATTTGTCAATGGAGGCAAAAAGATTGACTCAAAAGGAGTGGTGATTAGTGATAGGAAAAGGAGCGAATTTGTGATCCCCTCTAGATTCAAACGAAGGGCCATTTCGGCGATCTGGGATTTTCCACAGGGTTGTGGACCTTCATCCGGTGAAAATCAATTAATCGAGGTTGTTCGTAATCGTGAAGCATCAACGATCCGGGATTTCCCACTGGGTTGTAACCGACATCCGAAGAGAACCAGCAAATAGTAGTTATTCGAGATTCCGAGGGTAAAAATCTAGACCGCTTATCTTAGAATAGATTTATTATAAGTTTTAATGATCTAATTGAGCGTTAAAATATTTTTAGGTGTTGACGATCAGGAAAGTGTAGTGCTTACCGTAAACAGGTGTGTGTAATCTCACACTGTATCTCATAGGTTAAATAACTATATCGTATTAATCGCTTGATTAAATCACAAGATAGTGAAATTGGGTAAACTAGCATATTTATCAATTTATCGATAAAGACTATGAAATCGGTATTAAGACTGTGAATTTTATGAAATTGCCCTCAATGGGCCAAGTAGATAAAAGTGACTATATGGGCCAAATATGATATTTGATATATGGGCCAAATGTGATATCTAATATATGGGCCAAATGTGATATTTGATATATGGGCCAAGTTTGATATGAGTTATAAGGGCCAAAATGTGATATGGGCCAGATTGTGAAAATTTTTATAATGGGCCGTATGTTTGTAATAAGTGCATATTATATACATGATTTGTATGGGTTGGGATATTTGACAAAGAGAAGTTCTGGTAGCTTTACTACAAAATTCTGGTGGCTTGTCCACAAATTGATATATGGCTTAATGCCCAGTTTGATATATGGCTTAATGCCCAGTTTGATATATGACTTAATGCCCAGTTTGGTGTGTTGGTGGGGTGAGTGACTAAAGCTCCCCATAGGTGTGTTGGTTGGTACAGGTCGTGTGTAGCGGATGGAAAACTAGGTTTGGTTGGGAAATTGCATAAACATGCATGTTATATATGATATTATGTTATGATTGTAAATGGGCTTTTGCCCAATAAATGCTTAATTGAATTTTTGGCCCAGTGACAATGGTAAGTGAGTTACACACTGAGTTCTAAGCAACTCACCCATTTTCTTTACCCTCCTCAGGTAATGATCAGTGATGGAGGCTTGGGTCGGGGACGAATCAGTGGTGGCCATACTATGAATTATGGGTTATTTAAATTTCAGATTTCTTTTTAAGTACTTTTTTTTTTTGCTATTTTGTAATAAGGCCTCTGGTTAAATTTTTATGGATGTTTTACTTGTGGATGGATTTTATAATATGCTTTTAAATACTTAAGTGAGATTATTTTTTAAAAAAAAATAGAAATAAACGTTTTCTTAAATAAACATACAAAAGGGTTTCATTCTTAAATAGTTTTAACTCAGTAATTTTTACATAACAATATTTTTAAAATTTTGTTTTCAAATTACTTTGAACTCTTTAAATTTTCTCAAACTATTAAATAAATTATTCCTAAGTTTCAATTTATAAATTTTTACGACTCAAATTATTAGATTTAGCAATCAACTTTGGTTTTCAATAAACTCCATATCAAATTTTTTTTTTTTGAAAGTCCGATTTCTTTAAAACTTTAAAAGACTAGATGTATGTTCATTTCGTGTGACATGCCAAATCTGGTCTTAACTCATAGACCGAGTTTGGGGTGTTACATTAGCATAATCATACATAGTACGATGAGCAGGATTTTGATTCACTGGATTTGTGGCAACCAAAGGAGGTTGCGGATTATTATCATCCATCTCTTCGGTAGTATTGGTTTCGTCTTCTTGCTCTTCTTCTATGTATTGTAGGCTTCGCCTTATTTCTCTTTGGTTTCTGCGAGCGGTAGCTTCTATATCACTGTTAAAAAGTAATGGTCCTGACGGGTTCCTTCTAGTCATAAACCAAAACTGCCTGCCAGAAGCAAATAAAAGAAAAATTAGCAAAATTATAACAAAATAAAAAATAAATTGCAAATAAATAAAATGGCTAAAGTAATAAAAATTTAGTTTTCCTAATATCTTAGTCCCCGAGAAGCACCAAAAACTTAATGGGCTCGAAACTAACTATTATTTTGATAAAGGCAAGCGCACCTATCGAACATTAGTATAGTTATGGCGAGTCTGGAATATCGTATCCTCAAGGACTAAAATTACTAGTAATAACTATCTTTTTATTATCTAGCCTAATAATTAAGGGGATTTATTTTATCTAAAATTAACTAACTAATTTAACTAACTAAATGACTATGAACGTGACAGAGAGTGAATTGGGAAAATACTTTTGGACAACTTATATGAGATAGACAATACCTAAGGAAGAATCCACCTAGACTTCACTTATTACTTTTGATTCATATGATTTATTCACTTGACTTAATCCATAGAAATCCTTGATTTATGTTAATATCTCTTTCAAGACTAAAAACAACTTACTCTAGGTTGATTAATTAAAATCTTTTTCTAATTAAAACCCCTATTGTCGCATTAACTCGATCTATGGATCCCCTTATTAGATTTGACTCTAATCCGGTAGATTTTCGTCGCCCTATTTCTAGGGTTGCAATCAACTCCACTTAATTGTGTTGATCTTCTCTTAAACAGGAACTTTTGCTCCACTAAATAAACACATTCGACTTAAATCAATAACTTGAATTATCAAAACAAGAATAAAATCTCACAATTAAGAATAAGAACAAGTATTTATCTTATAAATCAAATAATAATAAGATTCATCTTAGGTTTCATCCCCTCAGGTATTTGAGAGATTTAGTTCATACTAATAGAAGGAAACATCATAAAATAGGGAAAACCACAAAACATAATGAAAACCCAAAAACTTCTAAAGAACTTGATGGGAGATCTTCAGTCTTGATGGAGATCCTTCTCCTAAGTTGTTCCCGACGGCTGTCTTAGAGTATTTTTGCCACCTATTCGGTGTCTATGCAATGTCCCCTTTTAGGTTACCCCCTAGGGTGTTTATATAGGCTTTGGAACACCTCTCTTGGCCTACAAGTACCCTATTTCGAATAGAATTCATCTTTGCTATGACAGGGACACGTCCGTGCGACACGCCCGTGTTCGACTCCTTAGATCGTGTTCGTTTCTACTCGCCACACACGGTCATATGGCCAGGCCGTGTACATTGATCCAAGCCGTGTCTTAGTTTTGCTCGAAACACACGGCCGCGTCTGATAGCCCAGGCCATGTAAGTTTTTAAGGTAGGCCCATTTTGTCCCTTTTTGGCCCGTTGCTCATTCTTTTTTACTCCCTAAGCTCTCCTGAGTGTAAAACATGAAATTAAGAGATTAAGAGCATCGAATTCATCAAATATAATGAGAATTCATCCAAGAATAAGCCAAGCATGGGGTTAAAATATGTGTAAATTATGGTTTATCAATGTTTCTCATCCATTCTAATAAGATAAGTATGTGAGCATGTTTTATGTTATATAATACCCATTTTCGAACAAGCTAAGTGTTAAGTATGATTTTAAACAAGCACATTTGAAATAATTTTTAGAACTTATGTTTTCTGATAAGTAGGATCTATGAATTAGGTCTCGAAACTTTCTCTACAAACATAGAATTTTTCAGAGAATTTTTCTCGCAACTAGTCGGGACTAAATCAGAAACTCAGAGAATTTTTCGTAAAATTTCAAAATTTTACCCATATACATAGGTCACACGCCCATGTGAGTATGTCGTGTGGTTCAGTCACACACCCATGTCCTAGGCCGTGTGGTATATGAAATAGGTCACACGGCTATGTTCCCAGCCAGTGTAACTCTTTGACTTGTAAAACATTAAGGTGCAGTTTTCACACTGCCAAGACACACGCTCGTGTCTTAAGTCATGTAGCACACACGGCTAAGACATAGGCCCATGTCTCTACCCGTGTGCTCAATTTTGAGCATTCTGTTTCTCAAATTTAAGATGCAGAGGACACACGGCCAAACCACACGCCCATATGCCAGGCCATGTTTCACACACGGTCAAGACACACGCTTGTGTGTCTACCCATGTGGACAAAATAAAGCCATTTTCTAGCTTTATTTCTCACCCAAACTTTGCCAATAACCTACATCAAAAATTACATTCATATACCAACCAATTCAAGCAATCAAAATAAGTCCAAATCATGTCTTAAACATGACATAATATCATATACAATCAATGTACCCTTAGGTACCACAAATAACAATTTATTATCATGTTAATCTATCTTTCATATTTATCTATTTACCAAATGTACACATGCATGATTACATTCATTTTCAAACATGATAGATCCACTTATAAACATATCAAAATAAGTCAAACACAAGCCATCCCAATGGCTAGTTTATTTCAAAACATTTACATGCCATCATTGGCTACATAACCTATACATGCCATTATAACCATAATCGATTTACCGTATATACCAAAATGGGCCGATGGATAGTGTGAGTGATCTCTACCAAGCTTCCAATCCAACGAGCTTACCGAATAACTATAGAACAGGGAAAAATAAAATAAAGTAAGCATATTATGCTTAGTAAGTTCGTATAACTTAGAATTTAACTTACCATTGTCTTAAATTTAGGTAAGCATTTAATTTATTCCCAAGACATGTTGGCCAAATGCTTAAATACATATCCTCATTAACCATGTCAGTCATGTAAATACATATCCTCATTAACCATGTCAGTCACGTATGCTAGGTAATAACTCATAATCACGAATATACAAAATTGTCAGACAATTTCATACACATATTTTCAATATATCACACAAGTACAAAGTCATTAAGCATGTTCCACATTCTTCTATCAAGTACACCATACTTCAACATAACAAATGCTATCATTTCCATGTATCTCAGGCTTGTTTCAGTAATAGTTTGTTTTAGATTCATGTTAAACATTTATTTTTCATGAATATCAGAAAATATATTTCTCAACACTAGTCAAATTTCCATATTCAAATATTTCTCATATCATGTGTTCATGTAATAGGTACAATTCAAGTTCATGTAATTCAAGTACATTTTCATAATAATTCATCTCGAGTTTAGATTATTTCATGTCAGAATTTTACCTATTATGTAACATCCTGAAAAGGGCCTATGCATTTTCGGTTTAATTGTACGAAATGACATGTCTTATGTGTTATGAATGTGTTTTGAACATTTTTGGAAACCTAGAAATGTATGGAAATGTTAAGTTTAAAAGAGGAAAGTGAACATTTTGGAAACCTAAGTTAAAAGAGGACAGTGAACATTTTGGAAACCTAAGTTAAAAGAGGAAAGTGAACATTTTGGAAACTTAAGTTAAAAGAGGAAACTAAGGCAATGTGGCCTTAAGAAAATTAATAGGAAGGATTTGACACACAAACAGGCTTGTCAAAGTGGCTTGAAGGCACCACTTAAAAGCCCAGCAAGTGACGCCACAAGCTTGTATATTTGGGCCAGGGATCGAGTCACTTGGAAAGCAAATAAAAGAAATTTTATTTTCTTTGCCGAAGCGAGAGAGGTGGATCGGCATTATGGCTCTTAAAAGAGGAGTTTTATTCCTTTAAAATTTCACTAAATAGGGATAAATAATAGATTTAATATTAGATTATTGATGAGATTAATTAAGGTGATAAATAAAATATAAACTTTATCAAAATAAGGAAGAGTGGTGGCCAAGTAAAGGACTCTAGCTAGTAATTTCGGCTACTAGAGGAAAAGAGGCCATTCATTCATTCACTCCTCCTTTGCCGAATTTCTTAAGCAAATTCTCCTCTCTCTGTCGAATTTCCTAGAGCCTCGTTCTTCTTCTTTTTGTTAGCCAAAGCCGAAAATTCAAGATACACCATTAGCCGATTTCTTTTCTTTCCAAATCCATCAATAGCCGAATCTTGGTGGGGCTTTTAGTAAAAGTGCTGTCGATTTCTCCAAGTAAGGGTAAGATCTAGACTCGGTTTCCATTCTTTTGTTTTTAAGCCTGTCGAAATTTAGGGACTAATCCCTCATATTGTATTTTGGCCGAATGTAGGGACTTAAAAAATCTAAAGCAATAGATCTATTTTTTTCAAGATTTCATGGAATTCGTTAAGCAAATCAGGTGTGTATTCCACACTAATTTTTAATATGTTTATGGCAATATTTAATATGTGCATGTTTATAAGAATGTAAATATGGCTAAGGTACCGTGTTACGGTACAAAGTACTCAGGTACGTTTCCTACTCCTACTAGGATTACGAAATATGTTATATTTAACATGTGAAAAGTGACATGAATGTGAATTTAAGTATGATATGCATGATATGAATAATATGGGGCATTCGGGTTATATGAGAAATGGGAAGTGAATGTGGTGACTTCGGTCTTACTATCTGAATGTGGTGACTTCGGTCACATTATCTGAATGTGGTAACTTCGGTTACATTATCTGAATGTGGTGTCAGATGACACAATTATTTAATTTGGTAGCTATGCCACAAATTTTATATAGGCGATGAGCACGTCGATCGCAATGACGCGCCTTCGATGGTGTGTAGCGGATGGAGGGTTGACTTAGTAGTCCCCACGGTGTGCAGGTTGGTACGGGGATGTGTAGCGGATGGTATCTAGGTTTGGGTTCGGGATTGCATCATTATTATTATGTGAACATGATATGTATGGTATGCCTAAATCTGTTAAATTTTAGTGTTGGTTACACATTGAGTCTGTTGACTCACCCCATTGTGGGAACATGTTTGGTGATGAGCGATGATGGGATGGCGTAACTTGTGGTGGCCATGCTCACTTTAAAGTTTTATTTAATTTGGACATTTTATTTTATTTAAGTACTCTACAATTTTATTTTGGGTTTTGTTTTATGTAATAAGGCCATGGTGATGATTTTATTGTTGTTTTAATTACTATGTTACAATTTATGTTATTTAAAGATTAAGTCAATTTAATTTAAACTAAACTTTAAATATTTTGTCACCCAAATAAATGGGTTTTCAATATAAAATAAACTTGTTTTCAACTCGAGCCCAACCCACAAACAAACTATCTTCAAAACACACAGCTTTCAAAGTAACAAAAGAGTTTTGAACCGGTTTACATCGAGGAACATACGAGATCCGGTCCGGGCTCGTGGTAGGGTGTGGGTGTTTCGATTTAGTATCAAGCCCAATTTTAAACTCTCGGCACAGTGGCCTAAGGCCCAAAACGTTTTCAAATCGAGCCTAAATGAGTTTTATGGAAGTATTTACGAAAATAGGCGGGTTTAATGGCATGGCACCTAAGTCTCCACCCATGATCCACTGGTAAGTACCCCAACCATCATGTGGTTATGTGATTTATAGAAGGGTAGAAAAGGAATGGAGCGTAGAATAGAATGATAGGTACTTGAACCCTAGGACTAGTCTACCCCAACTACTACATAAGACTTAAATGCCTAACTAAACAAACCTATGGCTAAGTCAACCGAGTTAGGGTGTGGTAACTCACATGCGCATGTCTAGGATTGGATCCCAAGAGCACGGTATTTAAGCAGTCCTAGTGACTCACCTCCTCTTTGCAAGAATCCTACCTGGTGCGTAGCCTCGGTTCACCTTAACCAAGAGGACTTATACACGGGCTAAACCCCTAACTAAAACCCGAAAGGGACTAGCCGTATTTTATGGAAACCCTAGTTTTAAAATTTATAAATTATCCTCTTGATTTGAAAAAGATTATTTTTATAAAATTTTCTTGAAATATTTCTGATTTACAAATTTACTAAAATACCCCTAGTGGTAAAATTACAAAAATGCCTTTGGTTTATGAAATTTTCAAAATACCACAGTTCCTATCAAAATTTCATTACTTTATAAAAATGTTCAAAAACCCTAAATTGAAAAATGACCTGATTTTAAAAAAAAATTTTTACTAAATTTCCCCTATCCTACAAATTATCGAAATACCCCTGAGTTACAAAATTACCAGAACCACCCCCGATCTTCAAAAATTTTTTTGCAACAACACTGATTTGGAAAACAAATTCTCAAAAACAACCCTTAAGTTTTGTAAATTCCAAAATATCCATGATTTATTAAGACTTACAAATTCACCCGGGGTAATTTCTAAAATACCCTCAGATTTCAAAATTTTCCAAAATACCCCCGGGAATGCAAAATTTCCAGAATACCCTCATTGACGAAAACACCAAGGAACCTTGTTTCGATAAATTACAAAAAAAACTACCCTTGTAGGACAAATTACAAAAATACCCTTGGGTAGTGGAAAAACAACAACAATGAAAACTACAACATTTCTCTGAATGAACGAAAGTTCATAATTGATTGATGTATGAATGTAAAGACTGTGTGCATGTATGAATATGAAAGAACCACTCCTAAAATTCCTTTCATAAAACTTTTTCGCGGGTAATCAAGTAAAACAAGGACTAATTCATAAAACTTCTTAATCAGATCGCGACGTTAGATGTGAGTTCTAGAGGAAGCGATCGTCATGGATGCGGTAGAGGATGAATGACTGTGTCAAAACCCGTTAGATCGGGTCAAGGGTCTGACAATGAGTTACCACCGCCACCGCCACCCCCAGCTGTTGGTGTCGAACAGCAAGCTCAGACGGGGGATGATGCTTTGTGTCATGAGCCATCTTTGAGTTTTGGAAATGATGGCTAGCGCAGGTGGAAATACGGGAGCTCAGAAATCTGTACCCGAGCAACTCTGAGCCAATGGAGCTGAGGTGTTCCGTGGAGTATCCGGTGTGGCACCCAATACAGCTGAATATTGGTTGGAAGCAACTGAGCACATTATGGATGAGCTCGACCTGACCCCTGAAGAGAAGTTGAAAGGAATGGTGGCATTGTTACGCAATGAAGCGTATCAATGGTGGTTAACAGTTCGGGATGGTGCCACAACTGAGGATCTGACCTGGGAGTATGCTAAGGAGGCATATCAGAAAAAGTATGTCGGGACACGATATATTGATGAGCAGAGGAAAGCTTTTTGGGGCTGGTTCAAGGGAACAAGTCGGTAGCAGCATATGAAGCTGAAATTCTGAGGTTAAGCCGATATGCTCGAGGAGTAGTGGCTACGAGCATGAGCGGTGTGTCTTGATTCAAGACGGTTTAAGGGATGACCTAAGATTCTTGATAGCTCCACATCGAGGCGGGAGTTTTTCGCGTTAGTAGAAAAGGCTAAGGTAGCCGAGGGAATCAAAGACTCGGTTAAGCAGAGCTCTAATAGGAATAGACCCAAGAGGGGTTATGGGTCGTCAAGATCATCGAGAAATGTGCAAAAAGGGCCGGGCGATGGGCCAAAGGGTCGACAAGTTGATGCAGGATGGCGATGTCGTCCTTGTGATCATTGTGGAAAAAAACACTTGGGGGAGTACTGGAAAAAGACGAGAGGATGTTTTAGGTGTGGGTCTAAGGACCATATGCTCAAAGATTGTCCTAAGAAACTAGATGAAAGTCGATCAGCAGATCAGAATGTTAATCAGGCTGGTAGAGGAGGAAAGCAGCCTCAATGAGATCGTGGTTCGAATAACAGAGGTAATGGTGCCGGCAGAGGACGTGGAACACAAGGCAGAGGAGCTACTATCTTGAGGCAAGGTACCGGGTTTGGTTTATGCGATTCAATGAAGGAGGATGGAGATGCAGGACGTCATAACCAGACGTTCTTTATTTATGGCAAGCCTTATTATGCCTTAATTGATGTGGGCTCGACCCATTCTTATGTTGCCTGTAGTGTAGTTGAAACACTAGGCCTAGACTCTGAACATTCTAATAGGGAGATGACGGTAATAAGCCCATTAGGCCAAACTGTAATGGTGAATAAGATCTTTCAGAATGTATCCCTAGAAATTCAGGGAGTGAACTTTCGGGCTGACTTAATGGAGTTACCCTTCGGAGAATTTGACCTCATACTTGGTATGGATTGGTTAGTAGAACACCGAGCCATGTTGGATTGTGCAACTAAACAAATGGAACTAAAGACCCCGGAGGATGAAGTAGTGGTAATGATCGGAGAAAGAAGAAACTACTTGTCTAATGTAGTTTCGGCGTTGAAGGCTGAGAAAATGGTTAGGAAAGGGTGCAGGGCATTCTTAGCCTTCGTAAGTGAGTTGGGTGAAAAGGAAGAAGGTGTTAGTGGAGTTAGAACGGTAAAGGACTTTGAAGATGTGTTTCCGGAGGAATTACCAGGAATACCCCCAGATAGAGAGGTGGAATTTGGAATAGATTTGCTATTGGGAACAGCTCCTGTGTCAATCGCTCCATATCGAATGGTGCCAAAGGAGTTAGTGGAGCTCAATGCTCAAATCCAGGAATTACTTGACCGTGGGTTTATTCGGCCCAGTGTGTCTCCGTGGGGAGCACCGGTCTTGTTTGTAAAGAAGAAGGATGGAACTATGCGTATGTGCATAGACTATCGTTAGTTAAATAAGCTGACCATTAAGAACAAGTATCCTTTGCCAAGGATCGATGACTTGTTCGATCAGCTGAAGGGGGCCGCAGTATTCTCAAAGATAAACTTGAGGTCAAGATATCATCAGTTGAAGGTGAAGGAGGCGGATATCCATAAGACAGCTTTTAGGACAAGATACGGCCATTTTGAGTTTGTAGTAATGCCGTTTGGGTTGACAATCGCCCCAGCCACATTCATAGATATGATGAATCGGGTGTTTCAACCTTACTTGGATAGGTTCGTCGTAGTGTTCATCGACGACATCCTCGTATACTCTAAGACTGAAGAGGAGCATGATGAGCATCTCTGGATTGTGTTGCAAGTATTGAGGGAGAAGAAGCTTTATGCCAAATTCAGCAAGTGTGAATTTTGGCTTAAGGAAGTCACCTTCTTAGGGCACGTGGTGTCCGTCGAAGGAATAAGGGTGGATCCCAGGAAGATTAAAGCAGTGTTGGATTGGAAACCACCTAAATCGGTGGTGGAGATTCATAGTTTATTGGGATTGGTAGGCTATTACAGAAGGTTCGTGGAAGGATTTTCGTCAATAGCCGCGCCTTTAATAAAGTTGTTGAGGAAGGAAGTACCCTTTGTATGGTCAGATAAGCAGCAGGAGAGCTTTGAGAAGCTTAAGAAGGTTTTAACGGAAGCTCCAGTATTGATTCAGCCAGAGGCAGAAAAGGAATTCACGGTGTATTGTGACGCTTCCCATACAGGTTTGGGTTGTGTATTGATGCAAGACGGAAAGGTAGTCGCATATGCATCTCGACAGTTAAGGCTGCATGAGGTTAACTACCCAACCCATGACTTGGAATTGGCAGCAGTGGTTTTCGCCCTTAAGGTGTGGAGGCACTATCTCTATTAAGAAAGGTCAGTGATCTACACAGACCATAAGAGCCTTAAGTATCTGTTGACTCAGAAGGAGTTGAACTTGTGGCAGCGAAGGTGGGTGGAGTTATTGAAGGATTATGATTGCTCGATAGAGTACCACCCGGGCAAGGCGAATGTGGTAGCTGATGCCCTAAGTCGGAAGGTTGTGTTGGATCTAAGGGCTATATTCGCTCACTTAAGTTTGTATGATGATGGAAGCTTTGTTGGCGAGTTGCAAGTCAAACCCACATGGTGAATGAGGTGAAAAGGGACGATTGGTGATAAGGACCTAAGTGCTAAGATTCTGACAAGTATAGAACGGAGAGTTAGAGGATTATGGTGCTAATGATGAAGGAGTATTGTGCTACAAAGGAAAAGTCAGATGCCAAAGTACAAGGAGTTAAGACAGGAGGATTATTCGGAAAGCGCATAGTAGCCCTTATGCTATGCATCCCGGAGGCACTAAGTTGTCTGATTTAAGAGAACAATTTTGGTGGCTTTGATTTAAGCGGAAGTTCTTGAATTAGTGGGAAAATGTCGACATGTCGACAAGTTAAGGCTAAACACCAAGTTCCATCGGGATTGTTTCAGCCAATCCAGATTTCGCAGTGGAAGTGGGAAAGAATTACCATAGACTTCGTTAGTGGGCTTCCCCTTACGCCTACTAAGAAAGACTCGGTATGGGTAATAGTGGACTATTTGACCAAGTCCGCGCACTTTATCCCGGTAAGGGTTGATTATTCTCTTCAGAAATTGGCCAAATTATATGTGGCGGAAATTATGAGGTTACACGGAGTGCCGGTGTCTATCATTTTGGATAGAGACCCAAGGTTCACGTCTCGATTTTGAAGAGCACTTCATCAAGCTTTAGGCACTAAGTTGGACTTCACCACGACTTTTCATCCACAATCGACGGGCGATCGAACAGTAATACAAGTGTTGGAGGATATGTTGAGAGGTCATGTGATGGATTTACGAGGAAGTTGGGAGGATTACTTGCCTTTAGCGAGTTCGCCTACAACAACAGCTTATCGAGCTAGCATTGAATGGCACCATATGAAGCATTATGCGGTCGGAAGTGTCGAACTCCTACTTGTTGGACCGAGTTAGGAGAACGTCGAGTTTTGGGACGAGTTGGTGGCGTAAACGAAGAGAAGGTTGAGATAATCCGAGCACGGTTAAAGGAAGCCTCGATAGGCGAAAGTCTTACGCCGACCTCAAGCGGAAGGAAATAGAGTTTGAAGTGGGAGACCAAGTGTTTACGAAAGTCTCACCTTGGAAGAAGGTGATGAGGTTTGGTCGAAAGGAAGTTAAGCCCAAGGTTTATAGGGCCCTATCAGGTACTAAAGCGAGTTGGGCCAGTGGCATATCAGCTAGAGTTGCCAGCAAAATTGTAGCAGATGCACGACGTATTCCATGTATCCATGCTACATTGATATCGATCTGATCCATCACACGTGGTACCAGTTGAAGAAGTGGAGCTAAGGCCAGACTTATCCTACGAGGAAGAGCCGATTCAAATTTTGGAACGTGATGTGAAAGTGTTACGGAGGAAGTCAGTTCCACTAGTCAAGGTGTTATGGCACAATCATGGATCGGAGGAAGCTTCGTGGGAACCAGAGGAGGCAATGCGACAACAATACCCTTAATTATTTTGCTAGGAAATTTCGAGGACGGAATTATTTTAAGGGGGTAGAACTGTAACATCCTGAAAAGGCCTATGCATTTTCGGTTTAATTGTACGAAATGACATGTCTTATGTGTTATGAATGTGTTTTGAACATTTTTGGAAACCTAGAAATGTATGGAAATGTTAAGTTTAAACGAGGAAAGTGAACATTTTGGAAACTTAAGTTAAAAGAGGAAAGTGAACATTTTGGAAACCTAAGTTAAAAGAGGAAAGTGAACATTTTGGAAACCTAAGTTAAAAGAGGAAAGTGAACATTTTGGAAACTTAAGTTAAAGAGGAAACTAAGGCAAGGTGGCCTTAAGAAAATTAATAGGAAGGATTTGACACACAAGCAGGCTTGTCAAAGTGGCTTGAAGGCACCACTTAAAAGCCCGACAAGTGGCGCCACAAGCTTGTATATTTGGGCGAGGATCGAGTCACTTGGGAAGCAAATAAAAGAAATTTTATTTTGCTTCCAGAAGCAGAGAGGTGGACGGCATTATGGCTCTTAAAAGAGGAGTTTTATTCCTTTTAAAATTTCGGCTAAATAGGGGATAAATAATAGATTTAATATTAGATTATTGATGAGATTAATTAAGGTGATAAATAAAAGATAAACTTTATCAAAATAAGGAATAGTGGTGGCCAAGAAAAGGACTCTAGCTAGTAATTTCGGCTACTAGAGGAAAAGAGGCCATTCATTCATTCACTCTTCCTTTGCCGAATTTCTTAAGCAAATTCTCCTCTCTCTGTCGAATTTCCTAGAGCCTTGTTCTTCTTCTTTTTGTTAGCCAAAGCCAAAAATTCAAGATACACCATTAGCCGATTTCTTTTCTTTCCAAATCCATCAATAGTCGAATCTTGGTAGGGCTTCTAATAAAAGTGCTGTCGATTTCTCCAAGTAAGGATAAGATCTAGACTCGGTTTCCATTCTTTTCTTTTTAAGCCTGTCGAAATTTAGGGACTAATCCCTCATATTGTATTTTGGCCGAATGTAGGGGCTTAAAAAATCTAAAGCAATAGATCAGTTTTTTTTCGGGATTTCAAGGAATTCGTTAAGCAAATCAAGTGTGTATTCCACACTAATTTTTAATATGTTTATGGCAATATTTAATATGCGCATGTTTATAAGAATGTGAATATGGCTAAGGTACCGTGTTACGGTACAAAGTACTCATGTACATTTCCTACTCCTACTAGGATTACGAAATATGTTATATTTAACATGTGAAAAGTGACATGAATGTGAATTTAAGTATGATTTGCATGATATGAATAATATGGGGCATTCGGGTTATATGAGAAAGGGGAAGTGAATGTGGTGACTTCGGTCTCACTATCTGAATGTTGTGACTTCGGTCACATTATCTGAATGTGGTAACTTCAGTTACATTATCTGAATGTGGTGTCTCATGATACAATTATTTAATCTGGTGGCTATGCCACAAATTTTATATGGGCGATGAGCACATCGACTGCAGTGACTGCCTTTGATGGTGTGTAGCGGATGGAGGGTTGACTTAGTAGTCCCCACGGTGTGCAGGTTGGTACAGGGATGTGTAGCGGATGGTATCTAGGTTTGGGTTCGGGATTGTATCATTATTATTATGTGAACATGATATGTATGGTATGCCTAAATCATTAAATTTTAGTGTTGGTTACACATTGAGTCTGCATTGACTCACCCGTTGTGGGAACATGTTTGGTGATGAACAAGTGATGGACCGGACTACAGAACTTGTGGTGGCCATGCTCACAAAGTTTTATTTAATTTGGACATTTTATTTTATTTAAGTACTCTACAATTTTATTTTGGGTTTTGTTTTATGTAATAAGGTCATGGTGATGATTTTATTGTTTTTTAATTACTATGTTACTTAATTTATGTTATTTAAAGATTAAGTCAATTTAATTTAAACTAAACTTTAAATATAATTGTCACCTGAAATAAATGGGTTTTCAATATAAAAATAAACTTGTTTTCAACTCGAGCCCAACCCACAAACAAACTATCTTCAAAACACATAGTTTTCAAAGTAACAAAATAGTTTTGAACCGGTTTACATCGAGGAACATACCAGATCCGGTCCAGGCTCGTGGGCCGGGTGTGGGGTGTTTCACATTAATTCATTCGAAATATCAATATCACACGAGTAGTACACTCAAGGTGTACAAATCTATAATCATGAATGAATGTATTCATCTAACAATTTCCATGTACATATATCATCATCTCATATTTTTCATATATCATGTATCATCACTTTCATGTATTCCAGGCAAATACATTTAATAACACATTTCTTATTCATATCTTTTCATGTCATGATTTTTCCCGTTGAATTTATCTGAAATATCATTGGATACATATGTAGTGCACTCGAGGTGTACAAATTAGGATCCGTCTATTCATATTCAGGAGTACCCATTAAGGCACTTAATCAAAAGCACATTCTCAAGCCACATATCACATAACAGGATTACTTGTCCAAGCTAAATCATGTTTCCAACATATGCTCATAAGAGCTTAATCAAGATTACCCGTCCGGGCTAAATCCTATCCATAACATATGCTCAGGAGGGATTCTATCAGGATTACCAATCCAAGCTAAATCCTTTCTGTAATAAGGTCAATAGGATTACTCGTCCGAGCTAAATCCTGTCTGCAACATATGCAGGACCATATTCAACTACATGAAATCACGTATCCATCGATTTTCATTTATTCAAACGGGATTCAACATTTTTCAGATATTATCAGGCATGTAAATATTTCATTCATTTATAATATTCAAAATATTCAAATAAACACATTTCACATTCATTTCAAGCAAAAAAGAAACATTTTTATCATTGGTCATTTATCGGGCATTATCTTTTATCGGGTTTTGTCAGATATGTTTTTAATGTCATACATATATGATTTTTATGAAATTTACGTACACAACATCAAATTCAAGCATATAAATATACACAATTTAGTTACACGAACTTACCTCGACAAATGTTGGTGTACGTAAAATCTCTAATCTGACATTTTCCTCTTTTCCTCGTTCTAGCTCCAAATTTGGTCTATTCGGATCTATACGAGTAAATATAACATCAATTTAATACAATTTATACTCAATTCAGTCCAATTTACATCTTAAGCAAAACTACCATTTTACCCCTAAACTTTTAATTAATGACGATTTCAACCCTAGGCTCGGAAAATGAAATTCATGCAATTTAATCCTTGTTCAAAGCCTAATCGATTTTTACATGTAATATTTACAGTACATGTATTGAATAAAATTCAGAATTTTTCCATGATTTTTACAACTTTTAAATTTAGTCCTAAATCATGTTATCATCAAAATTCACTTTGTAAAAGTTGTTTATCTATCAACAATCTTTCATATTCTATCATAAATTTCAAAATTTTAGCATATTCATCCATGGAAAAATTTTCATACTTTGATAACTTTACAAATTAATCCCCAAAATAGCTAGATTAAGTTGTCCCGATCTCAAAAATATAAAAATTACTAAAAACGGGACTTGAATACTTACCTAATTTGGCTAAGAAAGCTTGCTTTCTCTTTTCTAGGGTTTCCATGTATTTTGGGGAAGATGACATAAAATGATGATATTTTGTTATTTAATTAATTTATCACCTTTTATTTTTCATCTTTCCAATTTCATCCTTTTCTTTATTTTATTTTCCATGGATGATTCATCATCCTTAACAACTAAGCATTTTTAATGGTCTAATTACCATATAAGGACCTCCAATTTAAATTTTTATAGCTATTTAATCCCTTTAGCTATTAGAACTCAACTTTTGCACTTTATGCAATTTGATCTTTATCAAATTAAACATGTAATTGATAAAATTTCTTTACAAAATTTTTAAACAATATTATTATCATACAGTAGATCATAAAATAGTATTAAAATAATTTTTAATTAATTTAATTTTTTGAACCCGAATCTGTGGTCCCGAAACCATTGTTCTGATTTTATCAAAATGGGCTGTTACATATTGGCAAACCCGAGAAATAGCGATAGGTTTTTTCTTTCTTTCTTTACCTGGGTGATAAACCGTAAAAGTAACATATTTTAGGCCCACATTTAGTATGCTTTTGGATGATTTAGCCCTTGATTTATGTAAAAAGGTGCTCTTAATCCTTTCTTTTCATGTTTTTACTCAAGAAACACCCGAGGACGAAATGAACAAGAAATAGGCTTAAAATGGGCCAATTTGGGCCAAAGTGGAAATAGACACGTCCTGGATTTCAAGCCACACGACCGTGCCTCGACAATTAACTAAGACACAGCCATGCCACGATTTACACAGCCGTGCCCCAATCGACAGAATCGAGACACGGCCTGAAAACGATTTACACGGGCGTGTGCCATGGGCATGTCCCTGCCGCGGCCAAGAGGAATTTCACTCGGATTTGGATACTTGAAGGCAAAGAAACACATTCCAAAGCCTATTCAAACACTCGAGTAGGAATTATACTTGAATTAGGATACTTACAAGCCAAGTAAGATATCTCAAAGCCTATAAAAAGACCCTAGAGGCCAACCTTTAGGGGACGTTCGAGTTCGGCAGAAGCCTTCTGCCAGGGCTTTTGGGGGGGTTAGCTAGGCCAAGGATCCGAGCCAGAAGGTCATATTTTTGGGAATTACTCGAAGATAGCCAATTGATCCATCTCAAGGAGCCGGAATTCTACTCAAGACGGCGAATTTCTCCTTAATTCCTTCAGGGGGCTTTAGGGATTTCTTATGTTTTGTTTTATCTTTTCTCTTGAGATGTTTTCTTTATTTGTTATGAACTAAACCCTTCAGATACCTGAAAGGGATGAAACCTAGATGAATCTTGTTATTGTTTTTTGAATTATATGATAAATACTTAGTTTGTTCTTAACTATGCATGCTTAATTCAATCCGATGAGCTTAGGTGGAGGAGGAATAGACCCTGCTTAAGAGTAGATCTAGCATAATTAAGCGGAGCTGATCGCATGCCTAGAGATAGGGTGATGAGATTTTTTTGGATTAGGGTGAAACCTAATATGGGAGTCCATAGATCGATTTACTACTATTCTAGGGGGTTATTATTCGAGAAAGAGATTTCATTAATTAACCTAGGGTTAGACGTTATTCACCTCGAGAGAGGGTTTAATATACGTTAGGGAGTCTTACGAATCAAACTAAGTGAATAAGTCGTATGGTTCAATGTTAGATAACAAGTGAAGTCTAGGTGGATTCTTCTTGAGGGTATCGTCGTGATCAACTGAATTCTTTCTTCAAGTTATTTTCCAATTCATTCTTTCTGTCTTTGCGTCTTTAGTTTAAGTAGTCGTTAATTTAGATTAAAGCAACTTCACTTATTTTAGGCTAAATAATAAAAAGAAAGTTAGTATTAGTACTTTTAGTTCCTTTGTGCTTGATAATCCGGTCTTGCCTAAGCTATACTACTGTTCGATAGGTACACTTGCCTTTAATCGTTGTCAGAGTTAGTTTTCAGGTTTGATCATTCTATTTATAAATTTTAAAACTCGACAAAACAACGATCAAGTTTTTGGCGCCGTTTCTGGGGAACTAAAATATTAAGAATGCTCTATTTTTATTACTTTAGCCATTTTTTTATTTTCTACAATTTATTTTATTATTTTATTATTATTATTTTTTTACTTTGCTAATTTTTCCTCTATTTTGCTTTTGGCAGATAATTTTAGTCTATAGAGAAGATGGCACTGAATAATTATTAGTGGCAAGTTATGAGGACAGCGCCAACAAAAGTCGCCAGTGTTTTCAACCTCGACGTGGTCACCAGGTTATCTAACCAGCTAGAGATGATGAATAAAAAGATTGATGGTTTGTATAATCTCTCACAAGTACACCCAGTAATGCAATATGATTCGAATTTAAGAGGCGTGGCGAATCCTTAGTACCCACCCTACAGATATGGCATGGAAAATGAGCAAGCTCACTATACGGGTAACTATTCTAGACCAAAAAATAATTGTTATAATGACACTTATAATGTAGGTTAGAGTTACCATCCCAGTTTCTCGTGGGATGATCAAAGTAACCAAAGACAGGAACTTCCTCCAAATTTTCAACAACCACCTCACCAACAGGAAGAGGAGTCGAGTCTTGAGGAGATGCTGACAAAATTCATGGCAGCCACAGAAACTCGTCCCCAAAAAACTGAGACAACGTTCGATAATCAAAAAGTATCGATCAAAGAGATCAAGAACCAAGTTCAAAAATTACTAAGTCAGTTGAACAACTTGCAAAGTTAATGTCCGAACGACCGCAAGGGTGTCTACCAAGCAACACAGAGATTAACCCAAACGAGCAAATTCAAACCGTACTAGCTCAAAGTGAAGGGCTAGACGAACCAAACCCAAGGGAAGAACCTGTGGTAAGTGAAGGTAAGGTTAAGATGTGCCATGATATACCAAAACCGGCAAGTACAGAGTACCAACCTCATGTTCGGTATCCTGATGCAATAAAGAAAGACCACACAGAGGAAGAATTCGGTGAACTCACACTTCGTGTAGAAGACAAAACAATCACTCTTCAAGCTTTTGACTCAGCTAGGACATCGAGTAATAAAGGTACGAACGTTAATTTTATTGATAACCATTTGGTTCAACCTTCTTTACAGGAAGCATCACGATCACCTAGCTGAGCTAGATCTTAGACCTCGTGCCAACAAAGAAGAATTATATGAGGAACAAAGCCTTAGGGTCAACAAACTAGAATAGTGGAAAAAACAATTTAAAAAATAACCGGAACCACACAAAGTGAAACCGAAGGAAACCCCAAAAGATCTGATAAGAACAACAAATCACATCAAAATAGAGGATCAGGTATTGTTGAATAAGGAAGACCCTCGAATCACCAATTCAGACCTCAAGGCAAACGAAGAAATCACTTTTGAGGTACTTAATGTCTTCCTATACGGCACAGTCGAGGTAAGTAATCCTAAATTCAACACTTTTAAGGTAAACATTACTCGACTTAAACTTTATATCCATAACCGAGTTGATCGCATGAGAAAGGATTTCCACCTCCTCAAACCACCATGATTGTGCTACAACAGGTAAGTCTAGCTCAAGACTTTAAACGAGCCCTTCTCGGGAGGCAACCTGAGTACTAACCGTACTAATTAGTTTGGTTTTATTTCTTTTCATATTTAGGCATAGGTTTCCATACCCACATGACCTTGTACACGACCGTGGCCGTGGCCGTGTGGACACCATGGCTAGGCACATGGGTGTGGACCTTCTCTATTTAATTATTTACTTTTATTCATTTTTTATTTTATTTTTATTTTTTATTATTTTTTTCCTTTTTCTCAATGGCATTTAGATTTAGCTTAGGATACAATAAAACCAAGCCGGCTACTTCGAGGATTCAATTTCAAACGGTTTGAGACGCTTCCCTATGTTCACCTCCGATCTTATCTGGTTTCTTTTCATTGACTTCATCCAAAAATTCAGGAAGTGTTACTTCTCCCCTTCTCTTTTGATTTTATTATTACATAATTGTTTATCTATCTTTGTACATTGAGGGCAATGTACATCTTAAGTATGGGGGTAAAAGTACCTAACTTTTGGCATTATTCCAAAATCCTGAATTTTAGTCTTGTTCCTAAGTAATTTTCTCATATTATCAATTAGGGTGAAATTTATGATGATTTATGATTTTTATTGATATTTTTTTGAGTAAGTCATAGATAATTGTACATTGATGATTTATACTTGAAGAATACTAAAGAATCAAGCATGATAAGTCTATTTTTCAAGAATAAAAAATTTTCTAGTTTGTTGAACTGAATTTGAATATTACCTTGAAGTTTGAAATTTATAGGATTGATGTCAAATACCCATAATTTTTGTGAGATTTGAGCCTTATAGAGCATATATTATTTTTCATGCTCACTTTATTGATTATGAGTGTGTCAACACTGAATTGTTATTCTAGAACTTGCCTAGGTTACACATATCGAGACCACATTAATGATTTGATATACTGAGATGATAAAGGCACCTAGGTTTTAACCCATTCACTCCACTAAAAAGCCTACTTTCACAAATTAACCCTTAGTGAACCCTTCTGATCCTAACAACCCTTTTTATTGATTTACCCGCTAATATTAACCTAAAACCCTTTGTATTTGTTATCACCATTCTTTTGACTACCCTTCTATCGAGAATTGATTTGATCAGTTACCGAATTAGTTTATTTCAGTTGATAAAGTTTTTTTTATTATGTTTCTATTTGATATAAAAAAATCGATCGAAAAATCAAAGTATATTCAGTATTAGTAGTATAAAAAGTGAGCTTATACATTTAAATTTCAATTATCAAAGAAAAATCTCGTAGTATTATTAGTTCCAAAGTTTCATGTGATTATTAGTTCAATTATTTTTCTAAAAGTTAGGTAACTTTTTAGGTCAATCTCGATTCTAAACCTTCTAATTCATCCTTTATCCACACCTTTAACCTAAGCCCTGTTACAACCCTGATAAAGACCTTTTGATTTGTGTATCATCTCATATTTCAGTGGTTGAGATTTTATTTTCAGGCAAGCCTATGGGATTAACATTTCAGGTTCGACTTATAAGTGCTTATTCTTGGACCTTGAAACACTTTGAGTGATTTGAGTGAATCTTCAATGAGGATGTCAATCCTTGTCGGTTTTGAATTAAAGGTAATTATTTAGATAAGGGGAGACACCTATATTTTCGTGCTACAAATATATGACTTATATTGTTTGAATCTTTAAGAGTCTTTGAGTTAAATTATCCATGTATAAATTATTGGTGAATTATGATGAGGCATTGTTGATAGGAATTGTGAATTATTGAAAGTTCATTTTAAATATAAGTTGAGAATTTTGCTTGAGGACAATCAAAAGCTTAACTGTGGGGGTATCTGATAAACCGTAAAAGTAACATATTTTAGGCCAACATTTAGTATGCTTTTGGATGATTTAGCCCTTGATTTATGTAAAAAGGTGCTCTTAATCCTTTCTTTTGATGATTTTACTCAGGAAAGCACCCAAGGACAAAAAGAACAAGAAACGAGCTTAAAACGGGCCAAATTTGGCCAAAGTGGAAAACGACACGGCCTGGACTTCAAGCCGCACGATCGTACCTCGATAATTAACTAAGACACGGCCATGCCACAATTCACACGGTCGTGCCCCAATCGATGGAATCGAGACACGACCTGAAAACGATTTACACGGGCTTGTGCCATAGGCGTGTCCCTGCCGCGACCAAGAGCAATTTCACTCAGATTTGGATACTTGAAGGCAAAGAAACACATTCCAAAGCCTATTCAAACACCTGAGTAGAAATTATACTTGAATTAGGATACTTAGAGGCCAAGTAAGGCATCTCAAAGCCTATATAAAGACCCTAGAGGCCAACCTTTAGGGGATGTTCAGAGTTCGGCAGAAGCCTTCTGCCAAGGCTTTTGTGGGGGTGGTTAGCTAGGCCAAGGAGCCGAGCTAGAAGGTCAGATTTTTGGGAATTACTCGAAGATAGCCAGTTGATCCATCTTAAGGAGACGAAATTCTACTCAAGATGGTGGATTTCTCCTTCAAGTCCTTCAGGGGGTTTTAGGGATTTCTTATGTTTTATTTTATCTTTTCTCTTGAGATGTTTTCTTTATTTTTTATGAACTAAACCCTTCAGATACCTGAAAGGGATGAAACTTAGATGAATCTTGTTATTGTTTTCTGAATTATATGATAAATACTTAGTTTGTTCTTAATTATATGTGCTTAATTCAATCTATGAGCTTAGGTGGAGGAAGAATAGACCCTGCTTAAGAGTAGATCTAGCATAATTAAGCGGAGTTGATTGCACGCCTAGAGATAGGGTGATGAGATTTTGCTGGATTAGGGTGAAACCTAATATGGGAGTCCATAGATCTATTTACTGCTATTCTAGGGGGTTATTATTCGAGAAATAGATTTCCATTAATTAACCTAGGGTTAGACGTTATTCGCCTCGAGAGAGGGTTTAATATACGTTAGGGAGTCTTATGGATCAAACTAAGTGAATAAGTCTTATTGTTCAGTGTTAGATAACAAGTGAAGTCTAGGTGGATTCTTCCTGAGGGTATCGTCGTGATCAACTGAATTCTTTCTTCAAGTTATTTTCCAATTCATTCTTTCTATCTTTGCGTCTTTAGTTTAAGTAGTCGTTAATTTAGATTAAAGCAACTTCACTTATTTTAGGCTAAATAATAAAAAGAAAGTTAGTATTAGTACTTTTAGTTCCTTTGGGTTCGACAATCCGGTCTTGCCTAAGCTAGACTACTGTTCGATAGGTACACTTGCCTTTAATTGTTGTCAGAGTTAGTTTCCAGGTTTGATCATTCTATTTATAAATTTTAAAACTCGACAAAACAACGATCACTGGGTTTAAACTTAATGTAATTTAATTTTGTTATTGAAACAATTTCTTTGGAAGTTTAAGTTTATTTTCATTTTGTGAACCCTACAGCTAAACCTTTCTTATTTATTTCCCCTTAGCATGAATAAAGTTTGGTGTTTCCTTATTTCTTCTTGCATGAGTACCTTGTTGTTTTCTTTTCAACTTTGCCAAAGTTTTTATTAATCTCTTATACATGCTAGTTTTATTACGTCTCTAGGGGTGATGAGCATCCCATTCCCTCGTATAGGTATAGTATCCCAAATAGTCTCATACGATTTCCTTGACTATAGGTCCTTAAAAGATACATAAAGTTCTTGTTCTACTTGGACTATAGCAGGATCTCTAGGGGTTATGCAAAAGCGTTCCCACCTATGGTTTTGAATCAACGACCAAATTTCCTTACATAAAATCATCGATGGTTCAAACCCCCGTTCTTGTATAAATGTCTTTCTTTAAAGTTCCAAAAAGAATTTTTCTATTTTCAGGTTTGGAAAATTTAGGATTTGTAAAAATTGATGGTTCATGATCCCTAGTTCTTTCGGATTTTCTTGGAGACATTTTTAATATTCTTATAACTAAAAGGTTAATCGAAATCAAATAAATATTTCAAAGTAATCAATGAATAATGCAATGGAACATTAAAATTATAGTTGGAACCCTTAATCTTGTTGGAAAGCTCATGATTCTTTGCTAAGATTCATTGCACATTCCTTATATAGTGTGATGCTTTTTCCCCTGCACAATGAACAATGCAAGAAAAGAAAGGAAAAGGAAAAAAATTGCAGCAAAATAGATGGAAAAAGAAAAAGGGAGATTTTTGAGTTGTGAATTTTTTGAGAGGTTTTAAGATTAAAGGAAATTTAGAACTAGGTTAAAAGTGTTTAAATTTTAAAACATGGGTATTTTTAGGTTAAAAATCAGGTTAAATATGAGTTAAAATTGATGGGTTGCATAGCGGGTTGGGTCGACCCATAGAAAATTGCAGTGATTTTGCAACATATGGGTTCCATGCTGCGACACCCCTAGTAGGCGACCAATGTTGTGATATCGGGGTTCAATGTCGCAACACACCATGAAATTTTTAGGCTTTGAGGTAAACTGATTGCTTTGTCACGATGCAATGGTGCTATGTTATGACATCGAGCTGAACTACTCGATTCCATGAACTTATGATTGATGTTGTGACAAGGAGGTCCCATGTTGCGACAATAACTATGTTTCGTCCCCTCATCTCGAATTTCAAATTGTTCAGAATAAATTTTTAAGTAGTTTAAATTAAATTCATTCCTAAACTACCATAAGTCTATTAACATACAATAATATACATAAGTTTAGCTCAATTTGAAAATATTAGGTATTGATGTCAGATTTGTCTGTTAACATATACATGGATACACTTTTGCTTGTCTTTCTGTTCTTATTAGTCTAGCATCCATCATACCACTCCGTCTTGCTTCGTTTATCCCGCTCATTGAATCTACTCTTTCGACCTAAACTTATCACAGAAAATACCTTTTCTGGCTCAAGGTAATTAGGGATTTTTTTAGATTTTTTAAAACATGTTTTCCTTAACTTTTCCCTACTTCCCTCATTTTGTTGGTGAGCAAATTTAAATATTTCAGTCTCACCGTTGATTTTCATGATTAATTCATTATTTTCTAGATCAATGGTGGACCTAGACATGGCTAAAAATGGTCCACCTTACATGATAGGTATCTCATAGTCTTCCTTAAAATCCAAAATTACAAAGTTGGCTAGATGATAAAGTTATGCACCTTAACTAACACATCTTCAAGTACTCCTTTCGGTTGTACTGAAGACCTATCATCTAATTGTAGTGTAATATATGTGTTTTTAAGTTCCCCTAACTCGAGTTTCTTGTATGTAGATAAAGGCATCAAATTTATACTGGCTCTTAGATCACATAGGGCCTTTTGAAATTAATACCTCTTATCTTTATAGGAATTATAAAACTCTCCGGAACTTATAATTTTGGGGGCATTTTTTAGAAATTTTTGCATTACTAGATGCGTTTATATTAATTTGCTCTCCTGTTTAATTTTCCTACACCTAGACGTTATTTTTTTTAAATACTTGGCATATTTAGGAACTTTTTCAATTAATTCAATTAAAGGTAGGTTAGCATTAAGCGACTTGAATAAATTTAGAAAACTTACAAATTTCACTTCATCCCATTTTCGCTTATCTTCTAATCACGAGGGGAATGGTACCTTGGTTGGTGCGGGTTCTTGTTTGGATCAACTACCAACTCAATTGCTGACTTGGCTACCTTCTCTAGTTTTAATTCAGCATCATCATTTCGAGGAGCTTCTTCTTGAAGATCATCGACATCCTCCTTGTCCTCCTCTTGAGTTGGGTTCTCTAGGTTGCTCATTACTTTACCCGAGCAGAGTGCAATTGCTTTAACATGATCCTTCCCCTCTTTTTGAGGATTATTCTATGTATTACTTGGGATCTCAGTGCCAATTTGTCTTTTGATATCTCTAATAATGCTCATTAATTAGCTCATTTGATCTTCAAGTTTAGTAAATGTTTCAGTTGTTTTGGGTGCACTCAGACTGCACCTATTTCACTTTGGTCTGCATTGACTACATTTCTCCCTCGATTAGATCCAGTTGTTGACCACATACAATATGGTTGTTTGGGTTGACCCTTTCTTGAGGTTTCTATAAGTATGAGGTTGGTAAATAGCATTTTTCTTAACATGTTTAGAATTATTACCTCCTCCCTAATTTTTGCCCCATCTCAGATTTGAGTGACCTCCCTAGTTGGGGTTATAAGTATTTGAATAGGGATTTCCATGCTTATTCCTTATGTAATTCATGTTCTCATCTAGGTTATCAAAATATTGGCTAAGAATTTTATTTCCTCCAAATATTGAAGATCCACTAGATGTTGACTTTATCCTGTTGAGTCTGTCCAAATTCTGTTGATATCTATCGTCCTTCTAAACAGCTTTCACTACGGATGGTCTTTGGCCATAAGTGAATCTTTCGTGTGGCCACTGGCCAGAATTCATCTCTATGTTCTCTATAAGATCATACGCATCCTTGTATGTAATACCTTATACCTGGTTCGATCACTAACCTGAGCTATAAGGTATTACAAATTTAAAACATTAGCATTATTCACTATTTCGACATAAATGATCATTCAATTCATAACATAATATAATTACAAACATTCAATGATAATCAATGATAATTGATCCTTAATCAAGCATAAAAAGCTACTAAAACAATCTGGTAACAAATCTAGTCTATTCTAAAACTTTTACAAAAGTTCAGGTAAAAAGTGTAAGCAATGGTCACATGGCCATGTGGCCAAGGCATGTGACAAGGCTAAAGTCGTGTGGTCCTAAGACATGGTCATGTTGCCTAACCGTGTAACAAACTGATGTCATGCAATCATGGGTTACATGGTTGTGTCGCTAAGTCATGGAATAGACTGATACCATGTGAACAAACCTACACCAAAATTAAACAAGCCATATGGCCTCGTCATGCAACCATGTGTAACATACCGTGTACACCTAAACATGCCTTCAAAACCAAGTCATTTTACCTATAATTTCTTAGAATAAAATCCATGCAATTACTATCCATTATACCTACCTAAAATACACCAAATATTGCCAAAACATACCAAAAAACATTCAACCTCACTGCCTAACCAATATGTTATGTGATGCAACTGTGTGTGACGCACGACTATGTGGCAGGCCGTGTGCACCTAAACATGCCTTTAAAACCAAGTCATTTTACCTATAATTTCTTAGTTTAAAATCCATGCAATTACCATCCATTATACCTACCTAAAATACACCAAATCTTGCTAAAACATACCAAATAACATTAAACCTAAGTGTTTAACCAATATGTTGTGTCATGCAATCGTATGTGACACATGACCGTATGGCAGGCAATGTGCACCTAAATATGCCTTCAAAACCAAGTCATTTTACCTATAATTTCTTATCTTACAAGCCATGCAATTACCATCCATTATACCTACCTAAAATACACCAAATATTGCAAAAAACATACCAAATAACATTCAACCTAAGTGCTAACCAATATGCCATCATTTGCACCACAATTCAAGCATCAAACATGAACCTTTCAATCTCAAACTACTTAAAATTTCATGCTCTTTCAACCATCAAATATACTTCATTTTCTCATGACTATGTTCATCAACCAACCAAAACTTAAGTGACATTTCATAGCCAAGATAACATATTTAAATACCAAATAGGTTTATACCATCACCAACCATCAAAACAACTATTATAGCTTATAAACTTATACATTAATTCACATATCAAATGGCACAAAACATAACAAAATGGTCATAAGCATACATATACCAAAATCCCTATTTGCATGCCACTTCTAGCTGGCCAAAATGATCAGATAGCTGATAAACCGTAAAAGTAACATATTTTAACCCCATATTTAGTATGCTTTTAGGATGATTTAGCCCTGATTTATGTAAAAAGGTGCTTTTAATCCTTTCTTTTCATATTTATACTCAGGAAAGCACTCGAGGACGGAAAGAACAAGAAACGGGCTTAAAACGGGCCAATTTGGGCCAAAAAAGAAATTGACACGGCCTAGACTTCAAGCCACACGACCATTCCTCGACAATTAACTAAGACACGGCCATGCGACGATTTACACGGCCATGCCCCAATCGACAGAATTGAGACACGGCCCAACCACGATTTACAAGGGCATGTGCCATGGCCGTGCCCCTGTTACGGGAGAGAGCAACTTCACTCGGATTTGGATACTTAGAGCTAAAGAAACACTTTCCAAAGCCTGTTCAAACACCGAGTAGGAAGCAGACTTAATTTAGGACACTTAGGGACCAAGTAAAGGATTCTAAAAGCCTATATAAACACCCTAAGTGCATCCTGAGTGGGAAGTGGTTAGCTAGGCCAAGGAGTCGAGCCAGAAAGATCACATTTGTGGGAATCATTTGAAGATAGCCAGTGGATCCATCTCAAGAAGCCGGAGTTCTACTCAAGGCGGCAGATTTCTCCTTCAATTCCTTTAGGGGGTTTTAGGGATTTCTTATGTTTTGTTTTATCTTTTCTTTTGAGATGTTTTCTTTATTTGTTATGAACTAAATCCTTCAGATACCTGAAGGGGATGAAACCTAGATTAATTTTGTTATTATTTTCTGAATTATATGATAATACTTTGTTTGTTCTTAATTATGCATGCTTAATCTAAATCCGATGTACTTAGGTGGGGGAGGAATATACCCTGCTTAAGAGTAGATCTAGTATAATTAAGCAGAGTTGATCGAACGCCTAGAGATAGGGTTACGAGATTTTGTCGGATTAGGGTGAAACCTAATATGGGAATCCATTGATCAATTTACTTCTATTCTAGGGGGTTATTATAAGCGAACGAGAGTTCCACTAATTAACCTAGGGTTGGACATTATTTGCCTCGAGAGAGGGTTTAATATAGGTTAGAGAGTCCTACGGATCAAGCTAAGTAAGGAAATCATATGATTCAGTAATAAGTAACAAGTGAAGTCTAGGTGGATTCTTCCTGAGGGTATCATCGTAATCAATTGAGTTTCTTCAAGTTATTTCCCAATTCGTTCTTTTTGTCTTTGTGTCTTTTGCTTAGTAGTCGTAAATTAGTTAAAGCAACCAATCACTCCATATTTTAGGCTAAATAATAAAAAGAAAGTGAGTATTAGTACTTTTAGTTCTTTTGGGTTCGATAATCCGGTCTTGCCTAAGCTATACTACTGTTTGATAGGTACACTTGCCTTTAAGTCGTTGTCAGAGTTAGTTTCCAGGTTTGATCATTCTATTTATAAATTTTAAAGCTCTGATTTCAGCGATCAAGTTTTTGGCGTCGTTGCCAGGGAACTAAAATATTAAAAAAACTCTATTTTTATTACTTTAGCCATTATTTTATTTTGCAATTTATTTTATTTTCATTATTTTTACTAAATTTTATTTTTCCTTCTTTTTCCTAGCAGGTACCTCTAGTTTATGACTAGAAGGAACCCGACAGGACCTCTAGTATACGATAGTGAAATTGTAACACCCCAAACCCGGCCCAAAACACTACGACCGAATTCCAAATGCTAAAGAAAACCTTAGGTTGAAAAACAGCTAAGTGATGATAAAACTTGCATGTAGCGGTGTTAAAGTCGACATGAAAACCAGTCCTTAACTAATTCCCTAATGATTTTGTTTTAAAATAGGATTCAATTTCTTAAAAAGACCTTTCACTTGGAAAACACTTTGCAGTTCAAGGTTAATTGGAAACAGGTCCTTTTGAAACCTTTAAGAAAATCAGAGTAAGTACAAGAAGCTCAGTTAGAAAACCTTAAATAATTTTTTAAGTAATAAAAACGTCACTATTTGAAATTTGTTTGCAACTACTAATCCATGTCTAGTCTAGCATAAACCATAATGAAAACCCAAAATAGTTAAATGGCCTTATTACATCAAAACATCCCAAATAAACTGTAATTAAAAGTAATGTCTCTAAATATGGAAACTGCATCTGCATAGCCATCTCGAATCCCATCTAACCCGGTCCAACATCACGAATCACCTGCATGGTTTGGTAAAAATTGGGTGAGTGGACAGACTCAGTGTATAATTAGTCCATAGATTTCCACGTATGGGCTTGGCCCAAAACCACACCAATCCACATAACAGAGAGTAATGCAATATGCACCCAACCCAGCCTAGGGTCCATCCTCTACACACCCCCGTATCCAACCACCACACACCAGGGTATTACTAAATCGACCCTCCAACCTCTACACACCAATTCGGCAAGTCATGCCAACCACCAAGTGGTTGAGCCACTAGTCCACGTGATCAAGTCACAATATAATCCACAGCATGACTGTAGTCAACGTCAATCCACGATGAGGCACATAGCCATCACCAACCACGATATGGCACAAAGCCGATACCAACCATGATGAGGCACTGAGCCGATCATCGATCCATGTGAGGCTCGTAGCCATCACTATACCACGTACATAAATGTACACCCTGTCCTTTCAAATATCCAAATCCCGCCCCATGATTATGCAACATACGATAGTGATATGATGAAATAATGCATGAACATGCTAACCAAGCATACAGCACATATATATAGTAATAACCACAGTTTAATCGTCATTTAACGCTGACTTGTTTATCGACATACCCATTGAGGGTATCCATCTCATTATTGCCACTGCACTAATCATCACACTTATAACACATACAATATTTTATACATACTCGGGAAATTGCGAAATAATTAGACATCGATAACACAAGTATTACACTCTTATCTGACCACATCACTAACAAAACCGAATGCTCTCACTTGCTTTTGAGAGTGTCGAAATCCCTGTATTGTCCATGTTGGAATCGGCTCTAACCATTAATGAAAGGAATGGCCTTCAGCCTAAGGTTGTATCTTGCTTGCCTCTAAAGATCAATTTCCCGAAATCACCCTACATAGATTCGACCATATCGGAGAAATGGAGTTAGATCTTAACCACGGCAATCAAGAGAGATAGGATAAAATGATTAAAATCTCTTACCCACTATTGAGAATCAATTGGGCGATTCGACCTATGGTACTTTCGACTTTAAAGAAAAGAAGAGAAGAAAAGAAGAGTTGGGGTTGAAGAAGTTTCGGCAATAGGGAGAATGGGAGAGATGCTTCGGCTAATCAAAAGAAAAAGAAAGAAGTTGGAACAGAGAGATGGATTTGGCCAAGAAAGCAACTAGAGAATAAGAAGAAAGAACGCTAGTGACCTTAATGGTCTTTGAAGTTTCGGTCACTAGATCAAAAGAATATGAAAGCCGAAACTAGGTGACTTTTGCACAGAAGAATGAACGGCACTAGAGAAAAAGGAGAGATCTAAATTAGGCACACACCCCCTACCACACTTCAAAACCGATTATGCACCCCCCTTAGAGTCCCATATTCGACCACTTGTTGCTCTCTCTCCCTTATCCCTTATTCCGACTGTGGATAAAATGCCGTACTGAAGTCTAGCCTAGTGCCTAATGCCTGATGTAGTGCCTTCCAAAATTGGGACGTAAACCTTGGGTCCCTATCCGAGATGATCGACACCGGCACTCCATGCAGTCTCACAATTTTTGCCACATACAGCTTCCCCAACTTCTGCAAAGAATAGTCAACCCGCACTGGGATGAAATGTGCAGACTTTGTCAACCGATCTACTACCACCCATATCGAGTCTTTCTTAATAGGCGTACGGGGAAGCCCACTAACAAAGTCCATGGTGATTCTCTCCCACTTCCACTGCGAAATCTTTATCGGCTGAAGTAACCCCGAAGGTTCCTGGTGTTCAGCCTTGACTTGCTGACACGTTAAGCACTTCCCTACAAGCTCTGTAACTTTCCGCTTAAGACCAGGCCACCAAAATTGATCCCATAGATCTCTTTATAACTTGCTTCCTCCAGGATACATAGCATAAGGGCTACCATGCGATTCCTGAAGAATCCTCTGCCTAAGCTCTTCATCCTTCGGCATACAAACCTTACCCTTGAAACACAACACTTCGTCACTGTTCACACCATAACTTTCCAATTCCCTATCATGCACTTGTCGTAGCTTAGCACTTAGATCATCGTCTACCAACTATCTTTCTTTCACCTGACTCAACCATGTCGGCTTTACTTGTAACTCTGCTAGCAAACTTCAGTCGTCATACAGGATAAGATGTGTAAACATCGCCCTCAGATTCGACGCTACTTTCAGACTTAAGGCATCTGCCACCACATTCGCCTTGCCCGGGTGATACTTTATAGAACAATCATAATCTTTCAACAACTCCACCCACCTTCGCTGCCTCAAATTCAGCTCTTTCTAGGTCAACAGATACTTAAGACTCTTGTGGTCCGTATAGATCACCGACTTCTCTCCATATAAGTAGTGCCTCCACACCTTTAGCACAAAAACCACAGTAGCTAACTCCAGGTCATGCGTCGGGTAATTAACCTCATGAGGCCTTAACTGCCGAGACGCATAGGTAACAACCTTCCCTTATTGCATCAGAACGCATCCCAATCTCGTGTGAGAAGCATCACAATACACCACAAAGTCCTTTCCTACCTCAGGCTGAATTAAAATTGGAGCTTCACTCAAAACCTTCTTCAATCTCTCAAAACTTCCCTGCTGCTTGTCCGTCTACACGATAGGTACCTCCTTTCTCAATAATTTCGTCAAAGGTGCTACTATAGACGAGAACCCTTCTACAAATCTCCTGTAGTAGCCTGCTAATCCCAAGAAATTGCGAACCTCTGCCACCGACCTAGGTGATTTCCAATCTAACACCGCCTCAATCTTCTTGGTATCTACCCTTATCCCTTCCGCAGACACCACATGACCTAGAAAAGCAACCTTCCTCAGCCAGAATTCACACTTGCTAAATTTAGCATACAACTTCTTTTCCCTTAACACTTGCAACACCACCCGGAGATGCTCATCATGTTCCTCCTCAGACTTGGAATACACTAGGATGTCATCTATGAACACAACGATGAATCAATCCAGGTAGGATTGGAAAACCTGATTCATCATATCCATGAACGCAGCTGGGGCATTCGTCAACCTGAACGGCATTACTAGGAATTCATAATACCCGTATCGAGTCCGAAAAGCTATTTTATGGATATCCGCTTCCTTCACCTTGAATTGGTGGTATCCCGACCTTAGATCTATTTTTGAAAATACCGCAGCCCCCTTAAGCTGATCAAACAAGTCATCTATCCTCGGCAGTGGTACTTGTTTTTGATCATCAGCTTATTCAGTTGTCGATAGTCTATGCACATTCGCATAGACCCATCCTTCTTCTTTACAAATAAGACTGGTGCTCCCCATGGAGACACATTGGGTCAGATAAACCCACGATCAAGCAACTCCTGGATCTGAGCCTTAAGCTCAACCAACTCCTTTGGTGCCATTCATGCGAGCAATGATATCTTTGGCGCTGCACGGCAACAAATCAATCCCAAATTCCACCTCGTGATCTAGAGGCAACCCGGCGGTTCCTCGAAAAACATCCCCAAACTCTTTCAACATCTCGACCTCACCTATCACTTGCTCCCTTAGCCTCCAAGGCACTAACAAGCATCGGAAAAGCCACACATCCTTTCCTCACCATCTTCTCTGCCTTAAGAGCAGACACTACATTCGACAAGTAATTTCTCCGTTCCCCTATCACTACAATCTCTTTGTCATCGAAAGTTTTCAACGGCATGCACTTAGTAGCACAGTCCAGATTCGCATGATACCTCACCAGCCAGTCCATGCGTAATATTAGGTCAAACTCCCCGAATGGTAGTTCTATTAAGTCAGCCAGAAACTTCACTCCCTGAACCTCTAAAGGCACTTCTTTAAAGAGTTTGTCTACTATTACTGATTGCCCTAAAGGACTAAGTACAGTTATCTTCCTAGGTACAATCTCAAAGTTTACATTGAGTTCGAGATACTTCACTAGCAATATAAGAATGAGTTGACCGATGTCTATTAAAGCAATAAAGGGTAATCCAACAATAAGGAACGTGCCGTGTGATTACATCTGGCGATCCCCTCCTCGCGACGCCTAGTTGCATAAACCAACCACAGGTGTCTCACTTTGAACCCCAAAGACCTCTGCTGGTGCTCCACGACCTCGGCCGAACCATTCCTCTATGGTTTGAACCACGACCCTCGTCACTTCCGCCTTCTCTCTGCCAGTACATATCCACGCCTCTTGTCCAGAGCTCTTTCCATCTCCTGAGGACAATTCCTAACCAAATGAGCCTTGGACCCACACCAGAAACATTCCTTACTCTGTCCCCAGCACTCTCCTATATGAGCTCTCCCGTATTTAGCACATGGACGACTCGATTCTCATGGCTCGTACCAAGGTACGAATGTAATTCTCAACCCTTGGTCTTTTATGGAAACCCCCAAATGATGCTGACGGCCCAAAACTCCTCTTATTTCAATTTCTATCTCTATCCCTGTTCTGTCTCTTAGTCCTCTTGACCTTCTTAGCTACCCGAGCTTTCTCTACTAGAACAGCAAAGTCCCTCTCTCTCTGTGGAGCAATCAACACTCGCAGCTCATCTCTCAGTCCATCTTCGAATCGGACACACCTCTCATAATCAGTAGCCACGATGCCCTGAGTATACCGGCTCAATCGAAAAAATTCTGCCTCGTACTCAACTATTGACTTGCCACCTTGCACTAAATTGAGGAACGCCTTCCTCTGTGCATCCACATAACTAGCTCCTACGTACTTTCCCTCAAACTTGATCTTAAAATAACCCCAGTCCACTCGGTCCATTGGGGTACCTTCCCTGACTGTGAGCCACCATTGGTAAGCCTCGTCCCGGAGCAATGAAACAACACCCTTTAGCTTTTCTTCAGCAGTGAAATCCAAATCGTCCATGATCCTTTGTTGCCTCTAACCAAGATTCCACCACATTCGAGCTACTCCCGATACTCCTCTAAAAACCTCAGCTCCATTCGCTCTAAGTCTCTCAGATACCGACTTTCGAGCCTCATTTACCATACTCGCTCCAGCCACTCGCTCTAAAACTCATAGCATAGCCTACGATACTGCGTCATCTCCTTCTGTCTGCTCTTGAAACTCTGCCTCTACAGCCGGTGGTGGTGCTTCATTTTTGAAACCCTGACCAGACCCAATTGGTTCCAACACAGTCATTCTGCCTCTACCACGCCCTCGCACATTACGACCACGTCCCCTAGAACTCATGTCTACGTTCGTGATTTAATCTGCTTTAAAAAGTTTTATGCATTAGTTTTTGTTCCACTGATTACCGACGAACAAGTTTTATGTAAAGAAGTTTAGTGGGAGTTCTTTCGATCATTCCAGGGTTTTCATTTCAAGCTTTCTACCCTAATTCAGAGAATCTCATCCATTCAGTAATACCTACTACACCCATTCACCACTCAAAAATTTTCATCCGTTCCAACCTAGGGGTATTTTCGTAATTTATCCTATAGGGGTATTTTGGTAATTTTCAAAATCAGGGTATCCTAATATTTTGTAAAATAGGGGTTTTTGGTATCTTTGCAAAATAAGAATATTTTGATAAAAGTTGAGGGTAATATGATAGTTTTGTAAACTGATGGTATTTTAGAAATTTTACAAACCAGGAATATTTCGAAAATTTTTTTAACACCTAAAATTGCTTTTACAAATCAAAGGGAGAGTTTGGTGATTTTTAAAACTAAGATTTTATAAAACAGTGTAGTTAATCCCTTCCGGGTTTTAGTTATCGAGTTTAGCATGTGAATAAGTCCTCTTGGTTAGGGTGAACCGTCACTACACACCAGGTAGGATTCGAGTGACGAGGAGGTGAGTCACTAGGACTGCTTAAATACCAAGCTTCCCTCTGAATCCAATCCTAGAGATGCGCACAACGGTTGCCACACCCTTAACTCGATGACTTACTCACAGATTTGTTTGATTAGGCTTTAAATTTTATGTACCTTTGTGTTGGGGTAAGCTAATCCTAGGGTTCATTAACTCCTAATCTACTAATCTACGATCTCGTAATACCCACACACAATCATACAATAATTAGGGGTACTTACCTGGTGGACTTCGGGCCGGACGATTCGATTGCCATGCTTCACAAAACCCTTTTTCCTGAAATTTTTTTGACCCATTAAAACACAAAATGAAAATATTTATGGGCTTCAAAATCCATAGGCCGAGTGTAAAACGGGCTCGATACCAATTTGTAACACCCCAAACTGCCCAAAACACTACGGTAGAATTCGAATGCTACTGAAAACCTTAGGTTGAAAAACGGCTAAGTGATGATAAAACTTGCATGTAGCGGTGTTAAAGTCGACATGAAAACCAGTGCTTAACTAATTCCCTAATGATTTGGTTTTAAAACAGGATTCAATTTCTTAGAAGGACCTTTCACCTGGAAAACACTTTGCAGTTCAAGGTTACTTGGAAATGGGTCCTTTTGAAACCTTTAAGAAAATTCGAGTAAGTACAAGAAGCTCAGTTAGAAAACCTTAAATAAGTTTTTAAGTAATAAAAACGTCACTATCTGAAATTTGTTTGCAACTACTAATCCATATCTAGTCTAGCATAAACCATAATGAAAACCAAAATAGTTAAATGGCCTTATTACATCAAAGCATCCCAAATAAACCGAAATTAAAAGTAATGTCTCTAAATATGGAAATCAAGCGTCAGCATAGCCATCTCGAATCCCATCCAACCCGGTCCAACATCACGAATCACCGCATGGTTTGGTAAAATTAGGTGAGTCAACAGACTCGATGTATAATTAGTCCACGATTTCCGCGTATGGGCTTGGCCCAAAACCACACCAATCCACATAATAGAGAGTAATGCAATATGCACCCAACCCAGCCAAGGGTCCATCCTCTACACACCCTCGTATCCAACCACCACACACCAGGGTATTACTAAATCGACCCTCCAACCTTTACACACCAATTGACAAGTCATGCCAACCACCAAGTGGTTGAGCCATCGTCCACGTGATCAAGTCACAATATAATCCACAGCGGATCAGTAGTCAACGTCAATCCACGACGAGGCACATAGCCATCACCAACCACGATATGGCACAAAGCCGATACCAACCATGATGAGGCATCGAGCCGATCATCGATCCATGTGAGGCTCAGAGCCATCACTATACCACGATACATAAATGTACACCTGTCCTTTCAAATATCCAAATCCGCCCCATGATTATGCAACATACGATAGTGATATGATGAAATAATGCATGAACATGCTAACCAAGCATACTGAGACATATATCAAAGAATAACCACGTTTAATCGTCATTTAACACTGACCTGTTTATCGACATACCCATTAAGGGTATCCATCTCATTATTGCCACTGCACTAATCATCACACTTATAACACATACAGTATTTTATACATACTTGGGAAATTGTGAAATAATTACACACCTGATAACCTGTAGTATTACGCTCTCAATACCGACGCTGTCACTAACCAAAACCCGAATGCTCTCACTTGCTTTTGAGAGTGTCGAAATCCCTATATTGTCCATGTTAGAATCGGCTCTAACCATTAATGAAAGGAATGGCCTTCGGCCTAAGGTTTTATCTTGCTTACCTCTAAAGGTCAATTTCCCGAAATCACCCTACATAGATTCGACCATATTAGAGAAATGGAGTTAGATCTTAACTTTCGGCAATCAAGAGAGATAGGATAAAAATGATTAAAATCTCTTACCCACTATTGAGAATCGATTGGAGCAGATTCTAGCCTATGGTACTTTTGGCTTTAAAGAAAAGAAGAGAAGAAAAGAAGAGTTGGGGTTGAAGAAGTTTCTGCAATGGGGAGAATGGTAGAGATGCTTCGGCTAATCAAAAGAAAAAGAAAGAAGTTGGAACAGAGAGATGGATTCGGCCAAGAAAGCAACTAGAGAAGAAGAAGAAAGAACGCTAGTGACCTTAATGGTCTTTGAAGTTTCGGTCACTAGATCAAAAGAATATGAAAGCCGAAACTAGGTGACTTTTACACAGAAGAATGAACGGCACTAGAGAAAAAGGGGAGAACTAAATTTGGCACACCCCTACCACACTTCAAAACCGATTATGCACCCCCCTTAGAGTCCCATATTCAACCACTTGTTGCTCTCTCTCCTTATCCCTTGTTTCCCTCCTACTTAGCAAGATCTTCAAGTCATCGGACCCAATCTACACCTCATCTAACGAGTCCAAATGCCGTCCAACACCTCCCCCCTCTCTTGACGCAAAAACCAAAATAAAACATCACTCCCTTGTTGTCTGCATGACTCGAACCTCCTCTCTTGACACCCCTTGTTGACGCAACCTCCCCTACACCTTAGGTAGCGTCCCATGCCACTCCACCACCTCACTTCTTGTGTCATAAATCCCGCACTAATGTCCTTAAGGCTTAGCTCCCCTAGCTCCCCCTAACTCAGGTTAGAACAAAAATTTTCCTATGACCTCTACAAAAGCCCAAGGTTTCCCGAAACCTCCAAACACTTCCAATCAACATTCAGAGCATATTAACACACAGATACAAATTAAAATATGCACAACCCCCGAACCTCGGATATTACAAAAATTGAAGCTACCGCTTAGAGAAAATGTAGAGAAATTAGGCGAGTTCTAAATTACACAGAAGAAGAGCGAGAAGACAGATCAAATCCTACTGAAGGGATGGACGAGAATAACCTACCACGAGATGTGGCGGATGCTCCGCGCACTATGTATAATTATGCTAAACCCAATTTGACAGGAGCAGAATCTAGTATTGTTAGGCCTGCTATAGCTGCTAATAATTTTGAATTAAAGCCTAATACAATACAAATGATTCAACAATTTGTTCAATTTGATGGTTTGCAGGACGAAGACCCGAACACTCATATAGTAAATTTTTTAGAGTTCTGTAATACTTTCAAAATAAATGGCATTTCTGATGATGCCATTCATCATCGATTATTTCCCTTTTCATTAAGGAATAAAGCCAAGCAGTGGTTAAACTCGTTATCACGAGAGTCAATCACTATATGGGAACAAATGACCGAAAATTTTTTATTAAAATATTTTCCACCAGCCAAAACGACTAAATTATGGAATGATATTTCTTCTTTTGTGCAGATGGATTTAGAGACATTATACGATGCATGGGAGAGATACAAAGATCTCTTGAGGAGATGTCCACACCACGGACTACCATTATGGCTTCAAGTCCAAACCTTCTACAATGGTGTAAATCCCTCAACGAGACAACTAATTGATTCAGCCGCCAGTGGAACCTTGAATAATAAAACTCCTGAAGTAGCCTATGAATTTATTGAAGAGATGTCGTTGAATAATTATCAGTGGCAGGTTACAAGGACGAAACCAAAAAAATCAGCCAAAGTCTACAGCATTGATGCTATCAAATCAGGTAGAGATGATGAATAAAAAGCTTGACAGTTTATGTTCTTTGCAGGTACACCCAGTCATGCAGTGTGACACAAGTGGAATTGTGGCGAATCCTGAGTACCCACCCTGCCAACCAGGAGCAGAGAACGAACAGACAAACTATATAGGTAATAATTTCAGATCCAATAATAATCCTTATAGTAATACTTACAATCTAGGTTGGAGGAACCACCCAAATTTTTCATGGGGATGCCAAGGAATTCAAGGAAATCAAAGACAACAACCTCCTTCAAATTTCCAAAATCAGCCATATCCGCAAGAAAAGAAGCCAACCCTCGAAGAGATGCTAGACAAAATTTATGTCAAACACAGAAAAGCGCTTTCAAGAAACTGAGAAAACAATTAAAAACAACGAGAATCAAATGGGGGAACTTGCAAAGTCAGTAAGGGAAGCCACGAATGCAGTCGAACAACTCGCAAAGCTAATTTTAGAACGACCGCTAGGACGTCTACCAAGTAACACCGACATTAACCCAAAGGAGCAAATTCAAGCCATCTCAGCTCAAGACAGTAAGGAGTTAGATGAACCAAAATCAATACAAGAAAACAAAGTAGATGAAGGTAAGATAGAGGTAACACAAGAAAAGCCAAAACCGGTAACCAAGGAGTACCAACCTCGCATACCTTATCCCGAAGCGATAAAAAAAGACTATTTAGAAGAATAGTTCAGTAAGTTTCTTAAACTCTTAAAGAAAATACATATCAACTTACCTCTTCTTGAAGCTCTTTTTCAGATGCCAGACGCGAGGAAATTCTTAAGACAGCTCATGACTAACAAACACAAATTAGATAAAGAGCACCACGTGGAATTAAATGCAGCATGCTCAGCAATGTTACAAAATAGACTACCATGAAAGCTAAAAGATCTAGGGAGTTTTACAATTCCATGTTTAATTGGTAGTCTAACTATTAATAATGCGTTAGCTGATTTAGGAGCAAGCATAAATGTCATGCCTTTTCATTGTTTAAACTACTAGGTCTTGGGAAGCCCAAACAAACTAGGATGAGTATACAATTAGCTGATAAAACTGTTAGAATTCTTAGGGGCATTATTGAAGATGTTCTTGTCAAAATAGATAAATTTGTTTTCCCAGTAGATTTTTTGTTTTAGATATGGATGAGAATAATACTATCCCCTTAATTTTAGGAAGACCTTTTCTAACAACTGCCAAGATTAAAATTGATGTTGCCATAGGAGAACTCATACTTTGTGTAGGAAATGAATCAATCAGTCTTCAAGCTCTTAACCCGGCCAGAATAATAATCGATGAAGGTGAGAAAATAAATACAGATGATAATCAAATTGTTCAACTTACATCGCAGGAAACACTACATAACGACAACCCTGAGCCGACTCATAAGTCTCAAAACAACAAAGAAGAATCCTACAATGGACAAGACCTTAGGATTGACAAGTTTGAAGAGTAGAAGACACACATCAAAGAAGAACCGTACGAAGTAAAAATATAAGAATCACAAAAAGAGCTCGTAGGAACATCAAACCACTACAAAATAGGAGATCATGTACTAATAGACAAAGTAGATCCGCACTACATCACAACAGACCTGAAGACAATGGGAGAAATACTTCTTAAGGTATACGATACCTTCCCCCATGGAACAGTTGAGATAAGCAATCCAACATTCGGCACCTTTAAGGTAAACGTTTCTCGATTTGAACCTCAACAAGAAAATAAAACTTTAAGCAAAGGGGAAGATATTCAAACCTTTAAACCTCCCTAATTTTTCTAATCCGAGAAAAGTCTAGCTTAGGACTATAAACGAGTGCTTTTTAGGAGGCAACTCGAATACTAACATTAATTTTTATTCTGTAGTCTTAGTTTTATTTTTATTTCTACTTTCTCTTTTAGAATTTTTAATAAACTGAAAGTGCAGATTCCCAGACCACATGGCCTAGCACACGGCCGCGGCCATGGCCGTGTGGGTACGCCGAATCAACGTACTAACATGGTAGAGGCTGTGCGAATCCTGCCCCAACCAACTGCAGAAGTCACGGGCTCACCTACCCCACCACGGCCATGTGAGGCGTGGTGGGTCAGCACTGCCATTAGAGAAACGGGCGTGGCATCAGAGGAATGGGCGTGAATACCAAACACGCCCATCACACGGCCGTGCGAGGCGACCGTATGAAGACACTAACTTATCGACCATGAGCATGGTAACCTGACCACGGCCATGTAAACAAACACGCCCTCTATACACGGGCGTGGCATATCAACAGATGGCAAAAACTCTATTTAAACCCCACAGCCCTTCCCCTTATCCCCATCCTCTTACCTTATACTTTTTCCTTCTTCTCTCTATTTCTTTTCTTAGAATAGGTAGTCAAACTCTTGAGCTACACTAAAATCATGCCGAAGAAGCGTAAGAAGGCAAGCATTGTCTCCTCAAAGGAGACCTCAAAAAATAAGTTTATACCGGCCGCTTCATCCAAACACCAAGCCAAGGGTCTTTTAGACCATTTAAATTCTTCTTTATGTTTATTTTCCCCTTTATCCTACTTATCTATAATTCTCTTTTGCTTTATATATTTTAAATTCTTTCAGTTTCTTGGTTTTAGGTTCTAAAGGCTGCTTGGGAATCACGCACCACAGCCTTAGAGGTCACACCCACCTCGCGAACCATCCAACAATAAGAACTTCTTAGTCCATTAGTTTTTTCTTTCAATTTCAGTTTTCTTCTTAGTCTTCTTCTCTTTATTTCCTTTGTCTTTAATTATAGTATTAGTATATTATTAATATTTCTTTAGATTTCTTGGCTATATCTTTGCAGACTACCCAATTTCTTTATCTAGCACAAAGATCATTGGCAGACACCCCACCAGGCCCATAGAAAACGCCACCACCTCCTCCACCTACTTTCTACCACCAGAGACGCCAACTCCCGAAATCATCCAAAATTCAGGAAGTGTTACTTATCCACTTTTCTTTTTATTACATAATTGTTTATCTATCTTTGTACATTGAGGGCAATGTACAACTTAACTGTGGGGGTAAAAGTACCTAACTTTCTCCATTATTCTCAAATCTTGAATTTTAGTCTTGTCCATAAGAAATTTTCTCATATTATTAATTAGGGTGAAATTTATAATAATTTATGATTGTTATTGACATGTTTTTGAGTAAGTCATTGATAATTGTGCATTGATGATTTATCGTGAAGAATACTAGAGAATCAAGCATGATAAGTCTATTTTCAAGAATAAAAATTTCCTAGGTTGTTGAACCTAATTTGAATATTACCTTGAAGCTTGAAATTTACAGAGTTGATGTCAAATACCCATAATTTTTTGTGAGATTTGAGCCTCATAGAGCATATATTCTTTTTCATGCTCACTTTATTAATTATGAGAGTGTCAACACTGAATTGTTATTCTAGAACTTGCCTCGATTATACATGTTGAGACCACATCAATGATTTGATATACTGAGATGATAAAGGCACCTAGGTTTTAACCCATTCACTCCACTAAAAAGCTTACCTAGATAATTAACCTTTAGTGAACCCCTTTGATCCTAATCCCTTTTTATTAAATTACCCGTTTAATATTAACCCAAAACCCTTTGTATTTGTTATCACCATTCTTTTGACTACCCTTCTATCGAGAATTGATTTGATCAGTTGCTGAATTAGTTTATTTCAATTATTAAAATTCTCTCTATTATGTTTCTAGTTTATTCTTAAAAAAAACCAAAGTATATTCAAGTATTAGTATATGATTAAAGGAGCTTATGCATTTAAATTCCAATTGTTGAAGAAGAGCTCATATCAAAAGTATTATCAATAGTAGTTTCAAATTTTCAATTGATGTAATCATTTATTATTTTTAGTTAGGTAATTGGTCAGGTCAATCTCGACTCTAAACCCTCTAACTCAGCCTTTATCCATACCTTTAAACCAAGCCCCATTACAAACCTGTCAAAGACCTTTTGATTTGTGTATCATCTCATATTACAGTGGTGGAGATTTGATTTTCAGGCAAGCCTATGGGATTAACTTTTCAGGTTCGACTTATGAGTGCATTTTCTTAATCCTTGAACACTTCGAGTGTTTTGAGTGAATCCTTAGTGAGGATGTCAATCCTTGTCAGTTTCAAATTAAAAGGTAATCATCTAGATAAAGGGAGACACCTATGTTTTCGTACTACAAAATTCATGACTTATATTGTTTGAATCTTTAAGACTCTTTGAGTTAAATTATCCATGTACAAATTGTCTATGAATTATGATGAAGCATTGTTGATAGGAATTGTGAATTACGGAAAGTTCGTTTTAATTGTAAGTTGAGAATTTTTCTTGAGGACAAGCAAAAGCTTAAGTGTGGGGGTATTTGATAAACTGTAAAAGTAACATATTTTAACCCCATATTTAGTATGCTTTTAGGATGATTTAGCCCTGATTTATGTAAAAAGGTGCTTTTAATCCTTTCTTTTCATATTTATACTCAAGAAAGCGCCCGAGGACGAAAAGAACAAGAAACAGGCTTAAAACGGGCCAATTTGGGCCAAAGAAGAAATCAAGATGGCCTAGATTTCAAGCCACACGGTCGTGCCTCGACAATTAACTAAGACACGACCATGTGATGATTTACATGGCCGTGCCCCAATCGACAGAATCTAAACACGGCCCAACCACGATTTACAGGCGTGTGCCATGGCCATGCCCCTGTTACGGGAGAGACTAATTTCACTCGGATTTGGATACATAAAGCCAAAGAAACACTTTCCAAAGCCTATTCAAAAATTGAGTAGGAAGCAGACTTAATTTAGGACACTTAGGGACCAAGTAAAGGATTCTAAAAGCCTATATAAACACCCTAAGTGCATTCTGAGTGGGAAGCGGTTAGCTAGGCCAAGGAGCCGAGCCAAAAAGATCACATTTGTGGGAATCATTCGAAGATAGCCAGTGGATCCATCTCAAGAAGCCAGAGTTCTACTCAAGACGGCGGATTTCTCCTTCAATTCCTCTAGGGGTTTTAGGGATTTCTTATGTTTTGTTTTATCTTTTCTTTTGAGATGTTTTCTTTATTTATTATGAACTAAATCCTTCAGATACTTGAAGGGGATGAAACCTAAATGAATTTTGTTATTATTTTCTAAATTATATGATAATACTTCGTTTGTTCTTAATTATGCATGCTTAATCTAAATCTGATGTGCTTAAGTGGAGGAGGAATATACCCTGCTTAAGAGTAGATCTAGTATAATTAAGCGGAGTTGATCGAACACCTAGAGATAGGGTTACGAGATTTTGCCAGATTAGGGTGAAACCTAATATGGGAATCCATTGATCGGTTTAGTTCTTTTCTAGGGGGTTATTATAAGTGAACGAGAGTTCCACTAAGTAGCCTAGGGTTAGACATTATTCGCCTCGAGAGAGGGTTTAATATAGGTTAGGGAGTCCTACGGATACAAGGGAAATAATGGATACGAGGGAAATAATGTTTTGCTTGGAGAACTATAGTAAATTAACTATAGATACGAGGGAAATAATGCTCACACGAGTTGATCATTGGGCTATTAACCACCATTACACGATGTTGCTCGCATAAGCTAATGAGAATATGAAACAAATGCTAGATTCCAACCATCGGTATGGTATCAACCATCAGTACATAGTATGTAACATCCTAAAATTCAGGGGTCTATGATATCTATGTAAATGCATGTTATGGTTGTTCTACGTGTTGTTTGGGTGTGTTTGGGGGTTCTGGGGAGGCTCGGGTTCAAGCCCAAGCCCTGGTGAAATTTTGGTCTTTGGTCACTTTAGTGGGGAGAGCTAGTGGAAGCAGGACTTAAGGTTTATTTAAACATGTTTGCTAACACAAGGAGCAAGGTGGCCTGGTGGTGTAGCGTCACAAGGGAAGCAGAGAGAGATAGAGTTCAAATCTCTCAAGCTACAATTTGTGGCTTTTATTTTGTGCTAAGTAGGTGGAAGAAGTAGAGTTCAACTAGAACTCTGCAAGGGAATGGAGACTCAGTCAAATCTATTTGAATAAGTGATGGAGAGTGAATGGTGGAGAAAAAAGGGGAAAAAATCATGGGATTTAGGGGAGTGGGAGAGTTGGCCGTGAGTGGGTGTGTGAGAGGGAGAAATTTAGCTGAATAGGGGTCTAAGAGAGCCTTTTTGGTCTTTTGGTGTAAGGGTGAAAACCGAAAGTTGTCTTAGCTTTTGAAAGTGCCAAATCCTTTTTGGTGTTCTTGTGAGTGTTACTTCTTCATCATTTTGGGTTTTCTTTGCTTCTCTGACTTCTACCAATTTCTATGATTTCATCACTTTTATTCCCTACACTTCTCTTATAGTTGAAATGACCACTTCTCATCTTTCCCTAAGCCATATCAACTCACCCTTCGTCTTTACCTTCATCATCTTTGCTGATTTCTTCCTTTTCCAAAAGTCGAATTCCACCATCTTTTCCCACATTCATCGTCAGTTCGTGGTGTTACTTGTTGTGACCGAAAACCTCCCATCTCCATTCGGATTAACCCTGGTTAGAGGCCAAATTTATTCATTCTTTTCTTGCTCAAATTGTTTGGGTTCCATTTAGTAAGGGCCAAAATTCTTTGGGGGATCAATTGCCGAACCCTTCCTCAATGGGTACTGTTGATATTAGTGATTTTTTCTCTTCTCGGTATTTAGTTAACTAGGTTGGTGAAGGTTGTACTTACTTCTTTTGATCTTATGTGCATTTTAATCTTTTTTTCTCTCTAGTTAATTGTCATCTCTGATAGCAGTACATGGTTAAACTCCTCTTGTTCAAGGAGCTGCTGTTACCGAATCTATGGGTAAGTAGTGCTAGTTAATGTGAAAATTCTCCCTGATGCCGAATATTGGCAGATGCTAACACCCTTGTGCATCAATCAATTTATGGTTTGTTCGCTTTAGCCAAGGACGAAGTAAAGCCGGATAATTGATACTCGGTTGGAGGGAAGCACGTTTAGCGATAAGTGACCCAAGTGGTGTAGTAATTCGGATTACGAAATCTTTTAAGAAGTTGAGGCTAACTTTCGGTCATTGTTATTCTAGGGGCAAGCGAGGAGTAGTACTTTCGGCAGTCCAAAATAGGTGTGTAATCCCACACCAAACTTGATGATTGCATGCGATGCACTAAAAATCGGCCAAAAGCCGAAAAGCCGAAAAGTCGGCAACTGCGACCACTCGAGAATGCGAACGCTTGTGGGGATAAATCGAGCCACGAATGATGGCAATAGATCATCGAGAGTGTCAGAAGCACTCTCGTAAAATCGAGGCTGTAACGTACTGATCGAGCCAAATTGGGCCCAATAGGCTAACGGGCCCATATGGGAAAATCGATAAAAAAATGACTGGGTAATAGATGCAGTTGCGAAAATAGTAAAATTGAGACCAAAGCCATACGTAATGGGCCACAAGAGCGTGTGGCCCATTTGGGCCTAAAATGGATTTTGGGCCCAATTACACCGTAGAGACCCAAAAGGGGTCCCAAGTCGCTCGAGGCAACATTAGGCCTCTGAAAAGGCCGTCAATAGGGTAAATTACTAAAATACCCCTGGAGGGTAAATTATCAAAATACCCCTAAAGGGTAAATTATCGAAATACCCCTAGAGGGTGAATTACCGAAATGCCTTTGGTGAATGAATTACTGAAACGCCCTTGTTGGGAAAAATTACTGCTATACCTTTAGGGGCAGAGTTGGTATGTTTGCGTATAACTTAATTAATTGCTATGATGATACACTATTGCATACACGGATTTATTATGCCATGATATGTTGCATTGGGTTGGGTTATATTATGGATGAAGTACTGTACTAGTGGCTATGCCACATTATACCTATTTTAGTGTCTCAGCCATATATACTGATACTGGCAGCTTTGTTGCGTATATATTGGCAGCTTGAGTGCATTCTTGAAGTGTAGGGCTAGGTGGTCCCCACATGGAGTGTAGGGCTGGTACGGGTGGAGTGTAGGGCTGGATTAAGGTGGGTGCATTCTTTATTTGCATTCCCATGATTTTGGGGCCGTAGGCCCAAACTGATATTGTATGGGGCTTAGGCCCAGACTGAGACTAGACTATGACTGTGACTGAAAATGGGATTATACACAGAGTTCTTGTAACTCACTCCTTTTTTCCATAACCTTGCAGGAAATCCCCAGCGATAGAGGGTTTGGAGCCGCAGAGGACTCATTGGTGGCCATACATCAGAGTGACTTCTCGCAAACTTTAGTAAATTTGGTTTTAACTTTATTTAAGATTATTTATTTTGGATTAATATTTTGTAATAAGGCCTTTGGATTTTATCTTTCTTTAAGTTTCAATTCGGCTAAATTTTAAATTGTTAGATGTTAGAATACTGGGTTTTCCAAAAAGATTAATAACCGTTTTCCAAATATCACGTTTTTCGCAACTACTCAAGTATGATTTTCACAACAAAAATAGTTCTTCAAATTAATAACAACTTTATAAAAATGGGCATTAAGTAAGTTGGGTTTTTACAACAAACAACAAAATTCGAAGTTTTCAAAAGTGATATAGCATTTTCAACGGACGCTTAGCTTTTCAACTACCTTTCGATATGACATGCTAGATCCAGCCATCACGTCTAGGTCGGGTTTAGGGTGTTACATAGTACCTAAAAATATATCACCAACATAGAGTGTCTGGAAATTGTAACACCGATACATAGTACTTGGAAACTGTAGTCACTGACACCTAATGTGTAACACCCCTAACTCGCAACCATTACCGGAATAGGTTTAAGAGGCATTACCGAACAATCAAATCATTTAACAACCCATTCACGACACAAAGTCAATCATCTGTATATCAAATCAAAACATTAACATATAGTCCCTTATTGAGGCCTATAAGACCTCAAACACATGCTAGAGAAGAATCGGGACTAAATCGAAACACATACTGAAGTTCTTAAAAACTTAAAAACTTAACCAAAATACAGGGGATACGCGCCCGTGGAAACCAACCGTGTGCCCTCCACGACTGCTAGACACACCCGTGTGTCCTCCTCGTGGTCGAACCTGATTCCTCACCACGGCCACCAAGCACGCTCGTGTACCCTGGCCGTGGTCAATCCTGTGAAAGCAACACGGTTACCAAGCACCCCCGTGTGCTAAGGCCATGCACTACTAAGCCATATATTGACTTTCTCACATGGCTTCTAGGCACGCCTGTGTGCCATGGCCGTGTGCCCTTAAGCAAGCTACTGACTTTACCCCACGGTCACTAGGCACGCCCGTGTGCCATGGCCGTGTGACATTATAGATCATTTACAAGACCAAAAATGCCACCCAAATGGGTCATACCTACAAGCAACATTTACCAAAACAACTCATGCACTTATGACTACCCAAAAGCATATCAAAATAATCATTCAAACCATGCATTCAATACCAATTATATTCATACCAAATTTAATACCAAAACTTATCTTATCACAAGCATAATTCATTCCCAATTTCACTTGTTCATTACTAGTATCATACCATCACCAAAATTTCCATCCATAAATCAATTTCTCAACTCACAATCCATACCAAAAGATGCATCATATATACACCAAAGTCATACATGCCAAAAACTAGCACTTATCTAGCCACATCTCATGGCTACTTACAAATCTCAAACATGATCCAAATAACTAGCCTATACATGCCATATTTAACTATGTACATCTTTCCAAAATACCCCAAAATAGATTACCGATAGTGTGATTGTGATGCTGACGACCCCCAGATCCGAGCTAGCTTTACTGACATGCAAAGTAGAAAAACAAATCACACAGTAAGCTTTTCAAAGCATAGTAAGTTCGTAATTTAATACATATTACTCAAAAATACCATATCATACACAATTAAATCATCACATAGATAAATTGCACAATTAGGCTCATCATCAATCTTAACCATATGCTCAAGTATCTATTCATTTAACTCTTAAGGCTATCATCAACCACCTAGGTTCAAACGTACCTTGATCAACACATAGTTACTCACCATTTATGCTACTCAATTGCTTGATATTACCTCCCATTCAACCTTTGCTATTCTTTTGATTTATTCGCACACTTAGTGCCAATTTCATAACCGAATCATAATCGTCATCGCAGCTTTAGTGCCTAATCTTTCAACCAACTCACCTCGGTATCTGATAAACCGTAAAAGTAACATATTCTAATCCCACATTTAGTATGCTTTTGGATGATTTATCCCTGATTTATGTAAAAAGGTGCTCTTAATCCTTTCTTTTCATGTCTTATACTAAGGAAAGCACCTAAGGATAAAAAGAACGTAAAATGGGCTTAAAATGGACCAAATTGGGCTAACCCAAGAAATCGACACGGCTTGCACTTCAAGCCACACGGCCGTGCCTTGCCATTTATTTAGAACACGGCCTTACTCTGATTTACACGGCCGTGCCTCGTCAATAAAAGTCCAACACGGTCTGGCCACGACTTACACGGGCATGTGCCATGGGCGTGCCCCTGCCACGGGAATGAGCAATTTTACTCAGATTTGGATGCTTGAAGCCAAAGAAACATACTCCTAAGTCTACTTAAACACCTTAATAGTAATTCTACTTGAAGGTGGTACTTAGAAGCCAAGTAAAGCATCTAAAGAGCCTATATAAACAACCCAAGGCAGTAGTTCTAGATAATCAAGTTTTGGGCGAGTTTTCGCGAGCTTTTATTCGAGGAATTACTCAAGATAGCCGTTGATCCATCTCAAGAAGCGGGAGTTCTACTCAAGACAGAGGATCTCCTCTTTAATTCCTTCAAGGGGTTTTAGGGATTTCTTATGTTTTGTTTTATCTTTTCTCTTGAGATGTTTTCTTATTTTGTTATAAACTAAACCCTTCAGATACCTGAAGGGGATGAAACCTATGATAGATTTTGTTATTTGATTTCTGAATTATATGATAAGTACTTAATTTGTTCTTAATTATGTTGCTTAATTTAATCTGATGTGCTTAGGTGGAGGAGGAATAGACCTTGCCTAAGAGTAGATCTAGCATAATTAAGTGGAGTTGATAGCACGCGCTAGAGATAGGGTGGCGAGATTTTGTTGGATTAGGGTGAAACCTAATATGGGAGTCCATTGATCGATTTACTGCTTCCTTAGGGGGTTATTATAAGAGAATGAGAGTTCCACTAATTAACCTAAGGTTAGACGTTATTCGCCTTGAGAGAGGGTTTAATATAGGATAGGGAGTATCACGGATCAAGCTAAGTAAATAAGTCATATGAATTAAAAGTTAGATAACAAGAGAAGTCATAGGTGGATTCTTCCTGAGGGTATCGTCGTAATCAACTGAGTTTTTCCACAGCCTTTTCCTAAAGTTTCATTCTTTTGTCTTTGTATCTAGTTTAGTTTTTTTCATTAGTTTTAGATTAATAAACCAATCACTCCATATTTTAGGCTAAATAATAGAAAGAAAGTGAGTAGTAGTACTTTTAGGTTCCTTTGGGTTCGATAAAATAATCTTGTCTAACTATACTATTCTTCGATAGGTGCACTTGCCTCAATCGTTGTCATAGTTAGTCTACGAGTTCGATCATTCTTTATAAATATTAAAACTCATTGTTTGACATGATCAAGTTTTTTACGTATTTCTTCTTGGGAATACTAAAATATTAAGAAAGCTCTATTTCTATTACTTTAGCCATTATTTTATTATTTTTGCAATTTACTTTTATTTTTAGTTTAGGTTAAATTTTTATTTACACTAAGTTTCTTTCTTTCTTCTCCTAGCAGGTACCTCTAGTTTATGACTAGAAGGAACTCGAGAGGACCTTTAGCATACGAAAGTGACATTGAAGCTACCGCTCGTAGGAATTACAGAGAAACTAGACGAGCTCTAGACTACCAAAGAGAATAACAACAAGACAGATCCAATCCTACTGAAGGGATGGACGAAAACAATCCACCACCAAATGTGCAAGAACAGAATGCTCCGCGTACTATGTATGATTATTCTAAACCTAATTTGACAGGAGCAGAATCTAGTATTGTCAGGCTTGCTATAGCTGCTAACAATTTTGAAATAAAGCTTAACACAATACAAATAATTCAACAGTTTGTTCAAATTGATGGTTTGCAGGACGAAGACCCAAATACTTATATAGCTAATTTCTTAGAGTTCTGTGATACCTTCAAAATAAATGGCATTTCTGACGATGCCATACGTCTTCGCTTATTTCCCTTTTCATTAAGGAATAAAGCAAAGTAGTGGTTGAACTCGTTACCACGAGGATCAATCACCACATGGGATCAAATGACCGAAAAATTTCTTTTAAAATACTTTCCACCAGCCAAAACGGCCAAATTTAGGAATGACATATCTTCTTTTGCGTAATGGCGCAAAACATTATATGATGCATGGGAAAGATATAAGGATCTCTTGAGAAGATGTCCACACCACGGATTACCTTTGTGGCTTCAAGTCTAAACTTTTTACAACGGTGTGAATTCTTCAACGAGGCAAATGATTGACTCATCAGCCGGTGGAACTTTGAATAACAAAACTCTTGAAGAGGCTTACAACTTTATTGAAGAGATGTTATTGAATACCAATCAATGGCAAATTACAAGGGCCAAACCGACAAAATCAGCTAGAGTTTTTAACATAGACGCAGTAATAATGCTGTCAACACAGGTGGAGATGATGAATAAAAAGCTTGATAATTTATGTTCTTTATAGGTACACCTGGTAATGCAATACGAAACGAGTGGGAATATGGTGAATCCTGAGTACCCACCCTACCAACCAGGAGCAGAACATGAGCAGACAAACTATATAGGTAATAATTTCAGTTCCAATAATAATCCTTATAGTAACACTTATAACGCAGGTTGGAGGAACCACCCAAATTTTTCGTAGGGAGGACAAGGAAATCAAGGAAATCAAAGGCAACAACCTCCTCCAAATTATCAAAATTAGCCATATCCACAAGAGAAGAAATCAAACCTCGAAGAGATGTTGACGAAATTCATGGAAGCCACAAATTCTCATTTTCAAAAGGCTGAAGCAACACTTGATGAACAACAAAAATTGATCAAAGGGATCGAGAATCAAGTTGGAGAACTTACTAGGTCAGTGGGACATCTCACAAAGCTAATTTCTGAACGTCAACAAGGACGTCTACCAAGCAACACAGAAATAAACCCAAAAGAATAGATCCAAGCCATCATAGCTCAAGAGGGTACAAAGGTAGACGACCCACCACAGCACAAAAAACCAAGGAAGAAAAAGGTAAAATAGAGGTAGCACATGAAAAGCCAAAACAAATAATCAAAGAATACAAACCTTGCATACCTTATCCCAAAGCATTAAAAGGAGATGATTCAGAGGAACAGTTTGTTAAGTTTCTTAAACTTTTAAAGAAATTACATATTAACTTACCCCTTCTTAAAGCTCTTTTCCAGATGCCAGACTCGAGGAAATTTTTAAGACAACTCTTGACAAACAAACATAAAATAGACGAAGAGCACCACGTGGAACTAAACGCAACATGCTCGACAATGTTACAGAATAGACTATCACAGGAACAAAAAAGATCCAGGGAGTTTTACGATTTCATGCTTAATGGGTAGTTTAACTATTGATAATGCGTTAGTTGATCTAGGGGCAAGTATAAATGTCATGCCTGATGCATTGTTTAAACGACTAGGTTTAGGGAAGCCCAAACAAACTAGGATGAGTATTCAACTAGCTGATAAAACTATTAGAATTCCTAGGGGCATTATTTAAGATGTTCTTATAAAAATCAATAAATTTGTTTTCCCATTAGATTTTGTTATTTTAGACATGGATGAAGATAATTCAATCCCCTTAATTCTAGGAAGACTTGTCCTAGAAATTGCTAGAACTAAAATTGATGTTGCCACAGGTGAACTCATACTTCGCGTAGGAGATGAATCGATTAAGCTTTAAGCTCTCGACTTAGCCAGAACAACGGATGATGAAGGTAAGAAAGTCACTTCAATAGATAATCAAATTGTTCAACCTTCACTACAGGAAATATCACAAGGCATCAAACCTGAGCCAACTCATAACCCCCAAATCAATAAAGAAGAATCACACAAGAAACAAAACCTTAAGGTCGACGATTTAGAAGAGCAGAAGATACAAGTCAAAGAAAAGCCAGATCCATACGAAGTAAAACCAGAGGAACCGCTAGAAAAGCTCGTAGGGACATCAAATCACTTTAAAATAGGAAAGCAGGTATTATTAGACAAAGTCAATCCCCACATCACTTCAATACACCTGAGGGCAAAGGGAGAAATTCTTATTAAGGTACACGATATCTTCCCACACGAAATAGTCGAGGTAAGCAATCCAATATTTAGAAATTTCAAGGTAAACGCTTCTCGACTTAAACTTTGTTACAAAAATAGAACTGTGAGCATGAGGGAAGATATTCAAACCTTTAAACCTCCCTAAAATTTTTAAATACGAGGACAGTCTAGCTTAAGACTATCAACGAGTGCTTCTCAGGAGGCAACCCGATAACTAACTCAATTTATTTTTAAATTTATTTTCAGTATTTTCTTTTCATCTTTCTCTTCTAAATATTTATTTTTAAACTAACACAAAAGTACAGATTTCCATGCCACACGGCCTTACACACGGCCGTGTGGACCACTGAACCATCGGACTGATAGAGTAAAGGTCGTGCAATTCAGGCCAACCACCGTCAGACGTCACGGGCCCAACCACCCCTCCTCACGGGCACCGACAGATTAGGACGGCCGTGCCCCTAAATCGTGTGAAGCTACTGACTATCTCCCAATGGGCGTGGTTGACTGAGAAACAAGCTTGGGAGACTCAACACGCTTGTACCCACGGTCATGCGACGTGGCCGTGGTCGACACTGACTGCTCAGACACGGGCATGGCACATTAAGAATGAGCGTGGGCAATGCAACACGCTCCACACCACTGCCGTGCAAGGCGGCCATGTGAATTGACACACCCTTGAACCACGGGCATGGGAATGTGCCAAATTTGAAATACTATTTAAATCCCACAGCCCTTCCTCTTCTTCCCATTCTATTTCTTCTTTCTTCTTTCTTTTTCCTTCAAAATTTTATTTCTTCCTTTAGAAAAAGTGTCAAGACTCTTGAGCAACACCAAAACCATGCCGAAGAAGTGAAAGAAGGTAAGCATAATCTCCCTATGGGAGACCGATCTACATAAGTTCATGTCGGCCGCTTCATTCAAACAATAAGTCAAGGGTCTTTGAGACCATATAGTTTTTATTTTCTTTTTCTCTTTTGCTTCAATTTCCTTCTCTTTAATAATCTTCTACTTAGTTTAGTTTATTTTAATTCAGTTTCTTAGTATTAGATTCTAAAGGTTGCTAGGGAATCACGACACTTCCACCATCACCAACACTTCACAGCCTTAGAAATCACTCCCACTTTGCGAATCATCTTCAATAAGGACTAAACAGTCCATTTATTTTTTATTTTCACTTTAGATTGTTTTCTATTTTAATTATCGTCTTCTTTATTATCTTCATATATATACTTAGTTTATTTTAAATGTCTTAATAATCCCTGGCTAATTCTCTACAAGCTCTCCAATTTCTTCATCTAGCGCAGAGATCGTTGGTAGCCACCCCACCAGGACCATAGAAAATGCCACCACCGCCTCCTCCAACTACCTTCTACCACGACCACTGCCAACTCCCGGAGCCATCCAAAAATCAGGAAGTCACTTTACCCTTATCTTTTGATTTATCCCATAATAGTCATTATTCATCTTTGCACATTGAGGGCAATGTACATCTTAAGTGTAGGGGTAAAAGTGTCAAACTTTTTGCATTATTCTCAAAATCTTAAATTTAGTCTTGATTCGAAAGTATTTTCTCATATTACTAATTAGGATGGAATTTCTAATGATTTATGACTTATATTGATATGTTTTAGATTAAGTCATAGTTAATTGTGCGTTTATGATTAAATTTGAAGAATACTAGAGAATCAGGCATGGTAAGTCTACTTTCTAAAAATTAAAATTGATGGGTCGTTGAACTGAATTTGAGTATTACCTTGAAATTTGGAATTTATAAGGATTGATATCAAAAACACCCATAATTTTTGTGAGATTTTGAGCCTTGTAGAGCATATATTCTTTTTCATGGTCACTTTATTGATTATGAGTGTGTCAACTTTGAACTGTTATTCTAGAACTTGCCTCATTTATACATGTTGAGACCACACTTTTTATTTGATATACAGAGATGATAAAGGCACCTAGGATTTAACCCACTTACTCCATAAAAAGCCTACCTTCACAAATTAACCCCTAGTGAACCCCGTTGAATCCTAACAACCTTTTTATTGACTCACCCACTAATATTAACCCAAAACCCCTTCGTATTTGTTATCACCCTTTCTTTTGACTACCCTTTAATCGAGGTTTGATTTGATTAAGTTCTTGAATTATATTAGTTCAGTAGTTACATTTATCATTTATAATGTAATATTTTAGTTTGTTCTTACAAAAAAACCCAAGTATATTCAATATTAGTAGTATATAAAAAACTTAGAGCATTTAAATTCCAATTGTTGAAGAAAAGCTCAGATTAAAATATTATCAATGGTGGTATTATTAGTTTTCATTCGATGTAAATATTCATATTTAGTTTATTGTTTCTAGTTAGGTAATTTGTCAAGTCAATCTCGATTCTAACCTCTAATTCACTGTATCCATACCCTTAACCTTAGCCACATTACAACCACGATAAAGAACTTTTGATCATGTATCATCTCATATCTGATGGTGGAGATTTGATTTTCGGGCAAGCCTATAGGATTAACCTTTCAGGTTCGACTTATGAGTGTGATCATGTCAAATAGTCGAGTTTTAATATTTATAAAGAATGATCAAACCTGTAGACTAACTATGACAACGATTGAGGCAAGAGCACCTATCGAACAATCGTATAGTTTAGGCAAGATTATTTTATCGAACCCAAAGAAACCTAAAAGTACTACTACTCACTTTCTTTCTTTTATTTAGCCTAAAATATGGAGTGATTGGTTTATTAAATTAATGAGAAAAAAAACTAAACTAGATGCAAAGACAAAAGAATGAAACTTTGGGAAAAGACTGTGGAAAAACTCTGTTGATTTTAGACGATACCCTCAGGAAGAATCCACCTATGACTTTTCTTGTTATCTAACTTTTAATTCATATGACTTATTTACTTAGCTTAATCCGTGAGACTCCCTAACCTATATTAAACCCTCTCTCGAGGCGAATAATGTCTAACCTTAGGTTAACTAGTGAAACTCTCGTTCTCTTATAATAACCCCCTAAGGAAGCAGTAAATCGATCAATGGACTCCCATATTAGGTTTCACCCTAATCCGGTAAAATCTCGTCACCCTATCTCTAGGCGTGAGATCAACTCCGCTTAATTATGCTAGATCTACTCTTAGGCAGGGTCTATTCCTCCTCCACTTAAGCACATCAAATTAAATTAAGTAACATAAGTAAGAACAAACTAAGTGCTTATCATATAATTTAAAAACTAAATAACAAAATCCATCCTAGGTTTCATTCCCTTCAGGTATCTGAAGGGTTTAGTTCATAACAAAATAAGAAAACATCTCAAGAGAAAAGATAAAACAAAACATAAGAAATCCCTAAAACCCTCTAAAGGAACTGAAGAGAAGATCCTTTGTCTTGAGTAGAACTCTAGCTTCTTGAGATGGATCAACTGGCTATCTTTGAGTAATTCCCTGAATAAAAGTTTTGGCAAACAACTCTGCCTCCTGTTTCGGCTTCTGCCAAACTCCCCTTTTTAGTTGCTACCTTGGGTGTTTATATAGGCTTTGAGATGCTTTACTTGGCTCCTAAGTATCCTAATTCAAGTAGAATTCCTATAGGATGTTTAAGTAGACTTAGTAATGTGTTTCTTTGCCTCCAACCATCCAAATTCGGGTGAAATTGCTCTTTCCGCGGCAGGGGCACGGCCATGGTACACGCCCGTGTAAATCGTCTTCAGGTCGTGTCTTGATTCTGTCGATTAGGGCACGATCGTGTAAATCGTGGCATGGCCGTGTGAAGTAATTTGACGAGGCACGACCGTGTGGCTTGAAGTCCAGGCCGTGTCAATTTCCTCTTTGGCCCAAATTGGTCAGTTTTAAGCCCATTTCTCGTTCTTTTCATCCTCGGGTGCTTTTCTGAGTATAAACATGAAAAGAAAGGATTAAAAGCTCCTTTTTACATAAATCAAGGGCTAGATCATCCAAAAGTATACAAATATGGGGTTAAAATATGTTACTTTTACGGTTTATCAAATACCCCCACACTTAAGCTTTTGCTTGTCCTCAAGCAAAATTCTCAACTTACAATTAAAACGAACTTTCCATAATTCATAATTCCTATCGACAATGTCTCATCATAATTCATAGATAATTTATACATGGATAATTTAACTCAAAGAACCCTAAAGATTCAATCAAGATAAGTCAGACCTTTGTAGTACGAAAACATAGGTGTCTCCCCTTATCTAAGTAATTACCTTTAATTCAAAACCGACAAGGATTGACATCCTCACAAAAGATTCACTCAAATCACTCGAAGTGTTTAAGGTTCAAGAATAAGCACTCTAAGTCGAACCTAAAAAGTTAATCCCATAGGCTTGCCTAAAAATCAAATCTCCACCATCAGATATGAGATGATACACAAATCAAAACATCTTTAATTAGAAAGAATGGGGCTTGGGTTAAAAGGTGTGGATAAAGGTGAATTAGAGGGTTAGAATCGAGACTAACTCGACAAATTACCTAACTAGAAACAATGAACTAAATATGAAAATTTACATCGAATGAAAACTAATAATACCACTATTGATAATTATTCTATAATAAAGAGTATTTTCATCACTTAAAATTTGATAATACTTTAATTTGAGCTTTTCTTTAACAATTGTAATTTAAATGCTCTAAGCTTTTCTTTTTTAAGAACAAACTAAAATATTACATTATAAATGATAAATGTAACTATTGAACTAATATAATTCGAACTTAATCAAATCAAACCTCGATTAAAGGGTAGTCAAAAGAAAGGGTGATAACAAATACAAAGGGTTTTGGGTTAATATTAGTGGGTGAGTCAATAAAACGGTTGTTAGGATTCAACGGGGTTCACTAGGGGTTGATTGGTGAAGGTAGGCTTTTTATGGAGTAAGTGGGTTAAATCCTAAGTGCCTTTATCATCTCTGTATATCAAATCAAAAGTGTGGTCTCGACATGTATAACGAGGCAAGTTCTAGAATAACAGTTCAAAGTTGACACACTCATAATCAATACAAAGAGCATGAAAAGAATATATGCTCTATAAGGCTCAAAATCTCACAAAAATTATGGGTTTTTGACATCAATCCTTGTAAATTTCAAACTTCAAAGTAATACTCAAATTCAGTTCAACGATTTATTAATTTTAATTTTTAGAAAGTAGACTTATCATGCTTGATTCTCTAGTATTCTTCAAATTTAATCATTAATGAACAATTAACTATGACTTAATCTAAAACATATCAATAAAAATCATAAATCATTAGAAATTTCATCCTAATTAGTAATATGAGAAAAATACTTTCGAACAAGTTTAAAATTCAGGATTTTGAGAATAATGAAAAATTAGGCATTAATTTGAGAATTATGCAAAAGTTAGGCACTTTTATCCCCCCACACTTAAGATGTACATTACCCTCAATGTACAAAGATAGGTAATAACAATTAATATATGATTAAAAGAGAGGGATAGAGTGCCACTTCTTGAATTTTGGGTGATTTTCGGAAGGATGGCAGAGAAATATAAGTTGGAGGGGCTGGTATGATGGGGTGTCTACCGATGATCTTTGTGCTAGATAAAGAAATTGGGTAGCCTGCAAAGATATAGCCAAGAAATAGATAAAGGAAATAAAGATAAGGAGAATAAGAAGAAAACTAAAATTGAAAGAAAAGACTAATGGACTAAGGGGTCCTTATTGTTGGATGGTTCGCGAGGTGGGTGTGACCTCTAAGGCTGTGGTGCGTGATTCCCAAGCAGCCTTTAGAACCTAAAACTAAGAAACTAAATTAAAATAAACTAAACTAAGCATAAGATTGTTAAAGAGAAGGAAATTGAAGCAAAAGAGAAAAAGAAAATAAAAACTATATGGTCTCAAAGACCATTGGCTTGTTGTTTGAATGAAGTGGCCGGCATGAACTTATATAGATCGGTCTCCCATAGAGAGATTGTGATTGGCCTCTTACGCTTCTTCGGCATGATTTTAGTGTAGCTCAAGAGTCTGAACACCTTTTCTAGTACAAGACAGAAAAATTGAAAGAAAAAAAAAGGAGGAAAGAAGATGGGGGAAAGGGGAAGGGTTGTGGGGTTTAAATAGATTTTTGCTTCTGACGCTGTCCCACGTCCATGTATTTAGGGCGTGTTGCTTTACACGGCTGTATCGCACGGCCGTGTTTGGAGGCGTGTTGGAGATTAAACGCCTGTGGTCGATAAGCCATGCCCGTGGTCGATAAGTCAGTATCTTCAGAAGGTTGTGTCGCACGACTGTGTTCTAGGCGTGTTGGAGTGCCACGCCCATTTGTACCTGATGCCACGCCCATTTCTAAAATGGCAGTGTTGACCCACAGCCGCCTCGTATGGCCGTGATGGGGTAGGTGAGCCCGTGACTTTTGCAGTTTGCTGGGGCAGGATTCGCACGGCTTCTACTATGTCAGTACGGTGATTCAGAGTACCCACACGGCTACGGCCACGATCGTGTGCTAGACCGTGTGGTCTGGGAATCTGTATTTTTCCAATTTATTGAATTCTAAAAGAGAAAATAAAGATAAGAATAAAACTAAAACTAAAAAATAGAAATTATTGTTAGTACTTGGTTGCCTCCCGAAAAGCGCTCATTTATAGTCTTAAGCTAGACTCTTCGAAAATTTTAGGGAGGTTTAAAGGTTTTAACATCTTCCCTCATGCTTATAGTTCTATTTTCAAAACAAAGTTCAAGTCGAGAAGTGTTTACCTTGGAAGTGTCGAATGTTGAGTTGATTACCTCGACTATTTCGTGTGGGAAGATATTGTGTACCTTAAGAAGAATTTATCCCTTTGGTTTCAGGTCTGTTGAAGTGATGTAAGGATCTGCTTTGTTTAATAGTTCCTGGTCTCCTATTTTGTAGTGGTTTGATGTTCCTACGAGCTCTTCTTGTGGTTCCTCTGGTTTTACTTCGTGCGGTTCTTCTTTGACGTGTGTCCTCTGCTCTTCAAACTTGTCAATCTTAAGGTCTTGTCCTTTGTAGGATTCTTCTTTGTTGTTTTGAGACTTATGAGTCGGCTCAGGGTTGTCTTTATGTGGTGTTTCCTGTAATGAAAGTTGAACAATTTGATTATCTATTGAAGTGACTTACTTACCTTCATCATCTGTTGTTCTGGCCGAGTCGAGAGCTTGAAGCTTAATCGATTCATCTCCTACGCAAAGTATGAGTTCACCTGTGGCAACATCAATTTTAGTTCTAGCAGTTGCTAGGAAAGGTCTTCCTAGAATTAAGGGATTGAATTATCCTCATCCATGTCTAAAACAACAAAATCTCTTTGGAAAACAAATTGATCGATTTTTACAAGAATGTCTTCAATAATGCCCCTAGGAATTCTAATGCTTTTATCACTAGTTGAAGACTCATCCTAGTTTGTTTGGGCTTCCCTAGACCTAGTCGCTTAAATAATGCATAAGGCATGACATTTATACTTTCCCTAGATCACTAACGCATTATCAATATTTAAACTACCAACTAAGCATGGAATCATAAAACTCCCTGGATCTTTTTGTTTTTGCGGTAGTCTATTCTGTAACATTGTCGAGCAAGTTGCGTTTAGTTCCACGTGGTGCTCTTCGTCTATTTTGCATTTATTTGTCAGGAGTTGTCTTAAAAATTTCCTCGCGTCTGGCATCTGGAAAAGAGCTTCAAGAAGGGGTAAGTTAATATGTAATTTCTTTAAAAGTTTAAGAAACTTACCGAACTGTTCCTCTGAATCATCTCCCTTCAAAGCTTTTTGATAAGGTATGCGAGGTTTGTATTCTTTGATTATTGGTTTTGGCTTTTCGTGTGTTACGTCTATTTTACCTTTTTCTTCCTTGGTTTCTTGTGCCATGGTGGGCTCGTCTACCCTTGTACCCTCTTGACCTGTGATGGCTTGGATCTGTTCTTTTGGGTTTATTTCTGTGTTGCTCGGTAGACGTCCTTGTTGATGTTCAGAAATCAGCTTTGTGAGATGTCCCACTGACCTAGTAAGTTCTCCAACTCTATTCTCGATCCCTTTGATCGATTTTTGTTGTTCATCAAGTGCTGCTTTAGTCTTTTGAAAATGAGAACATGTGGCTGCCATGAATTTTGTTAGCATCTCTTCGAGGTTTGATTGCTTCTCTTGTGGATATGGCTGATTTTGATAATTTGGAAGAGGTTGCTGCCTTTGATTTCCTTGTCCTCCCCACCAAAAATTTGGGTGGTTCCTCCAACCTGCATTATAAGTGTTACTATAAGGATTATTATTGGATTTGAAATGGTTACCTATATAGTTTGTCTGCTCATGTTCTGTTCCTGGTTGGTACGGTGGGTACTCAGGATTCGCCACATTCTCACTTGCTTCGCATTGCGTTACTGAGTGTAGCTGTAAAAAACATAAACTATCAAGCTTTTTATTCATCATCTCCACCTGTGTTGACAGCATTGTTACTGCGTCTATGTTAAAAACTCTGGCTGATTTTGTCAGTTTGGCCCATGTAATTTGCCATTGATAGGTATTCAACGACATCTCTTCAATAAAGCCGTAAGCTGCTTCAGGAGTGTAACATCCTAAAAAGGGCCTATGTTTTGGCCTAATTGTACGAAAAGACATGTTTTATGTGTTTTGGAATAAATTTGGAATAATTTTGGAAACCTGAGAATGTATGGAAATGTTACGTTGGAAATAGGAAAATGACCATTTTTAGAAACCTAAGCAAATTAGGAAAGTGAACATTTTGGAAACCTAAGTAAATTAGGAAAGTGAACATTTTGGAAACTACGCTAAAAGAGGAAACTAAACATTTTGGAAACCTAGGAAATGTCAAGTTACAAAGCCGCGCGAAAATTTTTGGAAACTTAAAAATGACCCCAAAATGTCAAATTTTAAAGTTCAAAGGGGAACTTAGGGCCAGGTGACCCTAAAATATAAAGTACGTGAAATTTGACCCATTAACGGACTTGGAAAAGTGGCCCGAAGATGCCACCTAAGGCCTCAGGAAATGGCCCACATGCAAGGGTGTTGGGCCTGAGTTCGAGTCACATAAGAAGAAAATAAAAGAAGTTTTATTTTGCTTCCATAAGAAGAGAGTTGGACGGCACAAAGGATCTTGAAAAGGAGTTTTAATTCCTTTGGAATTTTCACTAATTAGGAGATTTGATGGAATTTAATATTGATAAAATTAAAATTTATCACATAGGAAGAGTTGGTCGATTGAGGACTCTAAGGCTAATAGTTTCGCCAAAGAGGGCAGAAAGAGCCATTCTTCATTCTTTTCTCTTCAAGGAAACCCCATGCAAAAAATACTCTAGCAAATTAGCATCAATCTTTTCTCCTCTCTTTAGTCAATTCTCTCTATCAAAACTCTCCTTCTCTTTTCTTTTCTTTTCTTTTCTTTTCTTCTACTATCCCTTCACAAAGTTGAAACTTTGTGATCCATAAAAGTGCCATAGCCTAATAGTATAAAGGATCATCCGGATTTGAAAACGAGGTAAGTGCATCTATGTACATTCGCCAAAAGGTCTCTTCCATACTTGAATGATAGATCGATCTAACATGTGATTTCAGAACCTAAACTAAAAGATCAATTTCTGGATTTGAGAACTCCAAGGTATGTGTGTTCATATATTCGCCAAGGCCAATCTTAAGTATTTAGATCAAAAGTGATCAAAATTAATCGATTTAAGGATTTAGGTTTTGGCCGAATACAAGGAAGAGAAAAGTGAAGTTTTCGGGATTTAAAATCCATAAAGTAAACACCTAAAAGTATTCGACCAAGGCTTGTATGATTACATAGATCAATTTTTTAATTATTAAAAAGCCAAAAACTAACCCATATTGAAATTCAGGGTTGGCCAAATATCGTGAAGGAAAACCAAGTTTTGGGATTTGAATAAACATCAAATCAAGATCAAAGGTAAGTCTTTTACAAATCCTACTAGGATTTGGATATTATAGCCAAATAGGATTTATGCTAAGTAATAAGTGATAAATCAAATGTAGGGACTAAGGATCTAAACATTAGATCTAGCTTTTCGGAATCTCAAGGAATCGCTAAGCGAAATAGGTGTGTACCCCACACTAATCTTAATAGATTTATGGCTTAAATATGATATATATGTTAATATGAAAGTGTAAGAATGTGGCTAAAGTACCATATTATGGTACAAAGTACTGTGCACGCTTTTCCTACTCCTACTAGGATTTTGAAATATGTTATATTTAACATGTGAAAAGTGATGTGAAAGTGAAATTAAATATGATATGCATGATATGTATAATTTGGGGCATTCGGGTTATTTGAGAAAGGGGAAGTGAATGTGATGACTTCGGTCTCACTAAGTGAAACGTGATGACTTCGGTCTCACTAAGAATATGTGACGACTTCGGTCTCACTAAGTGAATGTGGTAACTTCGGTTACATTATCTAAATGTGGTGTCTCATGACACAAATATCAGGTGGCTATGCCACAATATTTTAAATGGGCAATGAGCACGTCGACTGCAGCGACTGCCTTCGATGGTGTGTAGCGGATGGAGGGTTGACTTAGTAGTCCCCACGGTGTACAGGTTGGTACGGGTGGAGTGTAGCGGATGGCATATAGGTTTGGGTTCGGTTTGCATCATTATCTTGAATTTTTATATGAATATGATATGTATGGTGTGCCTATTACTATTATGTTTTGGTGTTGGTTACACATTGAGTCTATCGACTCACCCGTGCTAGGGAACATGTTTCGTGATGAGCAAGAATGGATCAGGATGGCGAAACTTGTGGTGGCCATGTTCAAACGAAGTTTAATTTAATTTTAATCTTTATTTTATTTTAAGTAATGTACAATTTTATTTTGGGTTTCGCTTATGTAATAAGGCCATCGTGATTTATTCTTATTTCGCTTTAATTACTATGTTATGAATTTAGGGCTTTATAAAGATTAAGCCCATTTAATTTAAAATAAGTTTAAACATTTTGTCACCCAAACAAATGGGTTTTGGATATAAAATAAATTTGTTATCAACTCGAGCCCAACCCACAACAAACTATCTTCCAAAACGCATAGTTTTTAAAGTATTCGAATGAATTTGAACCGGGTTACTTCGAGGAACATACCAGTGTCCGGTCCATTCTCATGGGCCGGGTGTGGGGTGTTTCAGTTTGGTATCAAAGCCCGCTTTTAAACTCTTGGCTGTGGCCTAAGGCCCAAAACGTTTTCAAACAAGCCCAAAAGAGTTTTATGGAAATATTTTGAAAATGGATGTATGATGACATGGCCCCTAAGTCTCCGAATTCATGATCCACCGTGTAAGTACCTCTATCTATCTGTGATTATGTGAATTATAGAAGGGTAGAAAAGAAATGGAACGAGAATAGCATGATAGGAACTTGAACCCTAGGATTAGTCTACTCAAACACGTATACATAAGACTTAATACACTAAACAAACCTATGGCTAAGTCAATCAAGTTAGGGTGTGGCAACCATGGTACGCATGTCAGGATTGGATCCCAAGAGCTTGGTATTTAAGCAGTCCTAGTGACTCACCTCCTCTTCAGAGAATCCTACCCGTGCGTAGCTTCTGCTCACCCTAACCTGAGGACTTAGTGGGTGTGGCAACCCCCAGACGCATGTCTAGGAATGGTTTCAATGGGAGCTTGGTACTTAGCAATCCGCGTGACTCACCTCCTCTCCACTCGAATCACCTGCACAGTGCGTAGCTTTGGTTCACCCCGACCAAGAAGGCTCGGTCATAGCTAAACCCAATAACTAAAACCCGAAGGGAACTAGCCATTTTCTAACCTTAATATTAAAATTGTTAAATCATTTTTCCTTAATTCACTTAAAACTATTTCTTATACACAATTTTCTCCAAACTTTCGACTTATAAAATTACAAAATACCCCTAGTGGTAAAATTACTAAAATACCCTTGGTTTATAAAATGCCCAACTACTCAATAGTTTTGCCAAAATATCATTATCTCATAAATGTTCAAAAACCCTAATTTGCAAACTATCAGAAAGAAAAAAAATAATATATACCTTGATTTATGGAAAATTACAAAATTGCCCGTAACTCACTAAAATTACCAAAATGACCCTGATTTCCAAAATTTTTGCAACAAAGACCGATTTGGAAAGTACAATTCTCAAAAGAACCCTCAAAATTTTTCAACTTCGAAATATCCTCGATTTATTAAATTTTTCAATTTACCGGTTTGTGGAAATTACCAAAATACCCCAAGGTCCAAAAATTTTGAAATACCTCGATTTCAAAAATTTTCCAAAATACCCCGAACTTAAAAATACCAAAAATACTTTGTGACAAAATCACCAAGGAACCTTATTTTGACAAATTACTTAAAATACCTCAGAGGACAAATTACTAAAATACCCCTGTGTAGTGGAAAATTAACAACAAATGAAAACTACAACATTTCTCTGAATGAACTAAGGTTCATAATTATTTGATGGATGTATGAATGAATGAAAAGACTGTGTGCATACGAAAGAACCACTCCTAAATTCTTTTCATAAAATTTCTTCGCGAGTAATAAAGTGAAACAAAAGTACTAATTTATAAAAAACTTTTTAATTAGATCTCGACGTTAAAAATGAGTTCTAGAGGATGCGATCGTCAAGGATGCGGTAGAGGAAGAATGACTGTGTAAGAACCCATTAGATCGGGTCAAGGGTCTAACAATGAGTTACCACCGCCACCACCACCCTCAGCTGTTAATGTCGAGCAAAGAAGCTCGATCGATGATGCTGTGTCGCAGGCTATGTTGCGAGTTTTAGAAATGGTGGCTGGTGTAGGTGGAAATACGGGAGCTCAAAAATCTGTACCCGAGCGACTCCGAGCCAACGAGGCTGAGGTGTTTCGTGGAGTGTCCGGTGTGGCACCCAATACAGCTGAGTATTGGTTGGAAGCAACCGAGCGTATTATGGATGAGCTCGACCTGACCCCTGAAGAGAAGTTGAAAGGGATGTGGGACTATTACGTGATGAAGCGTACCAATGGTGGTTAACTGTGCGGGATGGTGCCACTACCGAGGATCCGACGGGAGTATACTAAGGAGGCATATCGTAAAAAGTATGTCGGCACACGATATATTGATGAGCGGAGAAAGCTTTTCTAGGACTAGTTCAAGGAACAAGTCAAGAATAAGATATGAGGTCAATTTCGAGGTAAAGCGATATGCTCGAGGAGTAGTCACAACCAAACATGAACGCCGTGTCCGCTTTGAGGAAGGATTAAGGGATGACCTAAGATTATTGATAGCTCCACATCAGGAACAGGAGTTCTTCGCGTTGGTTGAAAAGGCTAAGGTAGCTGAGGGAATCAATGACTCTACTAGGTAGAATACTAATAGGAATAGACCCAAGAGGGGTTATGGATCGTCGAGAAATGTGCAGAAAAGGCCTAGAACTGAGGGGTCGAAGGGTCAGCAAGTTGGTACCGGAGGCGCGATCGCCCTTATGAGCATTGTGGAAAGAAGCATTTAGGTGAGTGTTGGAAAAGACAGAGCATGTCTTAAGTGTGGGTCCAAGGACCATATGCTCAAGGACTGTCCAAAAGATATCGATGACAAATAGCCCAAGAACTCGTAATGTTAATCAGCCAGTAGGGGAGGACAAAGACCTCAATGAGGTCGAGGTACGTATAACAGAGGTAATGGTACTGGCAGAGGACGTGGCAGAGGTGCCGCTAATACTGAGGCAAGCCAGCTGGGTTTGGTTTATGCGATTCACCGTAGGGAGGATGGAGACGCACCGGACGTCATAACCAGTACGTTCCTCATTCATGGTAAACCCTATTATGCTTTAATTGATGTGGGTTCGACCCATTCTTATGTTTCATGTAGTGTAGTTGAAACACTAGGCCTAGACTTTGAACTTTCTGATAAGGAGATGATGGTAGTAAGCCTATTAGGCCAAACTATAGTGGTAAATAAGATCTTTCTGAATGTATCCCTAGAAATTGTGGAGTGAGCTTTGGTGACCTAATGGAGTTACCTTTGGGAACTTGACCTCATACTTGGTATGGATTGGTTAGTAGAGCACCGAGCCGTGTTGGATTGTGCAGCTAAATGAATGGAACTTAGGACCCTTGAAGATGAGGTGGTCATTATGATAGGAGAAAGAAGAAACCACTTCACTAATGTAGTTTGGTGCTTAAAATTTGAAAGGATGGTTCAGTAAGGGTGCGAGGCGTTCTTAGCCTTTGTAAGTGTGTTGGATGGAAAGGAGGAAGGTGTCAAAGGAGTTAGAACGGTAGGGGACTTTGAGGATGTGTTTCCAGAGGAATTACCAAGAATACCCCCAGATAGAGAAGTTGAATTTGGAATGGACTTACTACCAGGAACAGCACCTGTGTCAATCGCTCCATACCGAATGGCGCCAAAGGAGTTAGTGGAGCTCAAGGCTCAAATCCAAGAATTGTTGGATCGTGGGTTTATTCGACCCAGTGTGTCTCCGTGGGAGCACCCCATCTGCTTAGAAGAAAAGGACGAAACTATGCGTATGTGCATAGACTATCGTCAATTGAATAAGTGACCATCAAGAACAAGTATCCCTTGCCTAGGATTGATGACTTGTTCGACCAAATGAAAGGAGCGGCGTTGTTCTCAAAGATCGACTTAAGGTCGAGGATATCACCGCTAAAAGTAAAGGAGGTGGATATCCATAAGATGCCTTTCGTAACAAGATACCGCCATTTTGAGTTTGTGGTAATGCTGCTTTGGTTGACAAATGCCCTAGCATTCATGGATATGATGAACCGAGTGTTTCAACCTTACTTAGATAGGTTCGTTGTGGTGTTCATCGACGATATTTTGGTATATTCTAAGTCTGAAGAGGAGCATGATAAGCATCTCCGGATTGTGTTGCAAGTATTAAGGGAGAAGAAGCTTTATGCCAAATTCAAGCAAGGGTGAATTTTGGCTTAGGAAGTTGCTTTCTCGTGACATGTGGTATCTGCCGAGGAATAAGGGTGGATCCTAAGAAAATCGTTGTGTTGGATTGGAAACCACCTAAGTCAGTGGCAGAGATTCGTAGTTTCTTAGGATTGGCAGGCTATTACAGAAGGTTCGTGAAAGGATTTTCATCAATAGCCGCGCCATTAACAAAATTGTTGAAGAAGAAAGTACCCTTTGTGTGGATGGATAAGCAACAGGAGAGTTTTGAAAAACTTAAGAAGGTATTAATGGAAGCTCCAGGCAGGAAAAGATTTTGTGGTGTACTGTGGCGCTTCACATACGGGGTTAGGATGTGTTCTTATGCAAGATGGAAAAGTAGTCGCCACGCGTCTCGGCGCTTAGGCCGCATGAGGTGAACTACCCAACCCATGACTTGGAATTGGCAGCAGGGTCTTCGCTCTCAAGGTGTGGAGGCACTATCTTTATGGAGAAAGGTCGTTGATCTACATGCACCACAAGAGTCTCAAGTACTGTTGACTCGTAAGGAGTTAAACTTGAGGCAACGAAGGTGGGTGGAATTACTGAAAGACTATGACTGTTCGATAGAATATCACTTGGGCAAGGCGAATGTAGTAGCGGATGCCCTAAGTAGGAAGGTTGTGTCAGACCTAAGAGCAATGTTCGCCCATTTAAGCTTGTATGAGGATGGAAGCTTTGTTGGAAGTTACAAGTCAAGCCAACGTGGTTGAAGGAGGTGAAAGAGGGACAGTTGGTTGATGAGGATTTAAGTATTAAGTTACAAAAAGCACAGAACGAAGTGTTGGAGGACTATGAGGTTAATGATGAAGGAGTATTGTGCTACAAAGGGAAAGTCTGCATGCCAAGGGACAAGGAGTTAAGATAGAGGATTCTTCGGGAAGCGCATAGTAGCCCTTATGCTATGCATCCCGGAGGCATTAAGTTGTACAGAGATTTAAGAGAACAATTTTGGTGGCCTGATCTTAAACGAGAAGTTACGGAATTCGTGGGAAGATGTCTGATGTGTCAGCAAGTTAAGGCTGAACACCAAGTTCCATCGGGATTACTTCAGCCAATCCAGATTCCGCAGTGGAAGTGGGAAAGAATTACCATGGACTTAGTTAGTGGGCTTCCCCTTACACCTACTAAGAAGGACTCAATATGGGTAATAGTGGACCGTTTGACTAAGTCCACACATTTCATCCCAGTAAGAGTGGATTATTCCCTTCAAAAGTTAGCCAAGCTATATGTGGCAAAAATTGTGAGGCTACACGGAGTGCCGGTGTCAATTATTTCGGACAGAGACCCAAGATTCACGTCTCAATTTTGGAGGGCACTTCATCAAGCTTTAGGCACCAAGTTGGATTTCACTACGACCTTTCATCCACAATCAAACGGGCAGTCTGAACGAGTAATACAAGTGTTGGAGGATATGTTGAGAGGATGTGTGATGGATTTCAGAGAAAGTTGGGAGGAGTATTTGCCTTTAGCAGAGTTCGCCTACAACAACAGTTATCAGGCTAGCATTCGAATGGCACCATATGAAGCATTGTACAGATGGAAGTGTCGTACTCCTACTTGTTGGACTGAGTTAGGAGAACGTCAAGTTTTGGGACCAGAGATAGTGGCAGAGACGGAAGAGAAGGTTGAGATAATTCGAGCACAGTTAAAGGAAGCCTCGGATAGGCAGAAGTCTTATGCCGACCTCAAGTGGAAGGAAATAGAGTTTGAAGTGGGAGACCAAGTGTTTCTAAAAGTTTCACCATGAAAGAATGTGATAAGGTTTGGTCGAAAAGGGAAGTTAAGCCCAAGGTTTATTGGGCCCTATCGGGTACTAAAGCGAGTAGGTCCAGTAGCATACCAGCTAGAGTTGCCACCGGAGTTGCAGCAAATGCACGACATATTCCATGTGTCCATGCTACGTCGCTACCGATCGGATCCCTCTCACATAGTACTAGTAGAAGAAGTGGAGCTAAGGCCAGACTTAACCTACGAGGAAGAGCCGATTCAGATTCTGGAACGTGACGTGAAAGTACTACGGAGGAAGTCGGTTCCTCTAGTAAAAGTATTGTGGCACAATCATGGATTGGAGGAAGCTTCGTGGGAGCCAGAGGAGGCAATGCGATAGTAATACCCTCAATTATTTAGTTAGGAAATTTTGAGGACAAAATTATTTTAAGGGGGGTAGAACTGTAACATCCTAAAAAGGGCCTATGCATTTTGGCCTAATTGTACGAAAAGACATGTTTTATGTGTTTTGGAATAAATTTGGAATAATTTTGGAAACCTGAGAATGTATGGAAATGCTACGTTGGAAATAGGAAAATAACCATTTTTGGAAACCTAAGCAAATTAGGAAAGTGAACATTTTGGAAACCTAAGTAAATTAGGAAAGTGAACATTTTGGAAACTACGCTAAAAGAGGAAACTAAACATTTTGGAAACCTAGGAAATGTCAAGTTACAAAGCAACGCGAAAATTTTTGGAAACTTAAAATGACCCCAAATGTCAAATTTTAAAGTTCAAAGGGAACTTAGGGCCAGGTGACCCTAAAATATAAAGTACGTGAAATTTGACCCATTAACGGACTTGGAAAAGTGGCCTGAAGATGCCACCTAAGGCCTCAGGAAATGGCCCACATGCAAGGGTGTTGGGCCTAAGTTTGAGCCACATAAGAAGCAAATAAAAGAAGTTTTATTTTGCTTCCATAAGAACAGAGTTGGACGGCACAAAGGATCTTGAAAGGGAAGTTTTAATTCCTTTGGAATTTTCAGCTAATTAGGAGATTTGATGGAATTTAATATTGATAAAATTAAAATTTATCACATAGGAAGAGTTGGCCGATTGAGGACTCTAAGGCTAATAGTTTCGCCAAAGAGGGACAAGAAAGAGCAATTCTTCATTCTTTTCTCTTCAAGGAAACCCTCTGAAAAATACTCTAGCAAATTAGCATCAATCTTTTCTCCTCTCTTTAGCCGAATTCTCTCTGTCAAAACTCTCTCCTTCTCTTTTCTTTTCTTTTCTTTCCCTTTCTTCTACTATCCCTTCACAAAAGTCGAAACTTTGTGATCCATAAAAAGTGCCATAGCCGAATAGTATAAAGGATCATCCGGGATTTGAAAACGAGGTAAGTACATCTATGTACATTCGGCCAAAAAGGTCTCTTCCATACTTGAATGATAGATCAGATCTAACATGTGATTTCGGTAGGAACCTAAACTAAAAGATCAATTTCGGGATTTGAGAACTCCAAGGTATGTGTGTTCATATATTCGGCCAAGGCCAATCTTAAGTATTTAGATCAAAAGTGATCAAAAATTAATCGATTTAAGGATTTAGGTTTTGGCTGAATACAAGGAAGAGAAAAGTGAAGTTTTCTGATTTAAAATCCATAAGGTAAACACCTAAAAGTATTCGCCAAGGCTTGTATGATTACATAGATCGGTTCTTTAATTATTAAAAGCCAAAAACTAACCCATATTGAGATTCGTGGTTGGTAGAATATCGTGAAGGAAAACCAAGTTTTGGATTTGAATAAACATCAAATCGGCATCAAAGGTAAGTCTTTTTACAAATCCTACTAGGATTTGGATATTATAGCCAAATAGGATTTATGCTAAGTAATAAGTGATAAATCAAATGTAGGGACTAAGGATCTAAACATTAGATCTAGCTTTTCTGAATCTCAAGGAATCGCTAAGCGAAACAGGTGTGTACCCCACACTAATCTTAATAGATTTATGGCTTAAATATGATATATATGTTAATATGAAAGTGTAAGAATGTGGCTAAAGTACCATATTATGGTACAAAGTACTCAGGTACATTTTCCTACTCCTACTAGGATTTTGAAATATGTTATATTTAACATGTGAAAAGTGATGTGAAAGTGAAATTAAATATGATATGCATGATATGTATAATTTGGGGCATTTGGGTTATTTGAGAAAGGGGAAGTGAATGTGATGACTTCGGTCTCACTAAGTGAAACGTGATGACTTCGGTCTCACTAAGAATATGTGACGACTTCGGTCTCACTAAGTGAATGTGGTAACTTCGGTTACATTATCTAAATGTGGTGTCTCATGACACAAATATCAGGTGGCTATGCCACAATATTTTAAGTGGGCGAAGAGCACGCCGATCGCAATGACGCCTTCGATGGTGTGTAGCGGATGGAGGGTTGACTTAGTAGTCCCCACGGTGTGCAGGTTGGTACGGGTGGAGTGTAGCGGATGGCATATAGGTTTGGGTTCGGGTTTGCATCATTATCTTGAATTTTTATATAAATATGATATGTATGGTGTGCCTATTACTATTATGTTTTGGTGTTGGTTACACATTGAGTCTATCGACTCACCCCGTTGTGGGAACATGTTTCAAGTGATGAGCAGTAATGGATCGGGACGGCAGAACTTGTGGTGGCCATGTTCAGCTTGAAGTTTAATTTAATTTTAATCTTTATTTTATTTTAAGTACTATACAATTTTATTTTGGGTTTCATTTTATGTAATAAGGCCATCGTGATTTATTCTTATTTCGCTTTAATTACTATGTTATGAATTTAGGGCTTTATAAAGATTAAGCCCATTTAATTTAAAATAAGTTTAAACATTTTGTCACCCAAACAAATGGGTTTTTGATATAAAATAAATTTGTTATCAACTCGAGCCCAACCCACAACAAACTATCTTCCAAAACGCACAGTTTTTAAAGTATTCGAATGAATTTGAACCGGGTTACTTTGAGGAACATACCAGGTCCGGTCCATTCTCGTGGGCCGGGTGTGGGGTGTTTCAAGGAGTTTTGTTATTCAAAGTTCCACCGGCTGATGAGTCAATCATTTGCCTCATTGAAGAATTCACACCGTTGTAAAAAGTTTGGACTTAAAGCCACAAAGGTAATCCGTGGTGTGGACATCTTCTCAGGATATCCTTATATCTTTCCGGTGCATCATATTATGTTTCTACGTCATTCTGCACAAAAGAAGGTATGTCATTCCTAAATTTTGTCGTTTTGGCTGGTGGAAAGTATTTTAAAAGAAATTTTTCGGTCATTTGATCCCATGTGGTGATTGACCCTCGTGGTAACAAGTTCAACCACTGCTTTGCTTTATTCCTTAATGAAAAGGTAAATAACCGAAGACGTATGGCATCGTCAGAAATGCCATTTATTTTGAAGCTATCACAGAACTCTAAGAAATTAGCTATATAAGTATTTGGGTCTTCTTCCTGCAAACCATCAAATTGAACAAACTGTTGAATCATTTGTATTGTGTTAGGCTTTATTTCAAAATTGTTAGCAGCTATAGCAGGCCTAACAATACTAGATTCTACTCTTGTCAAATTAGGTTTAGCATAATCATACATAGTACGCGGAGCATTCTGTTCTTGCACATTTGGCGGTGGATTGTTTTCGTCCATCCCTTCAGTAGGATTGGATCTGTTTTGTTGTTCTTCTCTTTGGTAGTCTAGAGCTCGTCTAGTTTCTCTGCGATTCCTACGAGTGGTAGCTTCAATGTCACTTTCGTACGCTAAAGGTCCTCTCGGGTTCCTTCTAGTCATAAACTAGAGGTACCTGCTAGGAGAAGAAAGAAAGAAATTTAGTGTAAATAAAAATTTAACCTAAACTAAAAATATAAGTAAATTGCAAAAAAATAATAAAATAATGGCTAAAGTAATAGAAATAGAGCTTTCTTAATATTTTAGTGTTCCCCGGCAACGGCGCCAAAAACTTGATCGTGTCAAATAGTCAAGTTTTAATATTTATAAAGAATGATCGAACCTGTAGCTAACCATGACAACGATTGAGGCAAGTGCACCTATCGAACAATAGTATAGTTTAGACAAGATTATTTTATCGAACCCAAAGGAATGTAACACCCCAAACCCGGCCCATACGTCATTACCGGATTTGGTATGCTACAGGTTTAATTCTTGAAAACTTTGCTTCGATGGGTTTTGGAAATTACTAGTTTATTATAGCCGAATAATCCATTAATTGTGGGGTTTTGAAAAGAATAACTTTATTAAATACGTTGATTGGGTTTGAAAAGCCCATTTTCTATTTTGTTTTATATTTGAGACCTTGAAGCAAAACATAAGTTGTAAAAACCAACATAACAAGAAAGAAGATAAATTGAAACCTTATGGGGTCTTATTACAAAAATATATTCCAAAATAATAATAATAATAGTAATCCATAATGAAAATTAAAGTCTTGATGGCCCCTCGAGTCGCCTCGGCTCCAGTGTCCACGGTCTAATGCTCATCTGTAGAGCGAGAAAAATAAAAGGGTGAGTCACCAAGACTCGATGTGCAAAACTTGAAAACACATAAAAGCCTAGGGCCCACAAACATATTATGGGCCTTGGCCCGCATACAATGGTAACAAAATATGTCATGCATCATGGCCTATCCCAAAACCTAAGAGTCTATCCTCTACACACCCCCGTAGCAACCTTTACACCGTGGGGATTTCTACAATCAACCCTCTATCCGCTACACACCATATCGGCAGCAGTGCTGCCTCTCATATAGACTGATCGCTTACGCGAACCTCAGAAATACATTATGGTATTAGACAGGTATGCTGCCTGTCATATAGACCAATAGCTTACGCGAACCTCAGAAATACATTATAGTATTCGACAGCTATGCTGCCTGTGGCAAAGACATGATCACCTTGCGACCCTACTCCCCTACCATAAATCCATCAATCAATCCCATCCCATGCATGCATACATACAAGAAACAAGCCATCAAGCCATCTAACAGATCTCATACTTTCACATGCTACGATTCACATAGAAAAGTTTCTATGGGTACGTACCTGGCATCCCATGCCTACCCCTTCTAGGTAATACGACTGTTCATACAGCCTTTCTTTTCGGCTTTTAGCCCTTAGCATACATATAATATATCAATGCTTATGTGTTAAGAATCTACACACCTTATTACTATTAAGATGACACCCTCTATGTCGACACGCCGTCGATCGACACGATCGCTATCCGCCTAAGATGTCGTTTGAAATGGGTCCACAACCTGGTAGCCAATCTCAAACAGCGGACACTGCTCGTTTTTTAAACTTAGGGATTGGGTTTACGGACCCAACCCTCTCCTTTGCCTAATCCATATTTGATTCCATCCAAAAAGTCCTTGTCAGAACTACTATAGCAAAATAGGGTTAAACTATATCATATGAGTTAATAACTCAATTATGATAGCAAATCTTAATAGGAATCTAAAGAAATCCCTTACCCTAAGATCCCGAAATCGATAGGATACTAAAGATTAATGGTTTTTGACTTTTTAAGATCTGGATGATTTCCCGGAGTGCCGCCTAAAAGAACATGCAATTAACGAAAGAGTCAAACTAAAGATAGCCTATCAATCTACTAGCCATTCAGCTATAGTCTTAAAACTGAAAGAGAAAAGAATTCGGTTCTTACCTTTACAGAGAAATCGGCACTTCAAGAAAATCCCAGTTTATGGAGAAATCAGCACAAGAGAAAAAGAATGGAAAAAGAAAGTGAATTAAAAAGGTTTCGACTTTTAGTAGGGAAATCGACAGAGAGAAAAAAAGGAATAATCAAAGGTATTCGGTTATGGAGATGAGAAGAAAGTTGAGAGGTTTCGATTTTTGGAAAAGAAAAGAGAATAGAAAGTGTAGAGAAGGACTGAGAATTTCGGCACAAAGACTAGGGTTCAAATGCCAGAATTTGAAGAGATACACTCCTATTTATGGGGGATTTTGGCACTTACCTATTAAATGCTGGAATTGTCCTCTTCTGAAAATCGAGACTAATTGACAAACATGGGGAATTTTGGCACCCCTTATGCCACATCAAAACCAATTCTTCCTCCCCTTAGAGTTGGAATTTCGGCCAACTCCTCCCCTCAGAGTTGGTATTTCGGCCAACTCTGCCTACAGCAGATAACTCCCATCTTTTCTCCTTAATCTACTCATAACTAATATCAACACAATTATCTATATTATTCAATAGATAAATCTCCCTATTTTTAAGCCTTGTTCCCGTCCAACCTTACCCACCTATATGCTGAAATTTAGCTAATTACAATTAAAGGAATTGGGCTTCATGCCCCTTGCGTTTGGGCCTCCTTAGTTGACGCCACCTCCTTGCTATCTAAGTGGCACCATTTACATCGGGCCACAAGCCCACTTGTGATTGAAACACAAATAACATCTTTTAAACCCCCTAATGTCCAAACAAAAAATTTAACCAAGGCCTCGGCCCAATCTGAGCCCCTTAAACACTCTAATTAACACATTGGACGTAATACACATCAAATGCAAAGGCCCATTAATTCAGGATGTTACAGTTCTACCCCCATTAAAAAATTTTGTCCTCGAAATTACCTGATCCGAATAGATGCGGGTATTGCTGTCACATCGCTTCCTCCAGTAACCACGTAGCCTCCTCAGAGTAGTGATTCCGCCATAGAACCTTCACCATCGGAACCTTCTTCCTTCGTAATACTTTGACATCATGATCCAAGATTTCCACTGGCTCCTCTTCAAAGGATAGGTCAGGTCTTACCTCGATTTCCTTCATAGGTACCACATGAGATGGATCCAAACGACATCGTCTTAACATAGAGACGTGAAATACATCGTGAATCTGGCTTAGCTCAGGAGGTAGCTCTAGCTAATACACTACTGATCCAACTCGTTTCAGCACCTGATAAGGTCCAATGAATCTGGGACTTAACTTACCCTTTCGTCCAAATCTTAATACTTTCTTCGATGGCGAAACTTTCAAGAACACCTTGTCACCCATTGCAAACTCTATGTCCCTACGCTTCGGATCAGCATAGGACTTCTGTCTGTCCGACACTTCCTTTAGTCGAGCCCGAATTAACTCAACCTTCTCCTCCGTCTTGGTAACCAACTCCGGACCCAAAATCTGACATTCCCCTAATTCCGTCCAATAGGTAGGAGTACGACATTTTTGCCCGTACAATGCTTCATAGGGCGCCATCTGAATACTAGACTGGTAGCTGTTGTTGTAAGCAAACTCCACCAATGGCAGAAACTCCTCCCAACTACCTCTGAAATCAATGACACAACCCTTTAACATGTCCTCCAAGATCTGAATCTCCCGCCGCATCGCCCATCGGTCCGAGGATGAAACGTCAGATCAAATCCAAGTTCGTACCCAACACTTGATGCAACGCCTTCCAAAACCTTGACGTAAACCTAGGATCTCGGTTTAAGATAATCGACACAGGTACTCCATGCAACCTTACAATCTCCGCAATATATAGCTTAGCCAACTTTTGTAAGGAATAATCGACCCGAGCCGATACAAAATGAGCGGACTTTGTCAACCGATCAACGATCACCCAAACTGAATCTTTCCTAGTAGCCATGAGAGGTAGCCCACTAACAAAGTCCATTGTGATCCTTTCCCACTTCTATTTAGGAATCTTTACTGGTTGCAACAAACCCGATGGTAATTGATGCTCCGCCTTTACCTGTTGATAGGTTAAACACTTCCCTACCAATTCAGTCACCTCACGCTTTAAGCTTGGCCACCAGAACTGTTCCCGTAAATCTCGATACATCTTACTCCCTCCAGGATGCATAGCGTATGGACTACCATGCGCTTCTTGCAAAATCCTTCGCCTCAACTCAGGGTCTTTTGGCATGCACACTCTCCCTTGAAAACATAATAATCCTTTCTCATTCACACTAAATTCCGTTGGCTCATCACTTGAAATCAACTGTAACTTTCCCCTAAGCAATCCATCGATCTGTTGTTTCTCCTTAACTTGACTAACCCATGAGGGTTTCACCTGAAGTTTAGCTAGTAGACTTCCATCATCATATAATCTAAGGTGAGCAAACATCGCTCTCAAATCAGAGATCACCTTACAACTTAGAGCATCTGCCACCACATTGGCCTTACCTGGATGATACTCGATCGAGCAGTCATAATCCTTTAACAACTCGATCCACCTCTTTTGCCTCAGATTCAACTCCTTCTGAGTAAAAAGGTACTTTAAGCTTTTATGATCCGTGTAAATGACAGATCTCTCCCCGTATAAATAATGCCTCTAAATTTTCAAGGCAAAACCACCGCCGCCAACTCCAAATCATGGGTGGGTTAGTTTGTTTCATGCGGTCTTAACTGCCGTGATGCATATGCAACCACCTTTCCATCTTGCATCAACACGCATCCTAATCCCGTGTGTGAAGCATCACAGTAAATTATGAACTCCTTCTCAACCTCTGGCTGAATCAACACTGGAGCCTCCGTTAATATCCTTTTTAACTTCTCGAAACTATCTTGCTACTTATCAGTCCACACAAACTGAACTCCTTTCCATAACAACTTAGTCAACAGTGCCGCAATCAGAGAAAATCCTTCCACAAATCTTCTGTAGTACCCAGCTAAACCAAGGAAACTCTGAATCTCTACCACCGACTTAGACAGCTTCCAATCCAACACCGCTTCAATTTTTTGGGGGTCAACCCTAATCCCCTCTACTGACACCACGTGACCTAGAAAAGTAACTTCCTTTAGCTAAAATTCGCACTTGCTGAATTTGGCATAAAGCTGCTTCTCCCTCAGAATCTGCAGAACCACGCGTAGATGTGAATCATGCTCCTCTTTCGATCTTGAATAGACCAAGATGTCATCAATAAAAACCACGACAAACCGATCCAAGTAGGGTTGGAACACTCGGTTCATCATATCCATAAATGCTGTTAGTGCGTTAGTCAACCCAAATGGCATCACCATGAACTCTTAGTGACCATAGCGAGTCGTAAAAGCCGTCTTATGGATATCCGCCTCCTTGACCTTAAGCTGATGATACCCAGACCTCGGATCTATCTTTGAAAAGACTGAGGCCCCCCTCAACTGATCGAACAAGTCATCGATCCTTGACAACGAGTATTTGTTCTTGATGGTTAACTTATTCATTTGATGATAGTAAATACACATACGCATTGAACCACCCTTCTTCTTAACAAATAACACCGATGCTCCCTAAGGTGATACACTTGGTCGAATAAACCCTCTATCCAATAACTCCTGGATTTGTGCTTTCAATTCCACCAACTCCTTCAGCGCCATTCTATATGGAGCTATAGATATCGGTGCTGTTCCTGAAAGAAGATCAATTCTAAACTCTACTTCTTGATCCGGAGGTAATCCCGGAAGCTCTTCGGGGAAGACATTAAGAAATTCCTTCACCGTCCTAACGTCCTTAACAGTTAGGTCATTGGCTTCCAATGCCCGTACAAACATTAGAACTGCCTTGCACCCTTTTCTCGCCATTCTTTCTGCTCTTAGGGCAGTTACCATGTTTAACAGACAATTCCCCCTTTCTCCTATCACCAACACTTCACCTCCCTAAGGGGTTGTTAACACCATCCGCTTGGCTGCACAATCTAAGTTGGCTTGATACTTCACTAGCCAGTCCATGCCTAAAATTAAGTCAAACCCCCCGAACGGTAATTCCATCAAATTCATCAGGAAAACTATTCCCTAAACTTTTATGGGTACCTCCCGATAAAGTTTATCTACTACCACAGGTTGTCCTAATGGGCTAATTATCGTCATCGCCCTAGGGGTAACTTCAGGATCTAAATTTAAAGTTTCAGACACACTACTAGCAATATATGAATGTGTTGACCCAATGTCAATCAATGCAACATAAGGCAATCCAAAAATTAAAAACGTACCGGTTATAACATCCGGTGCATCAGCCTCCTCCCGATGTCTGGCAACATAAACCAACCCCGGCTACCTTGCCTCATTATTTTCGGCCCCTCAGCCTGGTGCTCCACGACCCCGACTGAAACCATTACCACCTCTGGCCGGACCACGACCTCTCTGTGGCTACTGACCTCCTCTACCCAGCTGAGCATTTCCCTGCCCTGCAGGTCTTTCCTCATCCCGTGGCTGAGGACAATCTCTTATCTGATGGTCTAAAAAACCACACCTAAAGCACTTCCCACTACCTGCCCTACACTCGCTAGCATGGAATTTATCACATCGGGCACACCTTCGTGTTTGGTTAGCAGCAGGTCTTTCAGCTCGTCTCGGTCCGTCCGACCTAGGTCTCTTAGTTGTTCCTGATGCTCTAAAGTTTCTCTTACCTCTACCCCTATCTCTATCCCGGTTCAGCTTCTCCGTTCACTTTACCTCCTCAGCTATCTAAGTTTTCTCCACAAGCACAGTAAATTCCCTCTCCCACTGTAAAGCTATCAACACTCGTAGATCATCCTTCAGGCCATCCTCCAAACGAACACATCGCTCATGCTCTGTGACCTCTATCCCTCGAGCATAACGACTAAGGCATAAGAATTCTGCTTCATATGCCGCCACCGACCTACTTCCCTGAACCAGATTCAAGAGCGCTCTACGCTGCGCATCCACATAACTCGTTCCAATATACTTACTCTGGAACTTTGCCTTGAAGTAATCCTAGGTGATATGGTCAGCTACGGTACCTTCCTTAACCGTAAGCCACCATTGATAAGATTTGTCCCAAAGAAGAGACACCACTTCCTTCAGCTTCTCTTCATCCATGAAGTCGAGATCATCCATGATCCATTCCATTGCTTCTAACCAGTACTCAGCTGTACTAGGAGCTACACCCGAAATTCCCTTAAACACCTCCACCCCATTGGCTCTCAGTCGCTCTAGCACAGACTTCCGGGCTCCTACGCCCATGCCTGCTCCAGCAACTCTCTCGAAAACCCTTAACATAGCCTCGAGATCTGACATCATCTCCTACGTCGATCTTGAAACTCTACCTCCACAGTTGGTGGCACTGAACTTCATTCCACGACTCGTGACTGCACCCCACGGGTTCGACACAAAGAAAACCTGCCTCTACCTCGGCCACGTACACCACGTCCTCTAGTGCTCATTCTACCGTTCACGATTTATTTGATTAATTTTTTTATGAATTAATAATTTTTTCTTTCACTGATTAAGAACGAACAGTCTTATGGAAAGTAGTTTTAACAGTAGTTTTTTCGAATTTGAATTCTATCTACAAGTTCAGTCCTCAAGTCTGTATTCCCTAATCCTAAAGTTCACATTCAATCAACATCAAGCAGAGCACCACATACATACATCAAACACACAAGTAAACATCCACGACCTTGCATTCATCACCTAGGGGTATTTTCGTCATTTCACTACCCAGAGGTATTTTCGTAATTTTCCAAAATAAGGTTTCTTGGTGATTTTTCAAAATAAGGGTATTTTGGTAATTTTACAATCTGAGGGTATTTTGGTAATTTTGTCAACTGGGGGTATTTCGGTAATTTTCTTAGATTAGGGGTAATTCAGTAATTTCTCGCATGTGGGTACTTTGGTAATTTTTCAAACAAGGGTATTTTGGTCATTTTGCAAAATCACGTGTTTCTCGAAAGTTTCTCAACCTAGGTATTGCAGATAATTTTTACAAAATCGTGACATACAAGTTATTTTACAAAATAGGTAATCGGTCCCTTTCGGGTTTTAGTTATGAATTTTGACACATCAACAAGTCCTCGTGGCTAAATGAACAAATACTACGCACTGTAGGATTTCGTAAAAGAGGAGGTGAGTCACAAGGACCGCTAAGTACCAAGCTCTTCCTAGATCCAATCCTGACATGCGTATGCTGTTACCACACCCTAACCCTGTGACTTGTCCACGGATACGTTTAATTAGGGAAATTAAGTCTTATAGAGTTTGAAGTATCGTTTAATCTAAGCCTAAGGTCCATTATCACTATCATACTAGTCTACGTCCATAAGGCCCACCAAACCCATCATATATATCACATCAAAGGTTAAGATACTTACACGGTGGATCGGTGCCAGAGACTCAAGGCCATATCTTTCAAAACTTTTCTCAACTTACATTACTTTCATAAATTCCTACTGGACCCATTTCACAGCCCGAGTTTTGAACTAGGCTCTGATACCAAAAAAGTAACAACCCAAACTCGGCCCATACGTCATTACCGGATCTGGTATGCTATGGGTTTAATTCTTAAAAACTTTGCTTCGATGGGTTTTGGAAATTACTAGTTTATTATAGCCGAATAATCCATTAATTGTGGGGTTTTGAAAAGAATAACTTTATTAAATGCGTTGATTGGGTTTGAAAAGCCCATTTTCCATTTTGTTTTATATTTGAGACTTTGAAGCAAAATATAAGTTGTAAAAACCAACATAACAAGAAAGAAGATAAATCAAAACCTAAGTTTTGGGGCCTTATTAAAAAAATATATTCCAAAAAATAATAATAATAGTAATCCATAATGAAAATTAAAGTCTTGATGGCCCCTCGAGTCACCTCGGCTCCCGTGTCCACGGTCTAATGCTCATCTGTAGAGTGGGAAAAATAAAAGGGTGAGTCACCAAGACTCAGTGTGCAAAACTTGAAAACACATAAAATCTTAGGGCCCACAAACACATTATGGGCCTTGGCCCGTATGCAATGGTAACAAAATATGTCATGCATCATGGCCCATCCCAAAACCTAAGAGTCCATCCTCTAGACACCCCCGTACCAACCTTTACACCGTGGGGATTTCTACAATCAACCCTCCATCCGCTACACACCATATCGGCAGCTGTGCCCTTTTCATATAGACCAATCGCTTACACGAACCTCAAAAATACATTATAGTATTCGACAGCTATGCTGCCTGTCATATAAACTGATCGCGTACCTCAGAAATACATTATAGTATTCGACAGCTATGCTGCCTGTGGCAAAGCCACGATTGCCTCGCGACCCTACTCCCCTACCATAAATCCATCAATCAATCCCATCCCATGCATGCATACATACAAGAAACAAGTCATCAAGCCATCTAACAGATCTCATACTTTCACATGCTACAATTCACATAGAAAAGTTTCTATGGGTACGTACCTGGCATCCCATGCCTACCCCTTCTGGGTAATACGACTGTTCATACAGCCTTTCTTTTTGGCTTTTAGCCCTTAGCATACATATAATATATCAATGCTTATGTGTTAAGAATCTACACACCTTATTACTGTTAAGACGACACCCTTTATGTCGACACTGTCAGAAGCCGATACGACTGCTATCTGCCTAAGATGCTGTTCAGAAGCGGGTCCGCAACCCGACGGCCAATCTCGATACAGAACACTGCTCGTTTCTTAAACTTAGGGATTTGATTTACGGACCCAACCCTCTCCTTTGCCTAATCCATATTTGATTCCATCCAAAAAGTCCTTGTTAGAACTACTATAGCGAAATAGGGTTAAATCATATCATATGAGTTAATAACTCAATTATGATAACGAATCTTAATGGGAATCTAAAGAAATCCCTTACCTTGAGATCCCGAAATCGATAGGATACTAGAGATTAATGGTTTTTGACTTTTTGAGATCTGGATGATTTCCTAGAGTGCCGCCCAAAAGAACATGCGATTAACGAAAGAGTCAAACTAAAGATAGCATATCAATCTACTAGCCATTCGGCTATAATCTTAAAACTGAAAGAGAAAAGAATTTGGTTCTTACCTTTACAGAGAAATTGACACTTCAAGAAAATCTCGATTTATGGAGAAATCGGCACAAGAGGAAAAGAATGGAAAAAGAAAGTGAATTAAAAAGGTTTTGTCTTTTAGTAGGGAAATCGACAGAGAGAAAAAAAGGAAAAATCAAAGGTATTCGGTTATGAAGATGAGAAGAAAGTTGAAAGGTTTTGGTTTTTGGAAAAGAAAAAAGAATATAAAGTGTAGAGAAGGACTGAGAATTTCAGAAAAAGACTGGGGTTCAAATGTTGGAATTTGAAGAGATACACTCCTATTTATAGGTGATTTCGGCACTTACCTATCAAATGCTGGAATTGCCCTCTTCTGAAAATCGAGACTAATTGACAAACATGGGGAATTTTGGCACCTCTTATGCCACATCAAAACCGATTCTTCCTCCCCTTAGAGTTGGAATTTTGGCCAACTGCTCCCCTCAGAGTTCGTATTTCGGCCAACTCTGCCTACAGCAAATAACTCCCATCTTTTCTCCTTAATCTACTCATAACTAATATCAACACAATTATCTATATTATTCAATAGATAAATCTCCCTATTTTTAAGCCTTGTTGCCGTCCAACCTTACCCACCTATATGCCAAAATTTAGCTAATTACAATTAAAGGATTTGGGCTTCATGCCCCTTGCGTTTCGGCCTCCTTAGTTGACGCCACCTCCTTGCTCTCTAAGTGGCGCCATTATCCACTAGGCCACAAGCCCACTTGTGATTGAAACACAGATAACATCTTTTAAACCCCCTAATGTCCAAACAGAAAATTTAACCAAGGCCTCGGCCCAATCTGAGCCCCTTAAACACTCTAATTAACACATTGAACATAATACACATCAAATGCAAAGGCCCATTAATTCAGGATGTTACAAGGAACCTAAAAGTACTACTACTCACTTTGTTTCTACTACTTAGCCTAAAATATGGAGTGATTGGTTTATTAAATTAATGAAAAAAAACTAAACTAGATGCAAAGACAAAAGAATGAAACTTTGGGAAAAGATCGTGGAAAACTCTGTTGATTTTAGACGATACCTCGTGAAGAATCCACCTATGACTTTTCATGTTATCTAACTTTTAATTCATATGACTTCTTTACTTAGCTTGATCCGTGAGACTCCCTAACCTATATTAAACCCTCTCTCGAGGCGAATAACGTCTAGCCTTAGGTTAATTAGTGGAACTCTCATTCTCTTATAATAACCCCCTAAGGAAGCAGTAAATCAATCAATGGACTCCCATCTTAGGTTTCACCCTAATCCGATAAAATCTCATCACCCTATCTCTAGGCGTGCGATCAACTCCGCTTAATTATGCTAGATCTACTCTTAGGCAGGGTCTATTCCTCCTCCACCTAAGCACATCAGATTAAATTAAGCAACATAATTAAGAACAAACTAAGTGTTTATCATATAATTTAGAAATCAAATAACAAAATCCATCATTGGTTTCATCCCCTTCAGGTATCTGAAGGGTTTAGTTCATAACTAAATAAGAAAACATCTCAAGAGAAAAGATAAAACAAAACATAAGAAATCCCTAAAACCCCCTGAAGGAACTAAAGAGGAGATCCTCTGTCTTGAGTAGAACTTCGGCTTCTTGAGATGGATCAACTGGCTATCTTTTAGTAATTCCTTGAATAAAAGCTCTGGCAGAAAACTCTGCCTCCTGTTTCGGCTTCTGCGAACTCTCCTTTTTAGTTGCTACCTTGGGTGTTTATATAGGCTTTGAGATGCTTTACTTGACTTCTAAGTATCCTAATTCAAGTAGAATTCCTCCTAGGATGTTTAAGTAGACTTAGGAATGTGTTTCTTTGCCTCCAACCATCCAAATCTGAGTGACATTGCTCTTTCCCGCAAGGGGCATGGCCATGGTACACGCATGTGTAAATCATTTTCAGGCTGTGTCTCGATTCTGTCGATTGAGGCACGGCCGTGTAAATTGTGGCATGGCCGTGTGAAGTAATTTGATGAGGCACAACCGTGTGGCTTGAAGTCCAGGCCGTGTCGATTTAATCTTTGGCCCAAATTGGCCAGTTTTAAGCCCGTTTCTCATTCTTTTCGTCCTTGGGTGCTTTCCTGAGTATAAACATGAAAAGAAATAAAGCACCTTTTTACATAAATCAAGGGATAGATCATCCAAAAGCATACTAAATATGGGGTTAAAATATGTTACTTTTACGGTTTATCAGAGTGCTTATTCTTGAACCTTAAACACTTTAAGTGATTTGAGTGAACCTTTAGTGAGGATGTCAATCCTTGTCAGTTTTGAATTAAAGGTAATTATTCAGATAACGGGAGACACCTATGTTTTCGTACTACAAAGGTATGACTTATCGTGATTGAATCTTTGGGACTCTTTGAGTTGAATTATCCATGTATAAATTATCTATGAATTATGACGAGACATTGTCAATAGGAATTATGAATTATGGAAAGTTCGTTTTAATTGTAAGTTGAGAATTTTGCGTGACGACAAGCAAAAGCTTAAGTGTGGGGGTATTTGATAAACCGTAAAAGTAACATATTTTGATCCCACATTTAGTATGCTTTTGGATGATTTATCTCTGATTTATATAAAAAGGTGCTCTTAATCATTTCTTTTCATGTCTTATACTCGGAAAGCACCAAAAGATAAAAAGAACATAAAACGGGCTTAAAATGGACTAAATTGGGCCAACCCAAGAAATCGACATGGCCTGGACTTCAAGCCACACGGTCGTGCCTTGCCATTTATTTAGAATACGGCCTCACTCTGATTTACACGGTCGTGCCTCGTCGACAAAAGTCCAACATGGTCTGGCCACGACTTACACGGGCGTGTGCCATGGGCGTGCCCCTGCCATGGGAATGAGCAATTTCACTCAGATTTGGATGCTTGAAGCCAAAGAAACATACTCCTAAGTCTACTTAAACACATTAATAGTAATTCTACTTCAATGAGGTACTTAGGAGCCAAGTAAAGCATCTAAAGAGCCTATATAAACAACCCAAGGTAGCCGTTCTAGATAATCAAGTTTTGGGCAGAGTTTTCTGCCAGAGCTTTTAAGGGAATTACTCGAAGATAGCCAGTTGATCCATCTTAAGAAGCCAGAGTTCTACTCAAGACAGAGGATCTCCTCTTCAATTCCTTCATGGGGTTTAGGGATTTCTTATGTTTTGTTTTATCTTTTCTCTTGAGATGTTTTCTTATTTTGTTATGAACTAAACCCTTCAGATACCTGAAGGGGATGAAACCTATGATGGATTTTGCTATTTGATTTCTAAATTATATGATAAGTATTTAGTTTGTTCTTAATTATGTTGCTTAATTTAATCTAATGTGCTTAGGTGGAGGAGGAATAAACCCTGCCTAAGAGTAGATCTATCATAATTATGCGGAGTTGATCACACGCCTAGAGATAAGGTGACGAGATTTTGTCGGACTAGGGTGAAACCTAAAATGGGAGTCCATTGATCGATTTACTGCTTCCTTAGGGGTTATTATAAGAGAACGAGAGTTCCACTAATTAACCTAAGGTTAGACGTTATTCTCCTCGAGAGAGGGTTTAATATAGGTTAGGAAGTCTCACGGATCAATCTAAGTAAATAAGTCATATGAACTAAAAGTTAGATAACAAGAGAAGTCATAGGTGGATTCTTCCTGAGGGTATCGTCGTAATCAACTGAACTTTTCCACAGTCTTTTCCCAAAGTTTCATTCTTTTGTCTTTGCACCTAGTTTAGTTTTTTTTTCATTAGTTTTAGATTAATAAACCAATCACTCCATATTTTAGGCTAAATAATAGAAAGAAAGTGAGTAGTAGTACTTTTAGGTTCCTTTGGGTTCGATAAAATAATCTTGCCTAACTATACTATTGTTCGATAGGTGCACTTGCCTCAATCGTTGTCATAGTTAGTCTACAGGTTCGATCATTCTTTATAAATATTAAAAGTCGACTGTTTGACACGATCAGTATCGTACACACAGTGCCAGGTCAATAAGCCGAAGCTTTCATATCATCGCACACACAGTGTTATTCATTTCTGTTTCGATTTCAATTTCGCACACTTAGTGCCATCAACTAAAATCTTGCACATAGCAACTCACTTTCATACACAAATACATGTTCATTTCATAATGCTAAAACATATCTTAATAATATGTATCATATCCGAACTTACCTCGGATGTCGAACTATCGATACAGTTGATTAATCGAGCATTTATCTTTACCTCGATCTCGATTCGAACCTTTCCTCTCTTGGTCTATACACATTCAAATTCAATCCATTCAATTATCAAATCATTCATTTTAGTCCAAACACATATATTTAGGGCAATTTACACAATAGCCCTCACATTTTCACATTTTGACACTTTAGTCCTTAATTTACACTTTTCACAATTTAACCCAAAATATTCAATTTCATCAAAAATCCAAAGACAAAATATGTTAATTTAACACCAAGTCTTCATATTTCACTAGCATCTAGCACATAGCTCAAACATTCATCAATGGCTCATCACAAAACCATCATCAATTCACAAAATTTCTACATGGGTTAGCTAGAGCACGAAGCAACAATTACAAAATGTAGAAATTATCAAAAACCAAACAAAAATCACATACCAATTTTTGCTTCAACTTATCCGAACTTAAAGCTTATTTTCCCCTTTCTTTTTATTCAACAATCGGTGATGGATGGATGAACAATCCATTAACATTTTTCTTTTGTCTTATTATAACACCTTAATACATATTTTACCATATTACCCTTTTTGTTATAACATTAAAACATTTATTCATTATGGTTATTATGTCCATTACCATCCAGTAACCTTAATAGTGGTTTAATTTCCTCATAAGGCCTCCACATTATAAAGACACAACAATTAAGCACTTAACAATCAGCACACAGTATTTTACACTTTATGCGATTAAGTCCTTTCTCATAATTTGACACACAAACGATCAAATTATCACACAGAATTTTCATACAGACTATGTCACATACTATTCACACATAAAACAACCTTAAATTAACATTTCGACCTCAAATTTGTGGTTTCAAACTACTGTTCTGACTAGGGTCTAAACCGACCTGTTACAACTCTCCTCCCTTAGGGATTTTCGTCCCTAAAAATCTTACCAGTAAATAGTTGTGGATGTTGTTCTCTCATAACGTTCTCAGGCTCCCACGTAGCCTCTTCAATTCCGTGTTTGTGCCATAATACTTTCACTAAAGAAATTTTATTATTTCTCAACTCTTTGATCTCTCGTGCCAAAATTTGGATCGGTTCTTCACTATACGACAAGTCTGACTGAATCTCAACCTCAGTAGGAGCAATCACATGAGACGGATCCGATTTGTACTATCGAAGCATTGACACATGAAACACGTTATGAATCTTTTCTAACTTATATGGCAATCTCAATCTATAAGCAACCGATCCAACTCGTTCTATGATCTCATATGGTCCAATGAACCTCGGACTCAACTTTCCTTTCTGCCAAATCGAAGTATTTTCTTCCACGGAGACACTTTCAAAAACACTTTATCACTAATTTCGAATTCAATATCCTTTTGTTGCAAATCTGCATAGGTCTTCTGACGATCTGAGGCTGCTTTCAAATTGTCACGAATTACTTTCACTTTCTGTCCAGTCTCTTTTATAAGATCAACCCTGTGAATCGTATTCTCACTTAGCTTGGTCCAATACAATAGAGTTCGACACATTCGACCATACAGAGCCTCATATAGTGCCATTTTGATACTAGATTGAAAACTGTTGTTATACGCAAATTCAATCAACGATAAATGCTTTTCCCACGTACTTTCAAATTCAAGTATGCAATATCTCAGTATGTCTTAGAGAATTTGAATAATTTGCTCAGATTGACCATTCGTTTACGGATGAAAAGTAGTATTGAAATGCAATTTCGTGCCTAAAGCATCTTGCAATTTCTTCCAAAATCGTGAGGTAAATCTTGGATCCCTATCAGACACTATAGATAACGGTACTCCATGCAATCTCACAATCTCACCGATATGAGTTTTGCTAACTTATCTAAAGAATAATCAGTTCTCACCGGAACAAAATGAGCTGATTTCGTCAATCTATCCACTATCACCCAAATTGCATCTTTCTTACTCGGAGATAAGGGCAAACCCGACATAAAGTCCATCGTGATCCTCTCCCATTTCCACTCAGGAATCATAATTAGTTGTAATAAACCAGACTGAACTTGATGTTCAACCTTAACTTGCTGACAAACTAAACATTTCAACACAAAGTCAGAAATATCTCCTTTCATACCATGCCACCAATAAAGCTATTTCAGATCATTATACATTTTCGTACTCCCCGGATGAACAGTCAAATGACTATTGTGATCTTCATTCAAAATCATTTGAATCAACTCTGAATTTCTCGGAACACAAATCCGATCTCTGAATCTCAAACAATCATCACTATCAACTCGAAATTCTGATTCAGCATTCGAATCACATTGAACTCTTTTTGCTAAAAACTCATTATAAATCTTCTGAGCATCACATATCTGCTGTACAAACATCAGCTTTATTTTCAATTCAGCTACAACTGCATCATCATCACACAGATCTATCTGATTACTCATAGCACGCAAAGCATATAGCGACTTTCGACTCAAGTCATCTGCTACAACATTAGCTTTACTAGGGTGATAATCTATCACAAGTTCATAGTCTTTCAACAATTCTAACCATCTTCTCTATCGCAAATTTAAATCTTTCTGAGTCATCAAGTACTTTAAACTCTTATGATCAGTATAAATGTGACATTTCTCTCCAAACAGATAGTGATGCCAAATCTTCAATGCGAACACAATCGCAGCCAATTCAAGATCATGCGTTGGGTAGTTCTTTTCATGCAGTTTTAACTGTCTCGAAGCGTAAGCGATGACTTTACCTTCTTACATCAGCACACAGCCCAAACCATTCAACGATGCATCACTATAAACTATGAACTCTTTACCTGACTCAGGTTGAATCAATACTAGTGCTTCTGTCAACAACACCTTCAACTATTCAAAACTCTGTTGGCACTTTTCTGACCACTCGAATCTAACATCTTTCTATAACAACTTTGTCAATGGGGTCGCAATCATCGAGAAGCCTTTCACAAATTGTCTATAATATGCCACTAGTCCCAGAAAACTACTAACTTAAAACACATTTCTCAGAGGCTTCCACTCTAAAATAGCAGAGATTTTACTCGGATCAACTCGTATCCCGCAGCTAATACAACATGTCCCAGAAAACCAACCTCATGCAACCAAAATTCATATTTGTTAAACTTTGCATACAACCGTTTCTCACGTAAAGTTTGTAGCACGATTCCCAAATGCTCAGCATGCTGCGTCTCATTACACGAATAAATCAAAATATCATCAATAAACACCACCACAAAGCGATCCAAATACGGTCTGAATATTTGATTCATCAAATCTATAAACACTGCAGGAGCATTTGTTAGTCCGAGAGGCATCACTAAGAATTCATAATGTCCATACCTCGTTCTAAAACCAATTTTTGGCACATCAAATTCTTTAACTCTTAACTGATAGTAACCGAATCTCAAGTCTATCTTCGAAAACACTGTAGTTCTTTTCAACTGATCAAACAAATCATCAATACGGGGCAATGGATATTTGTTCTTTATTGTCACTTTGTTCAATTGTCGATAATTAATACAAATTCTCATAGTTCCATCTTTCTTTTTCACAAATAACACAGGAGCTCCCTAGGGTGAGAAACTCGATCGTGCAAATCCTCTATCAGTCAATTCTTGCAAATGAGACTTCAACTCTCTCAATTCGGTTGGGGCCATTCTGTATGGAGCTATCGAAATATGAGTGATTCCCGGCACCAACTCAATACCAAATTCAACTTCCCTAACCGGAGGTAATCCTGGTAACTCTTCGGGAAACACATCTGGAAACTCACATACCACAGGCACAGATCAAATATGCCAAATAAGCTTCGCAACCCTTTTTCACATAATTCATAGCTTTCATCGCAGATACAATAGCTGGTAATCCTTTCATATCATTGGATTCAATTCAAACTATCTCACCATTTTGACTCTTCAATTCAATACTCTTTTTCTTACAATTCACGATGGCATTATGCAAAGTAATCTAATCCATACCCAGAATTATGTCAAATTCATCAAATGGTAGCAACATCAAATTAACCAGAAAATAAACATCTCGAAACATCAATGGGCAATTCTTGCACACCTTATCCACCAAGACACACTTGCCTAAGGGGTTTGATACTCTAATCACAAATTCAGTAGACTCAACAGGTAGAGTCTTATTCAATACTAAATTCATACACATATAGGAATGGGTAGATCCTGGATCTATCAGTGCAATGACATCCATATCAAATAAAGTGAAAGTATCGGTGATCACGTTTGGAGATGATGCTTCCTCTCGACACGTATAGCATAAGCTCGGGCAGGTGCCCTTGCTTCTGACCTCATAGCTATATCAGTTGTCCCTCTCTGACTTTCACTCATATTTCTGGTGTTTTTGGGCGGTCAACCCCTGGCTGTCACATTACTCGGTCTTTCATTCTGAACATTTTCTTCTTCGACCATCTTTGGGCAATCTCGAATAAATTGATCTTGAGATCCACACTTATAGCATGTTCTATTGTTATACTTGCCTCAGCACTCTCCCGCACATTGTCTCCCACATTGTCTACACTCAGGCTTGTTACCCTTAACACTGCCGATACTTGATTCAATAGGAGCCTGAGTTCGTGGACCAGCTGTTTTATCTCGAACGATCTCTACTTGAATGTCCAAACGAAGCATTTGAATGATTGTTTGCATCTCTAAATCTCTTTGTAGAAGGTTGAAAAACTTACTCATCGATCTCTTTCTTTCATCACGAACTTTAGAATCAGCTTTCTTCTTTTCTTTACTGAGCTCCTCAGCTTTGCATGCTCTTTCAACTAACACAACAAATTTGTTTATATCGAGTATTCCAACCAAAAACTTAATGTCCTCATTCAATCCCTCTATGAAGCATTTGCACATAGTAGCTTCGGTCGAAACACATTCTCTCGCGTATTAACTCAATCTTACGAATTCTCGCTCGTATTCAGTAACAGACAAATGACCCTATTTCAATTCTAGAAACTCTTTACATTTCTGATCAATGAAGTGTTGACTGATATACTTCTTTTTGAACTCGGCTTGAAAGAAATCCCAGGTGATTCTCTCTCTCAGAACTACAGATATCAACGTCTTCCACCAATTATAAGTCGAATCCCTCAACAACGAAATAGCGCATTTAATACATTCGTCTGGAGTCAATGACATCTCATTAAATCCTCAAAGAGTATTCTCGAGCCAAAGCTTAGCTCGCTCGGCATTGTCATCAGATGTGGCCCTAAACTCTTCAGCCCCATACTTTCGAGTCTTATCTACAGGAGGTTTACTCAATCTAATCGAATCTGTAACTTGTGGCACAATAGGTACTTGTTGGGGTGGAGATTGTGGAGCAGTTGGATTCGTTCGAAAAAATTTCAAAACCATTCATTCATCATACGGAAGAAGGCTCATTTAGCCTCTCCTCCTTACTACTTTCATTCGCCTAGATGTGGCCGGCGCTTCTCTTGAGCTAGAGCAGGCGCGTTACTTTCTATGTCGTCAACAACTGCTCAATCGGGATCCATTACTATATGAAAACACATTTTCAACTGTCAGAATTCATCACACTATCGTAATTTCATATATGGCATGTATAGCTAGACTCACACACGCTACATTAGTCTGAGAACCAACTAAATCGTAGCTCTGATACAAATAAAATGTAACACCCCTAACCCAAAACCATTGCCAAAATAGGGTTAAGAGGCATTACTGAACAATCAAATCATTTAACAACTCATTCACGACACAAAGTCAATCATCAGTATATCACATCAAAACATAAACATATAGTCCCTTATTGAGCCTATAAGACCTCAAACACATGCTAGAAAAGGATTGGGACTAAATCGAAACACATACAGAAGTTTTTAGAAACTTAAAAACTTAACCAAAATATAGGGGATACACGCCCGTGGAAACCAACCGTGTGCCCTCCACGACTGTTAGACACACCCGTGTGTCCTCCCCGTGGTCGAACCTGATTCCTCACCACGGCCACCAAGCATGCCCGTGTACCCTGGCCGTGGTCAATCCTGTCAAAGCAACACGATTACCAAGCACCCCCGTGTGCTAAGGCCATGCACTACTAAGCCATATACTGACTTTCTCACACGGCTTCTAGGCACGCCTGTGTGCCATGGCTGTGTACCCTTAAGCAAGCTGCTGACTTTACCCCACGGTCACTAGGCATGCCCGTGTGCCATGGACGTGTGACATTATAGATCATTTACAAGACAAAAAATGCCACCCAAATGGGTCATACCTACAAGCAACATTTACCAAAACAACTCATACACTTATGACTACCCAAAAGCATATCAAAATAATCATTCAAACCATGCATTCAATACCAATTCTATTCATACCAAATTTAATACCAAAACTTATCTTATCACAAGCATAATTCATTCCCAATTTCACTTGTTCATTACTAGCATCATACCATCACCAAAATTTCCATCCATAAATCAATTTCTCAACTCACAATCCATACCAAAAGATGCATCATATATATACCAAAGTCATACATGTCAAAAACTAGCACTTATCTAGCCACATCTCATGGCTACTTACAAATCTCAAACATGATTCAAATAACTAGCCTATACATGCCATATTTAACTATGTACATCTTTCCAAAATACCCCAAAATAGATTGCCAATAGTGTGATTGTGATGCTGACGGCCCCCAGATCCGAGCTAGCTTTACTGACACTGCAAAGTAGAAAAACAAATCACACAGTAAGCTTTTCAAAGCGTAGTAAGTTCGTAATTTAATACAAATTACTCAATAATACCACATCATGCACAATTAAATCATCACATAGATAAATTGCACAATTAGGCTCATCATCAATCTTAACCATATGCTCAAGTATCTATTCATTTAGCTCTTAAGGCTATCATCAACCACCTAGGTTCAAACGTACCTTGAACAACACATAGCTACTCACTATTTATGCTACTCAATTGCTCGATATTACCTCTCGTTCAACCTTTGCTATTCTTTTGATTTATTCACACACTTAGTGCCAATTTCATAACCGAATCATAATCGTCATCGCACACTTAGTGCCTAATCTTTCAACCGACTCATCTCGGTATCACACACACAGTGCTAGGTCAATAAGCCGAAGCTTTCATATCATCGCACACACAGTGCTATTCATTTTTGTTTCGATTTTAATTTCGCACACTTAGTGCCATCAACTAAAATCTTGCACATAGCAACTCACTTTTATACACAAATACATATTCATTTCATAATGCTAAAACATATCTTAATAATATGTATCATATTCGAACTTACCTCAGATGTCGAACTATCGATACAGTCGATTAATCGAGCACTTTATCTTTCCCTCGATCTCGATCCGGACCTCTCCTCTCTTGGTCTATACACATTCAAATTCAATCCATTCAATTATCAAATCATTCATTTTAGTCCAAACACATATGTTTAGGGCATTTTACACAATAGCCCTCACATTTTCACATTTTGACACTTTAGTCCTTAATTTACACTTTTCACAATTTAACACAAAATATTCAATTTCATCAAAAATCCAAAGACAAAACATGTTAATTTAACACCAAGTCTTCATATTTCACTATCATCTAGCACATAGCTCAAACATTCATCAATGGCTCATCACAAAACCATCATCAATTCATAAAATTGCTACATGAGTTAGCTAGAGCACAAAGAAACGATTACAAAAACGTAGAAATTATCAAAAATCAAACAAAAATCACATACCAATTTTTGCTTCAACTTAGCAGAACTTAAAGCTTATTTTCCCCTTTCTTTTTCTTCAATAATCGGTGATGGATGGATGAACAATCCATTAACATTTTTCTTTTGTTTTATTATAACACCTTAATACACATTTTACCATATTACCTTTTTTGTTATAACATTAAGACATTTATTCACTATGGTTATTATGTCCATTACCATCAACTAACCTTAATAGTGGTTTAATTTCCTCATAAGGCCTCCACATTATAAAGACACAACAATTAAGCACTTAACAATCAGCACACATCATTTTACACTTTATGCGATTAAATCCTTTCTTTTAATTCGACACACAAACGATCAAATTATCACACAGAATTTTCACACAGACTATGTAACATACTATTCACACAGAAAATAACCTTAAATTAACATTCTGACCTCGAATTTTTGGTTTCAAAACCACTGTTCTGACTAGGGTCTAAACCAGGCTGTTACATAATGCCTGGAACACCTTAATGACATGTCATTTGTATCTTAGCTGTCGAAACCAATTTTTTGCGTTTGAAAATGGGGATTGACTTAAAAATGACTAATAGAGTCACCTCCGATCCTTTATTTGAGGTATGATCGGATCATCTTGAGTTGAATTATTTTAATAAAACATTTTGATTTATTAAAACAATAATTTTGGTCTACGAAATCCAAGAAAATAGGTTCGGAAGTCAGTTACATACGAGGAAGGATTAGCACCCTTTCAACGCCCAAAATTGGTACCAAATTGATTAATTAATGTCCTAATGTTGAAAACTTGAAATGATTTTAAAATAAGTTCCATTTTTTTAAAAAAATTTAAAATAACTCGAATTGGATACTGAGATTCTTTTGTTCCAAAAGAATAAAATATCATATCCAGCACGTTAGGATACGCCATTTCAAACCCTCGATGCCAAGATCATCTCATGATTTCCAAAGTTCATGGATTTAAAAAAAATTAAAAGGATACTCGAGGATTTGGTCATACGAAAAATCGAAACCCAGCACTTTAGGGCACGATTTCTTGGATTTCCAAACACAAGACTGTAACATCCTAAAAATGGGGTTATTCGTATTTGCATTATTTTGCTTAAGTTGAATTGCTGAGATAATATTTATGGGATGATAAGATTTAAGTAAGGGCTTTGAGTTGGCTCAGAATAGTAGAAAATATTATTTATAAGCTTTAAAGGTGGATAGCTTTAGTAGTTAGGGGTTATAAGAATAAATGAAGGAACATTTGACATGAAATAAGTCTTGGAAAAGTGGCAAAAGGGAGGCCATTTAAGTCTTTGCAAGTGACGCCATCAAGGAACAAGGAGAGCCTTGGTTCGAGTCACAATTCTCCTTTTTACTCTTATTTTGGACTGGCATAGGAAGGAGAGTTCTTTCTCTCCTTAAACTCTTATTATTAATTATTTAGATAATAAGATTATGCAAGATAATCAAGGATAATATGAGCATTTTGTTTTATTATTAATTCTAAGGATAATAGAAGATAAAGAAGACACAAAGTCAATCATCGATATCACATCAAAACATAAACATATAGTCCCTTATCGAGCCTATAAGACCTCAAACACATGCTAGAGAAGGATCGGGACTAAATCGAACACATACGTAAGTTTTAGAAACTTAAAAACTTAACCAAAATATAGGGATACACGCCTGGGAAACCAACCGTGTGCCCTCCACATTCGTTAGACACACCGTGTGTCCTCCCGTGGTCGAACTCGATTCTCACCACGGCCACCAAGCATGCCCGTACTCCTGGCGTGGTCAATCCTGTCAAAGCAACACGATTACCAAGCACCCCCGTGTGCTAAGGCCATGCACTACTAAGCCATATACTGACTTTCTCACACGACTTCTAGGCACGCCTGTGTGCCATGGTAGGTACCCTTAAGCAAGTCATTGACTTTACCCCACTCGTCACTAGCACGCAGTGTGCCATGGACGTGTGACATTATAGATCATTTACAAGACAAAAAATGCCACCCAAATGGGTCATACCTACAAGCAACATTTACCAAAACAACTCATGCACTTATGACTACCCAAAAGCATATCAAAATAATCATTCAAACCATGCATTCAATACCAATTCTATTCATACCAAATTTAATACCAAAACTTATCTTATCACAAGCATAATTCATTCCCAATTTCACTTGTTCATTACTAGCATCATACCATCACCAAAATTTCCATCCATAAATCAATTTCTCAACTCACAATCCATACCAAAAGATGCATCATATATATACTAAAGTCATACATGTCAAAAACCAAGACTTATCTAGCCACATCTCATGGCTACTTACAAATCTCAAACATGATTCAAATAACTAGCCTATACATGCCATATTTAACTATGTACATCTTTCCAAAATACCCCAAAATAGATTGCCAATAGTGTGATTGTGATGCCGACTACCCAGATCCGAGCTAGCTTTATCGACCTTTGCAAAGTAGAAAAACAAATCACACGAAGAAGCTTTTCAAAGCATAGTAAGTTCGTAATTTAATACAAATTACTCAATAATACCACATCATACACAATTAAATCATCACATAGATAAATTGCACAATTACGCTCATCATCAATCTTAACCATATGCTCAAGTATCTATTCATTTAGCTCTTAAGGTTATCATCAACCACCTAGGTTCAAACGTACCTTGAACAACACATAGCTACTCACTATTTATGCTACTCAATTGCTCGATATTACCTCTCGCTCAACCTTTGCTATTCTTTTGATTTATTCACACACTTAGTGCCAATTTCATAACCGAATCATAATCGCCATCGCACACTTAGTGCCTAATCTTTCAACCGACTCATCTCGTATCGCATACACAGTGCCGGTTAATAAGTCAAGCTTTCATATCATCGCATTACAGTGTTATTCATTTTGTTTCGATTTTAATTTCGCACACTTAGTGCCATCAACTAAAATCTTGCACATAGCAACTCACTTTTATACACAAATACATATTCATTTCATAATGCTAAAACATATCTTAATAATATGTATCATATTCGAACTTACCTCGACGTCGAACTATCGACATACAACGATTAATCGAAAGCACTTTATCTTTCCCTCGATCTCGATCCCACCTCTCTCTCTTGGTCTATACACATTCAAATTCAATCCATTCAATTATCAAATCATTCATTTTAGTCCAAACACATATGTTTAGGCATTTTACACAATAGCCCTCACATTTTCACATTTTGACACTTTAGTCCTTAATTTACACTTTTCACAATTTAACACAAAATATTCAATTTCATCAAAATCCAAAGACAAAACATGTTAATTTAACACCAAGTCTTCATATTTCACTATCATCTAGCACATAGCTCAAACATTCATCAATGGCTCATCAAAAACCATCATCAATTCATAAAATTGCTACATGAGTTAGCTAGAGCACGTAAGAAACGATTACAAAAACGTAGAAATTATAAAAATCAAACAAAAATCACATACCAATTTTTGCTTCAACTTAGCAGAACTTAAAGCTTATTTTCCCTTTCTTTTCTTCAATAATCGGTGATGGATGGATGAACAATCCATTAACATTTTTCTTTTGTTTTATTATAACACCTTAATACACATTTTACCATATTACCTTTTTGTTATAACATTAAGACATTTATTCACTATGGTTATTATGTCCATTACCATCAACTAACCTTAATAGTGGTTTAATTTCCTCATAAGGCCTCCACATTATAAAGACACAACAATTAAGCACTTAACAATCAAAGACACATCATTTTACACTTTATGCGATTAAGTCCTTTCTTTAATTCGACACACAAACGATCAAATTATCACATGTAATTTTCACACAGACTATGTAACATACTATTCACACAGAAAATAACCTTAAATTAACATTCTGACCTCGAATTTTTGGTTTCAAAACCACTGTTCTGACTAGGGTCTAAACCAGGCAGTTACATAATGCCTGGAACACCTTAATGACATGTCATTTGTATCTTAGCTGTCGAAACCAATTTTTTGCGCTTGAAAATGGGGATTGACTTAAAATGACTAATAGAGTCACCTCCGATCCTTTATTTGAGGTATGATCGGATCATCTTGAGTGAATTATTTTAATAAAACATTTTGATTTATTAAAACAATAATTTTGGTCTACTTAAATCCAAGAAAATAGGTTCGAAGTCGCTTACATACGAGGAAGGATTAGCACCCTTTCAACGCCCAAAATTGGTACCAAATTGATTAATTAATGTCCTAATGTTGAAAACTTGAAATGATTTTAAAATAAGTTCCATTTTTTAAAAAATTTAAAATAACTCGAATTGATATCGAGATTCTTTTGTTCCAAAAGAATAAAATATCATATCCAGCACGTTAGGATACGCCATTTCAGACCCTCGATGCCAAGATCATCTCATGATTTCCAAAGTTCATGGATTTAAAAAAAATTAAAAGGATACTCGAGGATTTGGTCATACGAAAACCTAAACCCAAAGACTTTAGGCACGATTTCTTGGATTTCCAAACACAAGACGTTGCCTTGTTTTAAAGTTAAGAAAACACGAATGAAATCTTGAAAGGATATTCAGTTATTTGGCCAAACGAAAAAAATCGAAACTCAGCACGTTAGGGCACGATCTCTCGGATTTCTAAACACGAAATATTTCCTTATTTTAAAGAATTTTCAAATACACGATTTCAAAATTGGCTCGAAACACATTTTATTTGGTACATTTGTAATAAAAATAGAACATTTAATAAAAGCTCGAATACATTGGAGTTTGCAACATAAAACAATAACAAGTAGCATAAGTATTGCATTAAGCATGAAATAACATACAAACCCAACATTATACAAATGGAAATAATTTAACGCAAAAATATACAATAACGATAATTGCAAGGTTTAAAAGACACATATTAACAATCGAGATCAATAACTACAAGATATAATAATTTTACAAAATTTACAATGGCAAATTAACATAAAACAAAATTTTGGATGCTAACAAATGGATTTAAAATAAAGAAAGTGGAGTTCAAATCTATAATTTATGAAATTATTTAAAATAGAATAATTTGTATGTGCATAAAAATTTTAATACGTAACGTATTCTATAAAAATAGTATATAAGAGTGTTTGAAACAGTAAAACATAATTCAAAATAAAATCTTTAAAAGAAAATTTATATATTCATTTATAGATTTAAAAATAAAGTGTATATATATATATAAGAGAAAATACATAAAATGATATGAAACTAATAATATATACAAAAATGAGATAATTTTAATATAAATTATGTATGTATATGTATAAAATAATAGTATGTAAGAGTGTTTTAGTTAAGAGTTCGCAAATTATCAAAACAAAGAAATAGGAAATTTTGAAATCAAACATTTATATGATAAATAAATAAAATATACCTAATTGAATTAAGAATAAAACTACCAGGCTATTTTATAAATAAATGGAACAATTTAAACAAGATTAAGGACCAAATTACAATGCGCCCAAATAATCAAGGACCGAACCAGCAAATATTTCCAATGCTCAAAACACAGCGTTCAAGTTGGACCAGATTGAAAACGTGCTTGAATTACCAAGATTAATTAAAAAAACAAATAAGAAGTAGCTAGGGTCTAATCAAATAACAACGCAGAGAAGGGGGACTAATCGCGCAAATTATCCATCATCGCGAAAACGCGCAGATCCTGTGGACACTGAATGGGATCGGGTCAGGCTGCCTCATACGGCGTCATTTTGAGGCCACTTAATCAGGCTTCAAATGACACCGTTTCGCACAGTTTTAACAGGATAATAAAAGCTTAAAAACAATCCGAAAATCAGCTTCTATTCACCTATTCTCTTTTGAAATCAAAACCCTAGCCCCCTTATGTTTAATCTCTCAACCGCAGAAGGAAAAAGCAAATCCGGCCACTTCGACACTATGATAATCAACGATAAGTGACCGATTCTGTCTCCTTTTCAAGCTAGACCCAAAGGCTTCGACGTTCCTTATCCCAAAGGTTCGCTTTTCGAAGGTACCCCCCATTTTTCTTTATTTGTCAAATGAAAAAAAACATATCGAAAGAGAAAGAAAAAAAGTGAAAGCAAAAATAAATTTTCAAACAACGTTTCGATATTCTTTTCTACTTTTGATTCAATCTTTCTTGTGTATTGATTCGTAATTCGTGAAGAGAGCTTTACAATGGTTTCTTTTGGTTTTTTATAACCGTATTCAATAAATAAAATCAAAATCCAAAATAAAATCCTTTTTTTCTTTTTTTGCTGTGTTGCCTTTTATTGTTGTTTTCGCAGATACAAGGTCGCGTACGGAGGCGTGGACATGGCACGTACGGAGGGTGTGTGCTGGAGCTTGCAGCGTTGGCATGCGTGTACGTGGGAGGCTACTTGCGACGCTGCTAGGCTGACTAGGGTTTTGTTTTTTTGTTATCTGTTATGGGTTAGGGTTTGGTTTGGGCTAGGTTTAGTATTTTGGGTCTATTTTTGGGTTAGGTATTTGGCCTAGGTTTAGGCCTGCTATAATAAACTGGACTGTTAATGGACTTTTATTATTGGATTTTATATTATTATTATTTTTTGTTTTATTTGGTTTTGGTTTCAAATGGGCCTATTACACCAAAGGGAATAGTATTCAACGTATTGTCTGTTTGTGATTGGTACCCGCCAACTGGTAAATGACCAGTCAAAATTTGGTGTAACAGATTAAACTAGTTTTCACACTTAAGGAGCCTAAATACAAGCATTTTCAGTACAATTTAGTTAAGCTTCTTTAGTTTCACTTAAATTCAATAAAATGTGCAAATTGAGACTTTTATTGACCTTAAGGGTTGAATAAGGCTTAAGGGAGAGCTAGCATATTGTGTAAGTGTGTAGGAGACCATCATAAAGCATTTTAGGATGATATTGGATGCTATGTCACAACACAAGAGGACTAAGTCACAACATAGGGAACAAAATGAAGAAAACTCAAGTCTACCTTTGATGTCGCGACACAGACTGAAGGTGTTGTGACATAGCCTTGAAGATGGCTATAGAGGAGCATAATGGTTTCTATGTCAAACACAGCTCCTGGTGTGTTGCGACATCAACTCTGGGATAGAAATTAGACACAAAGCAAGGACATTTTGGTCTGCACTATCGAACTTAAAGCATGAAATAACATACAAACCCAACATTATACAAATGGAAATAATTTAACGCAAAAATATATAATAACGATAATTGCAAGGTTTAAAAGACACATATTAACAATCAAAGATCAATAAACTACAAGATATAATAATTTTACAAAATTTACAATGGCAAATTAACATAAAACAAAATTTTGATGCTAACAAATGGATTTAAAATAAAGAAAGTGGAGTTCAAATCTATAATTTATGAAATTATTTAAAATAGAATAATTTGTAAATAAACTTGTGAAATGTGCATAAAAATTTTAATACGTAACGATTATATAAAAATAGTATATAAGAGTGTTTGAAACAGTAAAACATAATTCAAAATAAAATCTTTAAAAGAAAAGTTATATATTCATTTATAGATTTAAAAATAAAGTGTATATATATAAGAGAAAATACATAAAATGATATGAAACTAATAATATATACAAAAATGAGATAATTTTAATATAAATTATGTATGTATATGTATAAAATAATAGTATGTAAGAGTATTTTAGTTAAGAGTTGTGCACATTATCAAAACAAAGAAATAGGAAATTTGGAAATCAAACATTTATATGATAAATAAATAAAATATACCTAATTAAATTAAGAATAAAACTACCAGGCTATTTTATAAATAAATGGAACAATTTAAACAAGATTAAGGACCAAATTACAATGCGCCCAAATAATCAAGGACCGAACCAGCAAATGTTTCCAATGCTTAAAACACAGTGTTCAAGTTGGACCAGATTGAAAATGTTCTTGAATTATCGAGATTAATTAAAAAAAGAAATAAGAAGTAGCTAGGGTCTAATAAAATAACAATGCAGAGATGGGGGACTAATCGCTCAAATTATCCATCACCGCAAAAATGCGCGGATCCTATGGACACTGAATCGGATCGGGTCAGGCGGCCTCATACGATGTCGCTTTGAGACCACTTAATCAGGCTTCAAACAACGCCGTTTCGCATAGTTTTAACAGGCTAATAAAAGCTTAAAAACAATCCAAAAATCAGCCTTTTGTTCCCCTCTTCTCTTTTGAAATCAAAACCCTATCCCCTTTATGTTTAATCTCTCAGCCCCAGAAGGAAAAAGCAAATTGGGCCACTTTGACGCCATGATAATCGGTAATAAGTGACCGATTCTTGCTCCTTTTCAAGCTAGACCCGAAGGCTTCGACGTTCCTTATCCCAAAGGTTCACTTTTTGAAGGGACCCTCATTTTTCTTTAGTTTTCAAATGAACAGAAACATGCCGAAAGAGAAAGAAAAAAAGTGAAAGCAAAAAGAAATTTTCAAACAACCTTTCGATATTCTTTTCTGCTTTTGATTCAATCTTTCTTGTGTATTGATTCGTAATTCGTAAAGAGAGCTTTACAATGGTTTCTTTTGGTTTTTTATAACCATATTCAAAAAATAAAATCAAAATCCAAAATACAATCTTTTTTTCTTTTTTTGCTGTGCTGTCTTTTGTCGTTGTTTTCGCAGGTACAAGGCCGCGTACGGAGGCGTAGATGTGGTACATACAGAGGGTGTGCATGGAGCTTACTGAATGGTGTGCACGGAGCTTACTGGGCTGGCGCAAGAGAGAGAGGCTTGCAAAGACCGCTAGGTGACTAGGGTTTTATTTTTTTGTTATCTGTTATGGGTTAGGGTTTGGTTTGGGCTAGGTTTAGTATTTTGGGTCTGTTTTTGGGTTAGGTATTTGGGCTAGGTTTAGTCCTGCTGTAATAAACTGGACTGTTAATGGACTTTTATTATTGGATTTTATATTATTATTATTTGTTTTATTTGGTTTTGGTTTCAAATGGGCCAGGCGAAATGGGCCTATTACAGCTGCCCGTCTTTGCTTATTGTCGTATAACGAGAATAGAGCAAGAATTCAAAAAGGACCATTTTTGTCTAGTCTTCGAATCTTGACTTCATTTGGTGCTTTTCTTCTTCAAGTAGCTTCATTCCATCTCACTGTATCTTCAAGGGCATAGGAACTAGTGCTTTGACCAATTCGAGGAATTTAGACTAGTAGCCTCAATCTACTCCACCACAACTTTGGAGAGATGAGAATTCAGGGAGAAGAGATTCGTAACCTCAATCTTCTCTGCTGAAACTTCAAGGAAATATGGATTGATCCTCATTGTAAGCTTAGGGAGAAGGGATTTATAGCCTCAACCTACTCCACTGGAACTTCGAGGAGATAAGACTTTAGGGAGAAGAGATTCGTATCCTCAATCTTCTCTGCTGAAACTTCAAGGAAATACGGATTGATCCTCATTGTAAAATCAAGGAGAAGGGATTTGTAGCCTCAACCTACTCCACTGGAACTTTGAGGAGATGAGAATTCAGGGAGAATAGATTCATAACCTCAATCTTCTCTGCTAAAACTTCAAGGAAATAAGGACTGATCCTTCATGTAAGCTCAAGGAGAAGGGATTTGTAGCCTCAACCTCCTCCACTAGAACTTCAGGGAGATGAGATGAGAATTCAAGGAAAAGAGATTCGTAACCTCAATATTCTCTGCTAAAACTTCAAGGAAATAAGGATTGATCCTCATTGTCAACTCAGGGAGAAGGGATTTGTAGCCTCAACCTACTCTACTAGAACTTCGGGGAGATGAGAATTCGGGGAGAAGAGATTCGTAACCTTAATCTTCTCTGCTGAAACTTGATGAATCGTAAAAGTAACATATTTTAACCCCATATCTAGCAAACTTTTGGATGATTTAGCCCTCGAATTATGTAAAAAGGTGCTCTTAATCCTTTCTTTTCATGTTTTATACTCGGAAAGCACTTAGGGACAAAAAGAAAGAGAAACGGGCTTAAAATGGGCCAATTTGGGCCAAAGGGAAATTCGACACGGCCTGGACTTTAATTTACACGGCCGTGCCTTAATCAATAGAATCGAAACATGGCCTGGACCACGATTTACACGACCGTGCCTAAATCAACAGAATCGAAACACAGCCTAAAGTTGATTTACACGGGCTTGTGCTATGGCCATGGCCCTATCGTGGAAAAGAGGAATTTCACTCGAAAAAGGATACTTAGGGAGAAAGAAATACATTCCAAGAGCCTATATAAAGACCCTAAATGTAAGCTGAAAGGAGGCAATCAGTTAGGCAGTCAGCTAGGCCAAGAAGCCAAGCTAGAAGGCCAGATTCGTGGGAATCACTCAAAGATAGGCAGTTGATCCATCTCAAGAAGTCAGAGTTCTACTCAAGACAGCGGATCTCTCCTTTAATTCCTTCAGGGGGTTTTAGGGATTTCTTATGTTTTTTTTTATCTTTTCTCTTAAGATGTTTTATTTTATCATTATGAACTAAAACCTTCAGATACTTGAAGGGGATGAAGCCTAGATGAATCTTGTTATTATTTATTGAACTATATGATAAATACTTAGTTTGTTCTTAATTATGGGTGCTTAATTCTTGTGTTAATATTTCTAGAATATTGATTCAAGTTGAATGTGCTTAGGTGGTGGAGCAAAAGTCCCTGCTTAAGAGTTGATCTAGCATAATTAAGTGGAGTTGATCGCGCGTCTAGAGATAGGGTGACGAGATTTTGCCGGATTAGGGTGAAACCTAATATGGGAGTCCAGAAATCGAGTTAATCTGATTCTAAGGGTTTTAATTTGAAAGAGATTTCAGTTAATCAACCTACGGTTAGACGTTATTCATCTCGAGAGAGGGTTTAATATAAATTAGGGAGTCTTACGGATCAAGCTAAGTGAATAAATCGTCTGGTTCAGTGTTAGATAACAAGTGAAGTTTAAGTGGATTCTTCCTCAGGGTATCATCTTAATCAACTGAGTTTTTCCTAAAGTTATTTTCCCAAATTCATTCTTTTTGTCTTTGTGTCTTAGTTTAGTAATTATTTAGTTAATTTAGATTTAATCAACCAAATCATTCAATATTTAGGCTAAATAATAGAGAGAAAGTGAGTATTAGTACTTTTAGTTCCTTTGGGTTTGACAATCCGGTCTTGCCTAAACTATACTACTGTTCGATAGGTGCACTTGCCTTAAGCCATTGTCAGAGTTAGTTTCAGGTTCGATCATTCTTTTATAAATTTTAAAACTCGACAATTCTAGACGATCAAGTTTTTGGCGCCATTTTTGGGGAACTAAAATATTAAGAAAGCTCTATTTTTATTACTTTAGCCATTATTTTTATTTTTATTTTCACAATTTATTTTATTTTATTATTTTAGTCTTGCTAAATTTTCTTTCTTTTCCTAGCAGGTACCTCTAGTTTATGACTAGAAGGAACCCAACAGACCTCTAGCATACGATAGTGATATCGAAGCTACCGCATAGAAATCGCAAAAAGAAATCAAAGTGAGCCTTAAATTACCAAGAAGAACAACAACAGATGATCCAATCCCATCAAGGGATGGACGAGAATAATCCACCATGAGATGTGGCGAAATCAATGCTCGCATACTATGTATGATTATGCTAAACCTCATTTAATGAGAGCGTAATCTAGTATTGTTAGGCCTACTATAGTCGCTAATAATTTTGAATTAAAGCCTAATACTATACAAATGATTCAACAATTTGCTCAATTTGATGGTTTGCAGGACGAAGACCCGAACACTCATATAGCTAATTTTTTAGAGTTCTGTGATAATTTCAAAATAAATTACGTTTCTGATGTTGCCATTCGTCTTCGATTATTTCCCTTTTCATTAAGGAATAAAGTCAAACAGTGGTTGAACTCGTTACCACGAGGGTCAATTACAACATGGGACCAGATGACCGAAAAAATTTTATTAAAATATTTCCCACCGGCCAAAATGGCCAAATTACGGAATGATATCTTTTCTTTTGTGCAGATAGATTTAGAGACATTATACGACGTATGAAAGAGATACAAGGATCTCTTGAGGAGATGTCCACACCACGGATTACCTTTATGGCTTCAAGTCTAAACTTTTTATAATGGTGTAAATCCCTCAACGAGGTAACTAATTGATTCAGCCACCGGTGGAACCCTGAACAACAAAACTCCTGAAGCAGCCTACGAGTTTATCGAAGAGATGTCGCTGAACAACTATCAGTGGCAAGTTAGAAGGACAAGGCCAACAAAATCAGCCGGAGTTTTCAACATCGAAGTAGTAACCATGCTATCAAATCAGGTAGAGATGATGAATAAAAAGCTTGACAATTTGTGTTCTTTGTAGGTAAATTCGATAATGCAGTGCGACGCAAGTGGAACCGTGGCGAATTTTGAGTACCCACCCTACCAACCGGGCACGAAAAATGAACAAATAAATTATATAGGTAATAATTTCAAATCTAATAATAATCCTTATAGTAACACCTATAATCCAGATTGGAGGAACCACCCAAATTTTTCGTGGGAAGGTCAAGGAGGCCAATGAAATCAAGGAAATCAAAAACAACAACCTCTCCCAAATTTCCAAAATCAGCCCTATCCACAAGAAAAAGAGCCGAGTCTTGAAGAAATGCTGAAAAAGTTCATGGCAGACACAGATGCCCGTCTCCAAAAAACTGATAAAACACTTGATAACCAAGAAATATTGATAATTGAGATCAAGGACCGAGTCAGGGAAATCACTAAATGGTTGGACAACTTGCGCAACTGATGTCCGAATGACCACAAGGGCGTCTACCAAGCAATACTGAGATTAACCCAAAGGAGCAAATCCAAGCCATAATAGCTCATAGTAGTATAAAGGTAGACGAACACAGTTCAATACAAGAAGACGAAGTGGAAGAAGATAAAATTGAGGTAACACAAGAAAAGCCAAAATCGGTAATCAAAGAGTACCAGCCTCGAATAACTTATCCCGAAGCATTGAAGAGAGACGATTCAAAAAAACAGTTCGGTAAGTTTCTTAAACTTTTAAAGAAATTAGATATTAACTTACCACTTCTTGAAGCTCTTTCACAGATGCCAGATTTGAGAAAATTTTTAAAACAGCTTCTGACGAACAAACGTAAGCTAGATGAGGAACCATATGTAGAATTAAATGCAGTATGTTTAGCAATGTTACAGAATAGACTACCATGGAAGCTAAAAGATCCAGGGAGTTTTACAATCCCATGTTTAATTGGTAGACTAATTGTTGATAATGCATTAGCTGATTTAGGGGCAAGTATAAATGCCATGCCCTACAAAATGTTTAAGCAGCTAGGTTTAGGGAAACCTAAACAAACTAGGATGAGTATTCAATTAGCTGATAAAACTGTTAGAATTCCTAAGAGTATTATCGAAGATGTTCTTGTAAAAATTGACAAATTTGTTTTCCCAGTAGATTTTGTTGTCTTAGACATGGATGAGGATAACTCAATTCCTTTAATCCTAGGAAAACCCTTTTTAGCAACTGCCAGAACTAAAATTGATGTTGCCACAGGAGAACTCATACTTTGTGTAGGTGACGAATCGATCAGTTTACAAGCTCTTGACTCAGCCAGGACATCGATCAATAAAGGTGAGAAAGTAAATTCAGTTGATAATCAATCTGTTCAAATGCCACCGCAGGAACAACCACAGAGCTACAAACCTAAATAGAAGCAAGGACCCTGTGCCAATAAAGAAGAATTATGTAAGGAGCAAAGCTTTGAGGACAACAAACTAGAAGAGTGGAAAACACATTTTAAAGAGAAGCCAGAACCATACGAGGCAAAATCGAAGGAGCATCTAGAATGTAACACCCCAAACCCGGCCAATACACCATGACCGAATCTGGTATGTTACGGGGAAATTCGTATTTGAGAGGTTAGGTTTTCGGTTAAAGTGTTGATGAAAACTCTTTGCTGTGTTTGTAAAAATCTTGGGTATGATTGTTTAAAACCGATAGTGAATTTTGATAACCCGGAAGTTTTGAAAACTTAGTTGAATCTAATAGTAAAACCAATTTATATCATTTGGAAATTCGAGTTATTCCTTTTTAGTTGCTTAGAAAAAACATTTTGAACTTAGTTTGAGTTTGGAAAACATTTGAGTTGCATTTATTTTAAATTACAGCGTGATACCCGATGGTAAAGTTTAAAACATATCGCTTTGTAGTTTTGAAAACCTTATCTTTCCAAGTTTTATCCAATATTAACCCAATAATTTGTTAAGGCATATTTGAAATCAAGTCTAAGCATATATATATAACTAAAACATAATTTTAAAAAGGCCTTTTACAATCCCAACAAACCAAATAAAGAAAATATGAAATATAGTACCAAGTTTTTAAATCAGTGCAACTCCGAGTTTATTCATGGCATGGTCACCTCGAGTCCACCCGGCTCCATGTCCACGATCTAAGTGTCACCTGGAATGATAAGGGAGAAGGTGAGTCACAAGACTCAGTGCATAAATCCCCTCCCAATGAATGCAACATACTAACACACATCATAACAAAGCAATACAATTAATGCACCGATCCTAACCATCCATAACACCTTTCCTACCCCGTGTGGTACCAAACCACCGGTGGTGCTAAACCATCGGTGACCTAAAGTCACGATATCCATCAATGTGGTGCCAAACCACCGGTGACCCAAAGTCACGAATAATCCATCTGGGGCCAACCCACGGTGATACCAAATCATCGGCGACGATCCGTATCTCAATAGTGGGGCCAACCCACGGTGGCGTTAAACCACGAGGACAAGTCGCTATGAGGTGCCAAACCTCGGTGTCCCAAAGACACAAATGTGATACCAAATCACCGGTGACCAAGTCACGAATAGTCAAGTTATGGGTGAGCCCACCCGTGTGATACCAAATCACCGGCGACAATCCCATAATATCAACTGTGGGGCCAACCCACTGTGGTACTAAGCCACTGGGACAAGTCGCTATGAGGTGCCAAACCTCTGCAGACCTGCTGCACAAGGCCGTGGCTGAGCCACCGATCAACCAAGTGATCCCAACAGTAATCCGTCTACGGTGATGCACACAGCCATCAACCACCAAGATGGGCACCAAGCCAACACCTCCTTTGATGTAGCACTCAGCTAATCATCAAGCGCTAATGTAGCACGAGGCTAACATTAGACCACATACATATTTATGTACTCCCGTCCTTCTTTGATCAAACCAACCCTCATGCACATATGTCAACGTACCATGTCGAATCCACATATAGAGTGAGTATAATCACATGTTCATTACCATCTCATGCATACACCCTAAATAATATAATTTCACAAACCACTAACCTGTTAACCAATTACCTCAACATGGGTATCCACCAATTTAGCCTTTATTGCGGCTATCACACATCATACACATGCATATACATCAATACACATTACAGGAAAACAGTACGATAATTATGCACCTTAACACTTGAAGTTCTAAACTCGATCCTACGCTTATCGCTAAACGAGACTACTGACTATCTGTCTAACTTGTCGCTCGACATTGCCCACACCCCGGTGGCCAATCCCGAACCGCCGAGATAGCTCTTTTCTTGAACCTCCGGATAGAGACTTTCCCTTGCTCCCCTTGACTGGTAGTTGCCTCTATCAAAACGCTTAATCGGATAAACCTGTTAAACCCCAAGTCGTAAACTAAGTAACTAAACTTACTAAATACTTCTTACCAAACAACTTGAATCCTTGCTGTTCTTTCAACCTCGCCAAAATCTTATGCAAACCGAACCTTAAAAGATCCTTAGTGTTTCCATCCCTTGACTACACACGAAAGAAAAACCAGATTAAGACCATACAAACATTCGGCCAACTCCAAACACCAAGACCACCCTTTGGGTTCGGCACCGAACGTAAAGAAGCAAACCAAGCGCTAAAGTGGAGAGTACTTACTACCAAATGCTCCAAAAAGATTAAGGGAGAGTATCTGATGGCCTCAAGAATCGGCTTAGCAAGATGTCAAAAGAAGAGAAAGGTTTTGGCTAAAAGTACTTTTGGCTTTGGTGAAAATAAGAGAAGAAAAGAAATATTGATGGCTTAAAGAAGTTCAGCTACGGCAACAAGGAATGGAGGGATTTCGGTGAAGTGACTAAGGGAAAATGGAAGGAAAAGTGACCTTGAGGTTTCGGCCAAGTGACCAGTGAAGAGGAGAGGGACGTTTCTAATGTTGGTAGAGTATGGGAAGAAAAAGAGTGAAGGCTTTAGATGAAAATGCTAAAATTCGACTAAAGGAAGAGCACACCTTCTTAAATAGAATTCGGCCACTCCCCCTAACCTTCATAGCCGAAAATACCCTCATGAGAACCCCCTAGCCGTCCAACTCTTCTCCATCCACCAATCCCTTGATTCCCTCCTAAAAACACTCCACACCAACCTTTCAAACAAATTCAAAATAAAACCAACTCAAGCCTTCTCTTAGCCACCCATTTAAAAAGTTTTGAACAAGTCAAAATCCTCCTTTTTAGTGCCTTGGCCGAATCCAACACTTCTCCCCCTCTCATGACGCAAAACAAAAACCAAAATGGTGCCTTCGCAGCTCGAACTCTGGCCCTCCTTGCACCTTGAGGCGTCACTTCTCCATGCTCTAAGTGGCGTCTCCCCTGCCACTCTACTAGCTCAATTCTTGCGTCTTAACCTCCCAAATATTTCTCTTAAGCCCTCTAAAGCCAAGCTCCCCTTCCTAACACCAAAATTCACTAATTCCTTAAGCCTTCCCTACCTTCTAGGTTCTCCAAACCCTCAAAATCATCCAACTTCACCATAAACCTACCATCCCTTGAGTTATGCCCTAAATGCATAACCCGTAGAACCAGGGTGTTACAATTCTACCCTCCTTAAAATAATTTCGTCCTCAAAATTACTTGGCTAAACTACCGGTTGTACATTCTAACTCACCACACTACACTATAGTTGCGCACTCTGATCTCAAAGAGCTATCATATTTCCTAGGCACAGTTCCTACGTCCACCCTCAAGGTTCCACATACTTTACTAGCAACAGAAAACAATCTGACTTATCCACAAGTAAGACAATTTAGGGGATTTCTGAAATAGAGAATGTACCCAATGTCAAATCTGGCACATCTTCCTCCTCACGACGCCTGACTGTGTAAACTCACCTTGGCTGCCTCACCTCAGTGCCACCATTACCACGGCCTAATGCTCCACGACCTCGACCGGAGCTATTCCCTCCATGGCTCGAACCACGACCCCTCGTCGCCTGCTGACCATCTCTGCTCAGCTGCACATAACCTTGGCCTAACGTCCGAGTCCTATTCGATTTTGAGGATAGTCCTTAATCAAATGAGACTTGGACTTGCATCTGAAGCATTCTCGATCCCGATTCCAGCACTCTTCAACATGATACCTTCCACACCGAGCACATGGACGATTCAGATTCCCAGTACGAGTAGAATTCTCAATCCTCGGTCTTTTCTGAAGACTCCCAGACAATTCTAACGGTCCATAACTCCTCTTATCCCAGCTCCTTTCTCTATCTCTATTTTGCCTCTCGGTCCTCTTGACCTCCTCAGCTATCCGAGCTTTCTCCACTAAGATGGCGAAGTCTCCTTCTCATTGCGGAGCAATCAGAACTCGCAGCTCATCCCGTAGCCCATCTTCAAATCTGACGCATCTCTCATATTCGGTAACCACGATTCCTCGAGCATACCGGCTCAAACGTAGAAACTCAGCCTCATACTCCGCTATAGACTTACCACCTTGCACCAAATTGAGGAACGCCTTCCTCTGAGCATCCACATAACTCGCTCCGACATACTTCCCCTCAAACTTAATCTTAAAGTAACCCCAGTCTACTCAATCGACAGGGGTACCTTCCTTAACCGTGAGCCACCACTGGTAGGCCTCATCCCGTAGCAACGAAACAGTACCCTTAAGCTTCTCCTCTGCAGTTAAGTCCAAGTCATCCATAATCCTTTCCACTGCCTCAAGCCAGTATTCTGCCACGTTCAGAGCTACCCCAGACACTCCTCTGAAAACTTTAACTCCGTTCGACCAAAGTCTTTCAGCCACTGACTTTCGAGTTCCATTACCCATATTGGCTCCTGCCACTCTCTCGAGCACCCGCAGCATAGCCTGTGATATTGCATCATCTCCTCCTGTTTGATCCTGATGTTCAACCTCAACAGCTGGTGGTGGCACATCGCTCTCTAACCCATGGCCAGACCCTACCGGTTCCGATACTACCATCCTGCCTCTACCACGTCCATGAGTATTACGACCACACCCCCTAGAACTCATATCTAGCGTCACGACTTAATCTGTTTAAAAAGTTTTATGCATTAGAAATTTTTGTTTCACTGTTTACCCACGAGCAATTTTATGAAAAGAAGTTCTAGAAGTGGTTATTTCGATCAATCAAAGTTTCATCTCAAGTTCTCTATTCTAATTCAAACATTCACATTCTTTACTAAAGACACATTCATCCATCCATGTCACTTTCTTGAGCATTCCCAACCCAGGGGTAATTTCGTCATTTTCCTATAGGGTATTTCGGTAATAAATCAGGGTCAATTTGAAAATAATTTTTCAAATTAAAGACATTTCAGAATTTACCAAATCTTGGGGGTCATCTTGAAAATTTGTTTTTCAAATCAGTGGTGTTGCAAAAATTTTTAGAAATCGGGGTTGTTTCAGTAATTTTGTAAGTCAGGGGTATCCTTGTAAATTTCTAAATTCGGGTATCTCAATATTTTGCAAAATAAAATTTTCTTGATATTTTGTAAAATAGGAATATTTTAGTAAAAGTCGAGGATCATATGAAAATTTAAAACCAATGGCATTTTGGTAATTTTATCAACCAAGGGTATTTTCGTAAATTTCCACAAACCAGAGTATCTTAATATTTTGAAAACTCGAGATTTTGGTATTTTGCAAGGTAAAATCATTTTGACAAACGTTGAGGGTAGTACGATAATTTTACAATACAGGGGCATTTTTGTAATTTTGCCACAAGGGCATTTTGGTAATTTTGTAAATCGAGAAAACATCTTTCAAAATCAAATTTAGGGTTCACAACCAAAGAGTAAATTTGAAGATTTTAAAATTAAGGGTTTTAAAACAGTAAGGCTAATCCCTTTCGGGTTTTAATTATCGTGTTTAGCCTATGAATAAGTCCTCTTGGTTAAGGTGAACCGTAGCTACGCACTGTGTAGGATTCTAGTAAAGAGGAGGTGAGTCACTAGACCGCTTAAATACCAAGCTCTTCTTGAATACCACTCCTAGACATGCGTCAAATGATTACCACACCTTAACTCGTGACTTACTTCACAGTTTGTTTAGCAATCTTTAAGTCTTATGTGTTTGAGTAGACTAATCCTAGGGTCCAAAAGCCTTAATATTCTAACCTACGAGCCCAATCAAACCCATAATAAATCACACAAACAAATCACTTCAAGAGCTTGAAGTACTTACAGTGGACTTGGTAGAGGTGCAGTGCCATGCCGTAATAACTGAAAACTTTTATAAAAGCCCATATTTTGAAAAGCCCATTTTGAAAACTATTTGTGGGCCCAAACCCTCAAAGCCGAGTTTTGAATCGGGCTCTGATAACCAATTTGTAACATCCCCAAACCCGGCCCACGAGCCCTGACCGGATCTGGTATGTCACTGCGAAAAGACGGTTGAAAATATTTTTGAATTAAGATAAAACGTTAAAATTTTGTCATCTTTTGAAAACCATGTCCATTTAAAATTATAACTAAAACTTTGATGTTATAAAATGTCCGAATTAAAACTTTAGTGTATATATACTTTGAATAAATAGATTGCTAAAATAAGATCATCTTCACATAGCAATTCAATTTAATCAAACCATAATTAAAATAATACCAAAAATAAAAAAGGCCCTTATTACAACCAATACTTAAGCAAAGTACTTAATATTAAAATGCTTAAAAATGATCAAAACATCTTCTTCTACATGGGCCACCTTGTGTCCTCTCCGAACCCGGTCCAACTTTACGCATCACCTGAAATGGTTAAGAAAAATTGGGTGAGTCCACAGACTCAGTGCATAATCATTACACATGTTTCCACACGTATGGGCTTAGCCCATAACCATACAATCCATACCAGCTGCAATGCAATTATGATCAACCCAACCTAAGTCCATCCATTACGCCAACCTTAGTAGACTCCCTGCTCAAGGCCGTGGCTAATCCACCGATCACAACCGAGTGATCCCACATATCTTACCTCGGCAGACCTGCTGTTTAAGGCCGTGGCTGAGCCACCAATCAACCAAGTGATCCCAACAGTAATTCCTCTACGGTGATGCACACAGCCATCAACCGCCGAGATGGGCACCAAGCCAACACCTACCTTGATGTAGCACTCAGCTAATCATCAAGCGCTAATGTAGCACAAGGCTAACATTAGACCACGTACATATTTATGTACTCTCGTCCTTCTTTGATCAAACCAACCCTCATGCACATATGTCAACGTATCATGTCGAATCCACATATAGAGTGAGTATAATCACATGTTCATTACCATCTCATGCATACACCCTAAATAATATAATTTCACAAACCACTAACCTGTTAACCAATTACCTCAACATGGGTATCCACCAATTTAGCCTTTATTGCCGGCTATCACACATCATACACATGCATATACATCAATACACATTACAGGAAAACAGTGCGATAATTATGCACCTTAACACTTGAAGTTCTAAACTCTCGATCCCTACGCTATCGCTAAACGAGACTACAGCTATCTGTCTAACTTGTCGCTCGTGACGCTACACCCTTGGCCAATCTGAACCGCCGAGACAGCTCTTTTCTTGAACCTCCTGATAGGACTTTCCTTTGCTCCCTTGACCGGTAGTTGCCTCCATCAAAACGCTTAATCGATAAACCTGTTAAACCCCAAGTCGTAAACTAAGTAACAAAACTTACTAAATACTTCTTACCAAACAACTTGAATCCCGGTTGCTCCTTTCAACCTGCCAAAAATCTTATGCAAACAAACCTTAAAAGATCCTTAGCGTTTCCTTCCCTTGACTACACACGAAAGAAAACTAGATTAAGACCATACAAACATTCTACCAACTCCAAACACCAAGACCACCTTTTAGGTTCGGCACCCGACGTAAAGAAGCAAACCAACTACTAAAGTGGAGAGTACTTACTACCAAATGCTCCAAAAGATTAAGGAGAGTATCCGATGGCCTCAAGAATCGGCTTAGCAAGATGTCAAAAGAAGAGAAAGGTTTTGGCTAAAAGTACTTTTGGCTTTGGTGAAAATAAGAGAAGAAAAGAAATGTTGATGGCTTAAAGAAGTTCGGCTATGGCAACAAGGAATGGAGAGGGATTTCGGTGAAGTGACTAAGGGAAAATGGAAGGAAAAGTGACCTTGAGGTTTCGGCCAAGTGACCAGTGAAGAGGAGAGGGACATTTTTGATGTTGGTAGAGTATGGGAAGAAAAAGAGTGAAGGCTTTAGATGAAAATGCTAAAATTTGACTAAAGGAAGAGCACACCTCCTTAAATAGAATTCGGCCACTCCCCCTAACCTTCATAGTGAAAATACCCTCATGAGAACCCCCTAGCCGTCCAACTCTTCTCCATCCACCCAATCCCTTGATTCCCTCCTAAAAACACTCCACACCAACCTTTCAAACAAATTCAAAATAAAACCAACTCAAGCCTTCTCTTAGCCACCCATTTAAAAAGTTTTGAACAAGTCAAAATCCTCCTTTTTAGTGCCTTGGCCGAATTCAACACTTCCCCCCCTCTCATGACGCAAAACAAAAACCAAAATGGTGCCTTCGCAGCTCAAACTTTGGTCCCCCTTGCACCTTGGGGCGTCACTTCTCCATGCTCTAAGTGGCGTCTCCCCTGCCACTCTACTAGCTCAATTCTTGCGTCTTAACCTCCCAAATATTTCTCTTAAGCCCTATAAAGCCAAGCTCCCCTTCCTAACACCAAAATTCACTAATTCCTTAAGCCTTCCCCTACCTTCTAGGGTTCTCCAAACCCCTCAAAACTCATCCAACTTCACCATAAACCTACCATCCCTTGAGTTATGCCCTAAATGCATAACCCCTAGAACCAGGGTGTTACATGGAAGAACTCATGGGGACATCGAATCACTTCAAAATAGGAGATCAGGTACACAATATCCTTCCATACGGAACAGTCGAGGTAAGCAATCCCATATTCGACACTTTTACAAAAAAACTTCTCGACTTAACCTTTATCATGAAAATAAAAGCATGAGAAAAGATATTAAAACATTTAAACCACCATAAGTGTACAAGCAAAAAGGGAAGGTCTAGCTTAAGACTTTAAAAGAGGGCTTCTCGGGAGGTAACCCGAGCACTAACACTATCTCTTTATTTCTATTTTTGGTTATTTCTTCATATTTTTATTCCAGAATATTAAACAAAAATACAGATTCCCAGACCACATGGCCTTGCACACGACTGTGGCCGTGACCGTGTGAAAGTATAGAATCTCAATACTGACATAAGCAGGGGCAGTACGAATCAAATCCTAACTAATTTTTGAAATCACGGACCCAATAACTCCTCCACGGGCATCAAAAAAATGCCACGGCTGTGTCACGTGGCCGTGGATGACACTGACTTGCCAAACATAGGCTGGACCGCCCGTGCTACCCAACTGTGCCAACACACTGACTTTTTACCAACGAGCGTGGCTTGCTAAGAAACGAGCATAGAGAATCAACACGCCTAAACACATGGCTTTGTGAGGTGGCCATGTAAATCAACACACCCATGGGTCACGGGCGTGGGAACGTACCAGAATTAAGCCCCTATTTAAAACACCAACCCCACCCTCCCTATTCTTCTACTTACCACCTCTCTTCTCCTCTCCCACTACTAGATTTCTCTCCTCTCCTTACAAATTCTCTAGACCCTTAAGCTATATCATGTCAAAAAAGCATAAGAGGCCAACCACAATCTCCTCAAAGTAGACCGATTCACATGAGTTCATGCCGGTAGCTTCAGCTACTCAACACGCCAAGGGTCTTCGAAACCTTTTCGATTCTATTTTTCTTTTCTCATCTCCTTTATTTTCCTTATCTTTACTTCTTTTCCGCTTAATTTAGTTTATTTTATTCTAGTTTCTTAGTGTCAGGTTCGTCAGGCTGCTAGAAAATCACACCGGAACCATGACCACAGCCCCTCCGCAGGCTTAGAAGTTACACCCACTTCGCGAACCATCTATCAATAAGGACTCCTTAGTCCATTAATCTTTTCTTTGAACTTCAGTTTTCTTCTTAGTCTCCTTCTCTTTATTTTTCTTGTCCTTAATTATATTATTAGTATATTTTTAATGTTTCTTTAGATTTCTTGGCTATATCTTTCCAGGCTACCCAATTTCTTCATCTAGCACAGCGCTTGTCAATAGCCACCCCACCAGGCCCATAGAAACTGTCCCCACCTCCAATTCGACAAGGGATCAAGGATTCATCCAATAATTCAGGAAGTATCGCTTCTTCCCCTTCTCTTTTGATTTTATTATTACATGATTACTTATCTATCTTTGTACATTGAGGGCAATGTACATCTTAAGTGTGGCGGGTAAAAGTACCTAACTTTTTGCATTATTCTCAAATCTCTGAATTTAGTCTTGTTCCTAAGTATTTTTCTCATTATTAATTAGGGTGAAATTTCTGATGATTTATGATTTTTATTAATATGTTTTGGATTAAGTCATTGATAATTTTGCATTGATGATTTAAACTTTAAGATACTAGAGAATCAAGCATGATAAGTCCATTTTGCAAGAATCAAAAATTTTCTAGGTTGTTGAACTAAATTTGAATATTACCTTGAAGTTTGAAATTTATAGGAATTGATGTCAAATACCTATAATTTTTATGAGATTTTGAGCCTTATAGAGCATATATTCTTTTTCGTGCTCACTTTATTGATTATGAGTGTGTCAACACTGAATTGTTATTCTAGAACTTGCCTCGTTTATACATGTCGAGACCACATTATTGATTTGATATACTGAGATGATAAAGGCACCTAGGTTTTCACCCATTCACACCACCAAAAAGCCTACCTACATAATTAACCCTTAGTGAACCCTTTTTAATCCTAACAACCTTTTTTTTATTGATTTACCCGCTAATATTAACCCAAAAACCATTTGTATTTGTTATCACCATTTTTTGACTACCCTTCTATCGAGAATTGATTTGATCAGTTGCCTAATTAGTTTATTTCAGTTGATAAAGTTCTTTCTTTATTTTGTATTTATTTAGTTTGTTTTCTCTAAAAAAATCGATCGAAAAATCAAAGTAAATTCAGCATTAGTAGTATAAAAAGTGAGCTTGTGCATTTAATTTTCAACTATCAAGGAAAAAAAGCTCGTAGTATTATTAGTTTCAAAGTTTCAATTGATGTAATTATTTATTTTCCAGTTCATTGTTCTTAGTTAGGTAAATTTGTTAGGTCAATCTCGATTTTTAACCTTCTAATTCAGCCTTTATCCACTCCTTTAACCCAAGCCCCGTTACAACCCTATTAAAGACCTTTTGATTTGTGTATCATCTCATATTACAGTGGTGAGATTTTATTTTTAGGCGAGCCTATGGGATTAACTTTTTAGGTTCAACTATTGAGTGCTTAATTGTAAACCTTAAACACTTTTGAGTGATTTGAGTGAATCTTTAGTGAGGATGTCAATCCTTGTCGGTTTTGAATCAAAGGTAATTATTTATATAAGGGGAGACACCTATGTTTTCATGCTACAAATATATGACTTAGAATTGTTTGAATCTTTAGGAGTCTTTAAGTTAAATTATCTATGTATGAATTATCTATGAATTATGATGAGGCATTATTAATAGGAATTATGAATTATGGAAATTTCATTTTAATTATAAGTTGAGAATTTTGCTTGAGGACAAGCAAAAGCTTAAGTGTGGGGGTATTTGATAAACCATAAAAGTAACATATTTTAACCACATATCTAGCATACTTTTGGATGATTTAGCCCTCGATTTAAGGTAAAAAGGTGCTCTTAATCCATTCTTTTTATTTTTTATACTCAGGAAAGCACCTTGGAACGAAAAGAATGAGAAACGGGCTTAAAACGGGCCAATTTGGGCCAAAGGGAAAATCGACACGGCCTGGACTTCAATTTACACGGCCGTGCCTCAATCAACAGAATCGAAGCACAGCCTGGACCATGATTTACATGGCCGTGCCTAAATCAACAAAATCAAAACATGGACTAAAGTCGATTTACACAGGCATGTGCCATGGCCGTGGCCCTGTCGTGGAAAAGAGGAATTTCACTCAAAAAAGGATACTTAGGGAGAAAGAAACACATTCCAAGAGCCTATATAAAGACCCTAAATGTAACCTAAAAGAGGGCAGTCAGTTAGGCAGTCAGCTAGGCCAAGAAGCCGAGCTAGAAGGCCAAATTCATGGGAATCACTCAGAGATAGCCAGTTGATCCATCTCAAGAAGCCAGAGTTCTACTCAAGAGGGTGGATCTCTCATTCAATTCCTTCAGGGGGTTTTAGGGATTTCTTATGTTTTTTTTTATCTTTTCTCTTGAGATGTTTTATTTTATCATTATGAACTAAACCCTTCAGATACCTGAAGGGGATGAAGCCTAGATGAATCTTGTTATTATTTATTGAACTATATGATAAATACTTAGTTTGTTCTTAATTATGGGTGCTTAATTCTTGTGTTAATATTTTTGAAAAATTGATTCAAGTTGAATGTGCTTAGGTGGTGGAGCAAAAGTCCCTGCTTAAGAGTAGATCTAGCATAATTAAGCGGAGTTGATCGCGCGCCTAGAGATAGGGTGACGAGATTTTTTTGGATTAGGGTGAAACCTAATATGAGAGTCCATAGATCGAGTTAATGCGATTCTAGGGGTTTTAATTTGAAAGAGATTTTGGTTAATCAACCTAGGGTTAGGCGTTATTAGCCTTGAGAGAGGTTTAATATAAATTAGGAGTCTTACGGATCAAGCTAAGTGAATAAATAAATGCAGTTCGGTGTTAGATAACAAGTGAAGTTTAGGTGGATTCTTCCTAAGGGTATCATCTTAATCAACTGAGTTTTTCCTAAAGTTATTTTCCCAATTCATTCTTTTTTTCTTTGCGTCTTAGTTTAGTAATTAATTAGTTAATTTAGATTTAATCAACCAAATCATTCACTATTTAGGCTAAATAATAGAGAGAAAGTGAGTATTAGTACTTTTAGTTCCTTTGGGTTTGACAATCCAGTCTTGCCTAAACTATACTACTGTTCGATAGGTGCACTTGCCTTAAGTCATTGTCAAAGTTAGTTTCGGTTCGATTTAGTTTCGATCATTCTCTTTATAAATTTTAAAACTCAACAATTCTAGACGATCAAAACTTCAAGGAAATAAGGATTGATCCTCATTGTAAACTCAGGGAGAAAGGATTTGTAGCCTCAACCTACTCCACTGAAACTTCGAGGAGATGAGATTCAGGAAGAAGAGATTCATAACCTTAATCTTCTCTGCTGAAACTTTAAGGAAATAAGGACTAATCCTCCATGTAAGCTCAGGGAGGAGGGATTTGTAGCCTCAACCTACTCCACTGGAACTTCGAGGAGATAAGACTTCAGGGAGAAGAGATTCGTATCCTCAATCTTCTCTGTTGAAACTTCAAGGAAATATGGATTGATCCTTATTGTAAGCTCAGGGAGAAGGGATTTGTAGCCTCAACCTACTCCATTGGAACTTTAAGGAGATAAGACTTTAGGGAGAAGAATTTGTATCCTCAATCTTCTCTGCTAAAACTTCAAGGAAATACGGATTGATCCTCATTGTAAACTCAGAGAGGAGGGATTTGTAGCCTCAACCTACTCCACTAGAACTTCGAGGAGATAAGAAATTCAGAGAGAAGAGATTCGTAACCTCAATCTTCCCTGCTGAGACTTCAAAGAAATACGGATTGATCCTCATTGTAAACTCAGGGAGGAGGGATTTATAGCCTCAACCTACTCCACTAGAACTTTAAGGAAATAAGATTTCAGGGAGAAGAGATTCGTAGTCTCCATCTTCTCTACTGAAACTTCAAAGAAATAAGGATGGATCCTCATTGTAAACTCAGGGAGAAAGGATTTGTAATTTCAACCTACTCCACTGAAACTTCGAGGAAATAAGAATTCAGGTGTTCGATCTGTTTCACTACTGCTCAGTGAGATAAGATCTGCAATCTTTAACTGATCTGCTCCACTATTGTTTAGGGAGACAAGATCTACAATCTTCAGCCCACTCTACTACTGCTTAGAGAGAAGGACTGGTCATCCTTGATCTGCTCCACTGCTACCTCGAGGGAACAAAATCTGAAATCTTCAATCTGCTTCCTTGCTATCTTAGGAAGATAAGACTACAATATTCGATCTTCTTCACTGCAAACTTAAGAAGACCAGATCTGCCATCTTCAATCTGCTCCACTGCAAACTCAAGGGTGCCAGACTGGTATTTTTGATCTACTTCACTGTAAACTTAGGAAGACGAGATCTGTAAATTCACCAATGTTGCGACCCTGTCCTCTAGGGACTTATCTTGTAAAATCAATTTTATGTGTTTATGCTTATGCAAAATGGTTAGGATGCAATGATCAGAATAAATCCAATGCTCATAACTAAACGTATTATGGAAAAAATTTGTATGAATACAAAATGTCATGAGAATGGTCTTTTTAAGACGTCTTCATTCATTGTTTATTAAGGCTTTATCACCGATGTATTATGCTGCCATCTTGTTCGACTAGTATTCTCGACAGAAAAATCGAAAAAATGATTATATCTTGCTCAACAGATTTACCCCACTGTAACTTTAGGGTTCATCTCATTGTGACTTAGAGTTATAAGATCTGAATCCATCCCACTGCGACTCGAAAATGTAGGATATGTTTCTTCTTCAATCCATCCCATTATTATTCAAGGGTACAGGATTTATATCATTTTCCATCCATACCATCGTAACTCAGGGGTAAAGGACTATAACTTGTTCAATCAACTGATCACTCCCCAAGTGACCTAATCAAATGTGTATGCATGATATTTGCATGGATGTAGAATACCATTTTTTCTCGTGAATGATTCACTTTTACACATGGGTTAACATTTCCCATTTTTTTCAAGATTGTATCATTGACGCAATATCTTGTCATTTTGTTCAATCACCTATTTATGACAAAAAAATCCAGAGAGATAGTCTCAGTTTAGACTCTTCCTTAAACTTGGTGAGTTTTAAACAATAGTCCTATTTCAAGTTCTTGTATTATTCAGAAGCTTCCATAATAATATGCAAAACTCATTTTATGAAAATATTATTAGTCCACTAATCGTTATTTCAATGCAAATTTCCTGAAAAAGATCATAACCATGGACAAGAAGGAAATTAATTAGGAGCATAGCTCGAAATAAATAAGTTAAGCAAAGATATCAAATGCAATCCAGAATGAAATTTATTGGTAGTGTATTTTGAAACAAATAAAATAAATAAAAAGTAGCAAATTCAAAATGGGTAAGATGGAAACTAGGTGCCCCAGATATCACAGCCTGAGCTTCTTTGTTCAAACTTCTTGAGGACCATTCTGAGCTTAATATGTGTTTAGGGGATCCAGAGTACTTTGTCGATGCCTCAAGACATAACATATTTCCTCATTGTTAATTCAAGCATAGCAAGACTACTGTATGCCCCACTTTCAAACAAAATTTGAGCCACCCTTTTGGGTTTTCAACTTAAATCCTCTTTAGTCTCAAAGTGCCCTTTGCGGGTTTTCGCCTTGGCTTCTCCTTTTTCTTTCTTCTTTTGATTGAATTTTCATTTCATTTATTTATTTATTATTATTATTATTTTTTAACCCAATGCACCCTTTGCGGGTTTTCACCTTCGCCTCTCTTTTGGATGAAATCTGAACTCCCTGGTTTGAACATATCATTGCCATCCATCCTGGTCAAACTTAATGATCTTCCAGAACAAGACTTCTTCACCACATAAGTTTTTGCCAAATTTGGCTTTTACTTCCCTCTGAAGTCTTTTTAGATAAGAAGAATCCTTCTTAATGTCCGGTCCCCATCCTGAAATTCTCTTGAGTGAACCTTTTTTTTGGTACATTTGACCATGATGAATACTTTCAATCAAGCTTACTGTAGACATTCTGCTTTATCCAATTCTTAATTCAATCAAAGCTTGGAGAAAAAGAATCTTAACTTTCAACAATTGCTTCCCTTTCGTGAACCAATGATAAAGATGTCCCGGTGAAGGTCCTGGCCAATGTTCAAGAAACATAGAGGGTAAATGGTAACTTCTCTATGCCAACCTTTACAAGTCTCAGTCATTTTTCAAAAAAAATTTAATGGGTTTTTTTTGCTGCACTGATATGGTGTCTGATCTTTGAACAGACTGCAAATTTTTGACATTGTGCAATTATGTTTCTTTTGACATTCTTTATTGCCACTTTTTTGAATTTGAATTCAAATTTGGATTTGGATTTGAATTTGGATTCAGATTTGAATTTGACTTTGACGACTGTTGACTTTGCAACATTGGCATATGAAGTGACCTTCACCCTCTTAGTGAAGTATTTGACAACCATAAAGATGAATTGATGTCAGCTAGATACTTTTAACGAGATCGACCTCATAATATCTATTCCCCACATATAGAAAAAATGAAGGAGGCACATAAGTCATGTCTTCCTCAATTTGGCATTTAATGTAATTTCCCTTTCTAGGTAAACCAGTAGCCCAAACCTCTTGATTAGTCTAGCCATTGTGGAACCATTAACATGGGTTCCAACCTTAGCAACATCCCCATGTTTCAGTAGTCTGGCGTGCCTTGATATGATCGTGTGAAATCATCTTTGAATTCTTGAAAATATCTCAATGATGTCTCGCCTTATTTCTATGGTGAGCTAGGCTTCGATCTTCACCTTTTTCCTAAGCTTGCAATGTCCACTGACCCTTTGCAAGGTAGAGTCTATTTTCATCTTTTTCTACCATCCTCAACAAATTGAAAGATAGGCTACAATCTCTATCATCTTCAAAGTCCTTAGATCTCTTAGACACATATCTCATTCAAAAAGGGAGTCAGTAACAACGTCGCTCACGTCATTGATATCTGGGTACCTAGATACGAAGGCAAAGAATCTAAAGAATAAATAATTCTAAGGATGATCATTTGTATGGTATGGTCATGAATAAAAAATTAAAGAATATTCTAAAAGAATGTATAATATGAAATGGAAAGAATAAAAAAATATTTGCTTAAAAGATGCATTTTATAGAAATTCTGGACACAAGTCTATTTCACAAAAGAAATCTTATTGCTTCTAGGCTTAAAGCAACAAGTGCATTTTGTACATTACTCTAAGTAAGCTCTAAATACTACAGGAATTTTTTCATAGTTCGATTGTCCAAAACATTCCCAAGTTCATATTTTTGCATTTGATGCGTCATCTAACTTCACAACACCCATGTTGATGAATTTTTCCACCAATTTCTTGAAAGCAAGGCAATTTTCTATCGAATGCCCTGTGACCCTGCGTGGTACTCACATTGGGCATTTGGATCATACCATTTTAGGTATAGAGGTTGCATCGATTTTGGGTAGTGAGGGGACACAATGTGCGCATTAAATAAACTTTAGTACAACTCCTTATACGTCATTGGGATCGACATAAATTAGAGTTTTTTAGTGTTTCGCCTTATGCTAGATTCTTTTCTTGATGAACCTTGATACCTAGTAGTCACTGTTTTTGGCTTATTTGAGTACCCCATGCTTGCGTTATTCACTTCACTTTCTTTCTTCCTTGTGGCCATTCTCTTGTTACTTTCTTCTGCCTCGATCTTTCCACTTTTTATGGCATTCTTAATCACTTCTCTGGTCATTACAATGTCCGAGAAGCTCTTTGTGGCACTTCCTAGCATATGCGTGATAAATGGGGCCTTCAGTGTATTAATAAAGAGCATTGTGGTCTCTTTCTCCAGAAGTGGTGGCTGAACTTGGATGGCAACCTCCCTCCATCGCTGGGCATACTGCCTGAAGCTCTCATTTGTCCTCTTCTCCATGTTCTGGAGTGTAATCCTTTCGGGCGCTATTTCTGTCACGTGGCTGTATTGTTTTATGAAAGCTTGAGCCAAGTCTTTCCATGCACCAATTTGGGAACGACTCAACTAGTTATACCACTTGGCTGCTACTCCCACAAAGCTATCTTGGAAGCAATGGATCAACAGTTGGTCATTATTAATGTACCCCGTCATTCTTCTACAAAACATAGTGATGTGAGCCTCGAGGAAACTTGTCCCGTTATATTTCTCAAATTCAGGCAGTTTGAATTTGTATGGGAACACCAAGACTGGGACCAAGCTTAAATCCTTAGCCTTGATCCCATAACAGCTTATCGACACTTTCTATCGCATTAAACTTCTCCTCCAACCATTTACATCTATCTTCTAGCTGCTTTGGCAATTTTGCTTTTGTCCTCTCTCCTTCAGCTATTTCATCCAAATCAGGGACATTAGTAATGATTAGATTATCTGTAATATTCGGGGTTTAGGGGTCTGGTATTTTTTTCTAAGTTACATGTATGTGGTAGTTTGCTCTATATGTTGTTTGTATGTGTTTGGGGGTCTCGGAAATCTTGAGGCTAAGTTTGGACCTTAGGCAAATTTTTGGGTTAGAGCCTTTAGGGGGAAGCTAGGGGAAGATAAGCCTTAAGAGTTCTTGTGAGGAGTTTATGACACAAGAATCCAGTTGGTAAAGTGGCTAGGAGGCGCCACTTAGAGTACTTGTGGTTGACACATCAGGGAGTGAGAAGGGCCTTGGTTCGAGCAGCTCTAGTAGCATTTTGGCATTTATTTTGCGTCAAGGGGAGTGAAGAGTTGGGCGGCAATCAGACTCTGAAGGGATGAGGATGAGACTTGGTCAAGATGTTTGAAATTGTGGCTAGGAGAAAAGATGGGAGTTTGACTCATTCAAACTCATTCTAATGAGAGGAGGGGAGGAAAAAGTGGAGAGAAAAGGGGGGTGAGATTTGGCCGAACATAGGACTTTAGGAGGGGAGTTTCATTTTCGGTGGGGAAGGTTGGGTGTGCCGAAATTTAGAGTTGTCAAAGTGCCATTTAGTTACTTTCCTCTAGCCGAAATTTAACTCATTTTCTCTCTTTGTGCTTATTCTTTTCTCTCGTACCAAAACTACATAGAATTTAACCTTTTTTTCTCATTTGTTTGTCTTGGCCGAAACCTCAAAGACCCTTAAGGTCATCCTTTATGTTCATCTTCTCTTTTTCTCCACTCTCTTCACAAGGCTAAACCTATCTCTTCCACTCTACTCTTCTTTTCTTTTCGTTTTGGTGACAAAGCCCTTAACTTTTCTTCATTTTAGAAGCCATTCTTCCCTATACTTTACCCCTTGTCGCCGAATACTCTACTTTCTTTTGGGGTCTTAGCCGAAGCATACCACCATTTCACTCTTTTCTCTTTTCGTGTTATCAAACTTTGCGGAGGCCGAAGAATCAAGTGGTGGCTGAATCTCTTTACCTTTGTGGTATTTCGAAACCGATCTTCCTTGGTCGGATCCTTCATCGACTGCTAGTAAGTGAGATAAGTATTCTTTTGTGTCTACACTTTATCTCTTTCCTTTTTGGATTGTCGAAATCAAGAACTTTAATCCTATTTACCCTTTTTGATCGAAACCATGAGGGTAGGTTTTGGGATTCTTTGGAGCCAACGTTAAGAGGAAGGGCTTTCGGGATTTGATCGATAAGGTAAGGGAGATAGTGCCATTTGGCCAAAGGCCATATCTTTTAAGTGTTAGCCTATTCTAACTATGGTGTGACAGGAAGGGTACAACGAAGGTATAGGAGGAGTCTTCGGGATTCGGATCTATTTCGGTAAGGGTATTCAGTTAAATTATAGATATGATTCGTTTAGATCTACGTATCGATTAACCAGGTTTTCTGATTAAGTGATATTCAATGGATGTGAGTACCAGTGGAGGAGAGAAAAGGGTTGTCCCTACCCCTAAGTTCAAGAAACATTCGGTTTCTACGATTCGGGATTGGCCACTGAGGTGTGGGCCAGTATCAGAGCAGGATCGTAGGCAGATAGTGGTAGTCTCATTTAGGGACAGTGAGAGTCTAGTGCTTCAGGTTATCAGGTGTGTGGATAGTTCACGGTTTCTATGTTTAGTCAATTGATTATATGTGTTATGTGTGTGATAACCGTTATAGTGGTTGTGGTGGATTTGTTATCCTTAATTGGGTATCACGGTAACCAGGTTAGTACTTTATCTAAGGTGTGGATGGTTGATTATTGTGGATATTTTGAACATGTTGAATGCCTACCTAACATGTCCATGCGTTATTCTATCATATCATTATAGCATATTTCATATGCATGGGATCGGGATATATATGTTAAATGAAGGACCGAGTGTACATTTATGTACGTGTGGTGATTGGCTATGTGCCAAATCATGACTTGGTGTCGGTTATATGCCACATCAAGGGATTAATGCTTGCTTTGTGCTTCATCGTGATTTGATGATGACCATGGGTCACATCGTGGATATCGAGATTTGGTCACATGGTGATCGGTGGCTATGCCACGTTCTGTTTGGTCACATAGGTGATCGGTGGCTAGGCCACGTTATATTTGGTCACAAGGTGATCGGTGGCTATGCCACTACTTTGGGCAGCTTGACTGCCAAAGAGGTGTGTAGCGGTTGGAGGGTCGATTTAGTAATCCCCTGGTGTGTTATGGTTGGTACGGGGGTGTGTAGAGGATGGATTCTAGGTTGGGTTGGGTAACATACTTGCATCATCATGTGTGGTATGTGGGTTATGTGATTTGGGCCAAGCCCATTTGGGAAACATGTGAAATAATCGCACACTGAGTCTGTTCGACTCACCCTATTTTCTTAAACAATGCAGGTGATGTGTGATACATGGACCAGGCTGGAGTAGATTCGTGGTGGCCATGCAGAAGTTGTTTTAATATTTTATGCACTTAAATTCTTAGTTACTTTTGGGTTAATTTTCTTTTGAATGTAATAAGGCCATTTAATATTTGGGGATTTTCTTTTATTTTATTCTGAGTCAGTTGGATTATCGATTAAAAACTAAGAACAAATTTTGGAAATAATTTACAACTTAAAGATTAAACTTGAGTTATTAACCTGAATATTTTAAATATCTCGACTTCTCTTGAAACTTCCAAACGTACAATGTTTTCGACTACCCCGGCCTTCAAAGTTTTTGTTCTTTTATAAACTAAAGAAAATATTTAAAATTCAAAACGTATTTTCACCCATTAAATCAAATTCTTTTCAGACATATTTCCTCATAGCATTCCGAATTCGACCGTAGCGTTTTGGGCTGATTTGGGGTGTTACAGTTTGGTATCAAGCAAGGTTAAAACTCAATTTTGAGGGCTTTTGGGCCCAAAACGTCTTTCGAAAGTGAGTTTTACTAAAACTTGTATTTTCACAAGATGATCAGGTTTTTTTGGCATGGCACCTGAGTCTCCGGCCCGATGTCCACCAGGTAAGTACTTCAAACCGTTGCATGATTTGTATGTAAGGTGATATGGGATCGTAGATTAGTAAGTAGGGACTATTGAACTCTAGGATTAGCGTACCCCAACACTAAATTTCATAAGACTTAATTTATTTCACCAAAACCCGGGAATAAGTCGTGGAGTTCAGGTGTGGTAACAAACATGTGCATGTCTAGGCATGGATTTCCGAATGAGCTTGGTATTTAAGCAGTTCTAGCAACTCACCTCCTCTTTTTTAGAATCCTACTTGGTGCGCAGTGATTGTTCACCTCAACCGTGAGGACTTGTTAACGGGCCAAATCTATAAACAAAACCCGAAAGGGACTAAACACCCGGTTTTGCAAAACAATCAAATTACCCTAATTTTTAAAATTATCGAAGTACCCCGACTTGTGAAAATTACTAAAATACCCCCAGTTTATGAAATTACCATACTACCCTCAATTTTTACCAAAATACCCCTATTTTGCAAAAACACCAAAATACCCCTATTTTTGCAAGAACACCAAAATACCCCTATTTTGCAAAATTACGAGATCCCCTTGATTTGGAAAATTACCAAAATATCCCTATAGGATAAATTACGAAAATACCCTTAGGTTGGGAATAGACGAAAATGTTCAAAGTGGTGAACATGTGTGGTGGATAGTATTGATGAATAAATGAGATTTTCTGAGTTAGGGTGGAGGACTTGGGACAAAACATTGAATGATCGAAAGAACTACTACTAAATGTCTTTGCATAAAATTACGTATGGATAATCAGTGAAACAATAAGTTAATGCATAAAATTTCTTAAACAGATTAAAACGCTACGATAGATATGAGTTCTAGGGGGCAAGGTCGTAGTACGCGTGGACATGGTGGGGGCAGAATATCAATATAGGTACTAGTTGGGTCTGGTCATGGATCGGGAAATGAAATGACACTGCCTGCGTAAAGCGAAGTTCCAAGATCAGACAGGTGGAGACGGCGCAGTATCTCAGGCTATGTTGCGAGTCTTGAAAAGAGTTGCGAGAGCGAATGTGGGTACCGGGGTCCGAAAGTCCATTTTTGAGAGACTTCGGGTGAATGGAGTTGAGATATTCAGAGGTGTCTCGGGGTGGCTCCAAATGCGGTGGAGTATTGGTTGGAGGTAGTCGAAAGGATCATGGATGATTTGGACTGCACTGCTAAGGAAAAGCTGAAGGGCGTTGTATCTCTACTACGGGATGAGGCCTATCAGTGGTGGCTTACCGTCAAGGAGGGTACTCCAGCGACCGAGTAGATTAGAGTTACTTCAAGGTGAAGTTTGAGGGGAAATACGTGGGAGCCAACTACGTGGACGCACAGAGGAAGGCATTTTTGAATCTGGTGCAAGGGGGTAAGTCAGTAGAGGAATATGAGGTAGAATTCTTGAGGTTAAGTCGGTATGCCAGAGGGATTGATGCTACTGATTACGAATGCTGCGTGAGATTTGATGATGGGCTCCGAGATAAACTGCGGGTGTTGATAGCTCCTCAGCGTGAGAGGGACTTTGCCACATTAGTGGAGAAATCTCGGATCGCCGAGGAAGTCAAGCGAGTAGAAAGGCAGAATAGAGATAGAGATAGAGGCCGGAGCAAGAGAGGTTTTGGATCGTCAGGGTCTTCGGCGAGTTTCCAGAAAAAGCCTAGGGTGGACAAATCTACTCGTACTACTATGCCGACTACTGGGAATCAGGTCCGTCCATGTGCTCAGTGTGGGAGGATGCATGTAGGCGAGTGCTGGGGAAGGATTAGGGAATGTTTCAGGTGTGGGTCTAAGACTCACTTTGTAAGGAATTATCCTCAGATTGTGGATAGGGCTCAGTCAGTGGGTCAAGGGTATGTTAGTCAAGAAGGAATGGTTCACAGGTGACGAGAGTTCGTGGGCCGAGCCGAGGAGGAAATGGTTTTGGCTGAGGTCGTGGAGCACCGGGTAGGGGTGCTGGAAGCTCAGAAGCAAGGCAGCTAGGGTTAGTGTATGCAGCCAGACGTCGAGAGGAGGGGGACACACCAGATGTTATCATGGGTACGTTTCTTATTTATGGATTACCCTTTACTGCTTTAATTGATGTTGGGTCAAAGCATTCGTATATTGCTAGCATGGTGTCTGGAACCTTGAATGTGAACTCTGAGACTGTCCCTAGAAGGATGACTGTACTTAGTCCTTTAGGGCAATCTGTGGTAGTAGAGAAACTCTTTGAGATGTACCTTTAGAGGTTCAGGGGGTGGTATTCCCAACTGACTTGATGGAGCTGCCGTTTGGGGAATTTGACCTGATCCTAGGGATGGATTGGTTAGTAAGATACCGTGCGAATCTGGACTGTGATACTAAGCGCATGTCAATAAGGACTCTCAAGAATTATGAGGTTACAATAATAGGTGAGAGGAGAGACTACCTGTCTAACGTAGTGTCTGCTCTTAAGGCAGTGAAGATGGTGAATAAGGGGTGCTCGATTTTTCTGATGTTGGTTAGTGCCTTGGATGCTAAGGAGGCAGCTGTGGGGAAGGTCAGAACGGTGAAGGAGTTTGCAGATATTTTTTCAGAAGAACTTCCAGGGCTACCTCTAGATCGGGAGGTCGAGTTTGGAATTGACCTGTTGCCAAGAACAGCTCCAGTGTCCATCGCTCCTTATAGGATGGCACCAAAGGAGTTGGTTGAACTGAAGGCCCAAATCCAGGAGTTGCTAGATCACGGGTTTATTCGACCCAGTGTGTCTCCGTGGGGAGCACCGGTGTTGTTCATAAAGAAGAAAGACGGGTCTATGCGTATGTGCATAGATTACCGCCAGTTGAATAAACTAACGATCAAGAACAAGTACCCGCTATCGAGGATAGACGACTTGTTTGACCAGCTCAAGGGAGCTGCGGTCTTTTCGAAGATAGATTTGAGGTCGAGATATCACCAGCTTAGGGTGAAAAAGGCTAATATCCATAAGACGGCATTTCAGACTCGATATGGGCACTACGAATTCCTGGTAATGCCGTTCGGGTTGACTAACGCACCAGCTGCGTTTATGGACATGATGAATCGGGTTTTCCAACCTTACCTAGATTAATTTTTCATAGTGTTCATTGACGACATCCTGGTGTATTCAAAGTCGGAGGAAGAACATGATGCACATCTACGGGTGGTGCTGTGAATTTTAAGGGAAAAGAAGTTGTATGCCAAGTTTAGCAAGTGTGAATTCTGGTTGAGTGAAATTACTTTCCTGGGTCACGTGTATCCGCGGAAGGAATAAGGGTAGATCCTCGAAAGGTTGAAGCAGTACTGGAGTGGAAACCACCTAGGTCGGTAGCTAAAATTCATTTTTTGGGGCTAGCAGGGTACTATAGGAGGTTTGTTGAAGGGTTCTCTTCTATAGCGGCACCTTTGACTAAGCTGTTGAGGAAGGAGGTACCTTTTGTATGGTCAGTTAAGCAGTAGGAGAGTTTCGATAAGCTAAAGAGAGTTTTGACTGAGGCCCCAATTTTGATCCAGCCGGTGGCAGGGAAAGACTTTGTGGTGTATTGTGATGCTTCTCACACGGGGTTAGGTTGTGTACTGATGCAGGAAGGGAAGGTGGTTGCTTATGCATCCCGGCAGTTGAGACCGCATGAAGTTAATTACCCGACGCATGATCTAGAGTTGGCAGCAGTAGTTTTTACTCTGAAAGTGTGGAGGCACTATCTATACGGAGAGAAGTCGGTGATCTACATGGACCACAAGAGCCTGAAGTATTTGTTGACTCAGAAGGAGCTGAATTTTAGACAATGAAGGTGGGTGGAGCTATTAAAGGATTACGACTATTCGATTGAGTACCACCCGGGTAAAGCAAATGTGGTGGCGGATGCATTAAGTCAGAAAGTAGTGTCGGATCTGAGGGCTATGTTAGCACATCTTAGTCTCTACGACGACGGGAGTTTGTTGGCAAAATTGCAGGTGAGGCCGACGTGGTTAAGTCAGGTAAGAGAGAAATAGTTGGCGGATGAGGTTCTGAGTACTCGACTTCAGTAGGTTCAGAGCGGGGAGTTAGAGGATTATAGTGTAAACGGTGACGGAGTCCTGTGTTTCCATGGTAGGGTGTGTATGCCGGAGGATGTAGAACTGAGGTAGAAAATTCTTCGGGATTTGCATAGTAGCCATTACGCTATGTATCCTGGAGGAAGTAAGTTGTATAAAGACCTACAGGAATAGTTTTGGTGGCCTGGATTGAAGCGTGAAGTTACAGAATTTGTGGGGAAGTGCTTGGCATGTCAGCAGGTCAAGGCTGAACATCAAGCACCTTCAGGGTTGCTGCAACCAGTGAAGATTCTGCAATGGAAGTGGGAGAGGATCACAATGGATTTTGTAAGTGGGCTTCCTCTTACGCCTACTAAGAAGGACTTGGTATGGGTATTTGTGGATCGGTTGACCAAGTCTGTGCATTTCATACCAGTTCGGATTGATTACTCTCTACAGAAGTTAGCGAAGCTGTATGTAGTAGAAATTGTGAGATTGCATGGGGTACCGATGTCGATCATATCGGATAGGGATCCTAGATTTATGCCAAGGTTTTGGAGGGCATTGCATCAGGCTTTAGGTACCAGGTTGGACTTCAGTACGGCATTTCATCCACAGTTGGACGGCCAGTCTGAAAGGGTTATTCAGGTGTTAGAAGATTGTTGAGGGGTTGCGTTATCGACTTCAGGGGTAGTTAGGAGGAATTCTTACTTTGGCGGAGTTTGCATACAACAACAGTTACCAAGCAAGTATTCAGATGGTGCCGTATGAAGCACTGTATGGGCGAAAGTGTCAGACTCCTACGTGTTGGACAGAATTAAGTGAACGTCATGTTTTGGGTCTAGAGATAGTGGCAGAATCAGAGGAAAAGGTTAAGGTAATCCGAGCACGATTGAAGGAGGCATCTGATAGACAGAAGTCGTATGCAGATCTGAAACGGAAAGAGATAGAATTTGCTGTGGGTGATAGTGTGTTCCTGAAAGTTTTACCATGGAAGAAGATGATGAGATTTGGACGCAAGGGTAAACTGAGTCCCAGGTTTATAGGGCCTGATAGGGTTTTGAAGCGAGTGGGGCTAGTGGCTTACTAGTTGGAATTACAGTCGAATTGAAGCAGATGCATGATGTGTTTCACGTGTCAATGTTACGTCGATATCGATCGGATCCATATCACGCAGTGCCAATTGAGGAAGTTGAGTTGAGACCAAATTTGTCCTACGAAGAAGAATCGATTCAGATTCTGGAGCGAGATATGAAGGTACTTCGAAAGAAATCAGTTCCTTTAGTTAAAATATTATGGTGTAATCATGGGGCAGAAGAAGCTTTGTGGGAACCGGAAGAAGCGATGTGACAGCAATATCCACACTTATTTTGATCAGGTAATTTCGGGGTCAAAATTATTTTTAAAGGAGCGGGGTTTAGGGGTCTGGTATTTCTTTCTAAGTTACATGTATGTGGTAGTTTGCTCTATATGTTGTTTGTATGTGTTTGGGGGTCTCGAGAAATCTTGAGGCTAAGTTTGGACCTTAGGTAAATTTTTGGGTTAGAGCCTTTAGGGGGAAGCTAGGGGAAGATAGGCCTTAAGAGTTCTTGTGAGGAGTTTATGACACAAGAATCCAGTTGGTAAAGTGGCTAGGAGGCGCCACTTAGAGTACTTGTGGTTGACACATCAGGGAGTGAAAAGGGCCTTGGTTCGAGCAGCTCTAACAACATTTTGGCATTTATTTTGCATCAAGGGGAGTGAAGAGTTGGGCGGCAATCAGACTCTGAAAGGATGAGGATGAGACTTGGTCAAGGTGTTTGAAATTGTGGCTAGGAGAAAAGATGGGAGTTTGACTCATTCAAACTCATTCTAATGAGAGGAGGGGAGGAAAAAGTGGAGAGAAAAGGGGGGTGAGAGTTGATCGATGTAGGACTTTGGGAGGGGAGTTGCATTTTCAGTGGGAAGGCTTGGGTGTACCGAAATTTAGAGTTGTCAAAGTGCCATTTAGTGACTTTCCTCTAGCCGAAATTTAACTTATTTTCTCTCTTTGTGCTTATTCTTTTCTCTCGTACCAAAACTACATAGAATTCAACCCTTTTTCTCATTTGTTTGTCTTGGCCGAAACCTCAAAGACCTTTAAGGTCATCCTTTGTGTTCATCTTCTCTTCTTCTCCACTCTCTTCACAAGGCCGAACCTATCTCTTCCACTCACCTCTTCTTTTCTTTTCGTTTTGGTGACAAAGCCCTTAACTTTTCTTCATTTTAGAAGCCGTTCTTCCCTATACTCTACCCATTGTGGCCGAATACTCTACTTTCTTTTGGGGTCTTAGCCGAAGCATACCACCATTTCACTCTTTTCTTTTTTCGTGTTATCAAACTTTGCGGAGGCTGAAGAATCAAGTGGTGGCTGAATCTCTTTACCTCTGTGGTATTTCGAAACCGATCTTTCTTGGTCGGATCTTTCAGCCGACTGCTAGTAAGTGAGGTAAGTATTCTTTTGTGTCCAAACTTTATCTCTTTCCTTTTTGGATTGTCGAAATCAAGAACTCTAATCCCATTTACCTATTTGACCGAAACCATGAGGGTAGGTTTTGGGATTCTTTGAGCCAACGTTAAGAGGAAGGGCTTTCGGGATTTGATCGATAAGGTAAGGGAGATAGTGCCATTCGGCCAAAGGCCATATCTTTTAAGTGTTAGCCGATTCTAACTATGGTGTGATAGGAAGGGTACAATGAATGTATAGAAGGAGTCTTCGAGATTCGGATCTATTTCGGTAAGGGTATTCAGTTAAATTATAGATATGATTTGTTTAGATCTTACATATCGATTAACTAGGTTTTCTGATTAAGTGATATTCAATGGATGCGAGTACTAGTGGAGGAGAGAAAGGGGTTGTCCCTACCCCTAAGTTCAAGAAACGTTTGGTTTCTACGGTTCGGGATTGGCCATCGGGGTGTGGAACAACGTCGGAGCAGGATCGTAGGAAGATAGCGATAGTCTCGTTTAGGGGCAGTGTTGACGTTGAGAGTCTAGTGCTCCAGGTTATCAGGTGTGTGGATAGTTTGCTGTTTCTATGTTTAGTCAATTGATTATATGTGTTATGTGTGTGATAACAGTTACAGTGGTTGTGGTGGATTTGTTATCCTTAATTGGGTATCACGGTAACCAGGTTAGTACTTTATCTAAGGTGTGGATGGTTGATTATTGTGGATATTTTGAACATGTTGAATGCCTACCTAACATGTCCATGTGTTTTTCTATCATATCATTATAGCATGTTGCATATGCATGGGATCGGGATATATATGTTAAATGATGGACCGAGTGTACATTTATGTACGTGTGGTGATTGGCTATGTGCCAAATCATGACTTGGTGTCGGCTATGTGCCACATCAAGGGATTGATGCTTGCTTTGTGCTTCATCGCGATTTGATGATGACCATGGGTCACATCGTGGATATCGAGATTTGGTCACATGGTGATCGGTGGCTATGCCACGTTCTGTTTGGTCACATAGGTGATCGGTGGCTAGGCCACGTTATATTTGGTCACAAGGTGATCGGTGGCTATGCCACGACTTTGGGCAGCTTGACTGCCAAAGAGGTGTGTAGCGGTTGGAGGGTCGATTTAGTAATCCCCTGGTGTGTTATGGTTGGTACGGGGGTGTATAGAGGATGGATTCTAGGTTGGGTTGGGTAACATACTTGCATCATCATGTGTGGTATGTGGGTTGTGTGATTTGGGCCAAGCCCATTTGGGAAACATGTGAAATAATCGCACACTGAGTCTGTTCGACTCACCCTATTTTCTTAAACAATGCAGGTGATGTATGATACATGGACCGGGCTGGAGTAGATTTGTGGTGGCCATGCAGAAGTTGTTTTAATGTTTTATGCACTTAAATTCTTAGTTACTTTTGGGTTAATTTTCTTTTGAATGTAATAAGGCCATTTAATATTTGGGGATTTTATTTTATTTTATTGTGAGTCAGTTGGATTATCGATTAAAAACTATGAACAAATTTTGGAAATAATTTACAACTTAAAGATTAAACTTGAGTTATTAACCTGAATATTTTAAATATCTCGACTTCTCTTGAAACTTCCAAACGTACAATGTTTTCGACTACACCCGACCTTCAAAGTTTTTGTTCTTTTATAAACTAAAGAAAATATTTAAAATTCAAAACGTATTTTCACCCATTAAATCAAATTCTTTTCAGACATATTTCCTCTTAGCATTTCGAATTCAGCCGTAGCGTTTTGGGCCGGGTTTGGGGTGTTACATTATCTCCTGAACCTGAGCCAGTTTGGAGGTTCACTGAAGTACCAACTTAGAATTGTTGAGGCCTGATCGTTACAGATGGCCTTTGTACAATTACTTTAGGTTGTGTTTGCACATGTGGCGGAGTAAAATCAGGGGGACATTGAAGATACTCAGTATTCTCCTCAACATTTTTCATGGGGTTCTTTCCTTTATCCATAAGCCCCTTCAACAGCTGCATCATCTGAGTCATCATATTTCCCTGAGATTCCATCATTTTGTCCATCATATCCTGCTGGATCTTAGCGAGCTGCTCTTGCATCTATGCTTGCATTTGTTCTTGCATATCATTTTGCATTTGCTCCAATTTTTCTAGTCTTTTATCCATTGACTTGGTTGTTTTTTCTTATGCTGTAGGGATGCATATTTGGTAAAGTTTTGTCAGTTTCTAGGTTGTTGAAATAATTTTATCTAATTAGAGACCTTATGTGAAAATCTAATGCACAAAATGCAATACAAATGATGTAACGCAAATGCATGAAATGAATGCAAGAAGAAAGAGAGACATTGATTCTGAATTCAATTCCAGTAGAAAAACTTTTCTAGAAAACAAATATCTTTACATAAAATGGATTACATATGCGCCTTCGTCCTCATAGTCCAGGTGAAGACATCGATCTTCTTTTTCATATTTGGACTCTGCGGTCGAATCCTTCAAATCCTCCCAAAATATGTCTTTCTTATTTCCACTCGGCTTGATCCGGGTCGTTGTTTGTTGCTCACTTATCCCCTTCGATGTTAATTAGCTTCTTTAAAAAATTTAAGGCATGATGGCTCTTGCACATTTTTTGTCAATTTGAATCCTTCGGGCAAGGTTTTGCATTACTCTGTGGACTATCAACCTTTTTCTGTTATGTTTACTTAGACCATTTCTAGACAACCATATTATAATCCACTTTATCAAGAAGTTTATTTCCTTATGACAAACTCCTCTATTTAGCAATCGAATATTAATCAACATCTCTTTTCTATGATGATGCAATGCAATGCAATCAAAACAAAAGAAAACACGTTAGTGTAAGGGAAATAAACAACACAGAACACCTGTCTGGGTGACCACTAGGGTTTGGCATGGCTCTATCTAGGGTAGGCTCCTAGGTCTCTCTATATGTGGTTTGGTTCTAATGTTGAGGTACCTGAACCATCAGATTCCTCGATCCTCACCTATTATAGGCTCATAAGAACCGAGTTCGGTTCAGGGGACCCATTATATCTCACGAAGACATAGGTACGGATGTATTTCAAAGCGATTCACTATCCTGCACGGAGGTAAAAACCTCACGAAGGAGTAGCTTCTCACTCCCACTTAAAAGGGTGTGACCCGACGGTCATGCAATATGATGCAAAAGTATTCTACGAGACTCAACATTAATCATAGCACAAATGCATCCAAAGAAACATGATTTTTCAAAATAATTTTCCAAATTTTTAGTCAAAAGGATAGAAATTAATCAATCTATGGCCTGACTCTTAGATTTGTCCCCAGCGGAGTTGTCAAGCTGTCAAAACCAATTTTTTGCGTTTGAAAAACGGGGATCGACTTAAAAATGACTAATGGAGTTGCCACCGATCCTTTATTCAAGGTATGATCGGATCACCTTGAGATGAATTATTTTAATATAATAAAACAATAAATTTGGTCTACAAAATCCAAGAAAATAGGTTCGGGAGTCGGTTACGTACGAGGAAGGATTAGCACCCTCGTAACGCCCAAAATTGGTGCCAAACTGATTAATTAATGTCCTAATGTTGAAAACTTGAAATGATCTTAAAATACAATTCCATTTTTTAAAAAAAATTTAAAATAACTCGAATTGGATACTGAGATTCTTTTGATCCAAAAGAATAAAATACCATATCCAGCACGTTAGGATACGCCATTTCAAACCCTCGATGCCAAGATCATCTCATGATTTCCAAAGTTCATGCATTTAAAAAAATTTAAAAGGATACTCGAGGATTTAGTCATACGAAAAACTGAAACCCAGCACGTTAGGGCACGATTTCTCGGATTTCCAAACACAAGGTGTTGCCTTGTTTTAAAGTTGAGAAAACGCGAATGAAATCTTGAAAGGATATTCGGTTATTTGGTCAAACGAAAAAAACTGAAACCCAGCACGTTAGGGCACGATCTCTCGGATTTCCAAACACGAAATATTACCTTATTTTAAAGAATTTTCAAATACACAATTTTAAAATTGGCTCGAAACGCATTTTATTTGGTACATTTGTAATAAAAATAGAACATTTAATAAAATCTCGAATACATTGGAGTTTGCAACATAAAATAATAACAAGTAGCATAAGTATTGCATTAAGCATGAAATAACATACAAACCCAACATTATACAAATGGAAATAATTTAACATAAAATATACAATAACGATAATTGCAAGGTTTAAAAGACACATATTAACAATCGAGATCAATAAACTACAAGATATAATAATTTTACAAAATTTACAATGGCAAATTAACATAAAACAAAATTTTGGATGCTAACAAATGGATTTAAAATAAAGAAAGTGGAGTTCGAAATCTACAATTTATGAAATTATTTAAAATAGAATAATTTGTAAATAAACTTATGAAATGTGCATAAAAAATTTTAATACGTAACGTATTATATAAAAATAGTATATAAGAGTGTTTGAAATAGGTAAAACATAATTCAAAATAAAATCTTTAAAAGAAAAATTATATATTCATATATAGATTTAAAAATAAAGTGTATATATATATTTAAGAGAAAATACATAAAATGATTTGAAACTAATAATATATACAAAAATGAGATAATTTGAATATAAATTATGTATGTATATGTATAAAATAATAGTATGTAAGAGTATTTTAGTTAAGAGTTGTGCAAATTATCAAAACAAAGAAATAGGAAATTTTGAAATCAAACATTTATATGATAAATAAATAAAATATACCTAATTGAATTAAGAATAAAACTACCAGGCTATTTTATAAATAAATGGAACAATTTAAACAAGATGAAGGACCAAATTACAATGCGCCAAATAATCAAGGACCGAACCAGCAAATATTTCCAATGATCAAAACACAGCGTTCAAGTTGGACCAGATTGAAAACGTGCTTGAATTACTGAGATTAATTAAAAAAACAAATAAGAAGTAGCTAGGGTCTAATCAAATAACAACGCAGAGAAGGGGGACTAATCGCGTAAATTATCCATCATCGCGAAAACGGCGGATCCTGTGGACACTGAATCGGATCGGGTTGGGCTGCCTCATACGGCATCGTTTTGAGGCCACTTAATCAGGCTTCAAATGACACCGTTTCGCACAGTTTTAACAGGCTAATAAAAGCTTAGAAACAATCCGAAAATCAGCCTTCTGTTCACCTATTCTCTTTTGAAATCAAAACCCTAGCCCCCTTATGTTTAATCTCTCAGCCGCAGAAGGAAAAAGAAAATTCAGCCACTTCGACGCCATGTAATCGACGATAAGTGACCGATTCTGGCTCATTTTCAAGCTAGACCCGAAGGCTTCGACGTTCCTTATCCCAAAGGCTCACTTTTCGAAGGTACCCCCCATTTTTCTTTAGTTGTCAAATGAACAGAAACATGCCGAAAGAGAAAGAAAAAAAGTGAAAGCAAAAATAAATTTTCAAACAACCTTTCGATATTCTTTTCTGCTTTTGATTCAATCTTTCTTGTGTATTGATTTATAATTCGTGAAGAGAGCTTTACAATGGTTTCTTTTGGTTTTTTATAACCGTATTCAATAAATAAAATCAAAATCCAAAATACAATCCTTTTTTTCTTTTTTTGCTGTGTTGCCTTTTATTGTTGTTTTCACAGATACAAGGCCGCGTACAGAGGCGTGGATGTGGCACGTATGGAAAGTGTGCGCTGGAGCTTAAGGCATTGGCATGCGTGTGCGTGGGAGGCTGCTTGCGGCGCTGCTAGGCTGACTAAGGTTTTGTTTTTTTGTTATCTGTTATGGGTTAGGGTTCGGTTTGGGCTAGGTTTAGTATTTTGGGTCTATTTTTGGGTTAGGAATTTGGCCTAGGTTTAGGCCTACTGTAATAAACTAGACTGTTAATGGACTTTTATTATTGGATTTTATATTATTATTATTTTTTGTTTTATTTGGTTTTGGTTTCAAATGGGCCGGGCGAAATGGGCCTATTACATTAGATGTTCTCTGAATTCAAACGAGCCTTAACTTGTATACCTTAATCTTTACGTGTTCATAACTTTATATCATGATCAAATTGATCATATACTTCCCTTAGAATAACATATATCAGTACAATCATGTACAATGCCATACATTACAATTGAGTCCCTTATCTTCCATTTTCAAAATTACTTCAATAAATCATGTTAACTATGCATATATATAATCACAAACAAAATTTGAATTCAAACCATTATCAAACTGTAACATCTCGCTTGGCAAATTCCTAGTGTTCAATTGCTATTTATCGAAGTATAGTATGAAGAGTAAATTTTGAATGAGTGAGGTATTAATTGTGGCTAGGTATGTAAGTCTGTGATTGCGCCTATGGCCAAGTCCATGCCTATAGTGAACTTGGTGGTTGGGTGGACTCCACTGTAAAGAACACGCCACCCTAGTTGCTAGGAGTTTGGGTTAAGTCCTTAGTTTGAAAGGAATAATTATTATTTTATTACTTTGGTTGGATAACTTAGTTGGTCTAAAGAGAATCAGTTAGAATGGAACTAAGTTGACATAGTCGATAATACTCACATTAATGATGAGAGAGAAAGTTTTTAATCACGGGAATCAATGAGGTTAGTAGGATAATTTGACTTACCCACTAAACCTAGCTTCAATGTTTAGTTGTTTAAAGTTAGTATTAGCTTCTTGGGAAATTTTTACATTTTTCTTTGCATCCATTCTTCCTTTTAAATTTTCTCTGCACTTTCTCTTGGAAAACCTTAAACCAGAAATCTTCTTGAAGATTTGGGTCTGCTCTACTCAGCCAACTCCTTCGTTGTTTTAGCACCTGGTAAATATCGATGAACCTTAGGTTATTTTCATGGTTATTTACGTGACCTTAGAGTTGCATGCTTTACTATCAGTTTAGGGTGTAAGGAAGGAAACTTCCTAAATCTAGGTTTTGTGATGATTTTTCTTGCAAGCTTATTTAGTTTTATGGTATAACGATATGATAAGCTTAACTATTTATATTATAGCTCACGACACTCCTAAAGGTTTTCGTGATAAAGGCAAAGGTCCTGCTGTTTAGACATACTGTGTTTTTTGGTGAGTTCTTTCCTACTTCCAGGTGTGTGTAATGTCTTGTTTATATTTGTTTAAGGTAAGTATTCATATTCTATAAAGATGAAATGTTTGTACTTGAGTGATGGATGTTCATAGTTGTTATTCTAGTTTCGCTTGTCTGTATTAGAGGTGTAAAAACCTTTTTTCGTGTTTAAACCACTACCCTTTTATTCTGACAAGGATAATGTGGACTGGAAAATGGAAATGAATTCATGGTGTTTCTTTCAATGGAATAAGCATTGAACTGGTAGATCGTGATATATGAAAATGGTTGTTTAGCCTCTAATAGGGCATAAATTATGTTGTAAACCAGATTGGCAAATCATGACAAAGGAATATGAATAAAATGAATGATATGGCTTGACTATGGACTAGGGTACGTGGCTAACATGAAGAAGGTTGTATGTATGGTCACATGGGCATCATGTATACACCAAAGGGAATAGTATTCAACGTATTGTCTATTTGTGATTAGTACGCGCCAACTGGTAAATGACCAGTCAAAATTCGGTGTAATAGATTAAACTAGTTTTCACACTTAAGGAGCCTAAATACAAGCATTTTCATTCCAATTTAATTCAGCTTCTTTAGTTTCACTTAAATTCAATAAAATGTGCAAATTGAGTCTTTTATTGACCTTAAGGGTTGAATAAGGCTTAAGGGAGAGCTAGCATACTGTGTAAGTGTGTAGGAGGCCATTATAAAGCATTTTAGGATGATATTGGACGCTATGTCACAACACAGGAGGACTAAGTCACAACATAGGGAACAAAATGAAGAAAACTCAAGTCTACCTTTGATGTCGCAACACAGACTGAAGGTGTCGTGACATACCCTTGAAGATGGCTATAGAAGAGCATAATGGTTGCTATATCAGACACAGCTCCTGGTGTGTCACGACATTAACTCTAGGATAGAAATTAGACACAAAGCAAGGATGTTTTGGTCTGCACTATTAAACTTAAAGCTTCGGAACATTAGCTGACCTAGGGTTAAGAATGACGGTCACCTAAAGGTTATAAATATACTCCTTTAGCACATGTCAAAAACACATTGGCATTAACCTAGTTTCTTCCATTAAATTTTGTTTTGTTTTCTTTCTTTCTTAGGTTTTTATATTTTAATTTATTCATTGTTTTCTTTTAAAAGATCTGAATTATAGAATCATTCAACTCTGTGGATTTACGCTTAATATTAATATAATCAAGCTCTTTCATTTAGTCTATATTCTCGATTTAATTAGCATGCTTTCTTTTCACATCGATTATATATTGTTTATGAATTCCAAGAGAAACTAATCCTTGTACGGGGGATTAACGAGTGGACGTATGATCTGTTAAATGTTTTGTAGGGCTACTCAATGGATCAACTGTTTGGGAAAGGAAGAACGTGAAACAAACCTTATGCCTGATAACCTCGGGAAGTCATCAAGGTGGGAATTAACCTAAAATTGGTATTTCCCATCCATGAACACCTTAGCCCCAAACCAATCTAGGTTGTGAGGTTAGAATATAAGTAGTTCTTGTTGACTCATTATGTTAGTAGAAGATTGGAAGATCCTACTAGGGTAACGACTAGTTGATTGACGAGGAACTCGAAATGACAGTTGGTGGAGATTACCAAAGCAAGCTAATCACCCATAATCAGATTTGATTTATTCTTCCTTTTTAATCTCTTGAATTTTATCATTTTATGTTGTTTTATTTTTATCATTATAAAAACCCCAAAAATCTTTTATTTTATACTCTTCATACTATAATTGAATCTAAGTACTAATTGGATCTTTTAGTGTTTAGGTTAAAATTTATCTTGCATTTGCCTCCCTTGGGTACGATCCTTAGAGTACTTGCCCACTCCATTGTAAAACTATATTACAACTAAACCTATATACTTGCAAAAATTGCCTCATAATTTTATATTTTATTATAGTATTCACACTCTGGACGTTATTACATCCAGAGACGGTCAACGAACTATGTGTCTACATTAAGTTGGAAAGGTTTTGTTTGAATCATGTATAACTGATGTAATGTCTACTTATGGAATTCACTAAGTTCTTTGAACTTACTTAGTTACCTTACCTTCTCAGGCATGCTGATAAAGTAAAGGAATTTTTTAATACTACACCAGAGGAAAATTATTGCCGTGAGACTTCTAGTATTGTGTACTATGCATAGCATGGGGTGATATCAAGGCTCTTACATTTTAAAGAATGAATTTTTTGTTTAAACTTGTGTTCATGAAACTTTGATTTCCATGAAATTTCAGTGAAGTTTTTATGGTTCTTAAAGTGTACCATTTTATCTAGCCTTAAATGATAAACTATTTACATTCTATATTAAATTAAACTATAGTTTAAGTTGGTTTACGCAAAAAGTAGTGATTTTATGTTAATGACGTGACATTCTCAGATCCTCCTAAAGGATTAGGTTTGGAGTGTTACAAGTTTGGTATCAAAGCTGAGGTTTAGCCGATTCTTAGAAAACCGAAGATAGTGTCACACCCCTATCATGTATAATATACCTTTGGCTTAGTCTTTAATGTTTTGTACTAAGATAAATCTTCTTTTTTAGTGAGATAATAAAATGTCTGATAGTTCTAGAGAAGCCGCCGATGAGGACATGGAATGTCATGTCCCCACACAAGAACATGCTACTACTGCTAGCAACAATGTGGGAAATGTAAGAAGTACATTTAGAAATATGTTCTCCGCAATGATGACTCAGTTGTTTGATCAATTTATGGGAAATGATCAAGAACAACAACCTCTATAACTACAACACCCTCCTCAACCACAACCTAAAGTGGTTCACCCGGCTCAGCCTACTCCACCTATACCTGTTATGGCTCCCCCTAAGACTAACTATGTTTGAGAGATTTGGAAAAGAGGCACCAAATATTTCCTTGGTGATAAAGAAGATGGCCCCACTGTAGCTGATTAATGGTTATCTTGATTGTGTATGGTTATTAAAGAACTAAAGTGTACCTCTGAACACAGTCTCAGATTTGTTGTACTATTGTTAGAGGGAGAAGCTTACCAGTGGTGGGAAGCCTTGTTTAGTGTTACCCTAGAGCCAATGATTGATTGGGATTTCTTCCTAGAAAAGTTTAGAGAAATATATATCAATCAAATGTCTGTTGAGCAGATGAATAAAGAATTTTTGCATTTGAAACAAGGAAGAATGTCATTACGGAATATGAACCTGAATCCCTCTGGTTCAGTCGATATGCCAAAAATATGTTTTAGAAAAAAAAAGAGATGTGTGATAAGTTTGAAAAGAAACTCAGAGATGAAGTTCATGCTTCAGTGGCAGTTTCAGAATGCAAGACTTTGGCAAAGATGAAAGCCAATGCCTACAAATGGAATCAATTATTAAGGATAGAAGTAAGAACTTTGAGAGAGAAAAAATGAAAAAAGAAAGAGCAAGTCCTCTGCCTCTATCCAATTTTAAAAAATTAAAGGACCAAAATTTTTCAATTTCAAGGAAAGATTCACAGTTCACAAGCTACAAATGTGAAGGGTTTAGCAAGCCAGTTATGTCTATGGCAAGTTCTAGTAGTTCTAGAATGGTAAAAGGTGAATGTGATTACTATGGTAAGAGTCATGGTGGTGAATGTAGGAAGAAATTGGGAGCCTGCTTTGGTTGTGGGTCTAAGGGCCACTTGGTTAAGGATTGCCACTCTAAGTTTGATTTTAGCACTAAGCAATCAGTTAGAAGCTCACAAAAGCTCCAACATGAGAATAGATCTAAGATGGAAACTAAATCTAGCTCAATACAGGGATCACAGAGAAAGAATTTTTGTAAGACAAATTCTGACGCATTAGCTCGAGCCTATGTGATGAAGTTTAATGAAAATGAGGATTTACTTGAGGTTATTACTGGTAATTTTTCTTTTCTAATATTTATGCTTTGACTGATCTTGGTTCTACTCATTCTTACATTTGTACTAAGGTCATAGAGGATCTTAGTCTTGAGATAGAATACTCTTAAACAAATGTGTTGGTAACGAATCCTTTGGGTCAAACTACTACAGTGAATAAGTAGATCAAGAATTGTCCATTTTCTTTTAGCGAGCACATATTTTTTTAAGACTTATTATTGCTGAATTTTCACGATTTTCATGTCATTTTGAGATTAGATTGGCTTACTAGACATAATGTTATGGTTGACTATCGAACTAGAAGTGTACACCTAGTGAGTGTTGAGGCTAAAGAGATATTGATGTCTAGTAAACAGTCAGAATTGGCGAACAAAATTATTTCTACAGTATCCGCCAAGAAAATTATTGTTCAGGGCATAGATGCTTATCTGGCGTACATCATAGATATGCTTGAGTCCAAGAGTGAGATTAGTCAAGTTTCTTTGGTGAGAGAGTTTTTAGATGTGTTTCCTGAGGAACTTATTGGAATGCCTCCTAAAAGAGAGATGGAGTTCTCAATTGAGTTGGAACTTGGGGCAACTCTTATATCATGTACTCCCTACAAGATGGCACTTTGGAGCTTAAAGAATTAAAAGAATAGTTGCAAAACCTATTGTAAGGGTTTTATTAGGCCTAGTATGTCACCATAGGGTGCACCAATTTTGTTTGTTAATAAGAAGGATGGATCTATACGCCTATGTATAGACTACCGCCAACTAAATAAGGTTATAATAAAGAATAAATACCATCTTCCAAGGATTGAAGATTTATTTGATCAGTTAAGTAGGGCTATAATATTCTCAAAGATAGATCTAAGGTCAAGATATTATCAAATAAAGATTAAAGGTGATGATGTGTCTAAGACAGTCTTTCGGTCAAGGTATGGCCACTATGAATTTTTTGTAATGCCTTTTGGGTTGACAAATGCGCTAATTGTATTCATGGATTTATGAACAAAGTGTTTTAAATTTGTTTGGATCAGTTTTTAGTGGTCTTTATTGATGATATATTAGTTTATTCCAAGAATGAGATCGATCATGAAAAGCATTTAAGAATTTTATTGAGAACCCTGCGTGATAATTAGTTGTATGCAAAGTTTAGTAAATGTGAGTTTTGGCTGAAATAAGTACATTTTCTAGGGCATATCATCTCAGCTGATTGTATTAGGGTGGATCCTATTAAGGTTAAGGCAGTTCTTCAGTGGAACTCGCCCAAAAACATTTATGAAGTTCATAGCTTTCTAAGGTTAGCTAGGTACTTTAGGAGGTTTGTGAAGGGTTTCTCGATGATAGCATCACCTCACACTAGGTTGTTGAAAAAGAAAGAATAAATTGTAAAGAGTGATGAATGTGAATATACCTTTGAGAAATTGATGATAGTTCTGACTGAAGCTCCGGTATTATCACAACAGAGCCTAGGGTTGAGTACATAGCTTTTACAAATGTGTCTCTAAACTAGTTAGGATGTGTCCTTATGCAGAGAGGAAAGGTCATAGTTTATGTGTCACACCAGCTAAAACCTCATGAAAGAAACTATCCTACGCATGATTTAGAATTGGCAGCAATGGTTTTAGCATTGAAATTATGGAGACATTATCTGTATGGTGAGAAATGTCATATATTTTTTGATCAAAAAATTCTGAAGTACTTGATGACTCAAAAAGACTTGAATCTGCGCCAAAAGAGATGGTTAGAGCTGTTAAAGGATTATGACTTAACCATTGAGTATAATCTAGGAAAAGAAAATATAGTGACAAATGCATTGAGTAGGAAAACTGTGGTAGCCTTGCTGTCTCTTCAAGCTAAGGTGACCATGTCAGCTAATGGAGCCTTGTGGGTAGAATTAGTTGTAAAACCAACCCATCTCTCACAGATATTAGAGGAACAGATGAAAGATATTCAGTGTGATTGGTTCAAGCAAAAAATGATGTTTGGAAAAGCAACAAACTTCAGTATAGGAAAAGATGGCGAGCTAATATACATGAATAGAATGTTTGTGCCAGTGGGGAACGGACTACGAAAAGAGTTACTTAAGGAAGCTCACCAATGACCTTTTTCACTTCATCCCGAAAGTATCAAAATGTATAGAGATTTGAATGGCTCTTATTGGTGGCCTAGCATGAAAAGAGAAACTGCAGAGTATGTTTCAACTTGTTTAACTTGTCAAAGAGTTAAGGTTGAACATCAAGTTCCTTTAGGTAAATTGTATCTCTTGGAAATTCTAGAATGGAAATGGGATAAGCTCGAAACCTATTCTTGTATTCTCAAGTCCGCAACATATGCAATATCTTGGAACCTATTATTGTTTTCTTGAGTCTGCAACATATGTAGAAGCTCAAAACCTAGGCAAAACTCATAACCTCGTATACGAGACTTTTACTACTTTCATCGAGATTTAACCTCATATATACCATTTTGAAACAATCCGTTTCAATTTGATTTAGTTATCAATTTAGATACTAATTTGTATCCAATTCAAATTATTAATAAACATTAATGAACATATAGATAAAACTCAATGTCAAATTAAACATATTTAAACTGTATGAACTTACATAACAAAACAGTAACGCTTTAAATACCAGGGACTATTCAACAGTTTTCCCTTTTCGTCTAAGTCAACAACTTGATCTTTATAATAGTTAAGATTCAACATATCAATACCAATCTCAATACCGACCTTCAAATTCATGCTTATAATCTTTTAATTTCATTTTATACAATTTTCTTAAAATTTTACATTTTATTTAATTTAGTCCTTAAAACCAAAAAATATAACTTATACAATTGAGCTTCGTTTTTCATTCCAATTTCAATTATGTCCTTCTACAACCCTCAAAAATCCAATTTTTCAGAAATTTAATGTCACTTTTGACATATTCATAATTTAGTCTCTAAATGCAAAATTAACAAAATTAACTTTACCAAATAGTCCTCAAACATTTCATAACTTTCAAATCTACCATTTTCTATCAAAAACATCTAAAATTCATCAATGGTAACTTTTAAAACATTTAACAATTTTGAAAACGGAGATACGAGTTAGCTGGACCTAGTTGCAATGATCTCAAAAATATAAAATTTACTAAAAACGGGTAAATAAATCACTCACATGCATGTATTTTTGTTTGGAAGAACATCAAGCTTTTTCAATGGAATTTTTTGCTTCAACTTTCAGTGCTATGAACTAACGAAGATGATGTCTTCTTTTAGTTTTGTTATCTTTAACTTATTTTATTATTAAATTAATATTATATTAAACTAGTTTTTCACCTATTTACATGTACAATAGTCCACTCTTCACTAAAAATTTCTAATTACCTTTTAAATCCATTAAAAAACTTTAATTATACATTTTCTAATAATAATCAATATTAATGAAAGTTTACATCTTTTACAATTCAGATCTTTTTTCTTAATTAACTGAAATATCAAAATTTCCAGACCAAACTTCAATCCACTATAAAATAGCTCATATTTATGAACTCAATTTATGAAAATGAGGTCTCGATACCTCATTTTTCAAAACCATTTAACTTTAGGATCGAACCACTTATACTTAACTAATTATCCAATTAACAAAAATTATCAGATTAAAAACAATAAAACACTAAAATAAACTCGTAAATATTATTAGACAATATTTACAGACTTACTCATCACAATTATGGCCCTAAAACCACTATTTCTGACACTACTAAAAAATGGGTCGTTACAGTAATCCTGACTAAATTCAATTATCTGAACCCTTTTCCAATTATATTTTAACCATACGAACTTGTGTTTAACATATTTTCAGTGTGCAACTTAAAACCTAGTGAAACTTTTAAGAAAAAATTCATTTTGACTCATTTAGATGCAGAACAGGGCCCAAAGTATTGATACTATCACTAATGTATCGATACCCCTATGCTGTATTGATACTGTTTTGAACTTCGAAGTTGAAAAATTCAAGAAATATCGATACTTCCTTTAGAATATTGATACTTTGAGCTTGATATCAATACCAAAATGTCATTCAATGCTTTATTTTATGTCAGGGTTAATTTACCATCTTAGTCCTTCATTTTGTTACCCATTTTTAGCCCATGTTTACTTGTCAACTTTAACCATATCAATCCATATATCAAATTATCTCTAAACATCTTTTATTTCTAATTTCATGTACCAATTTATAAGCATATAATTATCTCATATAGTTTTAAGCAAATATCAAATTTTACAATTAAGTCCATTTTTTTAGTCTTAAAACATATCAACTTTATTATCAAAAGTCATTACCCAATCACTTATGGCTTAAACATATAATGTTTTGTAATGAACCTTGTGAATATGCCACTAATTCCAAATTTATAAATTTAACACAATTATCAACATTTTACAAATGAGTCCTTTAGAGGACTTACTCTAAAAAATAGTTTATCCTCTCTCCATGACATTATTATTATTATTATTATTATTATTATTATTATTATTATTATTATTATTATTAACATTACCAATTAATTTGTCAATTAGGGCCTCCCAAATTCATTTCATATCAGCCATTTAGTATTTCAATAAAACATTTGCACTTCCTTTATGTATTAGCAAAATCATCCTTTGTAACAATTTCCAATATTATAAATCTTCAATTATTTTCCTCCTCCTCTCCAATCAACATCCTTAATATTTTTATATATACATAAATCTTTGACTCTTAACATATCAGGCCTATGTGTGATATTAATTAAGGATGATCTAATCATACACACATACTCTTATTAAGACAGACCATTTGAGTGGTAGTCACTAAAATGTTAATATCTCGGCATATAGAATTCAAAATTAAGATCCTCCTTTTGTTTTTGAAACTAGGCTCGATGAAATTTTTCAGAATTTTTATCATAAAAATTCTGAATTTTTACTTAAGCCGATTAATACAGTTTATTCTTCAAAATTCTCACTAGTTATACTAATGGTGGATGGTGGGCTAATGAAGCATGAATAATTTTCTTCATGTTTCCATAAAAAAATCTCTTAATTAATTAATATTAAAATATTATAAAAAAATCTATTAGTCATGATTTCAATCCAATGGTCATAATTTCTTCTTACTTTTCAATTGAATCTAATGCCCCACATTTGTCCATAACAAAAGATGTTTCCATAATTATCTTATTTAAGAAATGACTATTTTATCATTATACTTTCTCTACAATTCCATCCTTTTTATGACACTTGCTTGGTAAAATTTACAATTTAATCCTTCCTATTTTTTCATTTGTTCAATTTGGTCCTTCTAGACCCTTCCACCCTTAAGATAGTTGTACTATTGGCCCTTCAAATTTTTATATTTACACTTTAACCCTTCATATTTTAAATATTTACGCTTAAACCATAAAATTTTTATATTTTTATAATTTAGTCCCCGACTCAAATTAATATTTCACAACCTACTTATTTCATTTTTTTCTCTAACATCTGTTATCCTTTACTTTATTTATATCTTATTTCACTAAAAACCTATCTAATATTATTTTCAACCAAGGGAGTTTTAGGAATGTTACAAAACTTATATATTTTGGTACCTAAAAGTAACAATGTTAAATTTTTAGTGTTCAGTTTAGGTTTTATGATTGGTTTGTTGAAAGTTAATTGCTAATATTATTAGGTTTGAAATTTTCATGTTTTTGTTAATAGAATAAAATTAGTATTAATTGTGAATTTGTTTAATTTTATATTTCATGTGTTAATTTCAATTTCATAGATGTGATTTAATTCGAGTTTTAGAACCGATATGTTGAAAGTTAATTGTCATTATTATTAGCTAATTATTAATTTTCATCAAATCAACTTTAAAATTCAAATTAAATATTAAAAAATTAAATACTAAAAATTAATATTATTAATCTTTACTTACCAAAATATTTAACTTTTATTAAATACATAAATCACATTAGATCAAGACATAATACATGTAACATATTAAAAAAAGGTGTCAGATTGAAGTAACAAATTACGAATTAAAGGTAAAAAGTAATTAAAAAAAACAAAAGTTCAACTTCCAACAACGCCCAACCGTGTGATGAAACCAATTTGAAAAGCAAAGATTTCCCTCTCATTCTTCAGTCCTTCATCTTTTCCTGGGGAAAAAGAAGCTATGGTTATCATCCCGACAGATTTGAACTATTCCTCCTACGCTAACGACCCTCTCTTCCCATGGCTACTGTATTCTTCTCTCTCTTGTTTTCTTACAATTTAAGTTTCTATAAATTGTTTGCTATAATTATTTTTCACTAACTTGTTGCAAATCCAGGTCGATAAAAAAGGAATTGGACGACTGGTATTCAGGGAACCGCTCTGCTGGAGATCTCGACAATCTTTTATCAGATTGTATCTCCACTTTCAAGAACAATGCCCAATACAGAAACGACCTTAGATTTCTTAAGATTTGGTTCCTTTATGTAATTATATCTGCTTACTCTTGCGGTTTAGTTTTGGTTTTCGAATTTTCAAGATGCTAGTTGTTACGATTGGTTGAGGTTGATAGCCAATTATTTAATGGTTTGATTTGGTTTTTCGCGTTTTGTAGAATTTTATATAGTTCGAGCTTAGATGCTTTTACATAGAGAGAGTGAATTAGAAAATTTCTCAACGTGCACGTTTATGGTGGGTGTTTTTGAGGGTTCAGATAACTTCATTGAGTTCTTTTCCCAGCATTGCTTGAATTTTAACGTAGATTTAAGAATTTTTTTATTTACTACAAGTAATTCTTCGATTATGTTCGTCGATTTGGTACCTTTGATGCATAAGCTTATGGGGGTCTAAATATTGCATTAACTCAAATTTTTTTGTGTGTGTTTCTCTTTCTCAGTTAGAAGGAAGTAAAGATTACGAAAATATTTTTAGAGAAATGGAGGAGAATGAGATATGTATTGGACATTCTCTACTTTATGAGTGGTACGCATATTTTCTTGAAGCCAAAGGGAAGTGGAAGGAAGCACATATCATTTATCATATAGGCATTTCAAGGTTTTGTATTTTTTTCCTCTTTATGTGAATTATAATAGCCCTTTTTTTGGGGGATTGATGTTTTGATTATTGATACTTCAATTATGTTTGGAGAATAGAAAAGCTGAGCCAATTGAGAAGCTAAAGTGGGCACAATCCTTATTTGTCAAAAGAATGTCTGAAAGGCTTAATACTTTCTCACTTGGGAAGGTAATTAAAGCCTAACCTTGAATGTTACCATCACATTTATGACAGTAGATGCAAGTGTACATGTACAGTAGGTGCAGAATTTGACTTTCTTTTATAATTTATACACTTCAAATTGTTGATGAGAGTTCACTATGCATCACCTTGTATGATTTTCTGGAAATATCAGGCTAATGCAAAATAATTTCCTCTTATATACGATAATTTTGAAGTTTTTCCTCATAAGATGAAGTTTGAAGTTATGCAGTTATTTTTTCTGAGAGTTTCATGGTTTAATAGGCGTTCAGTCTTTTGCATCTTTTCTAAATGACTCCCTAAGGTTTCAACAACAGCCTTTTCCCTTTAACCCTTTTTACAGATGTCTAATGGGGAATCATTGATAAACATTTCACTAATAAAAGAGTCTTACATTACATCACAAAGTGCTTTTCGTTTGAATTTAGAATTAAAAAGCCTGCCTGGGTAAACCCTTGTTTTCTTTCCATTTCTTTTTTCCTTGAGTTTGTTCACATACACGTGCTGCAGGTTGCCGGAGGAGAACAAGTTGAGGTTGGCATGAAACTTATTAATCCATGGTCTGCCTTCATCGTTGAAGAGCTTTTAAAGAAGATACATCCACGAATCACAAAATATGATGTGAGAGTTTGCTTAGATTTGTTGCATGTTTCTTCACTTTTTAGTCTTATTCCTGGTTAGTCTTATTCTAGCCTTTTTGACATTTATTTCAGGGATACCACCTGAGTAAGAAAGCTTACTCTGGAAAAGTGGCCTTATCTTCTTTGAAGAAATCATCAAGGAATAAAATTATTGAGATAGGTAATTACTGTGATGCTGCGATATGATTCTAGCTTGATGCTTTGAACTGTGTCGTGTGAAAATTTTCTGACCATAATTGTCAAACCAGATCTATGTGAATAATTAGTGAGATTAAGGTGAGAAAAAGGTTCACAGTAAACTATGAGATCAAAATTTGCTGCCAACACTGATTTATGGTTTTGCTTAACACCATGACTATATTTACAAGCAACTTCCTTCACCTTTTCTTGGTTATCTGAGCTTCATATCATTACCTATTTTGTCATATTCCTTAGTCTTTTGCTTACCCCTTCTAAAAATTGATGCAAATTCTGAAATATTGAAGAGAATCTGTATCATAGTGACGAAGCAAGCCTTTTTTATTTTTGGAAAATTAATATATCTCTTGGATTCTTTTTTCCTCTGTATGTGTTATTCTTTTATCTATATTTTCAAAAGGCGGAAAGAAGTATCAGATCAAGGGGTGTGCTGGTCAGGGTGGCTTTGCTCAAGTATTTAAAGCGTATGTCGATAGCAATCCTGATGATGCAGTTGCATTAAAGGTCAATTTCACCTTTGATAAAGATCACAGTTTCACATATTGGACTCTGTTCTAACATTACAAAACTCTTCTTGCAGATACAAAGGCCTGCTTTCCCTTGGGAATTCTACATGTACCGTCAACTTGATGAACGTATCTCAGGCAAACAGGTCCAACAATTCTAGTTGCTTATGATTATACATCATTATCAGTGTATTCTGGCCTGATGAGCTTTTCTTGTTTTTCTAATTTCATTGTATCAGAGATCAAGCTTTGGTTTTGCTCATAAAATTCATATCTATTCTGATTGTAGCATACTCATATGCGACTATCTAGCTCATGGGACACTTCAGGTAGGTTTATGTCCTGCTACATCTCCAGCCAAGCCAAAGGCCTGCTACATCTCCAGCCAAGCCAAAGGAGGCTTCTCTAACATTTGCCATTGTGTTGTACAGGATGCCATTAATTCTTATGTAGTTACTGGCAAGTTCATGGAAGAGGTATTGTGCATTTATTACACTACAGAGATGCTTTACATGTTGGAAACTCTGCATAGTGTTGGCATCATTCATGGTGATTTCAAGCCTGATAATCTTCTCATTCGCTATTCTAAGTAAGTGTTTCCTTTTCATTACTATAGGTCATGACTGAATGTTTTGTGCAGCCTTCTTGTAACTGTAGCTTGGTATTTGATTTATTCTGTAAAATCAGAAAATACAACAATGACGTTCATAAAGGGAAAACTAATGACCTTAATGACAATGTATGAACTGTTATTTTCAAGTCTGAGTTTTAAGTCTACCACAGTAAACACTGCATTCCTGATGGTTAAAAGTTAATGACATTGCACTTGATGTTATTAAGAAGCCTTAAATGGGAGTAGCCTGGCGATTTACATGTAAGCGGACCAGCGCACTAATGTATAAGCCATTTGTAACTGTTCATATAAGTCATGGAGATATTTATGCTGTACCCCTGCTTTTCACCTTTCAAATATATATATTTTTAGAAAGGCGAAACATTTTCAATACTTATTTTCTAAAGTCCAAAGTTGGCTTCAAAGTGATTGTTAACATTATTTAGTTACAAAATGGAATTCATTTGAGCATTTTTATTTACTTATTTAATTTTGGGGTTTGACATGTAATACATGGATTTCTAACATTTTCCAGGGATGACCTCTCAGAAGAAGGGTTTAAAGATCGAACTGGCTCCTGGCTTGATCAGGTTTACTGTGTGAAATATAAACTATGGAATTTTATAGTTAGCACTGGACAATTAGACCTTGTACTTAAAAGTTCTATTTGGCAGGGTCTTTACCTTGTCGATTGGGGGAGGGGGATTGATCTGCAACTTTTTCCCAAGAACACAGAATTTACTGGTGATTGTCGAACTTCTGGGTTTTGTTGTATTGAAATGCAAGAGAAAAAACCATGGACCTTCCAGGCAAGTCTCTCTTTCATGAACGATTGCAAATTGGTGTCTTTAATTTCCCCAGAATGATTACCTTGACCTCGCTGTGTAATTTGTCAACAGACAGACACATATGGCCTATGTGTTGCTGTCCATATGATGCTGCATAATACTTACATGGAAGTTAAAAGAAAAGCCTCAGACGGTGGCTACATTTATCTACCAAAATCATCTTTTAAACGGTATTGTTCTTTCATCACTGCATATTCATTGTAGTTTAGTTCTGGCGCGGATTTCGTAATTAATTTCTTTTGATCCATTGACAACGGTACTTAGAAATTCACAAATAAATCAAGAGCTGTATTTCCTTTTTATTCTTTTACTTGGTGGTGCCATCTTTGAACTGCCATTATAATTTTGCACAATTGCTTTCAGATATTGGAATGTTGAGCTATGGAAGGCCCTGTTTACAAAGCTGCTTAATGTTAAGCCAGGCAACAATGACATAGAGTTGTTGCGTAGCTTGAGGAAGTCATTCCTAGACTACATGCATGACAATCCCCTTCTTATAAAGAAATTAAAAGGGTTGCTAGTGAAACAACGGGGTACCCTGTGCTCTGCTTAGTGCACCTCTCATCATCATTATTCGTGCACAAATTTCGCAACAATAGTTGCAACCCAGAACAGTTTTAAATTGTGAAATCTCTTGATTTCACTATATAATCTATGTACAGAGCATAAAATCCAACTTAGTTTAGTGTTGTATTACTGTAATTTACTAGTATACTAGAAGAATTTACAGTCTGGTGGATATAGTTGATAGCAAAACTCTTCTTTCCAGGGAAACCTTACAAGAGAATTGATTTCCTGATATTGCAAGCTATCCAGCAGAAATTTCTGACAATGAACTGCTACTAAACTCCTTATGCTAATTAATATTATAGTTTTGGTAGTTATTCATGCCCATGCAGATATAAAGACATGCCAAATAATGTCTTTTTTTTGTAATTACTATTGATATTATTTTTCCTATAATTCATGTGCTTATGCTCGTCCTATCTAATTAATATTAACATTTTATAAATATTATTATAAAAATAAATAACATAAAATAATTTATAATTTCTAAGTTTCCAATATATAATTATTTTTATTTGAATTTTTTCAAACTTTGGAAATTTTAATTACTATATGATTTTTAATATTCTTTTGAAAATTTCATTTCTTTTCTAGATTAATTTTGGATTTTAAACGCTATCTTTATATGTTTTGATGATTTTATTAAAATTTAGAAGTGATATCATACCGTTAACGAAAAAAATTATCAAAAACTTTTCTTTTATTTCGTACATTTTTTCAAAAGTGGAAAACTCTATTTTTTTTTGAAATTGTGTAATTTAATGTTTTAAGAATTTTAATATTATATATATACGAGTATTTTATAGTTTTTAATGAATTTTTGGGAGAAGTTTTTTATACGTTTTGGATTTTTGGTGAATATTTTAAATATTTGTAATTTTTCAAAATTTTAGAAGTTTTTTTGAGAATTTCTAAATAAGATTTTAATGTTTTTTAAAAATGTTTTCTATTTGCTTTGTTTTAAGTTTTTTTTTTAATTTTGGATATTTTATTGAAGCTTTTAATATTGGTTAAATGAGTTTTAGAATTATTTTAGATTTTAACTCACATTACAGATTAAAAAAAAAAACTAATTAAATTTGGACATCCTTTAGAGGTTATTCATATAAGGATCAAACATTTTAAAATGATCATAGTGTAGTGTATTTTCTACGAGTTCTTCCATTGTCCCTTTCTTAAAGCTTTCCCAATAGTGTCTCTTATGCTAAGGCAAATCTTTGGTGGCATGTCTTGTATCATCGTGATTTTGGTGTTTTGTCTTGGATTCCCTTAGAGTTGAATCGTACAAGCGATGAAGTTCCTAATATTCTTTTGTTTCTACTAAAGATTTTTTCTTCCCGGTTGTTTAGAGGAATGTAGTGGTGAAAGAGAGTGAGCGTGATGGGTGCCAAATCCACAAAAAAAAAAAAAAATATATTTTATGCCTAAATAGAATATAAATTCACAATATATAGGGAGTAGGGTCAATCTCAGGGAACAGATCTATCCAAACCTATAATTTGTTATAATTAGGACATTTTGTAGGTAATTTTTAAACAAATTGAAATTAAATATGAATTAACCAATAATACGAAAGCTCTAGCTTCAGGCGCGATTTTGACTTTGATTTCAAACTGATCTTGAATAACGGATTTTCTCTTCCAAACAATAAGTCAGTTATAGTGATCAAGGAGCAACGTCAAACTAGTAGTGAAGCCAGGGGTTGGTAGGGGCCCTAACCTCCCTAAAATGATTTTTTTTTTTCATTTAGGTCATTTATAATTTATAAAATTTTAAATTAATAATGGTAAAATTATATTTTTCCCCTAAAAATGATAAAAAAATTAGTCTTTTAAAAATTATAAATATATAAGCTATTAAAATAGTGAAATTGCATTTTTACTATCATAAAAATATACAATTTAATTTTGCCCTCCAAAAAATTTTTTAGCTTCGCCCCTGGGTCAGACTACCAACCCTTATGCATGTAAATTAATTGCGGGAACAACTCGACAGTTTACCCTTACCAACTAAATAACCTTGAAAGTAGCTTCCACAATTTAATTCCTTGGCATCCTTGTGATCTAGAAGAACTCGACTCAAATCAACATTCTCAACTGTGCGAGTGATTCAAACTTGATTGTTAACTCCTTTGACAGATCCAACTACTCACTCAATTGATCATGTCAATTTGTTATTTAGTGGAAGATTCAATGGAACAAATACAACAATTACAGATTGTTTCGAATCACCAACAACATGTCGCCCAACATTGAATAAGGGACACCCTTTTTAATTTAAAAAGATAAAATGACGAGTCTACCTCCTAAACTGAAAAATTAACAAATGCCAAAGCATAAAGTGCAAGTGTGATTCCAAATCTCACGATTTTAACATTGAATTAATTATCAATCTAAAGCTATAATAATGGTATAAACACTCATGAAAAAAATAATCATTAAAAGAAAATTTTTATTGAAAAAAATAGAACTAAAAAACAACCATGGTGGCTCCATGTGCCCTCCTCTCCTTCCTAGTTCCCAACCCTACCAAAGTATTAGATATAAAATATTGTAAATGTTCAAATTTGAGCCCAAGCCTTTCAAAATAATCATATAAGGGTCTAACATTTACAAAAATAGGCTCAAATGAAAGTCAAAGCTTTCAAAATGGTCAAATAAGAGCCAAACCTTCTCGAAAGTGCTTAAATAAGGGCACGTCATTTTGAAATTGCTCAAATAAGGGCTTTTCAGATGTCGAATTAAGATTTTTTTTTCTTTTTAAGTAATATTTGATTCAGTTATTATATGTTTTATTCTAAATTCGTTAGCATTCACCTAATTTTTACTACAAACTGCGTAGAAATGCGTGAAAATCTTTTATTTGAGGACTTTTGTAAATGTTAGACCTTTATATGATCATTTTAAAAAGTTTGATCCTTATGTGAGCAAACACTAAAAGGTTGGGCCCTAATTTGAACATTTGACCTATTAAATAATAAACCTAAAATCAATCTCCCTTAATAAAATATCTTTACAAACAAACAAAAATAACTATTAAAATAAAATAATTCTAAAATCGAATAAATCTTGTTAGCCAACTTTTGCTCCCATGCCAAATCTTCCAAGTAATTCATGTTTCCTTTCATATTTTAACACTTTAGACATGTGTTGCACTTACATAAAAAATAGTTAATAAATAGAGTGAACCATAAAAAACATGACAATTAAGCACATTATTAAGGCAATACTTCTTTTAAATGTTTTAGGTGATGATAATTGCAACACTTAATCAAGGATTCATCATTCCTCCATTGGGCAAAGCGATGGTTCAAATGCTCTCCTGAATAGGTGTCATGTTGTTAGGTCAGGGACTACCATTGACTACGAACCATATTTTCTTCTTCCTCAAATTGCTCTTCATTCCTTCAGGTTTCTTTTCATTTGTACTCCAGGATCTAAGTCCAAAGGAACTCATTTTGTGCCTACAATTCCCAACATTATTGCATAGTTGGTTGGAAGTGTTGGATCTAGTACCATAAGTGTAGTATTTTCGTCAATTTACATAATTTTTTCGAACAAATTGATTAATAAAATTATTCATGATTTACATTAATACTTTGTAAAATGTCCTTATGTGGTTCTTGCATGCAAAGCAAAATGGAAGCAAATGTTGCTCATTGGTTGTCTAACGTTTAAACTAATACTAAGTGGTATTATGTGGTCGGATCGTAATACTAAAAGATAGTTTGTATTAGTATATGAACCTAAACATGTCCTTAGTCTAATTGGAAACGAGTAAATCGATTGAAAAACTAATATGTCATCTATCAAGTCCAATTATGGAGATGCTTTGTATTGGGCATCAGAGTGGATGGCTCCCCAAAAATAGAGCCATAGATATGATTGATTGGACTGACAGTACATCAGACAGGGCCCAAGAAGAATAGATCTTGAATTCATTTATAGACTTATTCACTTATGACGTTCATAGTGTGGCATACCTAAATCTTGATTGGATAACGGACTATAGAGTAGATTCTATCCTGAAGGTTTTGGTGAGTTCCTTTTTGCTTCATTTAGGTTTTTAAAACTCTATGATATGGAGTTGTGTAAGGTAAGTTGTCTCTGCAGAAAATATGTTGATATGTTGTGTATTAATGAGTCATTGTTGTGTGTACATGGCCATGGCCACAGTTAATACCCACCTTGTGTGCTAGCCCAGTACTAAACTATCTGCGATATATGAAAATGTGGAAAGAATTTTTATTTTTTGATGCCTCCAGAGGGCAGCTTTATTACAAACCAAACTGACAGACCATGGTTTGACCTTCCGGGGGAACACGTGTAACAACCCATTTTCGGTAAAATCGAAATAATAGTTTCGGGACCACAAATTCGATTTCGAAAGAAAAATTATTTTTATATTATTTTATGGTTTATAGTATGATATTAATGTCGTATAAAAATTTCGTAAAGAAATTTTACCGATTACATGTTTAATTTGATAAAGGATCAAATTGCACAAAGTGCAAAAGTTGAGTTCTAATAACTAAAAGGATTAAATAGCTATGGAATTAAAAATTTGAGGTCCTTATATGGAAAATAGACCATTAAAAATGCTTAGTGGTTAAGGATGATGATTCATCCATGGAAAATAAAATAAAGAAAAGGATGAAATTGGAAAGTGAAATAATAAATGATGATAAATGATAAAAAAATAAAAAAAATAATCATTTATATCATCTTTCCAAAATTAAAAGCATGGAAACCCTAGCCATGGAAACCTAAGCTCAAGCCAACTTATTTTCCTTGATTAGGTAAGTATTCTTGCCTATTTTTAATGATTTTTATATTTCAGAGATCGTAATAGCTTAATCTAGTTGTTCGGGGATTAATTTGTAAAGTTATCAAGGTAATAGGGTTTTCCCATGGATGAAAATAGATAAATTATGAAGTTTTATGGTAGAAAATAAAAGGTTGTTGATAGATAAACAACTTTTGTAAATGAAATTTTGATGAAATTATGATTTAAGGACTAAATTGAAAAGATGTAAAATTCATAAAAAAATTCTGAATTTTATGAAATACACGGGCTGTAAATTTTACATATAAAAATTGGCTAGGCTTGGAATAAGGATTAAATTTCATGAATTTCATTTTTCGAGCCTAGGGATGAAATAATTAAAAGTTTAGGAGCAAAATGGTAATTTTTCCTAAGATATAAATTGAATTGAAATGAACATGAATTAATGTTAAATTCATTCATATAGATTCGAATAGACCAAATTCGGAGTTAGAACAAGGAAAAGAGAAAATGTCGGATTAGTAGATTTTACATACACAAACATTTGTCGAGGTAAGTTCGTGTAACTAAATTGTGTATATTTATATGCTTGAATAAAATTTTGTGCATGTAAATTGTATAAATGCCAAATATATGATATTGGTTACATATCTGACAAAGCTCGATAAATATTAAATCCTGTTTGAATAATAGAATTCGATAGATACTGTAACGCCCCGAATTTGGGCCTAGAAGGATTGGGCCTATTAGGCTTAGTGGGCCATTTGCATGTATGTAGGCTTATTTGGGCTTTGGGTCTCAGAAAATTTTTAAGTGAGCAATAAAATGACAAGTTGCATGTTTGCTTTAATGGATAAGGAATTTGGAGTGTCTAGGGGTGTTGGAGATGTTCTGAGATCAAGTAAGGGTACAGGAAAAATTTTGGTTTTAGCCCTAAGGGAATTGTGACTTCAGTCAGTAGGCCTTTAACCAGATTAAGGGGAAAATAGGACACAAGTGGGCCTGTGGTCCAGTGGCAAGGTGGCGTCACTTGGGGAGCTATAAGGTGGCGTGTTGTCAGCTGAGGAGGTCCAAGGTTCGAGCATTAGGAGTGGTATTTTTGGAGTGTTTTATTTTGCATAGATGGATGGCCAGAGTTGTGTTGAATATGAACTCTTGTTTTGGAGTGTTTGGGTGGTAAGGGGAACTGATATTGGAGGGAAATTCGGATAAGGCTAAGGCTTTATCAGGGAGAAAAGTTAGGAGATGAGAAGTGGGAAGAGTTGGTGCCGAATGGGACTGTGAGGGGAAGATAGGATTCAAATTTGGCTATAAAAAGGTGATGCCGAATTCATTGAAAGGTTCCTTGGGTTCTGTTATTTCTTCCTTTTCTTCCCCTCATTCTTTTCCCCCATTGCCAAATTCTCCCATTGTCGAATTCTTTTGAGAGGCTCTTTGAGTTTCCATTATTTTATTTTTCTTTTTCCTCCCCACAATCAGTTTCTCCCATTGCTGAATTCACCTATAGGCGAATTCTTCATTGCTGAAATTACCATCATCCTTCCTTGCCAAAATTCCTTTTTGTGCGAAACCCTTGTTGTTTTCCTCCATCACAAATCGATTATTATCTACTATCAGTCAAGGTTAAAAGCCGAATTTAGGCCGCAGGATCAAAAGTGGATTTGGTAAGTAATCGTTAACCTCATTTGTACATTTTGCTAAAAGCCGAAAGGCTATCTAACTGTCCAGTCATTAACTCTGTGATAATAAGATAAGGTTCAAAGATCGCAAGCATGGTAGGATCGTTAGTAAGGGGTAAGTGTACTCAACTCGATTGTGGTTTAAGTAAATGGCTGAATGTGTGTATGATCTATAGGGGTGACTTGTGTGGATTATGAGTCACTTAAATTGTGATGGTGTATGTGTGAGTGCAGATCTAGGGGATACTCGTGATTAGTAGCTAAGTAAGGGCTATTAGAACCTGGTGGCACATGGTAAGGTTACGGTAAGGCTTCGGCTTTTGGTAAATATTTTGATTAAGTATGGGTGGTTGATTGAAGGTTGGTTGGTTGTAGGTTCAAGACCAAGGATAGAATAGCACGTCGCAGTAACTAGGTGTGTACAAACACTACACACACATGATATCGGCAATGCCGAAAAGTTGAAAGTGGCTAAATGGGCCCGGTAGGCCCAGAGGCTAAGTTTGATGAAATCGATTGATTTGATTATGCTAATTGAGTTAGTCATGCATGCTACATGATCTAGAATTTTTTTTGGGCCTAATAGGCCACAAGAATGAGATTTAGGCCTAATGAGCCATAAGGATGTGATTTGGGCATAAGGGGCTATATGAACTTGAAATGGGCTTGATGGGCTTTATGAGGACTATGCTAGGGTTTAATGGACTTTAAGTCTAGTTCTGAACAACTCTTAAACTGCATAAGACTTAATCTAATAATTAACATGTCCGTGAACACGTTTCTGGGTTAGAGTGTGGCAACAGACATATGCATGTCTAGGATTGGATCTAGGGAGAGCTTGGTACTTAAGCGGTCCTAGTGGCCCACCTCCTCTTCTCTGGAATCCTACTTGGTGCATAGTGTCTATTCATGTAACACCCTAAACCTGGCCTAGAAGTTACGCCCGAGTCCGGAATGTCACATTAAAGGCACACTTCAAAACAACTTTACAATTTAACAATTTAAAGCCCCAAAGCTCAAAACCCTTGTATCTTGTTAAGTTAAGAGGAAAAACCCAAATTTTAAGAAAATGATCATATGTTGAGTTATTTCGAAAACCAAGCTAACTTTAAAAATTTTATGAAATTTATTAAGCGGATAGTTGAAACAATAATAATAAACCCGAAATCTAAAGTCAATTAGGAGTTACATGGCCTTATTACAATCCAATGGAAAAAATAAAGTATTTAAAAACATATTCATTTGAAAAAATTAAAACATTTGATCAGCTTGTAGTGTGGCCATTCCGAGTCTTTTCCCACATTGAGCCATTTATTCAGGATTACCTGAAACAATAAATTAAAGGGTGTGAGTTTCAGAACTCAGTGTGTACAATCCTTGGCAATCAAATCACATACAAATATTCACTTTGGGCTAAGCCTTATAAAAAATCGGTGGTCTTGGGCCTTAGCCCACAATGACCTCATATCATAACATATCGTATCATATACAAACAAGATAATGCAAAACCTATCCCAATAATCCATCCACTACACACACCATTTCCCTTCCAACCATTACACACCTGTGGGGATTCCTAAATCAACCCACCCATCCTCTACACACCAAAGGTAGCCCTGCTATTAAGATTACCAAATGTTGCAAAGAAGGCTTAATCATATAATGGGCTTAAAGCCACCGGTGGATCCATGGCCATACGACTACGCGGTCCTCAAATCTTCCTCCGTACCATAAATCCCACCTATATGCATCCTAAGCAGATTATCATATGAATGCATCAAACACATGAGTAACATCTACAAACTGATATTCGTCACATAGAGGTATTTTTGTCATTTCACTACCCAAGGGTATCTTCGTAATTCTACCTTACAGGGGTATTTTGGTAATTTGGAAAATTAAGGGTATCTTGGTAATTTTGCAAAATAAGAGTATTTTGGTACTTTTGCAAAATAGGGGTATTTTGGTACTTTTGCAAAAGAAGGGTATTTTGGTAATTTTTTAGACCTAGGGGTATTTTAGCAATTTTACAAATATAAGGGTATTTTAGTAATTTTACAAATATAAGGGTATTTTAGTAATTTAACAAATATAAGGGTATTTTAGTAATTTTACAAATATAAGGGTATTTGGTCCCTCTCGGGTTTTAGTTGTGAACTTTGGCCCATCAACAAGTCCTCGCGGCTAAAGTGAACAGACACTACGCACCAGGTAGGATTCCAGAGAAGAGGAGGTGGGCCACTAGGACCGCTTAAGTACCAAGCTCTCCCTAGATCCAATCCTAGACATGCGCATGTCCGTTGCCACACCCTAACCCAGCTACTTGTTCACGGACATGTTTAATTAGATTAAGTTTTATGAAATTTAAGAGTTGTTCAAACTAGGCCTAAAGTCCATAAACCCTAACATACTTGTCTACAGCCCCATAAAGCCCATCAAACCCAAATTTCATCCCTACGGTCCATTAGGCCTATATCACATCCTTATGGCCTGTTAAGCCCAAAACAATTCCAGATTATGAATTATGCTTAACTGACTCAATTAATACACCAAACCAAACGAACTCATCAAACCTAGCCTTAGGGCTCACCGGGCCCATTTAGCCACTTTCGACTTTTCGGCATTGTCGATATCGTGTGTAGTGTTTGTACACACCTGGTAACCTCGTGTGCTGCAAACCCCTTTGTCATGAACCTACAATCGACATTACTAGCGAATAACCAAAGCTTTAACACATACTTATCAAAAATTGAAACTTCACCATACCCTTACCGTGTGCCTCACGTTCTAGTAGCCCTTCTTTTGCTACTATGGCGATTATCCTCTAAATCTGCACCTATATCATCAAAACCGAGTGACCCATATTGTTCATAAGTCACCATTATGAGCCACATTAGATTCAGCCATCTACTAAACCATGACTGAGTCGAGAACACTTACCACCTTGTTAGCAATCCTTACCTACCAAGCTTGCAATTGTTGAGCCTTACCCGAAACCCTCCTTTGATCCTGCAGCCTAGATCGCTACTGAACAAGATTCGACTTGACTAAAAGTGGGTAGCAATCGATTGTGATGAAAGAGAACTAACTAAAAACTGGCACAAGTAAAGCTATATGATAAGATGGTGTATTCAACTTTCAGGGACAGAAATAGAACACAACTCTGATAGGAATTTTCGACAAAAAGAATGATGGGTTTCTTTTTCGGCAAATGGAAAAAAATTCGGCTATAGGAGAAACCGATTGAAAGGGGAGAAAGAAAAACTAAAGAATGCTCAAAGACCCTTTCAAGCATTCGACCTCCTCCTTTTATAGCCTATAGCCGAAACTTAGCCACCCCTAGAGTCCAATTCGGCACCACTTCATCCACTGCTCATCTCCTAATTTTTCTCCATGATATCTCCCTTATCCTTCTCCTAAATTCTCTCTACTGATCACTTCTCCTTAGAGTCCCTCTACACGCCACTTCCAGCCTTCTAAAAGCCTAAAATTAAACTCCAAAATAAAACTTAACCTGGCACTTGAACCTCAGACCTCTCTCCATGCATATGTCGCCACCTCCCTACACCCTAGTGGCGTCACTTAGCCACTTCACCACAGGCTTCTTTATGCCAGTTTTCACTTATTTTTATTTAAAAGCCCACTACTCACAACCCTGATTCCTTAATTAATTAAATTAAGAATACTCCACCACAAAACTCGAACCCAGAGCTTCTCCAACACACCTAGACACTCCAAATTCATTAAACCCTCAAAGCCTACATGCCAATTATCATTTTCTCGCTCACTTAAAAATTTTCTAAGATCCAAAGCCCAATAGGCCCAATACTTCTAGGCCCAAATTCGGGGCGTTACAGTTCGCTTTAGCTGCAAGGACTTGTTAATGGGCCAAAGTCTATAACTAAAACCCAAGAGGGACCAAGTACCCTTGATTTGGAAATTACCAAAATATCCTTAGATTTGTAAAATTACTAAAATACCCCTATTTTGTAAAATTACCAAAATACCCTTAGTTTGGAAAATTACCAAAATACCCTTAGTTTGGAAAATTACCATAATACCCTCGATTTATAAAATTACCAAAATACCCCTAATTTGTAAAATTACCAAAATACCCCCAATTTGTAGAATTACCAAAATACCTCTAATTTGTAGAATTACCAAAATACCCTTGATTTGGAAATTTACTAAAATACCCCTATAGGGTAGAATTACGATAATACCCCTATAAGGTAGAATTACAAAAATACCCTTGATTGTGAAATGGCTAAAATGCCCCTATGTGATGAATATGAATTTTATGGATGTTACTCATATGCATGCGACATTCATATGATATTTTGTTTAGGATGCATATGGGTGGGAATTATGGTACGGAGGAAGAATTTGAGGATCGGATAGTCGCTTGACAACCGTGGATCCACCGGTGACTTTAAGCCCATTATATGATTAGCAGATTTGCTGCAACATTGGGTAGTGCCGCTATTGGTGCTACCTTAGGAGTGTAGCAGATGGGTGGGTCGATTTAGAAATCCCCACAGGTGTGTAGGGTTGGAAGGGAAATATTGTGTAGCGGATGGACTTTTGGGGAGGGTTTTGCATAACTTTGTTTTCATGTGATATGATATGATATGGTATGAGGTCGTTGTGGGCTAAGGCCCAAGACCATCGATTTTGATAGGGCTTAGGCCCAATCTGATAATTGCATATTGAATTGATTTCCAAGGGTCGTACACACTGAGTTTCGAAACTCACACCCTTTTTATTAAATGTTTCAGGTGATCCTCAGTAAACGGCTCGGCGTGGGAGAGGGCTCGAGATGGCCACACTACAAGATATTTAGAAGTTTAATTATTTGTTTCAAAAGACATGATTTTAATTGCTTTATTTTCATTGGATGTAATAAGGCCTTGTACTCCGATTTGACTTTGGATTTTGAGTTTTGTTGTTTCAACTGTTTACTTAATTATTAAACTTAAATAAATTTCTTAAGTTTAAACATGATTTTCGAGATAACTTTAACTTATGGGCTTTTACTTAAAAACATGGGCTTTTATCATTACTTAACAAGTTTCGAGGATTTTGGGCTTGTAGGCCTTAAATTTTAACTTAGTAAAATCGATTTGGAATTTTCCTTGATGTGACATCACCAGATTCAGTCATAACGTCTGGGCCGGGTTTGGGGGTGTTATAGATACATGATTTCCTGATTGGCTATGGTCCTGCATGTGTTGCAGACACACCACAACTCCTACGAGCATCCCGTTATAAGCCCTCTCGAGCTTTCCATTATATTGTTCCTACGAGTATCTTGATCGGTAGTGATCTTGCATATGTTGCGACTACCGCAGCTCTTTGTGAGTGTCTTGTTATATGATCGGTTTTGATCCTGCATATATTGCGGACACAAATGCAACTTTTTATGAGCGTCCTGATATGGCTTGCTTGAAGTTCCCGATATATGGCTATCTGAAGCTGTAACACCCCTAACCCGAATCCATCACTGAAACAGGGTTACAGAGCATTACTAAAGTTTACAAATTAATTTTCAGACATTTCATTTCATCTAGAATTCATATTAGAAACCAATTAAAATCATACATATTGTCCCTTAAACGAGCCCTCGAGGCCTAAATTACGCATTAGAAATAAATAGGGATTAAGTCGAAAACTCAGAAAATTTTTAGAAATATTTAAAATTTTCAAAATTGCAGGGGTCAGACGGCTATGTCACCTGGCCGTGTGTCACACATGGTTGATACACACATCTGTGTCTCTACCCCTGTGGACAAAATAGGCCATTTTGCAACCCATATTTCTCACTCAAATTTTATGTCAATCTACAATCAACATTACACATATCAACAAGCTAAAATAAGTGGCTAAACCCAACAAATTACATATAGACCTTCATTAAGCAAAATACTTATACATGCCAATATAAAAAAATCAAAACATTCGAAAGTATCGATAGAACCGATGGATAGTGTTCCGACAAGCTTCCAACCCAATCGAGCTTCCGATAATCTGAAAAGTAAAGGAAAATAAATACATAAGCAATGAATGCTTAATAAGCTCGTATAAACTTTAATTATAATACTTATTTTCAAATATGAAATTTATACATATCAAGAATAATTCAAAATTGATACTGCAATACTCATGAAGCTATATTCATCCACACACAAGGTGAATAAATTTACAACATCACTTATACATATTATCCCAGGCTTAGTAGGATTTAAATAACTTTAACTCTTCAAAATTTCTTTATTTTCATTTGCATTTCTTTACTTTCCACACTTATTCCATATGCATGACACACAAGTCATAAACATACCATTCAACGATGGTCACAAGCTAGTGCATTTAAACAAAGCCTTTTTCGAATTGATCACATGATAAGTCATTTCGTAAGAAATTGCACAATTTAAACTTACCACTCTTTCATGAGCACTATCATATTTTCTCTCGAGTACTTACCAAATCAATGCATCATATAAATAAACATTTTACCATTCAACCAATAGCTTGGCACTTGTCTATGCAGCAAACAACAACACTTGTTAGTGTACTTACACATATTTCATATAAATTCAACATTGATATACTTATTTTCTCGACATGTTTCACTTGAGTTTATTACTCGTCTCAACTTACATAATTTCCTTGTATCAACATATCAAAGATAATCATATATGTACATGTCATGATACATATCATTCTTTTACCGTTTCTTCATAAACATATATCAGTCATTTCATTATATCAATATTTCATATACCATCATTTCCATGTATTTCATGTACATTTATTCCGGTAATAGTTTATATCAAACTCTACATTAATCAAATTCCATGTACATATACTTCCCACATCATGTGTAACAGCCTGGTTTAGACCTTAGTTGAAACAATGGTTTTGGGACTACAAATCTGAGGTCAAAAAAATATTTTAATATTATTTTTGATGTTTATAATATGTGACTGAGCATGTGTGAAAATTTGGTGTGAAAATTTTATCGTTTGTGTGTCGAATTATGAAAAAAGACTTAATCGCATGAAATGCAAAAGCTGTGTACTGATTTTTAAAGTTCCTAATTGCCATGCTTATTAAAATGTGAGTCCTTATGTTGTTATTATTCCACATGCAAAATGGATGGACAAAAATGGGCTTTAGTTAATGTAATTATAAATGAAATTATAAAAGGGCAAAAGGGTAAAAAGCTTAATAATATGTATTAAATAAAAAAATAAGAAAAATGATGAGATTATGCTCATCTTGGTGCTGATAATGCTAAGAAAAAAGAAGAGAAAAAGAACAATAGGGTTCGGCTAGAAATTGGTTCAATTAAAGTATGTTTTTGCTTCGGTTTTTGATGATTTCTACTTTTTTGTGATCGTTGCTTAGTGTATTATCAAACCCATGCTTCAATTTTGTGAATTGATGAAGATTTTGAAAAGTGACATTGATGAATTCATGAGCTTTGTGATGTTTGATGATGAAATATGAAATATATGTGTTAGATTAACACGTTTTGTCTTTAAGTTTTTGGTGATTTTGAGTATTTTGGACTTAATTGAGAAAATAATGTTTTGAGGGACTAAATTGTAAAATAAATGAAATGTGTGGACTTTTATAAGCACAAGGAAAATTTGGCTAGGCATAAGTGAAGAGAAATTTTGTGTATTTTGTGATTTTGTGAAATAGGGACTAAAGTGTCAAAATGTGAAAATGTGAGGGTTAATTTTTAAAATGCCCTAAATATGTGTGTTTGGACTAAATTAAATGAATTGGTGATTAAATGAGTTAAATTTGAATATGTATAGACCAAGATAGGAGAGATTCGGATCGAGATCAAGGCAAAGACAAAGTACTCGATGGATCGGCTAGTTTCAGTATTTCGACGTTCGAGGTAAGTTTGGATATAATACAAGTTGTTAAATTTATATCTATGTGATGAGAATTGAATGAATGTATAGTTAATGAAATAGAAAAGTATTACATATGAAATCGAGTAATGAGGCACTAAGTGTGCGAAATTAGAAACGAGACAGAGATGATTAGCACTATGTGTGCGAAACAATAGAAGCTTCAGCTTATTGATTTGGCACTGTGTGTGCGATACCGAGGTAAGTTCGGTTTATAGTACAGGCACTAAGTGTGCGATGACAATTATGTTTCCACTACGAAATTGGCACTAAGTATGCGATTAAATCAAATGAATAACAAAGGTTGATCGAAATGCAATATTGAGCATAAATGAGTATGGATGGTGAATAACTATGTGTTGGCTAAGGTATGTATTGAACCTTTTTGGTTGATGAAATTGTGTATAGATTTATGAATGGTTGAGTGAGTACATTAGCTATGGATGATATAGTGTGAACATTTGAGAGTTGATCTATGTGATGGATTCACTTTGTATATTGCATTTGAATTATTAAATTGAATGTATTATGTTACATTAAAAGCTTACTGTGTGATGTGTTTCTCTATTTTACAGTGTTAATAAAACTAGCTCGGATCCGGGGATCAACAGCGACTCAATCACACTATCGGCTATCTATTTTGGTACTTTTGAAAGATGTGTATATATTTGAATATGGCATGTATAGGCTAGGTAATATAGTATGTTTTGAAATGTTTGGACCTTGCCATGTAATATGGTTTGGAAGTTGAATGATGTTGGTTTTTCTATATAAGCTATGATAATGATGAATGTGAATTGTGGTAAGGTTTATATGATGCTTAACCTATATGATTTGGGATGTGAAATTGGGTGTTTTGGATGGACTTATTTGAGAAGAAATGGTGTATGTAAATAAATGATGTAGTTGATGATTATTTGGTGCTTGTATTGGTATCATTTGGTTGCATTTGAAGCATGAATTGGTATTATTTTGATGCTTGTAGGTGATCCTAAGTGTGGGTGGCAAGTTTGGCCTTGTAAATGGCCTATAATTGCCCACATGGTTGAGAACAAGGGCGTTTGGCTTGACCGTATTGTTTAAATTGGTAAATTGATGCAAAATAGACTCGACCACGGGCTATACACATGGGTGTGTGACTGGTCGTGTGGAGGAAGTTAGAGGCGACAACGGGTGAGGTAGACGGGTGTGGCCTCAGCCGTGTGAGATAAGTCAGTGTCAACCACGGGTGCATCACACGAGCTTGTCTCAGGCCGTGTAAATAAGTCAGTAGGTATGCCCTGTTTTGCCATGGCTTGGACACATAGGCGTGTTCGAGGCTGTGTGAGTCACACGGCCTAACCACACGAGCGTGTGACCTTTGTAACTTAGAAAGATGTATAAATTTCAAAAATTTTGTATGTGTTCGATTTAGTCCCAACCCATTTTCTAACATGTGTTTAAGGTTTCATTGACCTATTTAAGGGACTGTATGATTGTAAATTACTATGTTTAAATGTAAAATGAAGTTAAAAGTTCTGAGATGATTGGTAATGCCCCTTGACCCTATTCCAGCAACGATTATGGGTTAGGGGTGTTACATTTGATTGGTATCAGAGCTACGATTTAGTCGATTCTAGGGCTAACGTAGCGTGTGTGAGTCTAGCTATACATGTCATATATATAATTGCGATAGTGTGATGAATCATGACAGTTAAAAATGTGTTTATATAGCAAATGGATCCCGATCTAGTAGTTGTTGATGATGTAAAGAGTAACGCACCTACTCCCGCTCAAGGGATGGTGGCAGCCACATCAAGGCCGAATGTTAGTATCCACTTGGAAGAGGCTAAGCAAGCCTTCTTCCAAATGATGAGTGAGTGGTTCTCAGAGTTCGTTCGAACTAGTCTGGCTACTCTACAACCTCCACTCCCACAAGTTCCCTTTGTGCCACAAGTTGTAGATCCGATCAGATTGAATAAACCTCCTGTAGATAAAATTTGAAAGTATAGGGCTGAAGAGTTTAGGGCCATAGCTGATGATGATGTCGAGCGAGCTGAGTTTTGGCTCGAGAATACTATTAGAGTGTTTGATGATATGTCGTTGACTCTTGATGAATGCATTAAATGTGCTATTTCCTTGTTGAGAGATACAGCATATAACTAGTGGAAGACATTGATATCTGTGGTTTCGAGAGAGAGAATCATCTAGGATTTTTTTCAAGTTGAATTTCGAAAGAAGTATACCATTCAATGATTCATAGATCAAAATGTAAAGAATTTCTCGATCTGAAATAAGGTTGTATGTCAGTTACTGAGTATGAACAAGAGTTTGTGAGATTAAGTCAGTATGAACGTGAATGTGTTTCTACTGAAGCTACTATGTGCAAACATTTCATTGAAGGGCTGAATGAAGACATTAAATTGTTAGTTGGAACACTTGACATAAATGAATTTGTTGTGTTAGGTGAAAGAGCTTGCAAAGCTGAGGAGCTTAGCAAAGAAAAGAAGAAAGCAGATTCTGAGGCTAGAGATGAAAGAAAAATATTGATGAGTAAGTCATCTCAACCTTCGATGAAGAGATTTAGAGATGCAAGTAATCGTTCAAATACTTCGTTTGGACATTCAAATAGAGACCGTGTGAGACAAAGTGTAGGTCCAAGAGCTCAAATCCCAATAGAATCAAGTGTTGGAAGTGTCAAAAGCAACAAACCTGAGTGTAGACAATATGGAAGACGACATGTGGGAGAATGTCGGGGTAAGTACAATAATAGAACTTGCTACAAATGTGGCTCACGATACCATTTCATTCGAGATTGCCCAGAGTTCGTTGAAAAAGATAATATTCAGAGTGTGAGACCGAGTAATATGACAGCTAGGGGTAGACCACCCAAAAGCATTGGAAATGTGAGTGGAAGTCAGAGAGGGATGACGAATACAGTTGTGAGATCCGAGGCGAGATCACCTGCCCGAGCCTATACTATACATGCATGAAAAGAAGCGTCATCTCTAGACGTCATTACTGGTACTTTTACTCTATTTGATACTGATGTGATTGCATTGATAGATCCAGGTTCTACTCATTCCTATGTGTGTGTGAATCTAGTATCTAGTAAGACTCTGCCTGTTGAGTCTACTGAATTCGTGATTAGAGTATCGAACCCCTTAGGCAAGTGTGTCTTGGTTGATAAAGTGTGAAATAACTGTTTGTTGATGTTTTGGGATATTTGCTTTCTGGCTAATTTGATGTTGCTACCTTTTGATGAATTTGATATTATTTTGGGTATGGATTGGCTCACTTTGCATAATGCTACTGTGAATTGTAAATGGTTCAAAATGGTGAGATAGTTTGAATTGAATCCAGTGATTTGAATGGATTGCCGACTGTTATATCTTCAATAAAAGCTTTGAATTATGTGAAAAAGGGTTGTAAAGCTTATCTTGCATATGTGATTGATAAAAAAGTGACAGAAAAGAAAGTTGAATCTGTACTTGTAGTTTGCGAGTTCCCAGATGTGTTTCCTGAAGAATTACTGGGATTACCTCCGATACGAGAAGTTGAGTTTGATATTGATTTAGTGCCGGGAATAACTCCTATCTCAATAGCCCCGTATAGAATGGCACCGACAAGATTGAAAGAGTTGAAGTCTCAGTTGCAAGAGTTGACAGATAGAGGATTTGCACGACCGAGTTTCTCGCCCTGAGGTGCTCTTGTGTTGTTTGTGAAAAAGGAAGATGGCACTATGAGGATGTGTATTGATTACCGATAGTTGAACAAAGTGACAATAAAAAATAAATATCCTTTTCCACGTATTGATGATTTGTTTGATCAGCTGAAAGGAGCTACAGTGTTTTCGAAAATAGATTTGAGATCGAGATTTTATCAGTTGAGAGTCAAAGAATTAGATGTGCCAAAAATTGCTTTCAAAACGAGGTATGGACATTATGAATTCTTAGTTATGCCATTTGGACTAACAAATGCTCTTGCAGTGTTTATGGATTTGATGAATTGGATATTTAGACCATATTTGGATCGATTTATCGTGGTGTTTATTAATGACATTTTGATTTATTCCTGTGATGAGACTCAACATGCCAAGCATTTGAGAATTGTGCTACAGACTCTATGTGAGAAGCAATTGTATGCAAAGTTTAACAAATGTGAGTTTTGGCTGCGTGAGGTTGGTTTTCTGGGACATATCGTATCAGATGCAAGAATACGAGTTGATCTGAGTAAAATTTTAGCTATTTTAGAATGGAAACCACCGAGAAATGTGTCTAAAGTCCATAGTTTTCTTGGACTAGCGGGATATTATAGACGGTTTGTAAAAGGCTTCTCGATGATTGTGACTCCGTTGACGAAATTGTTACAAAAAGATATTAAATTTGAGTGGTCAGAAAAGTGTCAGCAGGGTTTGGAACATTTGAAATCATTGTTGAAAGATGCACCTCTATTTGTCCAACCTGAGTTTGGTAAAGAATTTATAGTTTACAGTGATGCATCGTTGAATGGTTTGGGCTGTGTATTGATGCAAGAAGACAAAGTCATCGCTTACGCTTTGAGGCAGTTAAAGTCGCATGAAAAGAACTATCCGACACATGATCTTGAATTAGATGATATTATATTTGAATTGAAGATTTGGCGTCACTACCTATTTGGTGAGAAATGTCATATTTATACTGATCACAAGAGCTTTAAGTATGACTCAGAAAGAATTGAATTTACGACAGAGAAGATGGTTAGAATTGTTGAAATACTACGAACTTGTAATTGATTATCATCCGGTAAAGCTAATGTTGTTGCTGATGCTTTGAGTCGAAAGTCTATATACGCTTTGCGAGGTATGAGTACTCAAATAAATATATGTGATGATGGTTCAGTTTTGGCTGAGTTGAAAGTTAGGCCGATGTTTATACGTTAGATTTGTGATACCCAAAAAAGTGACGATGAAATGATAGCAAAACGAGCTCAATGTGGTTTAAATTCTGATTTAGAATTTTGAATTGATAATGATGATTGTTTGAGATTCAGAGATCGAATTTGTGTTTTGAAGAATTCAGAGTTAATTTAGTTGAGTTTGAACGAAGCTCACAGTAGTCGTTTGGCTATTCATCTGGGGAGTACGAAAATGTATAATGATCTGAAATAGTTTTATTGGTGGCATGGTATGAAATGGGATATCTCTGAATTTGTTTCGAGATACTTAGTTTGTCAGCAAGTTAAAGCTGAACATCAGGTTCCATCCAGTTTGTTACAATCGGTTATGATTCCTGAGTGGAAATGGGAGAGAATCACGATGGACTTTGTGTCAGGACTACCTCTAACTCCGAGAAAGAAAGATGCAATTTGGGTGATAGTTGATAGATTGACGAAATTAGCTCATTTTTTTCCAGTGAGAACAGATTATTCACTTGATAAGTTAGCTGAATTGTATATTGCTGAGATTGTGAGATTGCACGGGATACCACTATCTATTGTATCTAATAGAGATCTAAGATTTATCTTGCGGTTTTGGAAGATATTGCAAGAGGCTTTACGCACAAAGTTACATTTCAGTACTACATTTCATCCACAAACGGATGGACAATCTGAACGGATCATTCAAATTCTTGAGGATATGTTAAGATGCTGCATTCTTGAGTCTGAAAGTACGTAGGAAAAATATTTACCATTGATTGAATTTGCGTACAATAACAGTTTTCAATCTAGTATCAAAATGACACCATATGAGGCACTTTACGGTTGAAAATGCCGAACTCTATTGTATTGGACTGAGCTGAGTGAGAATAAGATTTACGGAGTTGACTTGATAAAAAAGACCGAGAAGAAAGTGAAAGTGATTCGTGACAGTTTGAAAGCAGCATCAGATCGTCAGAAGTCCTATGTAGACTTAAAACAAAAGATATTGAATTTGAGGTCGGTGACAAAGTGTTTTTGAAAGTGTCTCCGTGGAAGAAAATACTTCGATTTGGTTGAAAGGGTAAACTGAGTCCGAGGTTCATCGGGCTGTATGAGATCATCGAACTAATTGGGCCAGTTGCTTATAAGTTGTTGTTGCCACCTGAGGTAGAAAAGATTCATAATGTATTTCATGTATCGATGCTTTGACGATACAGATCTGATCCATCACATGTGATTGCTCCTACTGAAGTTGAGATTCAATCAGATTTGTCGTATATTGAGGAACTGATTTGAATTCTGGCATGTGAGATCAAAGAGTTGAGAAACAAGAAAATTTCTTTAGTGAAGTCTTTGTGGCACAAACACGAAGTTGAAGAGGCTACGTGGGAGCTTGAAGATGTTATGAGAGAACAATATCCGAACCTATTCACCGGTAAGATTTTCGGGGATGAAAGTCCTTAAGGGGGGAGAGTTGTAACAACCCAGTTTAGACCCTAGTTGGAACAATGGTTTTGGGACTACAAATTCAAGGTCAAAAAAATATTTTAATATTATTTTTGATGTTTATAATATGTGACTGAGCATGTGTGAAAATTTGGTGTGAAAATTTTATCATTTGTGTGTCGAATTATGAAAAAGGACTTAATCGCATAAAATGCAAAAGCTGTGTACTAATTTTTAAAGTGCCTAATTGGCATGGCATATTAAAATGTGAGTCCTTATGTTGTTATTATTCCACATGCAAAATGGTTGGACAAAAATGAGCTTTAGTTAATGTAATTATAAATGTAATTATAAAAGGGAAAAAGGGTTAAAAGCTTAATAATATGTATTAAATAAAAAAAATAAGAAAAATGGTGAGATTATGCTCATATTGGTGCCGAAATTGCTAAGAAAAAAGAAGAGAAAAAGAACAATAAGGTTCGGCTAGAAATTGGTTCAATTAAGGTATGTTTTTGCTTCGATTTTTGATGATTTCTATGTTTTTGTGATCGTTGCTTAGTGTATTATCAAACCCATGCTTCAATTTTGTGAATTGATGAAGATTTTGAAAAGTGACATTGATGAATTCATGAGCTTTGTGATGTTTGATGATGAAATATGAAATATATGTGTTAGATTAACATGTTTTGTCTTTGGATTTTTGGTGATTTTGAGTATTTTAGACTTAATTGAGAAAATAATGTTTTGAGGGACTAAATTTTGAAATAAATGAAATGTGTGGGCTTGTATAAGCACAAGGAAAATTTGACTAGGCATAAGTGAAGAGAAATTTTGTGTATTTTGTGAAATAGGGACTAAAGTGTTGAAATGTGAAAATGTGAGGGCTAATTTGTAAAATGCCCTAAATATTTGTGTTTGGACTAAATTGAATGAATTGATGATTAAATGAGTTAAATTTGAATATGTATAGAGTAAGAAAGGAGAGATTCGGATCGAGGCAAAGACAAAGTACTCGATTGATCGGCTAGTTTCGGTATTTTGACGTCCGAGGTAAGTTCGATATAATACAAGTTGTTAAATTTATATCCATGTGATGAGAATTGAATGAATGTATAGTTAATGAAATAAAAAAAGTATTACATATAAAATCGAGTAATGAGGCACTAAGTGTGCGGAATTAGAAACGAGATAGAGATGATTAGCATTGTGTGAGAAACAATAGAAGCTTCGGCTTGTTGATTTGGCATTATGTGTGCGATACCGAGATAAGTTCGGTTTATAGTATAGGCACTAAGTGTGCGATGATAATTATATTTCGGCTACGAAATTAGGCACTAAGTGTGCGATTAAATCAAATGAAAAACAAAGGTTGATCGAAATACAATATCGAGCATAAATTAGCATGGATGGTGAATAACTATGTCTTGGCTAAGGTATGTATTGAACCTTTGTGGTTGATGAAATTGTGTATAGATTTTTGAATGGTTGAGTGAGTATATTAGCTATGGATGATATAGTGTGAACATTTGAGAGTTGATTTATGTGATGGATTCACTTTGTATATTGTATTTGAATTATTAAATTGAATGTATTATATTACGAACTTACTAAGCTTTAAAAGCTTACTGTGTGATGTGTTTCTCTGTTTTACAGTGTTAATAATGCTAGCTCGGATCTGGGGATCGTTAGCGACTCAATCACACCATCGGCTATCTATTTTGGTACTTTTGAATGATGTGTATATATTTGATTATGGCATGTATAGGCTAGGTAATATGGTATGTTTTGAAATGTTTGGACCTTTCCATGTGATATGGCTTGGAAGTTGAATGATGTTGGTTTTTCTATATAAGCTATGATAATGATGAATGTGAATTGTAGTAAGGTTTATATGATGCTTAACCTTGATTTGGGATGTGAAATTAGGTGTTTTGGATGGACTTATTTAAGTAGAAATGGTGTATATAAATAAATGATGTAGTTGATGATTATTTAGTGTTTGTATTTGTATGATTTGGTTGCATTTGATGCATGAATTGGTATTAGTTTGATGTTTGTAGGTGATCCTAAGTGTGGGTGGCAAGTTTGGCCTTGTAAATGGCCTATAATTGCCCACATGATTGAGCACACGGGCGTGTGGCTCGACCATGTTGTTTAAATTGGTAAATTGATGCAAAAGAGACTGACCACGGGCTAGACACACGGTCGTATGATTGGCTATGTGGAGCAAGTCAGAGGCAACCACGGGTGAGGCACACGGGCGTGTCCTCAGCTGTGTGAGATAAGTCAGTTTTGACAACGGGTGCATCACACGGGCGTGCCTCAGGCCATGTGAAAAAGTTAGTAGGTATGCCCTATTTTGCACGGCTTGGACACACGGGCGTGTCCGAGGTCGTGTGAGGCACACGGCCTACCCACACGGGCGTGTGACCCCTGTAAATTAGAAAGATGTATAAATTTCAAAAAATTTTGTATGTGTTCGGTTTAGTCCCGACCCCTTTTCTAACATGTGTTTAAGGTTTCATTGACCTATTTAAGGGACTGTATGATTGTGAATTACTATATTTAAATCTGAAATGAAGTTAAATGTTCTTAGATGATTCGTAATGCCTCTTGACCCTATTACAACAACAGTTACGGGTTAAGGGTGTTACATCATGTGTCCATATAACATGTACAAACCATTATATATATTTCAAGCATATACGGGTAATAATTCATGTCGTACTCATATTGTTTCATATCAGAATTTTGCTTGTTGAATCATTTAAAATATCGATGGATATACAGGTAGTAAACACAAATGTACACAACTGTAATCCGTCAATTCATATTTGGGAATGCTCATTAGAGCACATAATCGGGAAGCACTCTCTCAAGCCATATAATGGGTAGCTCATGTGAGCCATGTAACGGGAAGCTTATTCAAGCTGTATAACAGGAAGCTCATAAGAGCCATAATCAAGAAGCTCATGCGAGCCAATAGCGGGTAGCTCCATAGAGCCATTAACGGGAAGCTCCGGATAGCCATATATCGGGAAATTCAAGCGAGCCAATATTAGGAAGCTCCGGAGAGCCATTAATCAGGAATCACAAATAGCCAATCAACGGGAAGCTTACGAAGAGCTATACATTGGGAAGCTCATAAGAGCTGCGGTGTGTCCACAACACATGTAGGATCACAACCGATCGAGATGCTCCGAAGAGCTATTAACGGGAAGCTCGCAAGAACCATATAACAGGTAGCTCAAGAGGGCTAATAATGGGACACTCTTTCGAGCTATGGTGTGTCTGCAACATATGCAAGACCACTACCAATACGAGAACACTGTATCTATCGAATTTCATTTATTCAATCGGACTTATTATTTATCAGATATTATTGGATATGTGGTAAATTTCATGTATATGGCATTTACACAATTCAAAAATACAACATTCAATTCAAACATATAAATATACATAATTTAGTTACACGAACTTACTTGAATTGAATTGTTATAATTACAGGAGTTTAGGGACTATTCCGTTATTTTTCTTTTTCATGAGTATCTATTTAATCTTGATCTAAAATATAAAATTATTCATTCATATATTTTAGTTCCAATTTATTTCACAATTTATACCCTTAAATTTTTGAATTTTCACAATTACCCCAACTTTTACAACTTTTACAATTTAGTCCCTTAACTAATTAATTTATCAAATCAACTAATATTTCTCAATTAATAATTTATCCAAATATTCTAGGCTATCATACAACCCTTAATAAAATAGAAATTTAATACCAAACCCTAATATTTTAACTATTTTCACCATTTGATACTAACATTACTATTTAACAAAATAACTTTATAATTTCATCATACAACAAAATTAAAGCTCTAAACTCACTTGATATTAATAATTGATTTCAATATATTAATTTAGACAATAAAACAATTCATTTCATGCAATTTGGTCATTTTGACATTTTACAAAATTATCCCTAAAATTTTACTTTTATTCAATTAGTCCTTGAGCCTAAAACATGCAAATTAGCCATTTTAATGTAAATCTATGCTAGCTGAATATTCATATATATTTTCTCCTCCTCTTCTCCATTCCATATCATTAATGTATATATAATTCGCTTATTTACTTATATGTTCATATCCAAGTCATCCACTTGAGTCATAGTCACTAAATTATTTATATTTTGAGCTACAAAATTCTAAATTAAGATATGCTTGATGTTTTTGAAACTAGACTCAAATATATTTCTACCATAAAAATTTCAAGATTTATAATTTAACCAATAAGTACAATAAAATCTTCAAACTTATCCTTGTTCTACTATTTTACAGCTTCTACCTTTCTTTACAAAAAATTAATTATCTCTTAGTACGGGGTTTGGATGATGTTTCTATTTGTTTCTCTTGAAAATAGGCTCATTAATAATTTAAAAATATAAATTTAAACTGATAATTATTTTTTTTACAATTTGTGATTATTTTCCAAAGTCAGAACAGGGGAACCTAAAATCAATCTGACCTTGTCTCACAAAAATTCATATATATCATAATATGAAATTCTTTTGCTTACAACGCTTCTTTATGTAAAACTAGACTCAATAGGATTTAATTTAATGCTTTAATTAACCTCTAATTCAATTTATGCATTTTTTTTAATTTTCAATGTCAGGCTACTGTTGCTGTCGAAAACTATTTTAGTGCAAAATGTTGATAACCAAGTTTATAACACCGTATTTTCCTTTCTCTACAATATCTCCCATCACTTCTTCTTATTTCCCTTCACTAACATATCAAGAAAATAGAACCTTATATAAGAAAACTCTACTTTAACATCATTTTCATACTTTTTCAATAATATCAAACTTAAAAATGTATTGAAATCTTGATGTTCTTACCTTGTCCTATTGATTTCAATATTTAACTTGATTTTCTCTCACCTCCAGCTTCTATTTCTTGAATCTAACTTGACAGTCTAGCTCCTTATAGTCTCCTTATTATTTTTCTCTCTTGGTATCTATGAAAATTCTTTTGATTTCTAAGTGAAAATGGTGAATTTTTGGTAAAAGGACCAAATTGTAAAGAAAAGAAAATTTCTTTCTTTCTTTCCTCTTCTCATGATGGTTGCATGGAAAGATGAAGATAATTCCCCTTTTTATCACTTTATTTCCTTATTTTATTATATCAAGGACAATATTTCACTTTCTTATTGTAGTAACTTTGTAACATCCTAAATTTCAGGGTTTTGCATTTAATGTGTGTTGTGTGGGTATGCTATGCTCTGTGTGTTAATCCGGTGTGTTTGGGTTGCCTTATCTAGTGTTTGAGTGTGTTTGGGGTCCTCGGGAAGGCTTGGGGTTAAGCCGAAGCCTTGGCCAAAATTTTAATTTTGGGCACTTTAGGGGGGAAGCTAGCTGAGGTAGGCTTTAAGGGTTTTTAGTTATGTTTTGATGACACAAGGAAAGAGTGGGAAGAGTGGCATAGAGGTGCCACTTAGTGTGCTTGAGGTGACGCCACAAGCAGCAGTGTGGGAGCAGGTTCGAGTAGCATGGATTACATTTTTGGGAATTTATTTTGGCGTCAGGATGAGTAGAGTTGGTTTCGGCAAGGGACCTTGAAGAGGGGGTGTGGAATTGGTCAAATACTTTGAATTGAAGGCCATGAGAGAAAGGTGGGATTTGACTTGTTCAAATCAATTCAAATGGGAGGTTGTGAGTGAAGATAGGAGAGAATTAAGGGGATAAAGGTGGAGAAGGGTGTTAGCCAAATTTTTGAGTGGTGTTAGATGGAATGGGCATTCAGTTTTGTGCTAGTAGGGGTGTGCTGAAAATCATTTGGGGGTATTAGGCTTCTCTTGTTTTTCTTTAGAATAGGTTTGGTCATTAAAGGTGAATGGAGTGCCGATTTGTGTATTCCTCTTTTGAGATCTTTTTGTGTTATTTGATTCCCTTTGAGTTCCTACTCCTTTTGTACTGAAAGTGTAGCAACTTTTACTTTTTTTCTTCTTTGAACATTTAGCCAAAATTGGAGAGACCTTTAGTGCATTCTCTTTGATTCTTTTTCTTCATTTTCTCTTTTTCACCTAGACTCTTAAGTCGAAACCCCTTGAGCCTCTACCGAATCTCTCTTTCTCTCTACTTATGCTCTTAAACCTTACCCTCTATAGCACCACACCGTTTCTTTGCAATCCATTTTCTCATCTTCACAACTAAAAACACTATATCACCTCCTAGAATTCCTTTTCCTATCTCTATTCTTTTCTTAAGTCAAACTATAGTTCTCCTTCAAGCTTTATTTTCTTTCTCTCATAGCCGAATAGCCCTTTGGTCTATTGAATTGAATCCATCCTATCGAGGGACATTAAAGGTAAGGTTCTTTTCTCTAGTAGTGCAAAAGCTGAATCTCTCCTTCTTCATTTGCTTGCGACACCTACTTCTTTTCTTCTCTAAACCTTCCAATCGCTATTTTCTTTCACTAATCGGGTATTTGTTTCATCTGCTCTGGCCAAACCAATGGCGTTAAAGCCTAGGGTGTGAAGGGTTGAGCTTTGCCGAAACTACTTGAGTTTTCTTCATCTGTTTCAACGTAAGGTAAATACGGTTGGTACCCTTTGTTTTCAAGATCTTTTTAATTAGCCGAATATTCAAGGTTTCTTATGTTTTTTAGATCAAACACATCTCTCTCAAACTATCTCAGTCTGAGGACGAGGTAGTTGTGGTGCGGATCATCAGTAGACAAAGTAAGGGAATTATCTTAGTATATTCCATAGTTAACGTTCCTCTTGGTTTTAGTGCCTTAATCAACTTTCCCTATTTTAGACAACGATGTATCTCTCTAACCTCTGATCAAGTCTGTTCATGGATGCAAGAAACAATCAATCGGGAGGAGAGTGTATCCGTAACTCCTATTCTAAAGTTTAAGAACGAACTGTGTCAGCGATCCAGGATTTTCGGCCGGGTTGTGGGCCAGCTTTAGAAAGGGATAAGCAGATCGTTGTGATTCTTTCAAGTGTGGACGTTACGGTGATCTAGTATCACGAGTGGCTTAGTGCCACATACATGATGTGTGTAGCGGATGGAGGGTTGATTGTAGAAATCCCTATAGTGTGATGGGCTGGTACGGGTGGTGTGTAGAGGATGGAAAATTAGGTTGGGCTGGGTCACATAACATCCATATTGTGTATGCTATTTTGAGTGGGTTAAGGCCCAAGTGCGATTTGGGCTTAAAGCCGTTGATGTGACGTAAGGGGATTTACACACTGAGTCTTGGTGACTCACCCCTCTGCTTAATTTTGCAGGTTGTCAGTAGATCGTGGATCTGGGAGCCGAGGCGGACTTGTAGAGGCCATAACATGTTTATTTTCCATAAACCCATTTTTTTTCTTTAAATAATTTTAATTGGGGATTTTAGATTATGTAATAAGGCCTTTTTAAACTGATATTTGGGTTTTAATATTTAGTATTTACTTTTGGTACGACATTAATATGTTTTTAACATGAAGGTTAAATTGAAGTTTTCAAAATAGAGGTAACATTAAATAACCATTTTCTTACAAGTGTTAACAAAGATAACAAACAGAATACAACCCAACCTGGAAAAGTTTCTTGTAGCTATAAACCACTATTTTTAAAACATCGCCTAAAACAAAAAGTTTTCAAATTTCTGACATTTCTCCTAAAATCCAAAATTTGTTTTACGGCTTCATCCTGTGACATACCAGATCTGGTCGTATCGTTTAGACCGGGTTTGGGGTGTTACAAACTTTCGGGGTATCATAAGAGCTCCTGATTAAAGGCTCTCTGTGAGCTTCCTGATTAAAATTTCTTTGTGAACTTCCTGATTATGGCTCTTATGAGCTTCCTGTTATATAGCTCGGATAAGCTTCTTGATAGGCTCTTTGTGAGCTTCCTGTTATATGGCTTGAGAGAGGATTTCATGATTTTGTGCTTTAAAGAGCACTCCTGAATATGAATTGACAGATTTCTAATTTGTACACTTTGAGTGTACTACCTATGTATGCATCGATGTTTTCAATGATTCAACGGGAAAAATCCTAACATGAGAAAATATGAACATGAAATGAATTAATACACGTATCTTCCTGAAATACATGAAAATAATGATACATGATATATGGAAATACGAGATGATAATATATGAACATGGAATTTGTTTGATGAATTTGTTCATCCATGATTATAGATTTGTACACCTTGAGTGTATTACTTATGTGACACTGACATCTCAAATGATTTAATGGGAAAAGTTTCGACATGAAATAATCTAAAATTGTGACGAATTATTATGAAAATGTACTTGAAATACAAGGATATGATTTGTATATGTTATATGAATACATTATGTGAAAAGTAATGTACATGGAAATCTAATTATTGTTGAGCCCATACATGTTTCTTGATATTTATATGAAATATATGACTAACAAGGGTGATGAGGATATGTGTTAGGGATCGTGATCAAGTTGATTGAATGTGCCTTGTATGTTTATATTGAATTTAAATGAGTGGTAAGTTAATTACCATGTTATACGAACTTACTAAGCATTTCATGCTTACTCTATTTTATTTTCCCCTGTTCTATAGTAATTCGGAGGCTTGTTGGATTGGAAGCTTGGCGAAGATCACTCACACTATCCATCAGCCCATTTTGTTATATGTATGGTAAATTAATTATGGTTATAATGGCATGTATAGGTTAATTGGCCAATATCGGCATATAAATGCTTTAATTGTAAGTAGCTATTGGAATGGCTTGTGATGGATATGTTTGATATATGTTTGAAATGGTTGATTGATAGAAATTATATTGGCATATTGAGGATTGCATTAAGTTAGCATATTTGATAAGATATGCATATATGTGAACTTGGTAATTTAAGTAAGTGTGTATACTTGATTATGTGAGGTATTATATCATGTATAGGACTTGATTTTGAGTTGGGTTAAATGACTTATAATAGCTTGTGAATGTGTTAAAGTGTTGATATAGGAGGATGACAAAATGGGGTGAGAAATATGGCTTGGAAATAGCCTATTTTTGTCCATACGGGCAGATACATGTGCGTGTGTCTTAGCCTTATGTGACACATGGCCTAGCACATGGGCGTGTGACCTGGCCGTGTGTCCCCTGCATCTTTTAAATTTCAAAACAGAATTCCCAGGTTGTAATAGCCCTTTTTTAGTCAAATCAGAACAGTGGTTTCGGGACCAAAAATCTAAATTCAAAATAATTATTTTATTATTATTTTAATGTATACAATATGATATTATGTTGGTGTAAAAGTTTCGTTAAGAAATTTCACTGTTTGAGTGCTCAATTCGATAAATAGGACTAAATCGCGTAAGGTGCAAAACTTGAGGTCTATAAGTTAAATGCACTAATTGGCTATAGAATGGAAATGTATGAGCACTTGCATGGTAATTAGACCAATCATATTGTAAGTGGACATTTATGTGCATGGTTAGGTGAATTTTAATGTTTTATTTACAAGGTTAAAATAGTAAATTAGAAATTAAAGATAAATTAAATAAAACAAACATTAGTATCACCTTTCTTCTTCACTTTCTCAACCAAAAATAAGAAGAAATGAACTCCATGGATGCATGTTGATTCGGCTAAGCTTGGTAGCTCAATTGGTGAGTGAATTTTGTCCCGTTTTTAATGATTTTTACATTTTTGAGATCGGTGCAACTAGGTCTAGCTAGCCCAGGGACTAATTTGCAAAATTGTTAAAGATTTTGGATGTTTCCATTGATGAATACATGAGTAATTTGATGTTTAATGATAGATTTGAATGCTTGTTAATAGATATACAAGTTTTGTTAAGTGATTTTTTAGTGAAAATGTAAATAAGGGATTAAATTGTGAAATGTAAAAACTTTGTGGTTAAAATGTGAAATAAATGAAAAATATGGGCTACTAGGGGCATAATAGTAATTTTTATAGGCTTGGGTTGTGATGAAATTGAATGAATTTTGTTTTACGAGCCTAGGGACTAAATTGTAAAAGTTGTGAAATTCTTGGGGTAAAAGTGTAAATGTGCTTAAATGTGTGTTTTGGATTAAATTGAATGAATATATTATTAAATAAGTTAATTTTGAATATATTTAGATCAAGAAAAGTAGAATTCAGATTTAGATTGGTGGAAAGCCAAAGTTATCGACTAATCGACTTATTTCGTCGTTTTCACATCCGAGGTAAGTTCGTATGTGATAAATTTCATTATAAATGTATTTTAAATGCTTTGATATTGTATAAGTTGTGAAATACAAGATTTCAGATAAGTTCGACAATGACTTGATGGTAATTCGTCATTCAAAATCGTAGTTGAACCTTAAGAATAGTGCAGGATACTAGTGACATGTCATTAGGGGATACATTGAGTTGGTTTCGGGCCATGATATTAGCACTTCAGGTGCGAGTTATACCGATTTGGCTTCGGCCCATGAATATCGGCTGATTTGGCTTTGGGCCATGATATCAATACTTGGATATAAGTTACCTTGATTTGGCTTCGGGCTATGGTATAGGTACTTATTGTGTGAGATTCTTGAGTATCCGACTTCTATTCTGAATGGTTCAATGGGTAAATGAATGATGTGGTTGAGAATGAGATTGGTACGAGATGGTGCATGTATGTGTATAAACCATATTATCTTTGAATCGAAGAAATATTGAAGCAAATATATAGTTTTGTGAATGAGTAATTGAAAGGTTTGTTAGTTAATGTGAATTCATGTATTTATAATCAATTGTTGAATTAGGTGTTTATGATTATATAGAGTTTATTTCATACGAGCTTATTAAGCTTTATAGCTTACATCTTTTATTTTTCTATATTTTATAGTGAATTTAAAGCTAGCTCGGATTCGCGAATCGTCGGAGATTTTGTCACACTATCCTACTATTGATTTGGAACTTTTAAGCTTATTTTTTGAGTATATGGCATGCATAGGGATTTTGGTCATGTTGGTTATGTTTTGATAATGATTTTGGACATTTGAATTGGCTTGTAAATGTATATGTCTTGGGTTGTATATAATAGCCATGAGAGTTGACTTATTTTGAGTTAATTTGCTTGTATAGATGTGTATGTGCCTATAGTCTATGTTATATAAATTGAGGTTGGTTTTGTGATGCTTATTAATAGTAGGTATTGTGGAGGTTGAATGGTTGATATTGGTGATGTTATTAGCTATTAATCTAGGTAAAGAATACATGTTTAAGTAGCCATATTGTTAATCTAAAGTTATGAGATTTTGTTATAAATGGATTGGTCTATTTTGCAACTTGTGTGTATTGAGAAATGTGGTATAGAATATGCATGAATCAAGTTTGAAATGGTTAGTTTAAATATCTATAAATGCTATGAGATGGTACAAATTGATGTGTTATAGGTACATTCAAATTTGGGTTGCAAATTGGCTTAGTAAATAGCCTATTTTTGTCCACACGGGTAGAGACACGGCGTGTGTCTCAGCCGTGTGTGACACACGGTCATGTTACACAGTCGTGTGTCCCCTGGTTTTGAATTTGAAACCAAGTCAGTATGCTCCAAACAACCTCACACATGGGCATGTGACTTGGCCGTGTGGCATAAGTCAGTGGAATGGTGGAAATGTGCAAGTGTACACAATCGCAACAAGTAATAAAGCGACAAGTAATGTCGAGTTATCATACCCACAGGGACTATAAAAGAATTATTTATGAAAGTAATTTTAAACACTTTGGTGAAGGAAAAATATTTGGATTTGAGAAATGATTAAAAACTAGAAAACAAAGTAAAATAAGATAACTAAAATAAAGTTCTAATGCAAGATTTCAAAAGCTGATTTTAATCAAGATGATATAATTGCGTTGGATTAATTATATTTCCTTACCTTAGAATTATTAAAATTATGCTTATACTTGTTACGAATAAACCACGGCAACTCGGTAATTTCCTATCTTATGAACATATTTACAAATAAAAAATCCATTCATCTCTTGTACATATTCCTATGTCAATTCGACCGATAAAATAGATTTATAAAGGTAAACATGTTATTGCACATACATACTTATTAAATTAAACAATATCTCGCATATTCCTATGTCGATTCAAATGATTAATTCAACCTAATAAGCATATAAAACACTATGTGAGGTAACAAAGTATCCTTACCTTGAAACAGTTTAATCACAATAATCTTGCAAGTTATGCAAGGCATGTGTATCACCAAATACAATGCTAATCTAATCTTCAGCTACCTTAGAAGAATTAAACATGCACTAATTAAGTACTGTGTCCATTAATTACAATTTTAATGCGTTCAAATAATTAATTCTTTAGTTATCTAAACAATTATAATGTCAGAATAACTTAGGCCTGATTTTACTTAATCAAGCATTTTACCGAGGCCTATAGCAGTATAAACACATATAATAATTTAAGAGGACGAAAAGCAATCAACCCAACACGAATTAAATTCAAGCTAAGCTGATTAAATTAACCATTCCAATAGCATAAATATTCATAGATATGTTCATCATAAAAACAACAAAAATTAAAGAGATAGGGAACAAGAATCAAATCCGATGGTTTTCCGTGGCTTGATTAGGTTGCTCCGTTCTTCCTTCTTCGTTGTCCTCGCAGATCAAGGCTGCTATGAACACTTAATTTCTGCTCCAAAATGGCTGAAGAAGATCCCTTTCCCAAGAGGAGAAATCGACACAAGAGCAAGGAACTTTGAATGGGAAAATGGGAGAAAAAGTGAAAGAGGAGAGAAGAGTTGTGGGAGAAGAGATGTGAATGAGGGATGCCTTGAATGATAAGCCAAGGGAGGTTTTTATAGCTTAATGTGGCAGCTGAAATTTGCTAAAAATAGCAGCCAAAGAGCAACCCCTTGGCCGGCCTCTTATGTGGCAAAGTTGATGGCTTCAACTTTGCTAAATATGGCTTGGGAAAATCTACAAAGCCACTAATTGTGGAGTGGGTTGAATGCAACTTTGACAAGTCTTCAAGGGCTTCTTTGCAAGCTTAATTAATCATCTAATAAGCTTATTTGGTTCAGCATATGGATGGTTTGGGCTGCCCAATTCTTGGTCGGTTCGGTTCGATCGGTTTGGTTCAAGTGGACCACTTTTTCCATAATTAATTAATAATAATTTATTTAGCCCAAATTAAATTGGGAATAAATTAAAATTAATTATATTATGAATTAATACACATATTTGGACCATCTTAGGCCAAAAATTATTTCTCTTTGTCACTTTGAATTGCTTCTCGATTTTGTTCTTCTAACGGTGTCTGCCGGGTCAATTTCCACCCTTTGTACGAATCTGTCAAAAATAATCAAAATTCACTTAAAATAATTGTAAAATTGACTAAAAATTAACATGTTCAAATTTTTAATACAATTTAATTATTTTATAAATATTAATTATTTTATGAAAAAATTCTATCAAAAATGCATGATTTTAAGTAAAATTAGGTATGAAAAAGTATATAAATCTTTGTGTTTCCACACCCCCAAACTTAAATCATGCTCGTTCCGAGTAATGCACAAATGTCGGGAAGAATTTCTTGGAAACACTTTTGAAGAACTCCTTCAGAACAACTTTCTTCTCAAAATTATGAATTTAATATACTTAGGCTCAAAAATAAGAAATTTGATAATTATGCTACTTAAGTATACATATTGTAATATCCCGGGTTGGGGGCTATCTTGTTGTGGCATTGTTTGCATGTTAATGGCTTGCTATGTTGTTGTTTGTGTGGTTTCGGGGCTTAGTTGTAGGCTAGGGGTATGCCTGAGTAGGTGGGGAAATTTTAGTTTTTGGGCTTTATGTGATAGGAGCTGAAGGAGCTGGGTCTTATGTATTTTATTTGGTGTTCTTGAGCACAAGTGATGAGCTAGCAAAGTGGCAAGGCATGCGCCACTTGGAGTTTGTGGTTGGCGTCAATTGCAGGAGGGAGAGGTCTTGAGTTCAAGCTGCAGAGTGCTCCCTTTTTGTTCCATTTTGACGGCTTAAGGAGGAGGAGTTGTTGGTAGTTCAAACTCTACCATGGACTATGTCAACTCATTCGAATGGAGGGTGGTGAGTGAAAGTAGGAGGGAGACTAGTTCAACTAAGTTTGAATGGATGGTTGGGAGCTAATGGGGGTGTTGGCCGAAACTTGGGGACTTCATGGGGGGAGTGGTCGATTTTGGTAGGTGTAGTGGGAGTGTGCCGAAAATGCATTTGGCATTTTTGGGTGTTCCGGTCAACTTTTCGGCAAGCCAAATTTCTCCTTTTGTCATACCAAAACCGAATTGCTAAGGAGTTTCTTTCATTTTTTTCTCTCTTTGAAACCGAAAGTTTAAACACCTAGTGCCGAATTTGCTTGTCTTCTTTCAACCTTCTTGGTAGCCGAAAGTTCTCTTCTCTCCCACTTCTCTTTCTTTTGTTCATTGTGTAAGCCGAAACTAGCATTCTTTCCCTCTCATATTTTCTTTCTTTCTTTCTTAAAAACATTGTAGCCGAAACTTCATTCTCCAAACACTTTCTCCATTTCTTTTCTTCTCAAAACCGAGAGCACCTACCTCTTGTTCATTTTCTTTCTTCTTCTCCAAACCTTGGCCGACTTTCTCCTTCCCGAAATTGTAATTCTTGTGCCTTATTTTTATCTAAAAATCAAACCAAATCCCTCCCTTGTGTTGCCGAATTTCCCTTCCTTCAATTGTGTTTTGTTTGGCCGAATAGTAGTGGGGTGTAGAGTTCTTTTAGTTCAATTTTCATTCAAGTTCAGAGGAAGGTAAGTGCTTGGCCGTAGGGTTATTTCTTTTCTCTCTCGTTTTGTTTGATTTCGGTGTAGTTAAGAGCCGAGTATGGCAACTGGTGAAAGGTGTTAACCTTGTGGTTTGGAATCGATTTCATTATAGGGCACCCGGATTTCAAGCAACTTGCTTGGAGAAGTCAAGTGGTAAGTAGTGGTAAGAGGTTATCTTGTTAGTCTATTCTTTTAGAATTCTATAAGCCAAAGTTTCAATGGATTAACTGTTCTTTCTAATAGGGTGTGCCGATTGTTAAAAGAGGAACCATTGTCGGTTCGGGTTTGGTAGGAAACCAAACGTTTGCAAGGTAAGGGTTAATCGATATACCCTTTGGTTTAAATGGTTATGGCCGAATGGTTTAAGTGATTAACCCATGGTTGGCCGATTGTTTTTAGGAGCAAGAGGATTGAGGGTTTTAGATCGGGTTCTTTGGGATTAAGGCTTGCGATATACCAGGTGTGTAACTAACACACTCTATACTTAGTAATATATGTTAATAAACCTAATTGCTTAATAAGAGTGTTTCTAAAAATCGAGACAGCTTTGATGGATTGATATGATACCTACTGAGGTATGAACACGAATCGGGTAAGCCTATTTCAATATGAGTTTGTTATTGATATATACTAGCATGATTATGAGGTATGTGCTATGAGATGCAATACTAGGCATGTTGGTATGATATGCATGACTTGCATGATATGCATGATTTACATGAGTATGGCATGATGATGGGTGAAATGAGAGGAGGAGGAGTATGATATCCGTGTCTTTGGGACACTGTGTCTTTGGGACACCAGAGGTTTGGCACCTCCAGTGGTTTGGTACCACAAATGATATTTTGTGACTTTGGGTCACCAGAGGTTTGGCACCTCAGCGTCTCGTCCCAGTGGCTTAGCACCACGGTGGGTTGGCCCTACAGTTGATTATACGGGATTGACGCCAGTGATTTGGTATCACACGATGGGTTGGCCCCATCATCGGATTTGTGACTGCGGTCACCAGTGATTTGGTATCACACTTGTGTCTTTGGGACACCAGAGGTTTGGCACCTCATTGCGACTCGTCCCTGTGGTTTGACACCACCGTGGGTTGGCCCCACTTATGAGATACGGGATTGTCGCTAGTGATTTGGTATCACACGATGGGTTGGCCCCATCATTGGATTATTGTGACTTGGTCACCAAAGGTTTGGCACCACATTATGGATATCGTGACTTTGGGTCACCAGTGGTTTGGCACCACCAATGGTTTGGTACCACACGGGGTAGAGAAGGTGTAATGGATGGTTAGGAACGGGTGCATTAATTGTATTGCTTTGCTATGATGTGTGTTAGCATGTTGTATTATCGGGAGGGGGATTTATACACTGAGTCTTGCGACTCACTCTCTCCTTTGACATTTCAGGTGACACTTAGACATGGACATGGAGCCGGGATGGACTCGAGGTGCTCATGCCATGCTTAAATAAGGATTTGCTCAGACCTTTATAAAATTTGGTACTTAAGCTTATTTATTACTATTTGGTTTTATTTTGGTTTGTAAATGGCTTTTAAAATTATGTTTTGCTATGTTTATGTTTAAAATAGGTTCTTGATATGCCTTAATAAATTAATTGGGTTAAGATTTGCTAAAACTTGGAAGGACAATGATTTCTAAACTACAAAAGCGATATTTTAAACTATACCATCGGTATCACACTAAGATTTGGAATAAAGGGGACTCAAATGTTTTTCTAACTTAAACTCGATTTTCTACTAAGTCAAAATGTTCTAGTAACAATCAGAACGACTTGAATTTCTAAATGAAATAAACGTGTTTTAACTTCATAACCGATTAAGTTTTCGAAATTCCTGAGTTTTCAAACAAAACATCAGTTTTCAAACAATCATGCCCAAGATTTCTGCAAGTATGAAATTTACCAAAGGGTTTTATCAAACTTTTAAACGGAAACCTATCTTCACCAAAACACGATTTTTCCCTGTAACATACCAGATTCGGTCGTGGTGTATTGACCGGGTTTGGGGTGTTACACATATCGTTCAAATTACATCCAACAACTATTATAATAGCAAAATTAGACTAAATGCCTTTTTAACAAAGACATGTTAATCCTTACCATTTTGATTGTTTATTCCCTTATTCAAGACTAATCTGCAATCATTAAGTTTAAATTATGTCTTCATATGTTGATCTTAGCAATTTCTCTCCACTAATGTAGGTAGCATAGAAACTTGAATCAATAGGTCTTTATTAAGGTTGTGACGTGGCTAGGCTATAGGTAGGTAAAAGATAGATAAATTTTGGCTTAAAAACCCTAGACTCAGCGTAAAATCGAACCTTTAGAATTTTTTCCCTCGATACACCAACTTATTTTACTTTCACATGCTCTTTTGTACATATATTTTCTTTCGAGTACATGTGTTTTCTCTTTTTTTTTTTGAATTGAAATTCTAGCACTTGCTTCATGTACTACAATTTTCGAGCAATTGATACTTCTTTTCAATCCCCCAAACTTATTTTCAAATGATATTCTGAATAGTACTGAGTCTAGTGTTTGGGACAATTTTAAAGATAAAGAAGAGAAAAGTGATGGCTAAATATTGCAAAGGTCCAAATAAAACTAGGCCATATAGTCTCAAAGTTGGGTTTCAAAGGGTAATTTTATCATTGTCGGTTTGAAAGGCTCAAACGGTCCAAACAATAATTTCCTATATCATTTTCAATATTCCATGCTTCCTAGGATTTCGCCTCAAGAAATTATTAAGTCAATTCTAAAGACTTAAACCTTCATGCATGCCTAATTTTTTTGTAGGGAACTAAAAATTTTATGGTACGAATTTGCATGCTTTATTAAAAATACATTCATATCATTATTAAGCTAACATAATAACATATTGAAATAATAGTACTTTATTAATAATCAAGTTTAGCATACTTAATAAAATTTCAAATTATTGAATAAAATATATCCTAATCATAAATAAAAGAAAATTTTATTCTGAGTGGAATTAATTCAAATTTTTTGTTCCCCCTACTTAAGGTGAACAATGTCCTCATTATTTAAAGTGAATAGATACTATACACTAGGTAGGATTTTAGAAAAGAGGAGGTGAGTCAAATTGACTGCTTAAGTACCAAGCTCTCTCTAAATCCAATCCTAGACATGTATATACCTATTGCCACACTTTAGACTTTGTGTCTTGCTCAGATTTTATTCATGATTCCTGTCTCTTGTTTTATTGTGAAAAAATAAAAATTCCTAATTAACCTAATCCTAAAATAACTTAAGACTAAAAATAAAATAAAGTTGAGTCCTCCCTTTTTTTATTTGTTTGACGATCCTATTGAATTCGACTCATCCTTTGCTCCATCATTATTGCCTTTGCATGAATCGCTTTGCTTCCTCTTCGATAATGAACTCCATGGTTCGAATATGAAATCTGGAAACTCAGGCACAAAAATAAATAGGCCATTGTAAATTTTCCTAAGGGCACTCCTCATCGAGTCATCTCTTATTTTTGAGTATCTCCAATAGGCTTGTTGATAAATTGTAAAAGTAACATATTCTAATCCCACATTTAGCATACTTTTGGATGATTTATCCTTTGATTTATGTAAAAAGGTGCTCTTAATCCTTTATTTTCATGTTTTATACTCAGGAAAGCACCTAGGGATGAAAAGAACGAGAAGCAGGCTCAAAACGGACCAAGCTAGGCCAAAGAAGAAATCGACACGGCCTGGGCCCAAGACCACACGGCCGTGCCTCCCTAATTTACTCTAACATGGCCTGGACCATGAAACACACGGGCGTGTCTCTTCAACAGACTCAACCATGGCCTGAAATCGATTCACACTCAAGTGTGCCATGGTGTGTCCTCGCCATGACCAAGAGGAGTTTTGCTCGGATTTGGATACTTGAAGGAAAATGAACACATTCCAAAGCCTATTCAAACACCCTAGTAGGAATTCCACTCAGATTAGGATACTTAGGGGCCAAATAAAGCATTCCAAGAGCCTATATAAACACCCTAAGCATAACCTTAAAGGGGCGATCAGCTAAGCCAATGAGCCGAGCTAGAAAGGTCAGATTTGTGGGAATCACTTGAAGATAGCCAGTTGATTCATCTCAAGAAGCCAGAATTCTACTCAAGATGGCGGATCTCTCCTTTAATTCTTTTAGGGAGTTTTAGGGATTTCTTTTATTTTGTTTTATCTTTTCTTTTGAGATGTTTTCTTTTATTATTATGAACTAAGCCCTTTAGATACCTGAAGGGGATGAAACCTAAGACGGATCTTGTTATTGTTTTCTGAACTATATGATAAATACGTGATTTGTTCTTAATTATGTATGTTTAATTCTTGTGTTAATATTTTCGGGATATTGATTCAAGTTGGATGTGCTTAGGTGGTGGAGCAAAAGTCCCTGCCTAAGAGTAGATCTAGTATAATTAAGCGGAGTTAATCGCGCGCCTAAAGATAGGGTGACGAGATTTTGCCGAATTAGGGTGAAACCTAACATGGTAGTTCATAGATCGAGTTAATGCGATTCTAGGGGCTTTAATTAGAAAGATATTTCAATTAATCAACCTAGGTTTAGACGTTATTCACCTCGAGAGATGGTTTAACATAAATTAGGGAATCTTACGGATCAAGTCAAGTGAATAAATCGTCTGGTTCAGTGTTAGATAACAAGTGAAGTCTAGGTGGATTCTTCCTAAGGGTATCATCTTAATCAACTAAGTTTTCCCTACAGTATTTCCCCAATTCGTTCTTTTTGTCTTTACGTCTTTAGCTTAGTAGTTAGTTAAATTTAGATTAAACAACAACTTCACTTATTTTAGGCTAGATAATAAAAAAAGTTAGTATTAGTACTTTTAGTTCCTTTGGGTTCGACAATCTAGTCTTGCCTAAGTTATACTACTGTTCGATAGGTGCACTTGCCTTAAGTCATTGTCGGAGTTAGTTTCCAGGTTTGATCATTCTCTTTTTATAAATTTTAAAACTTGACAAAATAACGATCACGTTTTTGGCGCCGTTGCCGAGGAACTAAAATATTAAGAAAGCTCTATTTTTATTACTTTAGCCACTTTTTTATTTTTGCAATTTACTTTTACTTTTATTTTTGGTTTATTTTCTTTTACTTTGCTAAATTTTCTTTCTTTCTATTCCTAGTAGGTACCTCTAGTTTATGACTAGAAGGAACCCGAAAGGACCACTAGTATAGGACAGTGATATTGAAGCTACCGCTTGCAGGAATCGCAGAAAAATTAGGCTAACCCTAAATCACACAGAAGAAGAGTGAGAAGGCAAATCCAATCCTACTGAAGGGATGGACGAGAATAACCCACCACCACAAGATGTGGCAGAAAACAATGCTTCGCGTACTATGTATTATTATGCTAAACCTCATTTAACAGGAGCAGAATCGAGTATTGTTAGGCCCGCTATAGCTGCTAATAATTTTGAATTAAAGCCTACCACTATACAAATGATTCAACAATTTGTTCAATTTGATGGTTTGTAGGACGAAGACCAAAATACCCATATAGCTAATTTTTTAGAGTTCTGTAATACCTTCAAAATAAATGGTGTTTCTGATGATGCCATACGTCTTCAGTTATTTCCCTTTTCATTAAGGAATAAAGCCAAGCAGTGGTTGAACTTGTTACCACGAGAGTTAATCACCACATGGGATCAAATGACCGAAAATTTTTTATTAAAATATTTCCCACCACCAAAACGGCCAAATTACGGAATGATATCTCTTCTTTTGTGCAGAAGGATTTAGAGACATTATATGATGCATGAGAGAGATACAAGGATCTCTTGAGAAGGTGTCTGGACCATGGTTTACCCTTATGGCTCCAAGTTCAAACTTTCTATAACGGTGTAAACCTCTCAACGAGGCAACTAATTGTTTCAGTCGCCGGTGGAACCCTGAACAACAGAACTCCTGAAGCAGCCTACAAGTTTATTAAAGAGATGTCACTGAATAACTATCAGTTGGCAGTCACAAGAAAAAACCAACAAAATCAGCCGGAGTTGTCAACCTCGACGTAGTAACCATGCTATCAACGCAGGTAGAGATGATGAATAAAAAAATTGATAGTTTGTGTTTTTTATAGGTACATCCAGTAATGCAGTGCGACGCAAGTGGAACAGTGGCGAATCCTGAGTACCCACCCTACCAACCGGGCACAGAAAGCGAACATATGAGCTATATAGGTAATAATTTCAGATCTAATAATAACCCTTATAGTTATACTTATAATCCAGGTTGGAGGAACCACCCAAATTTTTCATGGGGAGATCAAGGAAATTAAGGAAATCAAAGAGAACAACCTCCTCAAAATTTCCAAAACCAGCCCTATCCATAGGAAAAGAAGCTGAACCTTGAAGAGATGCTGACAAAATTCATGGCAGCCACAGAAAACCGTTTCCAAGACACTGAGACAAAACTTAAAAACCAACAGACATCGATTGAATGGATCAAGAACCAAGTTGGGGAACTTACTAAGTCAGTTGGGGAAATTACTAAGTCAGTTGGACAACTTGGAAAGTTAATTTCTGAATGACCGCAAGGGCGTCTACCAAGCAACACTGAGATTAATCCAAGGGAGCAAATCCAAGCCATCACAGCTTATGATAATATAGGGTTAGATGAACCCAATTCAATAGAAGAAAACGATGTAGAAGAAGGTAAAGTTGAGGTAACACAAGAAAAGCCAAAATCGATAATCAAAGAGTACCAACCTCGTATACCTTATCCAGAAGCGTTGAAGAGAGATGATACAGAGGAACAGTTCAGTAAGTTTCTTAAACTCTTAAAGAAATTACATATTAACTTACCGCTTCTTGAAGCTCTTTCACAGATGCCAGATTCAAGGAAATTTTTAAAACAACTTTTGACAAACAAGCGTAAGTTAGACGAGGAGTCGCATGTGGAGCTAAACGCAATGTGTTTAGCAATATTACAAAATAGACTACCACGGAAGCTAAAAGATCCAGTGAGTTTTACAATTCCATGTTTAATTGGTAGACTAACTGTTGATAATGCCTTAGCTAATTTAGGGGCAAATATAAATGTCATACCTTATAAAATGTTTAAACAACTAGGTCTAGGGAAACCCAAACAAACTAGGATGAGTATTCAACTAGCTAATAAAACTGTTAGAATTCCTAGGGGTATTATCGAAGATGTTCTCGTAAAAATTGATAAATTTGTTTTCCCAGTAGATTTCGTTGTCTTAGACATGGATGAGGACAATTCAATTCCTTTAATCCTAGGAAGACCCCTTTTTAGCAACTGCTAGGACTAAAATTGATGTTGGCACAGGAGAACTCATTCTTCGTGTAGGTGACGAATTGATCAGTCTACAAGCTCTTGACTCGACCAAGTCATCAATTGATGAAGGTGAGAAAGTAAACTCCGTTGATGACCAATTTGTTCACCTTTCACCACAGGATCCACCACAAAGCCGCAGACCTGAGCCAGATCATAGACCCCATGCCAACAAAGAAGAATTATATGAGGAATGAAGCCTTAAGATTGATAAATTAAAAGACTTGACGACACACTTTAAAGAAGAACCGGAACCACAAGAAGTAAAATCGAAGGAGTCCCCAGAAGAGCTCATAGGAACATCAAACCACTTCAAAATAGGAGACCAGGTACTGTTAGATAAAGCAGATCCTCGCATCATCATGTCGGACCTGAAAGCAAACGAAGAAATCCCTCTTGGGGTACATAATATCTTCCTATACGGAACAGTCGAGGTAAGCTATCAAACATTTGGCACTTTTAAGGTAAATGCTTCTCGACTTAAACTCTACCATGAGAATAAAACTGACAGCATGAGGGAAGATGTTCAAACTTTCAAACCACCATAATCATATGAGAAAAAGTAAAGTCTAGCTTAAGACTTTAAACGAGTGCTTCTCGGGAGGCAACCCGAGCACTAACTATATCTCAAATTCACAATTGCTTTTTTTTCCTTTTCTCTTCTTCTTTCTGAACACCTAGTTGTAAACTAACCCAAAAGCGTAGATTCCCAGACCACACGACCTTGCACAAGGCCGTGGCCGTGGCTGTGTGGAAGTACAAAATATCCGTACTGACAATGGAAGAAGAGGAACAAGTCAGAAATAATCAAATCTTCGAGTCACAGACTCCAACCACCACCACACTGGCACCGATAAAATGCCACGGTTGTGCAAGGCGACCGTGATCGACACTGACTTATCACCAATGGGCGTGGCAATCTGTAAAACGGGTGTGGGTGTACCAACACACCTAGACACACAGCTATGCGAGGTGGCCGTGTGAAACAACATGCCCACTGTACACGGGCGTGGGAAAGTACTAGACTTGAAACTATATTTAAAGCCACCCTCTTCCCTTCCTTCTCACCAACTCCCCATTTTCTTTCTTTCTTTTTTTTTCTCAGATTTCTCTCCTCTCCATAACAAGTCTCTAAACTCTTAAGCCTACACATATCCATGTCAAAGAAGCAAAAAAAGCCAAGCATAATCTCCTAGAGGGAGATCGATCTACATAAGTTCATGCCGGCCGCTTCATCCACTCTACAAGCCAAGGGTCCTTGAGACCATTTAACTTTTATTCTACTTTTCTCTTTTGCTTCAATTTCCTTCTCTTTGACTCTCTTATGGTTAATTTAGTTTATTCTAGTTTCTTGGTTTTAGGTTTTTCAGGCTGCTAGGGAATCACACCGGAACCATGACCACCGGCTCAACACAGCCTTAGAAGTCACACCCACCTCGCGAACCATCCAACAATAAGGACCCCTCAATCCATTCATATTTTCTTTTTATTTTTTGTTTCCTTTCTCTTTAGTTTTATTGTCCTTAAATATATAATTAGTTTATTCTAATTATGTCTTAATAATCCCTGGCTAATTCTTCACGAGCTCCCCAATTTCTTCATCTAGCACAGAGCTCGTTAGTAACCGCCACAACAAAAGACGACACCTCCACCATATTTTCCACATCCTCTTCCAACTCAAGGAAATCATCCATAATTCAGGAAGTGTCATTTCTCTGTAACACCCTAAACCCGGCCCATTCGTTACGACCGAATTTGAAATGCCACTGCGGAAAACTTTTGAAATGTTCTTACTTAAAAGTGAAAACCGTTAAAAATTTGTTGCCTTTAATAAATCATTCTCGTAATTTAAAATATTCTAAGTAAAAATTAAGTTATTATAAAAAAATACCGAATTCAAAACTTTATTATGACTTTTGAGATTTAAATAGCTTTTAAATTTAAACTTACAAAATATTAACTCAATTATAAATCTAACTTAAACATAGCAAAATTCAAATAATTTAAGGCCTTTATTAAAATAATCCTTTACTAAAAAAAATACTGAATTTAATAAATTCTATTATATATTGAAAACAACTTCTTCTGCATGGGCCACCTCGTATCCACTCCAAACCCAGTCCAAGCATCACCTGCGATGTTGATAAAATTTTGGGTGAGTCATACAGACTCAGTGTGCAATTAATCCACTGGATTCCACCCACATGTTAACCACATATTAACCCATAAATCAGATGGCAAGATATCATATTCACAATTTACCACATTCTGGGCTTGGCCCATATTCATAACACTTATCAGGTAACAGGGTAATTAACCACATACTTTCCACATACTAGGCTTAGCCCATTTCTTATTCAAATCCACATTCACATACTGGGCTTGGCCCATTTCCACATTAGTCCACGTATCAATTGGGCTTGGCCCACTTTCACATTAAATTCACATATCAGATATAATTATGCAAAGTGTACCCAACCCAAACCTAGGGTCCATCCTCTACACACCCCGTATCCAAATACCACACACACCGGGATTAACAAATCACCTCTCCTTTTCACTCCAAAGGCAAATCAATGCCGCTCACATGTAATTAAGCACAATAATCCACAACGCGACCTCGGTCCAAGCGCCAATCCACGATGTAGTCAGTAGCTAACACGAAACCACGATGGGACACATAGTCACTCATCAACCACGATATGGCACATAGCCTATATCAACCACGATGAGGCACGAGCTACTCATCAAGCCACGCGAACTAAATTGCAAATAATCCACAATGTGACCTCACCAACGCAATCCACGATATAGCTCAAGGCTAACATCAAACCACGCATCAAGTACACCGCATCTTCTTTCATATCCCAACCCATGCACATGTAACATAAATAATGATATAATATAATGATGCATGAGCACGCTCATCAAGCATAGCCATAACACATATTCATATTAATAATCACATATCATCGTGTTTGGTACTTACCGGATTATCGACATACCCTTTAAGGGTATCCATCTCATAACTTTTATCGCACTTGTTAGTACACAATCAATACATACGATATAGCAAAAAACCCGTAAAACGGTGGGTTAATCACACACCGATCACTTGTAGAACTACGCTTTCAAGATCGACGCTATCACTAAGTGATACTACTGACTATCTCGCCTATTCTGCTGCTCCGACGGTCCACACCCGGTGGCCAATCCGCATCAGAAACCGCTCTCTTTTAAACTTAGGATAGGAGTTATCCTTGTCCTCCTTGACTAGCACTCGAATCCATCGACAATACTTAATCAAGATCAAACGGTTAATCATCCATATTATAATCTAACATAATGAATCCAAGGGCTTATCGAATAATCTTACCCAAAACGAATAGAAATCCGAAAGTTCCTCTTAACCACTATCGATTTGCCCTATTCCATCATAGTCAAATCGGTCACACTTATAAGACAAAATATGGCCTTAGGTCGAAACTACAATGGCTTACCTTGTCAGTAGTAATCCTTATAAGCTTTTTAACGGTCCCTAACGTCGACACACAAAAGAAACGCATTAATAAGGCCCTAAGCCCATTCGCCATTCCTAGACATCAAGGTCCTACCTTGATTTTGGCACCACCATGAAGAGAAAAGAAAGCCGATTTATGAAAGGTGAAAACACTTACCACTACACGTTGAAGAGAGTAGGTTTCGCTAGATGCTTCACTTTTGAGACTTACGATAGAAGAAAAGGGTAAGACCACTTGAAGATTCGGTTATTCAAAAGGGTAGGTATCAGTTTTAAGGCTACTAAAGAATAAAAGAGAGGTAGAATGGGAAAGGTAGCTTCACCAAGTTAATCAAAAGAGAAAGGGTTGATTACCATACAAATTCGGCATGAAGAAAAGAATATGGCTAGGTAGAAAAAAATAAGCAAATTCGACTAGAGAGAAAAGACCAATTCGGCACCTTGCTAAACTCTATTTCGGCATCTAGTTCCCCCTATTTATATAAAAAATCGGCATTCAAAGAGCCCCTTGGTCGGCCACTAGCTTCTCCCCTTATCAAATCCCGAAATTTCCTCCTATTTTATCTCCACACTACTTATTCACATAAATCTACAATTATCAAATTATAAATTGAATTAATCCTTATTTATTCCCAATAAATAAAATAAACCAACCCTTTATCACTTTAACACCCATTCAAAATAAATAAAATAAATACTTTATCTTCTCCTTATCTCTTATCTCCATATTTAAACTAAATAAATAGAAATAAAACAATAATAATCTTCTATCTACTAATCTAAACTAAAATAAATAAATTAACAATTATCCTACTCAAATTAATTTTAAAAGGATAAGTAAGCTTAATCCTTTTTCCATTCAAAGTCCAATTGCCGTCCATTGCTTCCTTCTCTCCGCGCCAAAAGCCAAAAATAAAACACCCAACCGCTGCTCCCACCCTCGAACTCAAGACTTGTTGGAGCTTCACCGCAGATAACGCCCACCACTCGCCAAGACGCCTCTTTGTGATATAATTTACCTTGAACTTCTTTTAACACTTCTTCCCAAGCTCCCCCGCCCTAACGCCCAAAACAAAAATAAAAACACGCCCATGCCGCCAACGGATTGAACAGAGGTCATTCTTTGCCATAGTCGCATATAGCCCCAAGCCACTGCCATGGCATTTTTGTGACATAAACACGCCACAAATTCTTTTAAGACCTCCTCCATCTTGCCCCTTTAACGCCAAAAAATAAAACTCCCAAATGCGATTCCTGCAGCTCGAACCCCTTCCCCTTGGCACTCCCTTTGACGCCACCACCCTCGCACCTTAGGTGGCGTCCCTTGCCACTTTTCCACATCACTTCTTGTGTCCTAAGTTCGCAAAAACTTTTCTTAAGGCTACCTTAACCCAGCTCCCCCTTTTTAACTTAAAAACTAATAATTTTCAAAAGCTTCCACATTCATCCTAGAATTTCCAAAGCCCCTCAAACACCTCCAAACACCTCACTAAGCCCACTAACACATGAATTATGCACTAAATGCATAACCCCTAATCTAGGATGTTGCATTCTCCCTTCTCTTTTGATTATCTACTAATTGTTATTATCTATCTTTGTACATTGAGGGCAATGTATATCTTAAGTGTGGGGGGATAAAAGTGCCTAACTTTTTGTATTATTCTCAAACCCCTGAATGATATCTTGTCTTTGAGTACTTTTCTCATATTACTAATTAGGATGAAATTTCGGATGATTTATGATTTTTATTGATATGTCTTAGATTAAGTTATAGTTAATTATGCATTAATGATTTAAATTTTAAGATACTAGAGAATCAAGCATGATAAGTCTATTTTTCAAGAATAAAAAATTTTTTAGGTTGTCGAACTGAATTTGAATATTACTGATTGTTGTTTTGTCGAGTTTTAAAATTTATAAAGAGAATGATCGAACCTGGAAACTAACTCTGACAATGACTTAAGGCAAGTGTACCTATCGAACAGTAGTATAGCTTAGGCAAGACCGGATTGTCGAACCCAAAGGAACTAAAAGTACTAATAATGACTTTCTTTTTATTATTTAGCCTAAAATAAGTAAAGTTGTTTTAATCTATATTAACGAATACTAAACTAAAGACGCAAAGACAAAAAGAATGAATTGGGAAATAACTTGAAGAGAAACTTAGTTGATCACGACGATACCCTCAGGAAGAATCCACTTAGAATTCACTTGTTATTTAACACTGAACCATACAATTTATTCACTTAGTTTGATCCGTAAGACTCCCTAACGTATATTAAACCCTCTCTTGAGGCGAATAACGTCTAACTCTAGGTTAATTATAATAACCCCCTAGAATAGTAGTAAATTGATCTATGGACTCCCATATTAGGTTTCACCCTAATTCGGTAGAATCTCGTCACCCTATCTCTAGGCGTGCGATCAACTCCGCTTAATTATGCTAGATCTACTCTTAAGCAGGGCCTATTCCTCCTCCACCTAAGCACATCAAATTTGGATTAAGCATGCATAATTAAGAACAAACTAAGTATTGTTCATATAATTCAGAAAATAATAACAAGATTCATCTAGGTTTCATCCCCTTCAGGTATCTGAAGGGTTTAGTTCATAACAAATAAAGAAAACATCTCAAGAGAAAAGATAAAACAAAACATAAGAAATCCTTAAAACCCTTTGAAGGAATTGAAGGAGAAATCTGCCTTGAGTAGAATTCTGGCTCATTGAGATGGATCAACTAGCTATCTTTGAGTAATTCCCACAATTCTAGCCTTCTGGCTCGGCTCCTTGGCCTCGCTTAATCGCCTCATTAAAAGCCCCGCGTAAGGCTTCATTAACTCTGAATGTCCCCTAAAGGTTGGCCTCTAGGGTCTTTATATAGGCTTTGAGATGCCTTACTTGGCCTCTAAGTATCCTAATTCAAGTATAATTCCTACTCGGGTGTTTAAATAGGCTTTGGAATGTGTTTCTTTGCCTTCAAGTAACCAAATCCGAGTGAAATTCCTCTTGCCGCGGTAGGGAAATACACATGGCACATGTCCATGTAAATCATTTTTAGGCCGTGTCTCGATTCTATCGATTGGGGCACGCCCGTGTAAATCGTGGCATGGCCATGTCTTAGTTAATTTTCGAGGCACGGTCATGTGGCTTAAAGTCCAAGCCGTGTTGATTTCCACTTTGGCCCAAATTGGCCCGTTTTAAGCTCGTTTCTTGTTCTTTTCATCCTCGGGTGCTTTCCTGAGTAAAAACATGAAAAGAAAGGATTAAGAGCACCTTTTTACATAAATCAATGGCTAAATCATCCAAAAGTATACTAAATGTGGGAGTAAAATATGTTACTTTTACGGTTTATCACTTACATTGAAGTTTGAAATTTACAGGGATTGATGTCAAAGATCCATAATTTTTGTGAGATTTGAGCCTTATAGAGCATATATTCTTTTTCATGCTCACTTTACTGATTAGGAGTGTGTCAACACTGAATTGTTATTCTAGAACTTGCCTCGATTATACATGTCAAGACCACATTATTGATTTGATATACTGAGATGATAAAGGCACCTAGGTTTTAACCCACTCACTCCACTAAAAAACCTACCTACATAATTAACCCTTAGTGAACCTCTTTGATCCTAACAACCCTTTTTATTGATTCACCCACTAATATTAACCGGAAACCCCGCTCGTATTTGTTATCACCATTCCTTTGACTACCCTTCTATCGAGAATTGATTTGATCAGTTGCCTAATTACTTTATTTTAGTTGATAAATTTCTTTCTTATATTATGTAAATATTTGATTTGTTCTTAAAAAAAACAAAGTATATTCATTATTAGTTCTATGTTCTAAGAGCTTGTACGTTTAAATTCAACATCTTGAAGAAGAAGCTTGTATTATTAGTATTTTAAATTTTCATGTGATGTAATTATTCAGGTTATCAGTTCATTTTTCTAAAGTTAGGTAACTTGTCAATTCAATCTTGATTTTAACCTTCCAATTCAGCCTTTATCCACACCTTTAACCTAAGCCCCGTTACAACCCTATTAAAGACCTTTTGATTTGTGTATCATCTCATATTACAGTGGTGGAGATTTGATTTTCAGGCAAGCCTATGGGATTAACTTTTCAGGTTCAACTTATGAGTGCTTTTTCCTAAACCTTAAACACATCGAGTGCTTTGAGTGAATCTTTAGTGAGGATGTCAATCCTTGTCAGTTTTGAATTAAAGGTAATTATTTAGATAAGGGGAAACACCTATGTTTTCGTGCTACAAATATATGACTTAGAATTGTTTGAATCTTTAGGAGTCTTTGAGTTAAATTATCCATGTATGAATTATCTATGAATTATGATGAGACATTGTTGATGAGAATTATGAAATTGTGGAAAGTTCATTTTAATTGTAAGTTGAGAATTTTACTTGAGGACAAGCAAAAGCTTAAGTGTGGGGGTATTTGATAAACTGTAAAAGTAACATTTTAATCCCACATTTAGCATACTTTTGGATGATTTATCCTTTGATTTATGTAAAAAGGTGCTCTTAATCCTTTCTTTTCATGTTTATACTTAGAAAAGGCCTAGGGACGAAAAGAACGAGAAACGGGCTCAAAACGGACCAAACTGGGCCAAAGAAGAAATCGACACGGCCTGGACCCAAGACCACACGGTTGTGCCTCCCTAATTTACTCTAACATGGCCTGGACCCCAAACACATGGTGTGTTTCTTCAGCAGACTCGACCACGGCTTGAAATCGATTCACATGGGCGTGTGCCATGGCCGTGTCCCTGCTGTGGCCAAAAGGAGTTTTACTCGGATTTGGATACTTGAAGGCAAAGGAACACATTCCAAAGCCTATTCAAACACCCTAGTAGGAATTCCACTCAGATTAGGATACTTAGAGGCCAAATAAAGCATTCCAAGAGCCTATATAAACACCCTAAGCATAACCTTAAAAGGCGATCAGCTAGGCCAAGGAGCCGAGCCAAAAAGGTTAGATTTGTGGGAATCATTCGAAGATAGCCAGTTGATTCATCTCAAGAAGCCGAAATTCTACTCAAGACGGCGGATCTCTCCTTTAATTTCTTCAGGGAGTTTTAGGGATTTCTTATTGTTTTGTTTTATCTTTTCTTCTGAGATGTTTTCTTTTATTATTATGAACTAAGCCCTTCAGATACCTGAAGGGGATAAAACCTAAGACGGATCTTGTTATTGTTTTCTGAACTATATGATAAATACTTGATTTGTTCTTAATTATGTGTGCTTAATTCTTGTGTTAATATTTTCGGGATATTGATTCAAGTTGGATGTGCTTAGGTGGTGGAGCAAAAGTCCCTGCCTAATAGTAGATCTAGCATAATTAAGCGGAGTTGATAGCGCGCCTAGAGATAGGGTGACGAGATTTTGCCGGATTAGGGTGAAACCTAATATGGGAGTCCATAGATCGAGTTAATGCGATTCTAGGGGTTTTAATTAGAAAGAGATTTCAATTAATCAACCTAGTGTTAGACGTTATTCGCCTCGAGAGTGTAACACCCCTTACCCGAGACCGTTTCCGGAGTCGAGTATGAGGCTTACTAGACTTGACTACTAATTCGGAGCATAAAAATTAAAATTGTTCAACTGCATCATGTTGACTAAATTGACCATAAATCGAGTTACGAAACTCGAAATTTAGATCCGTAAATTTTATTTGAAACTAGACTCATATATCTTGTTACCATAATTTTTCTAGAATTTTTCATATGGCAAATAAGAACAGTTTATTCATCAAGGTTTCCCCTATTTCACTATTTGATGGTTCTAACCTATCTTTACAAAAACTCAGTTATCTCATTGTATAGAATTTCAATAATGTTCTTGTTTATTCCAATAAAAAGTAGACTCATTAAGGATTCTAAGCATATAAACTATGCTCCATGATTATTTTTATCAAATTTTTAATAATTTTTCCAAGACAGAATAGGCAATCACAAAGTCATTCAGAACCAGTCTCACTAAAATTTAAATATCCATAATATAAAATTCCTTTGCGTACTCTATTTCTTCCATATAAAAATAGACATAATAAGCTTTAATTCTATATCTTAATAACTCCCTAATTTCATTTCTCTTATTTTTTGTTATTTTTCAAAATCACATTACTGCTGTTAACCAAAAACTGTTTCATTTAAACTCCATACATTAATCATACTTATACGCAAAAGTATAGCCATTTTCGCATGGCTTATATACATTACAAAATATCATCCAAATATTAAGCTAGCGTATACATGCCTTAAGTTCAAAAATTCAAAATTTAAAGGTACCAAAATAAGTCGATAGTGTGGACAACTTCGTTGATGATCCCCCGAGCTCGTAGCTTGAAATCAAATCTATAAAACAGATTATCAGAACACTCAAAGTAAGCTATCTTAGCTTAGTAAGTCTCAAGCAATATATTAAACAATTGAGCATTCAAATAACTTTAGAAAATCACTTTAGGATATGGATGTAATGACATAGCACGTATAATCAATTATAACCGAACGCTAATATCCTTACTTTGACAACCCCAAAATATCATTATCTTACCTTAAATGTACCAACTAACCGAATGCATATAATTTAATATGCTTCCACATATAACCAAATCAAGTAAGTATTATATACATACTAATCATATATAATCGATTATTCACATATATCCATTTAGCCTCACATATTGCATTTACCCATTTGGTCGAATCTAAAAAATACATCCACGATCAAATTCCAATATGTTATACTCATTCTTTGTAAGACCGAATGCAAAATCTAAAATTTTGCAAATATACCTCATCTATAACACATATTACTAGCATCAAATGGTAATGTACCAACGTACCTTATTTCTTACAAACATGAGGCTTATATGAACCTGAACATTTAGCATATTTGCTGTAATTAAATTCCACATTGTTAATGATCCATTGAAGCCTCTACTTATAATAATCACCAGCATTAAGCCTGCTAGGCAAGAAAGCCTGAAACACACACCGGCACTAGGCCTGCTAGACCCGAGGTCTGATATTAAATCATCGACACTAAGTCTACTAGGCATAAAGCCCGAAAAGTTCACCAGCCCAAGGCTTGCTAGGCTCTAAGCCTGAATAGCAATACTTTGTATTATCTCACATGAATCGTTTCATATATCAACTTATTACTCATTTTGAAATCATGGTATGATTAATCAAATAGCATATAACAACAAATAGCTTAACCAACTCAATATTCACATGGTCAAATTCGGCTTTTTCATAATATAATTACAATGTTTCCACAATTCAATGTATAATAGGTTTCATAAATAATTTACAATTTATATTTGCTTAAAGACTTACCTCGGATATCGACGGACAACAAAAATCGGCTATTCAATAATTTTCGCTTTTCCCCAATCCAAGTCCTTTTTCTTTTGTTCTTGATCTAAACATGTTCAAATTAAGCTCATTCAAACACATTTCTATTCAATTTAATCCAGAAACATAAATGGCCAATTTACCATTTTGCCCCTAATATTTCACACTTTTACAATTTAGTCCTATTTGCACAAAACACAAAATACACAAAATTTGGCCACACACCTTAAGGGCCGAGTGTTCCTATTATTCATACAAGTCCATGCATTTCATTTATTTCCTATTTTAGTCCCTCAAAAAAATTATTTTAACAATTTGATCCAAATTACTCCATTTCATCAAATTCAAGAACAAAGTATGTTTATCTAGCTCATACCTTTCATTTAACACCAAAAATCATCAAAAAGCTTGACATATCATCAATGGCATATCACACAAACATCATCAATTCAAAAAAATTAATACATGGGTTTTATAGCTCTCAAAACAACAATTCAAAAAACGTAAAAATTATCAAAAACCGATCAAAATATACCTTGAATTTTTGGCTTGCAAGTGCCAAATGCCTAGTCGAAGTTTCTTTCTTTTTCTTTCTTTGATATTCAGCCAAAAGTAGGATGAACAAAGGCCACTATCTTTTTTCATATGTTTTATTATTATTACATACATTTTAATCCATTTCCAAATTTACCCATCAAAATAAAAATATAAAACATATTACTCAAGGTCATTATTGACCATTATCATTCCACTATCTTTAAAACATTCGGCTAAAAATGATGAATACAAAGCCACTTTCTTTTTATTTTCTTTATATTGATATAATATAATAACTTATAAAATAATATACTAATCTAACATATATTATAACTTATGAAAACATATAATATAAAAATATATAATTATAAAACCACATTCAATGCCGTCCACTTACTATAGTAATGGCTTAATTGTCACATAAGTCCTCGCAATTATAAAGCCACAACACATAAGCACTTTAGCAAATAGCAAGCAACTTTCACATTCAATGCAATTTCATCCTTTTGTCAAATTAAACACACGAACAGATAAATTAGCTTACGAAAATTTACCACATGCTTAATTACATATCAACGGCACATAAAATAATATAAAAATATTATTCAGACTCAGATCTGTGGTCCCGAAACCACTGTTCCGACTAGGGTGTAAATCGGACTGTTACAGAGAGAGGGTTTATTATAAATTAGGGAATCTTATGGATCAAGTCAAGTGAATAAATCGTTTGGTTCAGTGTTAGATAACAAGTGAAGTCTAGGTGGATTCTTCCTAAGGGTATCGCCTTAATCAATGAGTTTTCCCTACAGAATTTCCCCGATTCATTCTTTTGTCTTTTCGTCTTTAGCTTAGTGGTTAGTTAAATTTAGATTAAACAACAACTTCACTTATTTTAGGCTAGATAATAAAAAGAAAGTTAGTATTAGTACTTTTAGTTCCTCTGGGTTTGACAATTCGGTCTTACCTAAGCTATACTACTGTTCGATAGGTGCACTTGCCTTAAGTCATTGTCAGAGTTAGTTTTCAGGTTCGATCATTCTCTTTTTATAAATTTTAAAACTCGACAAAACAACGATCACTTGTTGCTTCCATTGCATGTGTTGCATTAAGTCCATCAACTTTGACAGCTCATCACGAAGATTTGGCCTAGGCGGTGGAGCTCCAAACATTGAGGTTTCGATATCAGGTTCATCTTCTAGTTCCATTGGTTCTACATCATTAGGGACTTCAGTTGATTGCTCTGGTGGGATCTCTGTGGGGTCATCTTCTACTTCTTCGGGATCCTCACTTTCTTCAACTCATTGCTGTAGAACAGAATCTCCAGCTACTTGGTAGAGGTCCCAATTGGTGATTGTGCCCTGACTATACCCTGCCTTATTTACGTTCGCAAGAATTTTTTCTTTTAAGCATAGAATCGTTATCGTAAAGGGGAAATAGGCTGGGGCAGAACGTTTAATGGCACAATTTTGCATTTCTCTTACGTTGATTTTGCCCACATCAATGGTCTTTCCAGTTAAAATTGAGTATAATAGGACCATTCGCTCTAATGAGATTGTAGTCCCATGTGAACTAGGCATAAGGCTGAAACAGATGAAATAGAACCATACCTTCGCAAGTGATGTCAAATATTCTCTTCGACACGTGTGGATTCCTTACTTTGACACGGTTCACTTAGAACCTGGAACTGTAAGTTCCTCGAGAATTTCTTGCAAATTTTCAGGCTTAATGTTGCTCAACAAAGAAGAATATTCATCGTTTTCGAAATTAGGTAATTCAAAGAACTCATTAATAGCATTTGAATTTATTGGTACCTTGATTTCGTGAACTAGAACTTCGGTCAATTCGCTTGAGGTTAAGTTCTCATAGAATTCACGAATTAGTTCCTCATCCACACTTGGTTTCTTTTCACAAAACAATTCCTAATTGGGGGCTTCAGCAACTTGACGAATATATGCCATAAAGTCTCTGTAGTTGCTTTCCTTCAATGTGAAGCCTTTTCTCTGGATGCATCT